>CM040423.1:47443944-48096444 GCA_022702705.1 Papilionanthe hookeriana x Papilionanthe teres | reverse complement strand
CGAGTGGACCAATCTTGTGATCACCTCCATCTCATCCAAAAGGGGGGGGGGGGGGGGGAACTTAAAGGCAGAAGAAAGTTAACTCTCGAATCAATCCCTGAAATGGAGAGAGACACACACACACACATAAGAGAGAGACACACATATGTGTGAAAAGAGAGAGAGATTCTCCTGCAGGCGCGCGCGCGCGCGCGCGCGCGCGCGCGCGCGCGCGCGCGCTATTATTCTCCTTCTCCCCCTCCTAATCTATTTCCTTCCATGAGAGTCTTTTACAACTTTCATGAAACTTCTCAAAGCACCGAAATTCCACACTTTTCAAATCGACACTACAGTGTCTGCAATATCAATTACCATTCAAAATTAAACTTTTGGGGTTGAGGATTTTACATCCGAGACTGCATTGCTTTAGGATTCTTTCCCTATCGCAATGAAATACATCAAAATTAAACTTTTGGGGTTGAGGATTTTACATCCGAGACTGCATTGCTTTAGGATTCTTTCCCTATCGCAATGAAATACATCAAAATTAAACTTTTAGGGTTGAGGATTTTACATCCGAGACTGCATTGCTTTAGGTTCTTTCCCTATCGCAATGAAATACATCAAAATCAAACTTTTTGGGGTTGAGGATTTTACATCCGAGACCGCATCGCTTTAGGTTCTTTCCCTATCGCAATGAAATACATCAAAATCAAACTTTTGGGGCCGAGGATTTTACATCCGAGACTCGCATCGCTTTAGATTCTTTCCCTATCGCAATGAAATACATCAAAATCAAACTTTTGGGGTCGAGGATTTTACATCCGAGACCGCATTGCTTTAGGATTCTTTCCCTATCGCAATGAAATTCATCAAAATTCAAACTTTTGGGCCGAGGATTTTACATTCGAGACCGCATCGCTTTAGGATTCTTTCCCTATCGCAATGAAATACATCAAAATTCAAACTTTTTGGGGTCGAGGATTTTACATCCGAGATCGCATTGCTTTAGGTTCTTTCCCTATCGCAATGAAATACATCAAAATCAAACTTTTGGGGTCGAGGATCTTACATCCGAGACCATATCGCTTTAGGTTCTTTCCCTATCGCAATGAAATACAACAAAATCAAACTTTTGGGGTCGAGGATTTTACATCCGAGATCGCATATGCTTTAGGATTCTTTCCCTATCGCAATGAAATACATCAAAATCAAACTTTTGGGGCCGAGGATTTTACATCCGAGATCGCATTGCTTTAGGTTCTTTCCTATCGCAATGAAATACATCAAAATCAAATTCTTGGGCCGAGGATTTTACATCCGAGATCGCATCGCTTTAGGATTCTTTCCCTATCGCAATGAAATACATCAAAATCAAACTCTTAAGGTTAAGGATTTTACATCCAATACCGCATCGTTTCTGAGTTCTTTCCTCATTGTAATGATTTAATTCAATCAATTCAATTTTCTTTTGAGGTTGAAGATGTTACATCTAAAGCCACAAAATTCCAATTTCCATTTCAAGTTTAAATCCCTTCAAATTAATTTTAACAAAACTTCAATCTAAATTAAAACTCAAGCTAAAATCCGAACTTACACATCAAAGCTTAAACTCGAAACAAAATGAAACCTAAATCGAAATTCCCCGCATCATGTGATTCGGAATTCACCTCCTTTTCCTTTCCCTAGCGAGAGTTCGTGAATCTCCAGCCTCGTAGATATACTCGACACTCCCCGACGAAATTCTTCTACTTCGCCCTAAGTTTGTCACTGGACATCCGTGTTGGTTTTGTTGATCGCTTCGGCCAACGCTGATACGCGCGGTGTGCTAGGCTAAGCACACCACACCTATCTGGGTCCATTTGTTGACCTCATTTTTGATGAGGTCTTCTCTTCTTCTTTTTAAGTACTTAGGATCTAGCCTTTGAGGCTTTTCCTTTCGACTATCTTAGAGGACTCGAATCGGGACCCACCACTTAGAAATTCAAACCACTTCTTAACTCCCTGCAAATTCCACAAACTTTATCGAAGACCCCTAATCACCTAGAGGGTCGAGATCAAATGTGGAAGTTTAAAGGATGAGTTCTCATAGGACTCTTCGGCCTGGGATCCCGCCCAGTGGCCCGGTCCGGTGAAGGGCTGACTTACACACAAACTACACCTATACACTACATTTTCATACACACCTCCTAAAACCACACCCATACCCGGCTCGACCCCTAACTCATGCAGGTGATTCCATGGATGTGTCTTTTAACCCCTAAGCTCTCTACAAGAGTGTTAAACAACATAAGTAATGCCTCAAATGAGTCCTCTCATGGCTCATGTGGGCTTTGATATGGCTTCATACTCAACCAAAATGATTTCATTCCACTTACATTTACCCAATCTTCAATTTTCCAAATTTTTAATTTTTGACCCTGTGACTCTACACCCCGCCAATTTCACCCAAAACCTTCAAATTACCCAAATCCTCCAAAATTTCCAAATTACCCAAAATTCTCCAAAATCATTCCTAAACATTTCCTCACCAATCAAATTGATCATCCATAGCCAAAAATACCAAAAATTCCAAAAATACCTCCCAATACCCTCCAAATACCCAAAATGCCCCTCTTGACCCAAAAATCCAAAAATTCAAAAAATTCCCAGAAAATTCCAGAAAATCCCAAATATTCCCAATTTCATTTTGTTGAACTACACCATGGGCCAATTTTGTCAATTTACCCCACTTTTGTCAAAATCCCCAATTTAACCCATTTTAACCCAAAAGTGAACCCAATGTCAAACCAAACCTACCCAATTGACCCAAATTCTAGTCCAATTCAATTCTAAACTTCAATTAAACATCCCCAACACCAAACTAGACTAAATCCATGCCCAATTTGATTGACATTTGAGTCCAATTTCACTTTTGACCTTAAAGCCCAATTTGGACCCATGACCCAAACTTAGCTCAAACTCACCCAATTCAACTCCAATTAACCCCAAATCTTTTCTAAACCTTCCCTAACATCCCCACAAACAAAACACTAACATGATTTGCCCAAAATTTAGACCCAAACCCCACTCAAATTCAACCCAAAGCTAAAAAACCCAATTTTGACCTAAACCCAAACCTAACCCAAATAAGCTCAAACCCCAAAATCAAAACCCAACCAAAGCTAAAACCTCTTTGAAACATTCTCATAAACATTTCCCAACATTAATTTTACATCAATTTCAACTCTAGCCCAACATTGGCCCAAGTTAGCCTAATTTGACCTACATTGGCCCATTTACCAAAGAGACCCAAATCCAACCCAAATCAAACCCAAACCACCTCAAATTTATTCCAAATCACTCATGAAACATCCCTAAACCAAACCCAACAATTATTTGGCCCAAGCCTTTACCAAAATCTCCACCCAAAAGCCCATTTTGAAACTTAAAAGCCCACTTACATGAAACCTTCCTAAAGCCCATCTCCACCAAAATCCAAAGGGCCAAAATCAATCCAAAACCCATATGACAATTGCTCTACACCATATTTTCAATTAAATCAATCCCTAAGTTTCAAAACTCATCATGAAGCCAATCCAAATTAAGCCCCATACAAATTCCCATCAAAATGCCAAAATTTTCTTAAACTCATTCCCATGAAATTGACTTGGCTTTTCCCCAAGCCAAAGGTGAGCCATGAAGCCACTCTTAAGCCACATGCAAGCCATGTGAATTGTTTGACATGTGACCATACCACATTGGGTAAGAAGAGGAGGAGCTTTCCTTAATTCCTAAAAGTCTCTAACCTCACCCATGATACCCCTTAACCAATATTTAATCCAAATATTCTTGGATAAGGACATCACCACCTTTCACCTGACTAGCCTAACCGATTTTCTCAGCCCAAGGCCAACCATGGGGAGGTGAACCCGCACCAAAAAATGGGTTGACCAAACCTAGCCAAGTTTAGCCATGTCCCCATGCCATTTTGATCCAAGCACTTTACACATGTCCATGGCCAAGTGATTGCACTAAACCCCAGCCCTGACCCACCTGAACAAGATGGTGACCAATGCCTGGCCGGCCAGCCACCAAGCCGCCGGAAAACGCCATGCCCGAGAGCTCCCATGTGAGCCAACATTGGAATTCTCCCTTGTGAAGCTGCCCCATGCCCCAATGGCCACCATGGTCGTTCTTCCCATGCCCAAAGCAACGCCCATTCTCGACCCTCGTCATCCCCTGCGAGGCTCTCCAACCACCTCTATTTAAACCCGAACCCCTCACGGCCATGAAGGAGAGTTGCAAAAACCTTGCTGAAACTCGCTAAAATTGTTCCGGAGCCCTCCTCCATGCTTAGAGCGATTGATCCCCAGGTGTCGATTTGCCCTAATCCCCACGAACGAACGCCATTTCTCGGCCGAAATTTCACCCAGAAACCGGACACTTTGCCACGGTCGGGTCGATCCCTAAATTGATTGATCATACACCTTCACCGGACCGAGGGAAGAGGTCCACCAACAATAGCCCCCTCTCCGGAGCCACCCATACGTTTCCGGACTCCAAGCTTTGTGGATCGGGCTTGAGTCAAAATCATACCTAGACAATTCACGGGACAAGGGACTTCATCCGGAGCTTGCTTGGACGCAATCGAAGGTGACAAAACCCTCGTATCGAAGCCACACTTCTGCGAGCGAAGGTATAAGCTAACTCTTTATCCCGAGCTTACGGAGATTCTCCATTTCAAATGCCTTAATTTCAATGCATGATCATCTGTATAGATGTATTCGTCTCTTCGAGACAAATCCATGAGAGCACAAGAACACGAAAATCCGTTAAGTATTGAGTGAGATATTAGGGATTTAGTGTGGACGGTTCTCGGGTTAGGAGGCTTGGGGACGATGAATGGATGTCGTTCATTTAATACACGAGCGGACGGACGGCCAGGATCGCGCCGGATGAGGAGACGGAACGATACAGCGGGCCCCCGGAGCGCTGAGGTGGACGGCGGCGCCGAATCAGAAGACGACACGCGGCGCTTCGGAGATGCCTAGGTTGAGTTGGCGCCGCGTGGATAAGTAGAAAAATAGGTTATTTTTCTATTTATTTAATTCCCTAAACTTCAAAAATGCATAACTTTGTGTAGAAAAATCAGAAAAATAAAATAAAAATACCCTCTCGCTTAGCTGAACGAGAGGAGAATAATGTGGAAAAGAAATCATTCAATTTCATTAAGTATTTGATTTTTAATAATTTATTTACTCTCTACACATTTTCAATTCTCCATGCATGTATACAATTCACCATGGCATGAGACCATAGGGCTTTTGAAGCCTCTGAATTTGGGAACATTCCTGAATTTTCCAAAGTCGAGACTATCCCTATGAAGAGTTATTGATTTTTCAACTCTGAGTTGCTTAGCTTTGAGCATTTTAATTCCAATAATTAGCATGTTGTGAAATAAATTCTAGAAAAATTTGGTGATGTTTATTATGACCAGAGGACCCTAGGAAAAAGAGGTTTTGAGTTAACTCACTTGGAATAACCCTAATTGCCTTAAACACCCAAAATGGAGTTTGAATTAATTAGAGCTAACCACACATCAAATTGACTTGAAATAAATTCTCCACTGACTTTTAGGATCAGAGGAACCCACCATAAAAGTTTGAAGTCAATTGGACTTGGTTAGCCGTATCAAATGGGTTGATTAAGCCATTTAGCCAAAATTAAACTTAAAAAATTCATAACTTTCAAAATACTTTTCAAAAATTCACCAAATTGGTTTTGGAGCCTCTCTGATATCAGGGGAATTTAAGAAAATTAAAATTGCAATTTTCTAAAAAGTTGATTTTTTGCATTATTTTAATATTTTTAATAATTAAAAAATAATAAAAATCACAAAAATAATAAAATTCACCAAAATGTTATATTTTGAATTTTAATCACTTAGGAACAAACCCCATATTTTTCTTAGGTCTATTTAATGAGATATTAAATTTTAAAGCCCCTAAGGTAATTTTAAAATTAAAAAATGTATATTTTTAATATTTCCACTAAAATAATTCTAATAAATCAAAGAAAAATCAGAAAATTGTAAAAATTAATTATCTGATTTCCTTGATATCAGAGATATTTTTGAAAAATATAAAATTCATTTTTCAACCATTATTTTATTTTTAAATTAATTAATACTCTAAAACTCAAAATAATTATAATAAAAAGAATATAATTCAAAAAAATCACCAAAATTGGTCCAAGTGGTCCTCTGGTCATTAGGAATGTCCCATAATTTTCTTAAGGACAGAAACTTTCCCTTGGTCATATTATTAAATTTTCCTTGGAAATCCCTATTTTCTACCAAAAATAATTACATAAATAAATTAAATACAGAAAAATCATATTTTTTCCTCTAATGTCTTTATTGACATATGAGTGAAGTCACATAAAAATTTTAAATTCATTTAAGCTCAATTTAGTGAGTTATGGAATTAGTAAGCTTGAAGGGCAAAATGGTAATTAAAATTTTAACCATTAATTAAAACTTTAGGCTTAATGAAATGAAAAGTAAAATATTTGATCTTAATCTGATTTGGATGATTGAAATTTAAATAATTAAAGGGTAGAAACCTACTAAACAATTTAAAAATAATTAAAATAAACACTTAATTAAGTAATTAATTAAATTTGGAAGAATAATAAAATTGGAATTATTAAAGTAGGGATATTATTAGGAAGAGATTTGTTCTTTAATTTAAGGATCCCTAGATTAATCACCTCAATAATATTTAATTCCAAATTAAAATGATAATCTAAATTCAAGATTTAAAATGCTAAAAGACTTAATCATTAAATTAAATTAAAGTTAAATTATTTAAATTAAATCCTTTTAAAATTTCAATTAAATTAATACTTTAACAATTAAAATTAAATCATCTTTAAAACATAAAAAAATAAAATATTAAATTAAAATTAAAAATAAAATTAAATTAAAATTTAAATTAAATTAAATTAAATTAAATTAAATTAAATTAAATTAAAACATATTAAATTAAATCAAATTAAATTAAATTAAATCATATTAAATTAAATTAAATTAAATTAAATTAAATTAAATTAAATTAAATTAAAAAATAAAATCAAGTTAAAATTAAAATTAAGATTAAATTAAATAAATTAAATTAAAATTGAAACTAAACCAAATTAAATTAAATTAAAGTTAAATTAAATAGAATTAAAAATAACATCACTCAAGACATAAAGAATTCAAAAAAAATAAATCTAAAACAACTTGAACACTATTCCAAACTTAAATCCATTAACAGAAATTAAGTTAAATCATAAATCATTTGAACATCCATTTGCCCTCGAAAGCTCTTGTTGTCATAACTCCTAAATGGAGTGTTAAGTGAAGTGTTGCTTCATTCATAAGATATTCGAATGTCCCAGTTAATCTGAGCAAGATAATAAACTTAAACTCTCGGACGATTAATTCATTTGTATAATTAAATTCTCTTGGACTTAAAATAATCACAGAGATATTGAAAAGATGTTTAAGACTCGTCTTAAGCACTTCCTCGATATGATAGGATATTTATAAGAACAATTGAACTTAATTGTCCTTTGATGAAGAAAATCGTCCTCAAGCCGTAATACGAGAACCTAGACGTCATAGGAGATGACTAGCTATAGGATTAGGAACTTGTGTAGATAACCATAACCCTTCCCTTAGCTTTACCTGAGGAACTTGCTTTAAATGCTTAAATATTCTAATTGTGTTTTAAGTGCGACTTGGGATGACGGGAAGACCCTACAGGTACGCTTTTATTTTATTGCAATTTATTTAATCGCATCGCACTTACTTTTCTTGCATGATAAACAACTATTGCATGAAAACCCACACCTTTAGGATAGTCCCTAAAACTGAAACCAAAACTAAATTAAAAGTCATTACAAGATAAAATTCACCGCCACAACATTTCAAAATATAAAACAACTCAAAATTTAATCACAAACGGAACAACAAAACTACAACTACAACTAAATTAAAACGTCTTGTTGGATGATCGGGAATACCTCGGATGATGTAACCTACGTGTTGCTAACTGGATTTCTCGCGGTCTAAATGAAAGTGTGGAACTCTTTCAGTTGAGTTTAGCAAATTCATCTGGACTAAGTGAATCCGATAAAAATAACGATGCGGAAGGATGGAACAGTGGGATCTTAACCGGTGTTGTTATAATCAACTTTAAGATTTGTTTTAATTAAAACATAAAAAACACTTGGAAATTAAGACTTTCTCTAAACCATAACACTTCTCTCATCTCCTGATTTATGACTTCTAAAACTAAACCCCTCTGCAACAACAAGGAGCTCGGAGCATGGTGGGCAGCACGGCCATCGTCATCAGCAAAACCTGAGTCTACTTCACCAAAACTTTCTTAGAATTAAATAACTAAACCATAGGACTTCGAGGTAGTTTGCTTAGTGCAACATAAATCCTCAACCTTTTTGTTAGGCATTTGCGTTGCAAATTAAGCCCTAACCGGTCTTAGGATTCCGAGGTAGTCGTCTGATACGACATAAACCCTCACATCTTCGAGGCTATTTGTGTGATCGCATCATACAAATATAAGTCCTAATTAATTAAAATTGGCAAAATCAAAATGTTAAATAAACATTAGGGCTTTCCTAAATTCAAGCCAAACAATAGGATAGTCGGGAAATTACCGAAGTTTGCTTCGAATCTGTGATTTCTCCTACCTTTCCTCCTTTGAATTCCCAAGATAAAATGTTCCAAATTTGATCCATTCCCTATTGAAATTCCAAAATTCAATCCCTTGAAAACTTAAACTTTGAAATTCTTGAGAGCAGAACTACTCGATTATTATCGAGAGTTTTCTTAGGTGATTCCCGTCACTTAAGATGTAATTAGCTATAGGGGCTTGCCCTTATGGGAATTTTAAGAACCCGGATAATATAAACACTGTTTAATGTTTTCATATTAAGTAGGGAACTTGTCGGCGAAATAAAATGGTTTCGCGAACCAAACGGATGTCACAAACCTTCTAGTTTATTTAATCGAGCCCCACCATCAAACAGTGTGCCTATTCTTCAGAATGGACACACGTTTTGTGGTGCGGTGCTTGTCTATATAAATTATTTGAGATGTGAGATCAGTTTGATTTCATATCTTAAAATTTTCAAAATTATTTTTTTTAAAAATCAAAATACTACTTTCCAAATCATATATATATGTAAATTTAAAATTCGCCGACAATTTCTGTTAGGCGACCCCTTTTCAAAATAAAACACTTAACCTAAAAATATGCCGACAGTAGTTACCTGTGGGAGGAAGTGATTCAAATGATCCAATTGTAAACGGTTTTCTCAATACTATTGTTCATAATGAGGTGGAGGCTTACGAACACTATTGCGCTTATGCACATCATGTTGGATTCAGTGTCCGCAAGGATCACAGCAGTTACTGGCCGAACTCCAGGCAAATTAAGTCGAAGGATTATACTTGTGCTAAAGCAGGCCATAAGAAAGAGTCACTGGTCGCCAATACGTTGAAGTACGGAAAGCTGAGAAAAGGACTGGCTGTCAAGCAATGGTTCGTTATGTTGCAGACATTGACGGCAATTGGTCAATAAAGAAATTTATCGAAGGGCATAACCACCCTTTGGCGGAATCCGGTGACAAGCACCTTCTACGGTCCAGTCGGAAGGTTAGCGAGCTAAATGCAGAATTATTGAAATCAATGACAGGTTCAGGGATTAGAGCAGCAGACGCTTTTAGGTTCCTTCGTCGTTGAGGTTGGTGGAGTAGAGAACATGGAGTGTACGAGACAAGATGTCTACAATTTCCTTGAAAGGGATAGAAGATTTAGAATTGAACACGATGATGCAAACTCTCATTGCAATTATTCATGGAACGACAAAATCATGACAGTATGTTTGCATGGGACTTCGAGACTGATGATGAAGGGAGACTAAGAAGCTTTTTCTGGTGTGACGGGAGTTGTAGGCTTGATTATGATTGCTTTGGGGACGTTGTAACTTTTGACACGAGCTACTGTTTGAATAAGTACAATTCATGTTGTGCTCCTTTTGTAGGGGTTAACCACCACTGGCAAAACGTCCTCTTCGGAGTTGGTTTTTTAGCCGACGAGACAATAGAGTCATTCACTTGGTTATTTAAAACTTTTATTCGGCTAATGAGCGACAAACATCCAATCACTATTTTTCTCGATCAAGATCAAGCGATGTCGAGGGTCATTCGAGAATGCCTTCCATTCACAAGGCATAGATTATGCCAGTGGCATATTTATAAGAAGTCTTCAAAAGTTCATTGCGGTAACACCAACAAGAGTGTCCACAATCTGGTTACAGATGCATGAGGGATTGTGACTGTGAAGAGGAGTTTGAACATTATTGGGCTTTAATGATTGAGCAAGGAGACCTACACGACAACGGATGGCTATAAGATTTGTATCGTATAAGACATAAGTGGTCCACAACATTCAATAAAGAAATATTTGTAATGGGAATATTGTCGACGCAACTAAGTGAGTCCACAAATAACGTATGTCATGGTGTATCTAAGCCAACCAGTTCTCTCACTGACTGCTTTTTGGGAATTGAAAGTATTATGAAATCTTGGAGAAGGAACGAGAAGGATGAAGACTTCAAAAGCTCTCAAACGGTTATTAAACCCACAGTTAAAACAAGCCCAGTGTTGAGGCAAGCTGCTGCGTATTACACCCGGAAGCTGTATTGCATGTTTGAAAAAGAGTTGCTGCATGGGTTATGCGGAGTAACTGTTGATGTCGCAGTTGAGGGTGCTTCAGTATTTTATGTTAGGAATTTGGATAATCTGGGAGACGAGTAGACCTTGGACTGTTAATTACGATAGGACTAAGTGCGAGATCACCGTAGCCGCAAGAAATTTGAAATGATGGGGTTGCTCTCGCGCTCACTCACTACGTGTTCTTAATGAGGTTAAAGTAACAAATATTCCGGACCAATATTTGTTATTGAGATGGTCGGTGAAGGCCAAAAAAGAAATCTATAAAACCTTTGGGTACATATGTATGGAGGACTCTGAAATGTCCATCGCAAGTTCCAGTGGAATCTTATTTAATTCACACTGTCAAAAGTTTGTATACCAACTAATAACTAAAGCGAGTGGAAATGAACGCGCCGAGACATACCTTCGATGCATCGAAGACAAGATCTCATAGATATTGATGACATATTAGATGGGAAGGATCATAATCCAAATAAAGCTACCAAAAAGAAAAAATCACATGCACCAACTAGCAATCTAAATGATCCCGAAAAAAGAGACCCAAAGGTATTTCCAATGCTAGGCTAAAAGGATACTGGGAAAAAGGCAAGAGGACAAAGAGTATGTAATTCTACATTCTAAATAATTTAGTATTTTATATAACTGTACTCGATACTAAAATGAAGAGCTTTATGCAGGAAAAATTCATGAAGGATCCAAGAGAGAAGAACCACAAAGTAATTGTGGAGCAAACATGTTCGCGAAGTGTCGCAATCACTCGAGCATGGTAAATATCTTTCTAACTACTCCAATCTTACTTTCAAATGATCTCACTAACATTTAATTTGTTCGTGGTACAGAAAATGTCACGCACGAACCATCCTACACCGAATTACCGATGCATTCCATCACCGAGATGTGACATGATTGAAATGTTATTAATGAGAAAACCTTGTACAACCATGTAAATAAACAAACTCATTCGGAGTCGTGTATGTTTATGTTGTATTTTCGGTCTCTTATATTTTCGGTGTTATTGTCGCTGTATTTTCAGTATATTTGCAAGTGTATTTAGCTATCTCTTCTATTACCGTAAATACACTCGAGAATACACTCGTAAATGCAGATCCCGCAAACCATGCAATACACCGTAAATACATCGAAAATACACCGAAAATACACCGTAGTCCGCAGTAGTATTTTCAATGTATTTACGTGGAAAGAGTCCGCAAACCATGAAATGCACCGAATTCCCTCAAAATACACTAGAATCTGCATCATTGTTGGACACCATGCAATGCAACGAAACACGAGAGAAAACACCGTACTCCGCTGTATTGTGCACTACTATTAAGAAATTAAGACAAGCAGAGATCGAACAATTGAAAAACATCCTGCAACCATACAAGATACAGGAAGTACACTCGAGAATACACCGAAACTCCGTAGATCCCGCAAACCATGTACATGCACTGGAAATACACCGAAAATACACCGAATTCGGCAGTATTTTCGGTGTATTTTCGGCAGTATTTACGTGGAAAGAGTCTGCAAACCATGAAATGCACCAGAATTCCCCTCAAAATACACCTGAATCCCGCTTTATTCTTGGACACCATGCAATGCAACAGAACACAAAGAAAACACCGGATCTCGCGTATCGTGCACTACTATTAAGAAATTAAGACAGCAGGCACTGAACAAATGAAAAACATCCTGCAACCATACAAGATACGTGAAGTACACTCGAGAATACACCATAAATCGCAGATCCCGCAAACCATGCAATGCACTGAAATACATCGAAAATACACCGAAAATACACTGAATTTTACGGTAGTATTTTCGAATGTATTTACGTGAAAAGAGTCCACAAACCATGAAATGCACCGCATTCCTCTCAAAATACACTTGAATCCCGTCATTGCTTTGGACACCATGCAATGCAACGTAAACACGAGAAAACACGAGATTCTCACATGTATTGTGCACTACTATTAAGAAATTAAGACGACAGACCGAACAATTGAAAACATCCCGCAACCATACAAGATACAGCAAGTACACTCGAGAATACACCGCAAACCCGTAGATCCCGCAAACCATGCCATGCACTGAAATACATCGAAAATACACCGAAAATACACTAGCATCTCACAGTGTATTTTCAGTGTATTTACGTGGAAAGAGTCTGCAAACCATGAAATGCACCAGAATTCCCTTCAAAATACACTGTAATCTGTCATTGCTTGGACACCATGCAATGCAACGAAACACAGAGAAAACACTGCATCTATCATCAGATGTACACTACTATTAAGAAATTAAGACGACAGCAATCGAACAATCGAAAACATCCCGCAACCATACAAGATGCTAGAAGTACACTCGAGAATACACCGAAATCACGAGATCCTGCAAACCATGCAATGCACCGTAAATACATCGAAAATACATCGAAAATACACCGCATTACGTAGTGTATTTTCGAGTATATTACGTGGAAAGAGTCCGCAAACCATGAAATGCACCGAATTCCCCTCAAAATACACCGGAATCCTCGTCAGTTCTTGGACACCATGCAATGCAACGAAAACACGGAGAAACACCAGAATTTTGTCGTATTGCGCACTACTATTAAGAAATTAAGACGACAGACATCGAACAATCGAAAAACATCCTGCAACCATACGAGTACCACGTAAGTACACTTAAGAATACACCGTAAATGCGTAGATCCCGCAAACCATGCAATGCACTGTAAATACACCGAAAATACACCGAAAATACACTGCGTACCCCGCAGTGTATTTTCAGCGTATTTTCAATGTATTTACGTGGAAAGAGGTCGCAAACCATGAAATGCACCGAATCCCCTCAAAATACACTGTAATCCTGTTGTTGTTGTACACCATGCAATGCAACAGAAACACAGAGAAAACACCAGAATTTTGCTGTATTGTGCACTACTATTAAGAAATTAAGACAGCAGGCACTGGACAATTGAAAAACATCCTGCAACCAATACAAGATACACGAAGTACACTCGAGAATACACCGAAATCTGTAGATCCTACAAACCATGCAATGCACCAGAAATACACTGAAAATGCACCAGAATTATGCATTGTATTTTCAGTGTATTTACAGTGTATTTACGTGGAAAGAGGCTGCAAACCATGAAATGCATTGGACACCGTGCAATGCAACAGAAATACACAGAAATGTTGAAAACTCAATTGCACAAAAGACATACACAGAAAGTGAACAGAAAAAAGAATCAGATTTTAGATATGATATATAATACAAAAAAATGAATCAGAATTTTATCTAAAGGTTAGTTTAAATGTACAATCAAGTATTAGATAGACTATATTTACATATTTCGTATGCGAGTTCAGCTCTAAACCGTGGCATTTCTACCGCCAGCTTTTGATTATCTTTCCAAACAACTTTCTTTCTTTGCAAGTGTCTCCATGTATTTACAAACAAAAATACTACGCCGACGCTGTTAGCCTGTGTGGGGAGTCCTTTGGACGTGATAATTTGCCACTTTGTGGGGTCGAACTCAAAAGCACTCCCTAATGAATCAGCAAGATACTGAATCTGAAAAGAAGTCGTACCAATTTAAATGATTGTTAGCTTGTCGCAACGAGGAACTTGTTTAGACAAGAAATAAAGTGGCGTGTTGCATACCACGTCGCGTGTGACTTCCAAGTGAGTTTTTTTCGGCAAAGAATCCAAAAATCTCCACTGACGCGAAATCTGATTTCCGGCTAGTAGAGTACAATGCCGGTTATGAATAATTGGAACGAAAATTAAATCTGCTGTCGTAACGGCCTCCTTTGTAACATGCGATACAATATCTCTGTATGGGTGCTTTCTGTACATCTGCATAAACAAATTAAATGAGATTATGCATTAAACATGAGCAAGATTCCTAACTAAATATGAATGTTGGTTTTTACCCAATGTGCCGGAGACACGTATAGATATGTTTTGTAAGATTCGGGCGATTGGCGCATCTTATTTTGTAAAGCAAGTTCGAACATATCGATATGTTCGGTTCCTATTTCTTTATCATTCCACAATAACGAGATACAATTCCGAGTTATGTAAATATGGCCCATGTGAATTATTACATCGTCACTGCATTATAAATAAAAAAATATATCATTAGATTTAATAAAGGAATAAGAAAGTATTTATAAAGTATTGTGGCTTTACATACTCAGCTTTGAATCGGTTGAAACATGTATCTATGACCCATTGCATCTCTGCCGACAATAGATCTCTGCTAGAAACTCGATGGTCGGACAATCAACAATGTGGAAATCGCCTTGTAATGCAATGATAGTTCCTCGCCGTTCATCCTCCTCCATCGTCGTAATAATATCCGAGTCATGTTTCCCACTTCATCGATGTGTGTCGCATCCGCATGGATGTCACCTTCGGACTCGGAAGTTGTTCTTCCGTTATCGGAGGGTTTTTATTCCTCTTAAGTACAATGAATGGAGAGACAACTCGCTTTCTTTTACGGCCGCTTCGGACTTAACCCTTCGGACTAAGCTACCAATTAGCGTTTTAGTCACGGTTTCCTCCCCATGTTCCCCGTGCCCCTTATTCATTATTTCTTCGACTACGGTGTTCGTCTGATCAAGCTATAGTCACATTGGAACTATTGAATGCGGAACCATAGGCCCGGATTCTCTTCCCTTTCTTCCTCCATATAGATAGAGAGTCGTTCGGCCCACCGATGAGCTTTCTTTAGGTGATTCGGTGTCACCTTTATTTAATTTATTTTTCATCTCCCTAATGTCGGTCTTCATCACCACAATATCAGCCTCCGCCCTGTCTAATCTATTATTTACAGTTTCGGTGAATTTATAAACAAAATTCTGAAGCTCCCTAAGAGTTTGAACTATCCCTTCCATATTACCAAAGATCGCTTTCACGCGCATATGTGAATATGTAGGCCGCGGGGTGCTTCGTATCCGGAACCAAAGGGGTGCCACCGCGTGATTCTGATGTCGGTGTCTCCGCATAACCAGTAGGAGAAGAGATGTGCTCCCCTGTAGGGGCAAGTAAGATCTGCTCGTCCTCGCGGACATCGGCAAATGAATCAAGTACCTACATGGGCATTTATTAGAACTAATAAATATTTCATATATTATATAAAAAATTAAGTCTGAAATGATACCAAAAATATTACTACGTACCTGTACAGTTACAAGTCTTTCAAAAATTAAATTAATCCTTGATCGGTTCCAGCCCGATTTTCCCGCCACCGCAACATGCGAGGTCCGGCATCGGGAAGAGCTGAGTCATGACAGTTGTCCGCTCATAAAACCACAGCTGCACATAAAAAATTAAATTAGTGCTTCACTTTTAAAATAAATGACGTAGATATGTACTTGGTCATGTAAATGGACTAACCGTCAGAAGAAAAACAAACCCATTAAAGTATCCCAATTTGTGGCCCTTCTTTAATTTCATGAGAGCACCGTTTATTTGCTCGATCGTGTGATCACATATCGTCATGAGCCAATTAAACGACGAAAACGTATCTAAATTGTTAGCATACGAATATAGCCCTTCCGGCACCCTCAAATTGTTGTAAGGAAATAATAAGTTCGATAACAAAAACTTAATAATAAGTTTCACATACTGCGACGGGTGACTCTGGAGTGACCCATCCAGGTAATTCCTTCTTTGCCATATCGGCACTCACCCTAGGAATGAAATTTTCGCCCCAAGTCATGACGGCAGTCCTCTATTGGGCATGCCAACTAACACAGGCAACTTGGTTTGCATCAAACCTTATGTCCTTCCCCCCCAATCTGAATGTCGCTTTCTTCATGATGTGATCTTGAGTGTAGGAGGGGAGATCAAAAAACTGACTGAGCTTCAATTCTTCAAGTTTAGCCCAAGTTTCCTGAGAAACAGCAGGCCTAACCTTCCCCAAAAAATCTCTACATGTTGATGGGAGACATCTACAATACATGGATTTCCTGTCCATAAACCTGCATGAGTAAGATTCATGTCATTAACATTGACAATACACTGAAAATACACTGAAAATATACTGAAAATAATACACTGAAAATACATCGAGAATATACTGAAAATAATCCACTGAAAATAATACACTGAAAATACACTTAGAATACACTGAGAATACACTGAAAGTAATAGACTGGACAATACACTGAAAATACACTGAAAATACACTGAAAATACACTGAAAATACATTGAAAATAATCCACTGAAAATAATACACTGAAAATACACTTAGAATACACTGAGAATACACTAAAAGTAATAGACTGGACAATACACTGAAAATACACTGAAAATACACTGAAAATACACTAACAATAATACACTGAAAATGCACTAAACATAATACACTGGGAATACACTGAAAATAAACTGCAAATAATACACTGACAATACACTGAAAATAATACACTGAAAATAATACACTGAAAATACACTGAGAATACACTGAGAATACACTGAGAGTAATAGACTAACAATACACTAAAAATACACTGACAATAATACACTGACAATAATACACTGAGAATACACTGAAAATACACTGAACCTACACTAAAAATAATACACTGAAAATACACTGAAAATACACTGAAAATAATACACTGAAAATACACTCGAAAATACACTCGAAAATAATACATCGACAATAATACACCGAAAATACACTCGAAAATACACCGAAAATAATACATCGAAAATAATACACTCGAAAATACACCGAGAATACACTCGAAAGTAATACATCGACAATACACCGAAAAATACACCGACAATAATACACCGACAATAATGCACCGAGAATACACTCGAAAATACATCGAAAATACACTAAAAATAATACACTCGAAAATACACTGAGAATACACTGAAAATAATACACTGAAAATACACTGATAATAATACACTGAAAATACACTGAGAATACACTGAAAGTAATAGACTGACAATACACTGAAAATACACTGAAAGTAATAGACTGACAATACACTGAAAATACACTGACAATAATACACTGAGAATACACTGAAAATACACTGAAAATACACTAAAAATAATACACTGAAAATACACTGAAAATACACTGAGAATACACTGAAAATAATACACTGAAAATACACTGATAATAATACACTGAGAATATACTGAGAATACACTGAAAGTAATAGACTGACAATACACCGAAAATACACCGAAAATACACCGAAAATACACCGAAAATACGCCGAAAATAATACACTCGGAAATACGAGAATACATCGAAAATACGCCGAAAATAATACACCGAAAATACATCGAAAGTAATACTATCGAAAATACACCGAAAATACACCGTATTTAGAAACCCTAAAAAGGAGTGAACGTATGAAGCAAACTTACCACGACAAGCCTTCTTCCTCGCCATTCCCTCCTTCGACTTCTTCGTCATCTTCAACGATTTCTTCGCCCGTTCGACTACCGGTCGTTCGAAGCCGTTCCTCTTCTTGCGATTCCGATCCCGTCTCCTCCTCCCATAGCGTATTCTCGAGTCTGACGACGACATTGTCTTCACGATTCAAAAATCAAAATCTCGAAGCACAGCCGAGTAATCCCAACGAAGGATTCAAAAATCCAAACCCTAGGAGGAGGCGGAGCAACCCTAAACCCAATCGGCGTTAAAACCATGAATGACACATTAAACCCTATTTACGAGCTCGGCGGTGATATGTGAAACGGCGGATATGCGAAACGATCGGGTCGGGCCGGCCGGCCGGCGTTTAATTTTCCTTTTTCCATTAAGCATCCGACGTGACTTTCGGCCCCACTTACGCCACGCGTCGTTTTTTAACCTGGCGTCCGAACTTAGCGCTACGTTCGGACGACGCACAGGAAAATTCGCCCATGTTCGGCTCGTTTATATTTTGAGCTCAAAAAGTGTGTTATTGTTCGGCTCGTTTGCTTAGCAAGCCGAACACTAACCTTGTAGTCAATTAATTTTTTTTAAAACACTACTTGTCAGAAAAAAAAAAATATATATATATATATATATATATATATATATACATACATATATATATAATTGATGAGTAATATTTCGAACCAAAACGAGCCGAACACAAACGAACAAATATTTGTTCGTGTTCGGCTCGTTAACTTAGCGAACGAGCCGAACACGAGCTTCTTAACGAGCCGAGCACGAGCTGCTCGCGAACAACGAGCCGTTTTGACAGTCATAATGCTGATAATTACATATATGCAGTAGTAGTTTAGCTATAACAGTCATAATTGCGCTAGAACTGACATTATTATGTCTTAATAGCAATAGTTAGTCACAAAAATTGTAGTTGATCGTAAAAGTTGCAATCGGTTGTTACAACAACAAAAGTTAGACGCAGCGGCCAAATGCGGTGATTGTAATTGTGATAGTTGACCACAAAATCATAGATAAATTGTGTGTAACTGTTAGTCGGTCATGAAGATCGTAATTAGTGACTACAATAGCACCAGTTGGATAAAAGTCATAATTAGACGCTGCAGTAGTTGTTAACCATGTAGGCCATTGTTTGTCACACAGTTCATAGTTAATATTGTATATTTTTTTCATATAGTATTGAAATATTGATGTTAATTACATTATCTTCATAATTACTTAAAGCAATGGGCGTCTAAACACAAAACATTGACAAAAAAAACTAAAATGAATAATCAGAACCCGCAGGAAGATCCGAAGCAAATACCGCTTAATCAGCTGTGTTTTACAATCAAAATCGTACTTACAAGAAAAACGAGGAACACCATTTCCATCCCTTAAGCTTCAGGAAATTGCTTGGCAATGCAGCGGAACCTTTAAAGAGCCAGTGAAAGGGGAGATTTACATATATACCACCTGATTCTTATGAATTTACATATTTAACAGCTACAATTTCTTTTTTTTTTTACATTTGTACCACTCCAATCTTTCATATGCATGTAAAAATTGAAAGTTTTAATTGCCAGATATGTAAATAGATTTGAATTTTGTGGTATGTATGTAAATCTTCCAAGAAAGGAATAGAAATAAAGGAAGAATATATGATAGAAGGAAGGTAGAGACTAGAGAAGCCATCCATCATCGTTCTCTGTAAACACTAAACAAGAGGAAACTGAAAATCTTCTCTTTTCATCAATCCTTCTTACAAAGTAGAAACGGAAAGCACTTGAGGAAGGAACTCCATTAATGGCTGAGTGGAAGCAGAAGAGAGTATGGTGGTGGCTTTCACTTTTGTTCTTTCTGAGCCTGGTTTTGGAACACAAGATTGCTCAAGCAAAGAGGACAATCTCATCTGAGATGGAAAATCACAATAAAACTACATTTGAGGCATACAGACACATCTTCGCAAATGCTTTTGGTGCTCTTTTTGAGCCCGGAGACTCCACCACTCGTGTTTGGCCAGTATGATTTCCTCCTCTTCTTCATTTACTTCTTGTTTCTGTGTCTGATAACAATAAAAAGGAAAATTTACATACCTGGCACACAAATCTCATGATTTACATATCTCACAGCTAAACTTTCATGTTTATACATGTAGCACTTGAGGTGCTCTAAACATGTGCATGAAAAGGTTCAAAAAATGGTAATGGTGCTATTTTTTATATGATACTAAAGAATCGAGTGGCATGTGAGTAAATATGAAAGTTTAGATTTTAGATATGCAAATATATAAGAATTGTGTGCTATGCATGTAAATGCACGTAATAAAAAATTACATGAGCTTTGATGAGCATGCCTCAGGACATGGAGTTTGGCTGGAGGGTTGTGCTTGGTTCTGTCATTGGCTTTCTCGGTGCCGCTTTGGGCAGCATTGGCGGAGTTGGGGGCGGCGGGATTTTCGTTCCAATGCTTACTCTGATCATTGGGTTTGATCCAAAAACCTCAACCGCCATCTCAAAATGTGGGTTTTCTAAGCGAATTCACAAAATAAAATTTCCAAAATTCTACAGGCTATTAAGTGCTTGTGAGTTGGTATTATAGGTATGATAATGGGAGCAGCTGGATCCACCGTGTACTACAATCTGAGGCTGAGGCATCCTACGATGGATTTGCCTATCATTGATTATGATCTTGCTTTGCTGTTTCAGCCAATGCTCATGCTTGGTATCAGTATTGGTGTTGCTTTCAATGTTATGTTTCCAGATTGGATGGTTACTGTACTACTTATCATACTATTCTTAGGTGAATGATCATGATGAATTCTATGATGGCGAATATCTATTTTATTGAGAAAAGTGTCAAAATGATATCCCGACTCTTTGTAGTGGCTAATTTTAGTTTGAGTTTATAAAAATGTTAATTTAGTCGTCAGATTCTTTTAATAGGGGTTGAAATAATCCTCACTGAGGACTACTTTAACCCGAATTAGAAGGGTCCGGATACTAATGTATTTATAAACTCTGGGATTAAAATGACCACATGTAAATAATTCAGGGACTATTTTGATACCCTACTCTTATTTATTTAATCATGGAGATTTTGTATGATCAAACTTAATTGTTTATATGATCATCAATCTCATACTCTAGTTCTATAAAAAGTTTTATTTCAACCAAAAACTATTAACCTTAAACAAAATATAACTGCTAAATAAATGATTGATATGCTATGTTGTAGGTACTTCCACCAAAGCACTCTTTAAAGGTATAGAAACATGGAAGAAAGAATCAGTAATGAAAAAGGTAAATATGTATCCTAACATTCTATCTAATTATATCAAATATTCAACTACTTATAAAGCTTAATTTGCCAGGAAGCAACAAAATTGTTGGCCTCAACATCGAACATGGAAGGTTAGTTTATGAAAATATCCACAGCAAACAATTATTGTCAGAAGTATCCTAACATTCATATCTGATATCTTAATAATAATATCATAACATTAACAGAAATAAATATGTACAAATTTTAAGATTTCTAAATATAAATAAAATTAGCATAATTTAAGCAGAAGATGAATTAGGTAATTTGTATTGGATTTTGAAAGGGACAGAACAGGAGTACAAGCCAATTCCAGGAGGTCCAGTTAGTAACATGCAGCTCAAATCTTCCATTGATGATGAGGTTGCTGTCACATAAATAATTTCAAGTATTAAAATGCGACTATGTAATATTATCACTCTATGCTTTTTCTTCATTTTAAGGTTCCAATAAAGGATAATATTCTCTGGAAGGAGCTCATGGTGCTTCTGTTTGTGTGGGTGGCATTCCTTGCTGTGCAGATAGTTAAGGTGAGAACTGATTCATCTTAAAATTGTGAAAAAAATTTAAATTGTTAATATTACATATTATCCTAACACAGCCTTCTTAAAAAAAAAAAAAAAATCTCTTATACATCCATAGAATTTTAGTGATTTTTTCTATGGCATTTTAATGACACCTTTGCCTGAAAAATAATCGTGCAGACCTATGCCACAACTTGTTCAGTGGAATACTGGATTCTGAATATCTTGCAGGTAAGAGTGTAAGACAGCCAATCAGTTTAATTTCAGTCCCTATGGAAGCTTGGTGAGGGAATATCATTATTCATGTATGATAATCATCTGTTCTTGAAAAAAGTAATTGCATCTCTACTAACCAACTAACTTTTTTATTTTGCAGAATTTGACAATAATAATGAGCTTTGAATTCAACTCTACTTAAGCAGCATTTCGTAAATAATTGAAAACACTTTGTAACCAAAAATTAATCAAGAAGGATCAATTCACCAATTAATAATTGAGAAACAATGAATACCTTTCAGCAATTAATTTGGACTCATTTGATTGCTCTAATTCAGAACTCATGTTCTGAAAAACATTAAAATTTTTAGATTCTACTATTTGATTAGAAATAATTAGAAATCAATATGAATTTGTTTTCAAGTAGTAATTTTACTAGAGTTTACTAGGGCCTAGAGATTAATTTCTTAAAGTAGCACTATTTTTCAGTTTCTGCAACTTTATTTAGTTTCTAACTCGCCTGTCAAGAGTTCTAATCATGATTATTCAAATTGATTTTTCTTACTTCCTCAAACTTTCCTCCTAACTTCATGCTCATCTATGCCCAATAAATGTTTAAAATATTTTAATATGTTATTTTAATTAACTTTTAATACTTCCAAGTCATTATATAAGAGAAGGCATCAAAAGTTCTTATAATTAACACCCCATTTTCCTTTGTATCTTGGAATCTAACAACGCCTAATCATTCTATGTGCCCAACAGGAAAGCAACAGATAACTTAAAACAGTTTTGCCATGCAGGTGCCTATAGCTTTATCAGTTACAATCTATGAAGCTGCAAGCCTTATCAAAGGGAGGAGAAAAATTGCCTCCAGAGGAAAGCAAAATATATGTTGGAAAGGGCTTCAGCTTTTTCTTTACTGCTGTTTTGGGGTATTAGCTGGGATAGTTGGAGGCTTACTTGGACTTGGAGGAGGGTTCATATTAGGACCTTTGTTCCTTGAGATGGGAGTCCCCCCTCAGGTTCACTATTTTTGCACCATTCAAAATTCATCTATTATTTATTTCATTTTAGCTTGCATACAATGTTTCATAGGTTGACCGTTTAAAACATAGATATTGTTTTGTTTGTTGACATTATTTGCTATGAAATTGTTATTAATAATTATTTTTTATTTGACTTGATGAAATATTTAAATAAGTAATTATATAACTGATTTTTACATATATTTTGATGAAATCTTGACGTTCTTCAAGTCTAAAAACATATAGATCTCAAGCTATATATGATAAATGATAAGAAAAGTGCTAAAATAGTTTTCTGGCTATTTATAAGAAGCCAATTTAGGTGCAAAATATATAAAATTGTATGTTTCATCCCTAGATTATATAACTTGAAATAATCCCAAGACTCTTTTAATGAAAAGACTATTTTAGCCACTATTAAAAAAATATAAGGACTGATTTGACATTTTTATATATACTCAAACTAAAATGACCCTGTATTTGGTCAAGAGATCATTTTGACAGTTTTCTTAATAAGAAGAAAACGAATCAATATATTGTAACAAAATCAACATAGATTTCATTTTAAAGGTTCAATATGCAATTAAAAAAAGAAATGCAAACAACTAAATATTGCCACAATGAAAGGAGATAGAAGTCAAGTAGCATGAAAGTTAAGATGATGAAGAATAACTTCGCAATATTCAAATGGTGTGGCAGGTTGCAAGTGCAACATCAACATTTGCAATGACATTCTCATCATCCATGTCCGTCATTCAATACTACCTTCTCGACCGCTTCCCAGTTCCATATGGTAAGACATTAGTTAAGGCAAGATCTCAAATGTTGAAATCCAAATCCTCATTATCAGAATTTCATGAGAAAAAAAGACCTGAGTTCTTATATGATGCAGCATCCTATTTCGTGTTTCTTGCCACCGTCGCGGCTTTCACGGGTCAACACATCGTGAGGAAGCTTATAGTACTACTTGGTCGGGCATCATTGATTATTTTCATACTGGCGCTAACCATATTTGTCAGTGCTATAAGCCTAGGTAACGGTCTACATAATAATCCAAATCTTACAGTAATATAATTGGCAATATATACTTGTTTTAGTTTTTATTTCACCCTCTACAGGTGGAGCTGGCATAGCAAACATGGTTGAGAAGCTGGATAGGAAAGATCATATAGGGTTTGAGAATCTCTGCTACCGAACATAGATAATCCCGATTCGAGATGAAAGAAACTGAAATGGTAAACCAAAAGGTTTAAGTCTTTGATCTCACGAGAAAGAATTTTAATGAAAAAGTCTTCTAGTTAACTTAGTATTACTAATAGTTTCTAGTTTGGCAACTTTGCTTCAGTTAATCAGGTTATGTAATGTTTTGCTCATGGAATCCACCACTGAGCTTGTTGTTTAGTTGTGAAAAATCTACTCTCTTGTTTTTGTAGAAGTTTGCACCTGATAGTTTTGAGATTAATATTAGCTCTACCAGCAAAATTTTCTTTATGCTTGGATGTAGTATTTGCTAAATATTTTGCAAGAATGTTACAAATAGAAAAATCTAGCCAATTAACTCTTTTTTATTCCCACATCAGATGGAAAACATCAGTGCCAATCATTTGTTTTTGCCCTTTAAAATAGAATTTTAAAGCATATGTATCAAAACTGTATTTTTTTTCTAATGAAAGAAGCATTATTTGTGCAGTCCTTCAGTAAACTTGAATTTTTTTTTCTAAAGATTATTTGTTATTAACTATAGAACTAATTTACATTTATCCACTTTTTATAAAAAATCAAAGTCAGATTGTGGCTTAATTTATCCAAATCTACTTAGCATCCATCCATTTACAATCCTTGAAAGATGCAAGGGATGATTATAAAAACAGAAGGCTTATTCAGAAACTATGTAAGAAAACCATATATCAAAGAGCCAATATTTTTCGAAGAATCAATATTTTATAGGCAAAATGGAAAGGGCACTCGATAAATTTCTCTAAACAGCAACTCCTTTCCTAATTCCAGTGTTAATTAAATGGTGTATTACTATAAATTTGTTTTTAAACAAATACACACATATATTTACATGTGTGTATTTGTTTGTAACACAAACTCATTGATAATGAAATTTAATATGTTTTGCGTGAGCGTTAGATGATGGAAATATAAATACATGTATTTAGATGCTAAATTAATAAGAATACAAAATTCAGTAGCTAACTTTCCCTAAATTAAATACCTGTTAGGTTTTGGCGTGAGGAATACGTATTACATTGAAATTCAAAACTCAAAGGAAACAAAAAAAAGGAAGATCTACATACATACCACTTAATTCCTATATATTTACATATTTAACACTTGAACTTAATTTCTTATATAAATACAACCTTATCTATGTATGAAAGGTGTATTTCACTTTCTAAAGCTAAACAGGTGGTATTTCTGATGTGATATGTAAGATTTGGATCCTATGAAAGTTAAAGTAAACTTCATGTATCTAAATGAACAAACCCCCACAAACCCCACACCACCCCCCCCCCCCCACCCCCACCACTAGAAAACAAAAAACAAAAAATAATAGTACTTGGCAATTTCTCTGATATATTCTTTTGAATCTTAAGACCCTCACCACTAAAACCAAGGCATCCAAGAAGCTAAAGAGTGATGTACAACACAAAAAAGTGTACATTTGATGCCAGCAAAGAACAAATGGAAGCATGTAAAAAGTTAAAAATTGATATTTCACTATCTCCTTGGATGCCAATGTCTAAAGATCCTCTAAAGTTCCTGATGCAACTAAAAGATGCAATTGACAAAAATTACAAAAAATAAATTTAGAATTTACAAAAGATAATTTAATGATAATTTCAAAAGGGAATTAGCATGAAAATTGAAGTCATAAAGTAAAACATAACTCAATTCGGACACACCATCATAAGAAATCCAATTATAATTGCCTTGATCAATATCAGTCATGGTCACAAACTAATATCAAATTTTATAAATAAAAATAAAACAATACAAACTATCATAAAATGTAATGTCTCATTTTTCACATTCAATTTTGACCATCAACGAGTCAATATGACAAAGCGAATCAACATCAGTTAACTAATAGAGCTTTTCAAGTAAAAAAACTCTTGCTTCCTAGAAAGCTTGAAAGATATCCTACTAGATAACTTAATCAAGCCCAACTAGATTATTAGCCCACTTTCCTTGACAGTACTTGAAAGATTGCATATCACTAAAGGGTACAAATTTAAACAGAGAAAAAAATAAGAAAGCAGAAGTAGATGATATTCCTCTAATATATGTACTCATAACAAACTAATAAGAAAGGCCCAATTACACATACTCAAAACAACACTATCGAAGAAAGTTCATTGAGCACAAAAATGAGCTTCTCCTTTAGAGCAACAAATATCAGTAAGCATTTATCAGGGAGCCACTCATTTGCTCATTATAGTGCTATATCTCGTTGTCTCTATTTAACTAATTGTTGCTTTATTAAATTATTGCCAAATCATTGTCTTGTCATCAATTGTGATTTCGTCAGAGATGCCATGCATGCTGGATATGAAAAATATTTGATCTTATCTCGCCATTGTCGATAGGGTCAAATCTACATAAATAGTATCTTATCCAATCATTATTTTCAAATCAGCAAACCCATTCAATTATTTAGTTTAATATATTTTTCGGTACTACCTTAAACATATCCACCATTGCCTCTACAATATCACACTAAATGCATTGATTCGGGTTTTCCATGACATGGATTTCCTATGCCTAATTGTCAATATACCCCATCAATTGTGAGACGACTATCAAATCAACCACTATATGTATAATCCATTGTCAGGCATTTTGTGTGCACAGTAGATGCTATTGTTGAGACATGAACTCTATAGCATTTTTTTTAATTTCTCTATTACCTCCTCTCCTCCCTCTTGTCCTTACCCTAAACAAGGAGAAGCTAAAAGCTACCATCTTGTGTCCTACTAAACCAAATTATTTAATACATTATGCTCCTCCCAATTGTGATGGTGTAACTTTCTATCTCTTTGTCTCTTTTGCATCTAGCTCGATCGCTCTCTATGAGTCTCTTATTTTTCCTCTAACAAAAAGTATTTTAGCAACTCCAATTTCTTCCTTCCCTAAATGCTTTCCCTCATCACAACACATCAACATCTATCTTTCGTAACCAAAAATTAAAAAAAACATGCACCACAAACAAGAAAATGCGTCTCATGTTACTACAAAAGAAGACTTGCCCACCAATATCAATATTCATACTTGTATCATCCTTGAATGAATCAACATCCAACTAAGCATAAAAGATTGAGAAAAACCGAGAATTTTTATTAAACTAAATAAGCCATCATCTTGATAGTTCCAAATTCCAATCTAACATGCCAGGCATTTATAATAAAATGGCCTAAATTGTTACCAAATCTGAATAACAATCAATTTCATTCAAGCCAACTTAGAATCAAGTCTATAGTGTCAAGTAGACTCAGCTTGAATCATTCCTGATTTCATGACGAGCATTAATTTATCAAGAAGCAAAATTTCTGATTTCAAGATCAACCATTCTCTCGAACTATTATTAACCCTGACTGGAGGGGTGGACTCGCCATGGAGTGAATGGTGGTGGGGCTTCTCTTCATGAGTTAAAAAAATGAGTTGCGACTCAAAATACATCCAAGATTTCCTGAATAAATTCATCAAAGAAATATGTGAAAGGAATGCCCCTTTTATAAAATTTGGATTTGCATGAAATATGTATGGAGATTTGTTCATACGACGAAGCACAATGCCCTCATGTCGGCCGGCTTACCTCTTATGCGGCGTTTCCAACCTGTTTTGCTCTGCTCTTTCATGGATCGGCGACACCACACATCCATCTTCCTCCAGCATTAAACAACGACATAGGGCTTAATAACTGGTCGGACCTCTTCTCTCCTTGTTCTAATCTTCCACCAAAGCCATCTACTTCACGTTGAGCCTCTCCTTCGTCCGCGCTTATTTGAGGAAACTCGCGGTATTATTCGGATCAAATTTGGAAGATTGAGTTGTTTATTTTCGTGTTATTTAGAGATTATTTCGGTATTATTATCACTGAAAATATATAAATAACACGGCTATGGCAAATAATATGTTGTTAGTCGAAATTTCATTTTTTTAAGGAAGAATAAAGTTTCATCAAAAATTTTAAATTTATGGACATGTTATTTTATTTTAAAATAAATTAGTTAATATATGTCACCGTTAATTCAATGGAAATTTAATTAAAATTGCAAGAAATTTAAGTTTTCATTCTTACTTCAAAATTCGAAAAGTAGTATTATAACTAAAATAATTAATTATAAATATTTATAACTGGAAAATAACCCTTATAATTGTATCTATATAAACTGACATTTGATTATATGATTAAGGGAGTGAGCGTGTGTTAAGGAAAATTATTTCGTACAGACAATGTACGTAGTGCTGCGTACGGAATCCCCAAATAACCGCCGAATAACTATCTAATAATTCGTGAATAACATTAAAATAAAATCATGGAGTTATTAACATGCGTTATTGTAAGCTTATCGCAGTAGCTTATTTCGAGCAATAATAATACCCCGAATAAGCAGATAAAAAGATAAAATGAAATCGCTAAGCTTATCGTGCGTTATTGAAGCGTTATTCGTTGATTATGCGGAATAATACCCCAATAACCTGCTAATAACCTCCCGATAATCTTAAAATACACGATCGCGAAAGTTATTAGGTGGTTATTCAAGAGTTATTTGAGGATTCCGAAGTAAGCTACTGCAGTACGTCGTCCGTATGAAATAATTTTCCGTCAGTTAGTGCACCCGCAATCTGTTCAAGGAAACATTCACACTTGCGAAAAAGTTACATTTTAAAAAACTATGGTGATTATTATAAATTTATTTTAATTTCGAAAGATCATGCCCAATTTATGAGAGCTATCACACTTTAATAGGTTAAGTTGAAAACACAACTTTCTACCATAGAAATTTATAGAGAGCAAAAAGAAAATAATTCCCCAAACAGAATTATGATAGAGATCTGAAAGGCATAACAGCCATAAAGCTCTCGAACCGACCTTAAAATAAAAGGAGATGTATACACATATCATGTAATTCTTGTCTTTGTGTATTAATTTTAATTATGTGATTGTAATACTAGATAACTAAATATGAGATATTTTTGCATACCAATCACCGAAAATCGTGAATATAATATTTGAACCTACCAAATTTTAAATATAATATTTTAACTTTTTTTTCATTATAGTTGTCACATAGGGCTGTCAAAAAAGTTCGTTGTTCACGAACAGTTCGTGTTCGGTTCGTCAATGAGTTCGTGTTCGACTCGTTCGATATGTACACGAGACGAACACAAATAATTTTTTTCGTTCGATAAGTTAAACGAACCAAACACGAACACTCATGCGTTCATTCGTGTTTGAATCGTTATTGTTCGAAATATAAAATAATTTAAAATAATTATATATAAAAAATTTATGATAATTTAAAAATTAAATTTTATAAATTGTAATATATAATAAAATAATAATAATAATATATTAATATACTATATTAGTAGTATTCTGATATAAATATTATATATTTATATAATATACTTTATATAATTAATATGACATATTATTTATATAAATGTATATTAATATTAGTGGCTGTCAAGATGGATTGTCGTTGTAGAACAGCTCGTGATAGCCAGAGCTCGATTGGCTATGTAAGAACGAACACGAACAACGACTTACGAACAATTTCAAACATGTAGCTTATTTCAAACAAACTAAATTTCAAACGAACCGAACACAAACACATGCTCGTTCGTTCACGTTTAGTTCGTTTACACCCCAATTGTCACGTGCTAGAAAATTTACAAAAGTAGAGTAACATATTATCGTCTTAGCGTGGCACAAATATTTAAGATACACTCGTAAGAAAAAAAAACAACTGATAATGACATCAGAAGTTTTTATGTGGAAGACCAGGAATGAGAACAACTACGGGGTCTAGGCCAACTTAAGAGTTTCACTACAAAAACATGATTATAATTGCAACCACTAGTCCCACAGATGGGAAGGGGTTATTAAGTTTATGAAGTTATAATCTCGACGTGTTGATGAATTTGTTGCTAGGAACGAGCGGCGACTGACGGCACTTGGCGGTGTCCGGTTGGCGGTGATCAATTGTGGTCGACGTCGATTAGTGAAAGTCGACGAAGGTCGGTAGCAGTCAAAACGTTAGTGGTGGTCGACGACAATCGGAGGGGGTGACATTGGACTTCAGCTCATTCTCGAGCTTCAAGCTCTTCTGCCTTCTCAAGGGAGAGGGGTATAGCTCTACTCACAGTGTTGTGAGTGCAATTAATGCAGGAATATAAACTATTTTGATCAGGCGGTACAGAGAACTTCATTCGATCAAACAACATTTGACAGACATTTATTACCTTAACAATGCTGCAATTGAGCGAGCTTGGGCTCTTTAGACTCCTCTTATCGAGAAGCTCAATTCGATTTTAAACTCACCAGAATCTACATATGTTTTGACCTTCCAATTGTGTTCGAAATGCTTTCAAAAGTGATTTAATGGCTTGATTGGGGCTCTATTTAGTTCATACCAGATCAATGTTGGTACCATTGAGTCTGTCTCATGAAACCGCTGATCTCACTAGAAATTCGCTGAAATCAAAGCACTAGAAAACTTTTAATCAAAGTTTGAATATTTATTGCTCAAAATGTTGCTTCGAGATCCGTTTCATACTTTGATATTTGTTTCGGAAGATAAAATTTGTTGGTGGTGTATCAATAGTCATCATTCTTTACTTTACTCACTAGCGAACAATTTGAGTGAAAATTTTTGGTGAATAAAATCATATATTTAAATTTTAGCCGGTAAATATGTTATATTAAATATTTTGAGTGGTCGTCAAGTGAAATTCCAATATTTAAATGACATATAGCACTACTTATATAATATCTAAACATTAATTTTAACATCCAAAGCACCCTACTTACAAGAAAAAAGTGCAATTCATCTTTTTATACATCTTTTCAAACATAGGAATAATCCATCTTTCAATACATCTTTTTGAACATAAAAAAAAGGTGTTTGGCTTGCAGAATCAAAGTGGTTGTGATATGTGTAAATGCATAAAAATTGGGTGCTATGTATATAAATTTTCATAAAATATAATATGTGGTATTTATATTAATATTAAAAAATGGGCTTTTGACATACATTAATACCACATATATACCACTTAATTAAAAAAACAAAAGGACTTTTACATGCAGAGATTTCTATACCCTTAAATTTACATAGTGCTGTCCCCAAACTTGGATCTTACATACGGAGGTCTCTGTTATGCCTCCATCTCCCTCAGTCTCCCTGGTTCCAGAGCCTTAGATCTCTCATCATCCTGACGTCTAAAGGAATATCACTTTGATCCAAAGAACAATTCAGTCTCATAGCATTAAAGGAGCTGAGAGCAGCGCTCCGACTTTATTCAGTCAAATACATCCCCTTAATTCTGCCAAAGTCATCAAACTCCCTTAATCCGCATGGATAGAAGACACCGCTGGAGAACTGAAGCTTACTTAAGGCCATCAAAGATTGAGAATAGAAGATAAAGCCCAAGTTTTCCCTCTTTAACATAACGACTTGCACAATTCAGCAATCAAAATCAAATTCTGAATAACTTAGCAAAACCATGTACTAAACTAGAAAGCTCATGACCAGCTCAGTTCAGAACCAGATAACCACTACGTTTGGAAAGTTCAAGATTGTAATTGGAACAAAAGAAACAACAGAAATATCCATAGAAATTTCACTTTTTAAATGTTAAGTTGGTGGTAGTTTTTATGTGATACGAAAGATTTGGGTGTTATAAGTGTCCTACATGTAAATACGTATGAGTTCAGCTCATCAGGTTGGTTGGACCTTTGTTGTCATTGCTATGGAATAGAAGATGTAGGAGATAGGAAGAGAAGAGAAGCTAGAAAACTTTAATATGATTTCTGATGTTCAAAATAGTGGATACATTGCACTATATATAGTTTTTCATAATTAGAAACAAAGGCAAATGCCCTTGCAAAATAAAAGAATATATAAGATTTTATAACAATATTTTCTGATTGAATAGAACATAAAAACTTTCTAAAATAAGTGCATGCTCCTAAAAGTTCGTATTTTTATATATACCACCTACAACATATGTTGAAGAAGAAAGGTGCAGGTTTATTCAATCGAATATTTCCTTATATATGCAAAATGATCATTTAGATTGATATAATTGGCCCAAAAACTAAAGAATTCAGATAAGCTCCAACTTTCAGCCATCTCATCCAGAGGGACAAGAATTATTGGTTCGGAGTTGTGATTACTTCCTGATCCAGGCTGAGGTTAGCTGAGCACGATGCCATGGCCTCAACAGCTAGCTCTCAATCACAGCTAGCCGGGGTCCTTGTATACTAATTCCAGTTGCAGCAGTGAAGATGCTTGAGGGTTGGTTGTCTGGTTGTTGGAATTCATATGATGGCAAGCTTCCCACAAAATGATAAGTATTTTCAAGTTAATGAACTATAGAACCAAATCAGAAAAAAAGGTTAAGGATGAACCTAAAGCGCTACAATTAAACATTAGATTTCTACATATGCGAGTGCTTTACTCTTTTATAAGCCAAATTACCTGCAAAGGCTGACCTGCAAAGAAACTATTTCTACATATCTACGTGCTTTACTATTTTATGCATTGAGAAACTGAGGAAGAAGATTTGTTGGCATAAAGAAGAGATTAATACGAATTGTCAACTAAGATGAGGTAATTACAAAAATTGAACAAAAGCAAACCTCACAAGCAACACAAATAAAAAACCACAAATTGAAGGATGTAAATCTTCACACCAAAAGATAATGCAAATAAAACACCACAAAAATTATCAAATCAGAAAAATGCAAATAAAATTCGTTGTGAGGACATAAAGCTTCATTCAGTGAGTTTGTTCTAATCCAACCCTTCTTATGGGTAGTTCAACTGTAAATCCAGTCGTAGAACATGTATGGTTCGAGTCATTGGTGGAACTTTCAGTTTCTAGCACTTGCGAACTTTCTTAACTCGACGGATTCTTACAAGTAGTTTTATGGTGGCCCCAAAGTCCGCATTTATGAACATGTCTCCGCTTTCTGCATTGTTCTCTAGAAAATTTTTAATTATATTCTTTTTGGATCTATCTTTTGGCCTTGAACTGTTCAACACTCCAAAGTATGTGATATCTATTAACACATTCCACTGCTCTTTTTCTGGAAGAGTTGATATAGGAACTTCAAATGTAATTTACACCTACAAGTAAAGCAAATAAATTAATATCACACGATTTATTTGGAAAAATATAAATTTTGTACGAGTTAACAACCTAGAAATGTAGTAACAATCATGAACGTAAGTGTGCCATAAAAGGGTGTTCTTTGGAACCAATGAATACCGTTGCATGAATCTATGGTAGACCTCTAATTTGTCATACTCTACAAGTACATTTTCTGATATTGATATCAACCTCATGTCTTTCATGGCTCCCTTTAAACTCAGCCTTGTAAGATGTTGATGGCCTCATCATTAGCTGTTTTCTATTAGTAGACATTTTTGTCAAGTAGTCCTCAGCATATGGAACTAAATCAACCTTTCAGTTCTTTGCCTTCAGCTTTCTCTCCGCCCTTACTCCCATAAGTTTTTCATGAATCATGTCAATTCAATCAACCACCGGTTTACTTCTAGCTTTGCCAACCCAAAGATTAAATGATTCATCTAGATCATTTGTATTATAGTGATTCTTGATCTTTGTAGAGAAATCACTTTTACCCCACTTGTAAGGTAAATCCTGTAAATATGCATATACTTGCAGGGACATATAGCTCAACTCATTTATAATATCAACGAATTTATTCTTGGAATAACAGTTAGATGCAGACCACACTAAGCTTGCAACTTTATCAGTGTCCGTATAGCGAAATATATTTTTTTAATTTTTTTCCTAAATGACACATAGATACTCTGTGTTCTACATTAGAAAATACAAGCTTAACTACTTCTCTGAGTCCCTTCTCTATGTCAGATTATGAATGTTATCTTATGTTGCTCAAACGCAATTGCATTAGCCAATTGTTCAAAAAACCACAGCTTTGTCTTCTTTGACTTTGTTTTAGCAATAACAAAGGTCAGAGGACACAATCCATTGTTTCCATTCAATGAAGTTGTAGATAGAAGAACTCCCAAGTACTTAGATTTCAAATGATAGGCATAAACACCAATCAAATGTCTACACCTCGCTAGAAATCCATCAATTGCGGCTTTAAAACAAACAAAAAATATTTATAAAGAAAAGCTTTGCTTACTACAAGTATATGAAATAAGAGATCAAGGATTTCAACTCAAAACATCTTTTTTCAATATATGTACCCACTTATAATTATCATCAACCGATCAAAAAACGTTACTCCTTGCTTCTTCTCTTATTCTCCACAACTTCATATACGGAAGTGATAGGCCATATAAATTCTCCAAAGTGTTATTTATCTGCTTTAGAGTGATATCAAGATTCCTTTTCACAATATCTTCAATCCCATGAGCTACCTAGGAGATTGTTGTTTGTTTTTTATCTGCTCTATTCACACTTGGGCATAAATGCCTTGACTTGAATTTTTCTACCTCAAAAAAGTTTTCATTTGCACTTGTAGTAGCTCGTACTCTCCAAGCGCTTCCATAATTTGCACACAAAGCAATGATGCATGATCTATTATGTTGTGAGATATGTACTTCCTGGTATAGAAATGAAACACAAAGAACACAAGCAAACACAGATCGTTTACGTGGTTCGATCCAACTGGATCTAAGTCCACGGGAGGGAATCAATCAAATAGTTCACTAAGGCATAAGAAATGAAGAATACATAGCTTATACATAGAGATGAGCCATCATCTTTCTTTTATAGCCTCCCTCTCAAGTGACACCTTGATACAAGGCCTCAAGATACTCTCCTCCTCTCTAGCTCTCTAGCTATTCTCTCCTCCTTTTGTGGTAGCTTAAGACCTCTTCCCTTGCTCTCCTAAGCCTCACACCCTCTCTATTTATACAAACCAAGAGAGTCGTAGGTGGGAGGTAGGTGAGCGGTAGATGAGAGGCAGGTGAGATGTAGTAGGTGAGCGGTACCACATCTCAACTGGCTTAATTACGAAAGTGCCTTTTTACCTTAGTTCATTAATTGATAGTCAAAATAACATATTGTTATCTTGAAACTTCAACCCAAAGTTATTTTTAATTGCAATAGAACATATAAATTTTTGTAAAGGTCTGAATCACAAAAATGTGCACTAAATTTCAAGTCATTATCACCTACTACTTCTATATTAAGATATTTTCCGTTGTAAATCCCTCTCTCAATGTTCTCATTACACTTAAAAGTTGATTGTGCGCAACAACTATTCAATACAGTACCACCAATTTGAATTTGTTGACATTCTAAGCACATCCCAAAATCTCCTTGATTTTGTGTGAAAATCACTACCTCCACTCGCCCATATCCATTAGATTGAGCATTTCCATAACTTTAATGTCATTGGTGATATGAACATATTCTTTAGACGATGTTTCGCTTTTATGATATACCAACTCAAAATCATGTCCTTTCTGCTAAGGGCATATCACATCAATATCATTCTTTAGCATCTGTAAATTTACCAAGTCCTTTTAAATTGTAACTGTTTTCTACTTCCCACCATCGTATCTCAATCTTGGTTGGTTCTTAGCTTTTGTCCAATATCCACCGTATTTAAATGTGATTTGTAATGACTCATCTCGATCCACATTTAAATAATGGCTCACACGAGGACATCTAATATAAAACAAAATAAAATGATTATTGGTTAAGAACTTCATGCATACATTTGTAAATTGAGTTGAACAATATAAAGCCCAACAATAACTCCGATAAAATAATAACTTTGTATGAATCTCTATCACCAATACGATAAAACTTCTTTGTCAATATTCTTATTCCGACCTAAATTCATTCATATATCTATTTCTACATTTCATTCTCTAGAAAGCTAATTATATATGGAAAAGTTACTTAAAAAAAATATCATACTTGTTGTAAGTAAAACAAAGCACAAACAAATTTCATACTTGAATGAGAACTCGGGCTTCTATAAAACACAACACAACTTAATTTCATAGTTGTTGCAACTAAAACTCAATGCAAATAAACTTGTCCTCCGAAGTAAAAAAAAACATAAAAATAATAATAATAATAATAAAAAAAACTCAGAAATAAATAATCTATCAAATGGTCTTACCTCCTACACGGTCGTGATAGAGACCCATAAAAACATGAACAAAGAAAAGAGAAGCATTAAACATATTTCATAGCTGATATTTTCTTTCACCAAAAAAATATTTACCAATTGGGACGACGCGAGAAGCATATTTCATACATGTTAGTGTTCTTTTAAGGATAAGTAGCATGCCGTAACAGAGCAGAAAATGTTGCATGGAGAACGTATGCAGCGTTGCGTGCGGAAGTCAAATAAATATTACCATGTATAACACATTGGGCTCACCTCATAATGGATCCACGATGATTTTTAGAGTGGAATCATGGGGGTCATTTGGGGGTTATTTTGATTTTATTAGGGTATTAACTCCAATGACCCCGCAATAATCTAGAAACAACATCCCAATAACATTTGTGTTTCTATTGAGTGGAAACCACGGAGGTTATTCAGAGGTTATTGCGGTGTTATTTCAATTTTATTGTGATATTAACTCCAATAACCCCGCAATAATATGAAAATAACCCCCGAATAACCTTTTGGTTCCATTTTAACAACCCTCGCAATAACCTTTAATAACCCATGCAATAACCTCGTAATAACCCATAATAACTCGTAATAACCCCCCCCAATGACCCAGCAATAACCTCCGTGGTTTAACCCCCAATAATCCTCTAAAAACCTTTGCAAATCCATTATAAGGTGGGTCCAATGTGTTCTACGTGGCAATATTTAATTGGTTGCCACATGCAGCACTGCGTACGTTCTCCGTATGTAACATTTTCTCGTGACAGTGACCCAAAAAAATATAAATAAAAGAAGGAGAAATAAGAAATATATTTCATACCCGGTGTTTTCTTAAAAAATATAATAATAATAATAAATAAAAAACTTAACCAATGGTGACCACTCAAAGGAAAGAGAAGCATATTGCATACTTGTCCTAATCTTTCAAGGAGCAGGTTCTTGGTCTCGAACTTCGAACAAGTAGAGAGAAGTCGAATGTAGCAAATATACTGAAGGGGAGAATTGTGTGACGATGGAGAAATATTTATATACGGAGTACGCATGTAGTTCTACGTGCGTTCTTCGCAATAACATTTGAGTAACTTTCCAATAACTTTATAATAACCCTGATTAACACTTAAAAATGGAACCACGAAGATTATTTGAGTGCATTGAGGTAAGATGTTCGACGTATAGGTGTAAATACCCTAATAACCTCATAAACCCTCTGAATTCCAAAAAAAAAAAAGAAAGTGAAACTGTGAAAGTTATTGGTGGGTTATTTATTAGGAAGTTATTGAAGTTAACACCCAATAACCTCTCAATAAACTTCTAATAACTGATTATTAAGAGATTATAACGGGGAATAAATATACAGAACTACATGCATACTTCGAGAATGGAACATGAGATTTTTATTTTGTTGGACCGCTTTATCTTTCGGCACAACGATGAGACAGGGAGATAAAGGCTAACGTAGACTTCCGTGTGTAAAATTTGAGTTTGAAGGACCCTATAAATTTGAGTGTTACCGACTCCAAAATCCAATACCTACTCCAAACACCAACGGACCTCGGTGTTTCGTATATCGAGAAAGGGCATGATGGCGAGATCAACGACCAGACCGACGGGTTTGTCCGGCGGAACCCTAACCCTAACCCTCGAAGAGCCTTCGTCCTCCTCAACCCAGCCAGCTCCGCCTCAAACCCTCGTCCTTCGCCTCAAGCCACCAAAGAAGAAGGTTACCTGGAAGGAAGACACGGTCGATAACGAGTTTCTTGGCAGGAAGAGTTCTAAAAAGTGCTGCATCTTCCATAAGCAGAAGCCTTTTGATGAAGACGAAAGCGATGACGAGGAAGGCCATGGACCGAATTGCACGGATGGCCACAATCACGGAATAGAGGGCGGTTCGATGGGATCAGTTTGAATTGATGCATGATGATCTGATTGTATGTTTCCTTCCCCTTTGAACTGTCATCTATGAATCTCGATGTTATTTTGAGTTCATGGATAGATGCAAGTATCTTTTGCATGTAATTTTATAATAAAGAAATCAATCTATCCTTTTGTTTTTGAAGTTTATCTTTTTTTTTTTTTTTAAATCACTGATTGAAAATGGCTTGTACTTGAAGTAGTTATTTTCTTTACATCTTACTTTCAGAGCAGATTTTATCATCCTGTCATGTGTCTTATTTCGTTATGTTTTTTGCTTTGGTGTTGGAGACTTGTCTATGTATGTAATTGATTAAGTATGCTTTCTGTTAGTTGGTTTGTTTGTGTGAAACTGTGGCATTTAGTATGCACAAGCGAGACACATAAGTCACGCATTGAAAAATAACTTCTCTTTACAATGAACATATATCTAGCAGTGACAAAAAATTAGTTTATTAGATGATATTCTAACAACCTGAGCCTTATAATCTTGATCGGGATTAATTGACAGCTTACTAAGATGAAAAACTCCTTTTTGAGAGGTTAAATGAGTCCATTTTCTTAGATATTCCTCTTGGAAAGATCCAAGAACTATTGCGCAAGTCAAACTATATTGGCAATTGGATATTTCTATAATATTTAATTTAATAATAAACTTATAGTCTAATAAGGTTCAACCAAAAGGTTACTTGGGAGATAATCTCCTTTTTAAGAGGTTAAGCCAATCCGGTTTTCCTAGATATTCCTTTCGGGCAAGATTTGAGAACTATCACCTCAGTTGAACGGTCTCGACAGATGGATGTTTCAATAAGTTTTAAATCATTCAACAATAGACTTCATTTATCCATTCATAGTGTTCGCTAAAAACACAATAACAAGAATCATTTGTATTTGGAAAATAACATTATGGTAAAAAATCAATGTACACATAGAAGAGTAAAAACAACATTTCTATGGAAGTTGAAAACTTTAAGGCCTTCTGACGTAGCTAAGTGCGTTTGCCTCCATTCAAGCAAAAGAAAAAAAAAGAACTCATCTGTTGAAGTGGGAGCATGAACCCCTCACGGTATGGCACCAACCTTCATCATCGAAGCCATGAGGGTGACTTGCTCATGTGATAGTATTGAAGTTGAGATCATATAGGGTTTTCCACTTCACCTGCCAGCATCAACCGCGTTTGTGTTCATCTTAGCCGATGGCATACCTTGCGTGTACATTCAACTTTCAAGATGCCCCAATAACAACTAATTATAATAGATAAAAATAATCAATAATACTGATTAGTTTTAAATCTTAAATTTTATAAATTAAAATAATGCGCTACTGGGATTATGCATTATTATCTTGCATGATGTAAATGGCATGCACTATTTTAATCTCTTGTGTTTTGCCATGAAAATTGTGTATGAGATGCATTATGTAATGCTCTGTGCTACAGCTTTGTGCTATTGACACATGCTATAGGAATGTCAGCATATTAGAACACAAGTTCAAGGTCTAGCTCTAAATAATAGAACAAATGCATTCAATGCATTTATGTCTTGCATGTCATTCGTGCCATGTTTATAGCATTCATTCATATATGTTTTCATGCTTTGTAGTGTTTCATTCCTTTTTTACTTCTGGTACTTCAGAGCAGAGCTCTACTATCTATTCGTCCTTTATAAGATTGGTTTCATCCTAGTAGTGTTGTCGACTACCATCCACAAGATCTATTTCTAGGTTAGGATTGTTGGCCCTGGCCATATCACATCATTTTTTGCATCGTGAAAACATTCATATTATTCTTGTTACGCTACCTTGCACTTCATTCTTTTACTTGCTTATTATATGGTTCACTCAATATTTCATATAAACACAGATATTCAATGCAATAATCATTACAATAAAGTAGAACATTGATATTTATAAAGCATATTAATGGGTATATCATATAAACTAAAGTATTCAGTGCAATAATCATAACATAGAATCGAACAATAGTTCATGATAAAGCATTTTAAGAATAGAAATATACTAATAGAGTAATAGGTTAAGAAATCCCACCTCACTATAGCTTTGATGACTAATATAGGTGATTTCGAAAGCTCTGATCACTTTGGTATTTACACAGTTCCACCCACTTCCTCCCATGCTATGGAACTTAGCAAATGAGTTATCCATCTACCTTAATGTGTTATCTATCCAGTCTGATGCTTACCTCATAGCATTTATCATTAACAGTATTAATCTTTCTGTTTTGTTCACCACAATCGTGGGGTCTATCACTACTTCAAGCTCTCGATTTCTTAAGCACAACATGGAGCAATGTTTAGGCTGCCCCATTTAGAAGATTACTAGTTTGAATTGGTGATGACCACTTCATTATGCTTTGTATTTAAAGTGAGATTTAAAATTGAGTTTATTAGAAAAGAGCTTACAGCAGCTGTTAGCCATCAAAGCTCTGAATTTGAGATGACCTATTTAATATATTTGGTCATTAGTGTTGAGAATGCATTCAAACCTTCCTAGGCCTTCTAATGACAGAAACCTCTTGGATCTTTCATGCAATTATTTAGGCGTAAATTGGTTTAAATTTCTTTGTAAATGGCCTTCAAGGTGTTTGGAGTTGATTAACGGGAGGAAATTAAATTGATATAAATTCAATATGAAAAGGTTCATGGTTAGTTTAGTGATTTTAGTCTTACATATTATATGTGTAAAATCACTTCAATTAGAGGAATGCAATTTATTTTTTATTTTCATAAATTGAATTTCATTAAATAATCACGTTAATGTATGGTGATGAAGGATGACTCAAGTCTCAGTTTAAGGTTTTCTAACGAAATTATTATAATGCACAGAATGAATATATGGAAAAGAAATTGAGGATTACAGATTAGAAGCCACCAAATAGTTCAACGACCTGCTTTCTCTAGATGTAAACAAACATTAGAATTAAAACTCATTTGTTAGCAAAATGATCGAAATAATCTGAGAAATATCGAGGAGCATATAAAATCAACCAGCATGTGAATTTATTTTCATAAATTAGTCTAAATAAATAAATAAATCCATAAATTATATTTTCATTGTGTCTCTTCCTTATCAAAATCAAGAGCTCCAAGCTTTTTAATATCAAATTATGGGGATGAAATTGTCATGATGAGAAAATCAAGCATCATGTGGGTGTGAGGATACATCTTTTCCAGTTTCCACTAGAGTTAAACAGTCAGCTCAAATTTACACTTGAAAAAAAGAGAAATTTTATTTTAAGTTAAAAATTTAATTGCATGCCTCATAATAATAATTTAGAGTCTACGCAATATGGCTAGCATAAGTTATACATTAAGATCCCAAATTACTTTGCAAGCAACGTTGTTGAGTTTGTCAGCCAACCCTAATATTTCTAGGAAGTTAAGCGGACATTGTCCCCTCAAGACAATAATTCAAAATTCAAGGAAGAATTCCCAACTTCCATAGTCCAAACCGATGCACATAATTTTGAAATTCTCTTGTCAAACCAATGGGAGAAAGTTAAAGATAGTTGCAATGACATATGAAAGAATCAGTGAACTAGATAAAACCAAGGCCCTCACCCAAACCATCCTATTTGTTTAGTACATCAATTTTTCTATATTGATAAGTTAAACATGAAAGTAAATTATGCAATTTTTGCAAAATAATCCATGATTAACCACAAATAGATTTTCCATGTCAGTGCACTAGCTATCATTGTAATGCATTTTTACTAGTATGCATGATCCTATCGTCTAAAATACCCTCATGAACAAGTTCCATATAAATATCTCATATAGCATTGGATGCAGATTCACGAGAAAGTGTTTTAAAGAGAGAAGAATTTTAATAATTGACCACACTCTTAAATACAGTGAAATAGGTACATAAAATCTTTAATATATATTAGAATTTTCTAGAACTTTCAATTTGTAGACATTTTTTATTTCCTAAAGGTCTTTGATGGAATTTCTTGGAGTTAAATATCACGTTATTTTATCATTAATTTAAATTCCATATTTTCTATTTTCATCATCAAAAAGCTTGTAATTGTAATAGTTAATAGTCAATTTTCTGTGAAACTTTAGTCATGTAATGCATTAAGATAATATGAGGCTAATAAGAAAATGATAAATTATGATAATGCGTCCTAAGAAATTCTGCTAATGACTGTTACAAATTCTTATAAAATGAAATACTAATGTAATTGCAAGCAAGCAAATTACACAATTGTGGTTAGAGTATAAGCAACTTTATTTCTAATATTTATGTGGGCGATAGACGATGGTCGACGGTGATCGACGAGGTGTCTGACAAAATACAGTGTGGTCGACGATTTCGACGATGGTCGATGGCGGTCGGCGGCGTTCGGCGGTTGCCGGCTGTGGTGGCGAAGCCGGCGCATCCCGCGATGGCCGACGATGGCCGACGAGCGATCAGTCGGGGAATGGTGCGGGCTTACCACTTCTCGAAGTCTCGAGTTCTTTGTCGAGGCTGAAACTTCCCTCATGTGATGGACAGAACGCTATTTATAATGCAGGCCCCACAGTGTACATAAATATGAAGCCATTTGATCGGATTCTTAAAAACATTGGCATTATTTTGGTCGGTGTATTTTTATTTTGAAAAGAGAGATTATTTTAACGAAATTGTCGATTGAATTTTATATTTTAAGTTTAATTTAAATATATATATATATATATATAATTTAGAAAGTAACGTTTGATTTTGGAAAATAATTTTAAGTTTGAAAACTTTAAGATATGAAATCGAAACTGATTTAAAATACGAATAGTTTATATAAAACGAGCGCGCACATGGCTTAGTGTGTCAGCCACGGGATGACCTTTATTTTGTAATCAGTGAGACTCGGTCATCATGAAGATTCAATGACATCCAGTTTGGTCTGCGAAGACGATTTTATAAAAATGAGTGTAACGTATGAAAGCGTTAAACGGGGTTTATATTACGCAGTTCTTAAAATTCGCATAAAATGAAACACGACTTGGCGTCATGGAGTGGCGTCTAGGCACCAGTTCAATGCTTACTCTATTGCTCCAATTGTCTCCTTTTTTATCCGTTTTCACACTAATTCGTTCCAATTATCTTACATATTATATTATCAACAAAAGCATAAAAATATATTCCTTTAAAGTGCAATATCATCAAAAATAAATATTAAATATATAAAAAAAAATTAGCATGTTGCATAACATGTCAGGAGCCACCACCTTCTTCGCCACCGTCCGGCTCCACCAGACACTGTCCCCGCTGCCTCTCTCGTCACAACCATCACCCCGCCCATTATTGTCGCCACCAATAATTTATACAATATTGAATTGTGCCATGAGTTGTGTTAAGAGTAGCTTATAGAGAGCTAGGTTCATTTGAGGCCCTAGTTGGAGGTGTCAAATTGGGTTCAACTCAAATTGATCCGAACCCATCATAAATATTAAATGGGTCAGAAAACTCAACTCTACTCGTATAAGTCGTGTAAGATATACAATTATTATGGTCAAATTTGAGTAAATCTCGGGCCAATTTCGGATTGATGAATTAACTTCACATCAAATTAGATTAACTGGTCAGTTATTGAAGAATTAAATAAGTTAGAAATTTGACTAAACTCAGCGCAAAACTTCATAGGATGAACCCAAAAACAAACACTTTTGAGTGGGATTACGATCGACTTGACCCCAAGGGTCACCTCCCTACCCGTTTAGTCGTTTACGCCCTTTCGCAGCTCCCCTTCCCTTCCCGCTCTCTGCCCGACCACTCCGCTCCTGCCGGAAACCACCGAGGAAGGTATACCTCTTCTTTCTCCTCCTTACTCCTCCTTCCTCCCAGCCTACTCAGTGCGCTTCAGCTCCTCTTAATCACGTAAATCCGCCTTCCAACGGGTTTTAAGATCCTGTCGGTTTTGAAGTTGCCTTTTTTTTTTGTCTGGTAGGGCTTAGGTTAAATCCTGCTACCAAACTGCCCCTCGAGAATAAATTTGCGTTACAGCTAATGCTGGAAATCAGACTTGAGGATGCATAAATCAGTACTTTGTAGCAGAAATAATTTATGTGTTGAATGTTTTAGTGAAAAAGATTAAAATTTTATGTGAAATTTAGTTGCATTTTGACCTGCCAACAGAAAACTCCTCCCTTTTTAGGTGCCATACTTGTGGATATCCATAGGCTATTATGAGTTGTGCTTCCGCCTACCTCGGGAGCTGCATGAGGTTGCCGGGTTGTAGACGTACAAATTTCAAAATTGATCTCCGAAGTAGCTTCAAAATTTCAGTTTCTGTTTCCAAGTTCCACGGTGCTCTTTGGTCCTCCAGTGTTGATGCGCCGGGCCGGTTCTCTGGTTTTCAATTTATACCACAGAGTTCCAAGAACTCCTATACTGGGTTGGATCAAAATAACCTCTCAGGCAACAGTAAAAATGACTCTTATGGTGAGAAATTATTACTCTTACGCTCTCTTCCTCTATCCGCATTCACCCTCTCTCTCTCTCTACATTCCCACTATGATTTTTCAGAGTTAAAATCCTCTTTTTGCAGTTATTTATCAGAATGTTTATGTCATTCTACGCAGCAAGAGCTGAAATACAAGATAATCTGATTGCAGCTTGGAAATAATTTTTTAAGTTACTTTAATAAATTTTTAAATGCGCAATTACTGCCACTTCTAACATTTAGCACCCACAAAAACAAATAATTGTGGTTAACATGTTAGTTTTAATCTTAATTTTGGAGATGAACAAATAGACTTGTTTCTTCAGCTGTACATTCATTTAATTAGATGCAAGGAATGTATAAAATCACTTAAGTGTCATGTAACAGATAATTGGAAGCTTTTTTAGTTTTTATTTTTTGTTTGAAAACTATCACTGTACAGCAATTTGTCAGCTCGAAGGCATGAATTTTCTGGTATTATTGAGACTATTAGTAAGTTGCTTAGATGTCCAAGGGATTATTGCAATTTATGTTTGCCTTGCCTTGCATCCCTGAGATGTAAAGCCCGTTTTATAATTTTTTTAAATCAGATTTATGAGTGAATTCTTAAAATTTTCACCCACGACCATGCCACGACCATGCCAAATCTCTCTTAACAAGCATCACTTATAGATATTGCTTCCATAATTGTTATGAACAAGTGATTAAAACTTTGATACATGATTGATTGCATATTCCGAGTCTTACTAATCTATTACATTCTTCTTCTCTATGTTTTCTCCCTCATTAGCAGCAAGTAATTACCAGTAAATGATATACAATGCAATATTTCCATTTTTGCATACTACTATTACATTCTAGCTTCTAAGGGGTATTTGACAAGCCATGTTTCTTATTGTAGAAGAAAGGGTGGTGGCACTTGTTATTGGAGGAGGTGGAAGGGAACATGCACTGTGCTATTCTTTACAACGTTCCCCCTCTTGTGCTAGAGTCTTTTGCGCCCCTGGAAATGCTGGAATTGCTCACTCTGGGGATGCAACTTGCATACCAGACTTGGATATATTTGATAGTGCTAATGTTATAACTTTTTGTCGATTATGGGGTGTAGGGTTGGTGGTAATTGGTCCTGAAGGCCCTCTTGTTGCTGGTCTGGCGAATGATCTTGTTAAGTCAGGGATTCCCACGTTCGGGCCATCATCAGAGGCTGCATTGTTGGAGGGTTCTAAAGATTTCATGAAAAAGCTGTGTGATAAATATGGCATTCCCACTGCAAAAGTGAGTTTATACATTTTTAAAGTCAAGCTATATGTGTATTAGTTTATCATTTGCATTGTGTTTTGTTGCCGTTCAATTCGGAAAGCTTGATTATGAACTAGCTTTTAACAGTGAAAAAAATCACAGAATTAAAAGCTTTATGGACATTTATTATTTTAATCCTTAATGTCACTAGAAAAGCCATTTGATTGGGCTTATGTTTCAATGCATGGTTTATAAAAAATAAATTAAAAGTTAAATTCACAATCAGTCAAGCCCTCATTTCAACAATTTTGCAATCAAAATGAAAATCTTGTTAATACGAACCCAATGATATTAAAAGTGTTTTGATTTGAGCGCAAATGAACTTGTATCAAGAACTTCAATTATAATTGAAAGCTTTGAAATATTAATTGAATGATCAAATGACCATCAAATTTGACATGCTTACAGTAAATTTGAGCATATTGACTAGAGGAATCTAATAAGTCAAAGATTGTTCAATTACAGGTTATTAATTTGAGTTTTAAATGCAAAAAGAATATCTATGATCAAAGGAATAGAGACAGATCATTCGATATAATGTTTTAGGATTTTCACTAAATTTATTAAAATGTCCCTCTTAAAACTCTATAATAGTACCGCATTTTCAACATGAAGGGGATGAAGCTAAGAACTTAGTCTATACTATTGTAAAAGTTTTGAAGCCAAGAACCGCCAATAATCATTGTCGACCATCATTAGTTATTATTGTAGTCTAACTGTTTTCTTGCAGTTGTTGTTGCTCAGAATATATTTTTAGGCTGTTAATGCATAATTCTTTTATAATTCGACCAATTCCATACAATGTCATTGTATTCACTTATATAGGAGTTAAATTCGATAACTTAAAATAGAAGGTTGATTGCTTTAGCTGGAACAAAACCCTATAATTTGTTTTTTCGGTTTTTCGCATCAAATCTCGGTGGTTGCCCTTTTTCAACATTTTATATATTTGCGTGCGCAAGATTTTCATGCTAAGCTAAGACATACATTTTATTATTTCGTCACAAATTTTCTAGCACACAATATTTTGTTGTTGTCTTTGTGAAGTGATTCCCAGCATACTTAAAAATTTCTGGAATGGTTGACAACTAATCTATCAGTCAAGGAGACGGTACAATTTTAATCTTAGAGAACCATATATATAAGATGGAGGAGTATCAAGCTCAAATCGTTTCTCTGAAGGGATGTTGGCTAACAGAGAGTAGCATCATAATATAACAAAAATCATCAATTTCAAAATTAACAGTAAAGCGGAATTGACCAAGTTGAAGAAACTCCCATGTGACCTCCTCACCATCATGTTGAAGTGTTTCTTCCTTGACTAATTAACCCAAAACTACTTGATATTTAACCCTTCATCGACCTTAATGGAGTTGCCCCAACATTATTTCATGGATACTTGTGAAATTATGCGAGATGAATTACAACATCTTGTTCAAGAAGAATTTCTTTTGAGAGAAAAAAATTTAATGTACTCATCGACATAACTTTAAAGAGTTTCACCCTGAAATGATGCAATCCTTTATCATCCCATTTTAAAGGGGCTCAAGCTGCTTAAATCTTACAATTGGGCGTCTGGCATCAACGAACATGTTAATCAGTAACAAGAATTTCTTCTTTTGTTCAATATATTTTTGGTCACCTGAAAGTCAAATTTGTATTGATTCTTCTCTCTTATGAGGAGAATTATTTATGCATTTGATGAACTCATCGTTCTCTTTGTAGAGCAATTTTATTATGAATCGAAGAATTTTAAAATATTATTCTCACCTCTCATGAATTTGTCAAAATGAATGAATCACTTCAAATGATATTTTAAGAGATTTTTTTTTCAAGGTCCGTCAAATTTTAAGAGTAGATCCTAAGTTTTTTTTAGAAATCTTTCTTGAAGGTATTCGTCCCATGCTTTTCTACTAATCTTTAATGTGAGATCTAATTTGCTTCTATGCTTATCTCATTCACTATGTCAAAGCACAAATTATGGTCGATGAGGCCATCAACATATATTGAAAGTAATTTGAGCACTCTTTGGGGCAAACATAAAAATATCCTTGAAGTTGTTACACAAATTTCTCTAAAAGAAAAAGCAAGAACAAATACATTTAATTCACCAAAGTCAATGTGTCTACTAATTATACTTCATTAAACACATTCATGCTTAATACTCTGATGGAGATTTAAAATTACGAACATCTCAATTGGCTAAGACCTCTAAAAAATTCTAATGGCGAGACTGATCCAATTATTGTCACAATCATGTAAAAGGGCACTCAACAAATAGATCTAGTCATTTACAAAAAAAAATGGATTGTTTGACGGACCAAGGTCACCTAGGTCATTTCTTACAAGAACAATATAGAGGATATTAGAAACGTCCTATCAAAGAAATTATCGAAGTTATTGTATAAGGAGTGTGGCTACGACCTATTTTTTATCTTGAGGAGATTATTTACTCTTACATGAAGGGGAAAAAACTAAGAGCTAAATTCACATCGTTGAAGAAAATTTGAAAGCAATAATCACTAGCAATCATCATCAACTGCCATTAGTGCTTGTTATAGCCCTGGAATTATTCCCAATATGTTGCTATTGAATCTTTGCAACTTAATCAATTTATATAATTCCATATTCCCCACTTAGAGAGAAGAATGTAACTCTATAATTTGAAATATATAATTGATTGTTTTGACTGAGCTAGCCTTCGCAAGTTTTTTTTATTTCTCAGTTTTCCACATAAATTCTTTGATTTTTCCTCTTTCAACACTTTTCATCTTATGCGTGTTAGAACTTCATGGTAAGCTAAGATGTATAAATCTTACTTTAATTTAAAAAATTTTCTAGTGCACGACAATCCTAAAAGATTACTAAAGATTTGTTGTAATTGAAAATTTAATTGTTATTTCTTAATTTATATTCTTTATTATTCCACCTACCATCTCAATATTTTTTTTTCGATGAGTTGTCAATAACATTCTTTTTATTTAATTTGTATAAAATAGCATTTGCATTATATTGTCTTCTATTCGAAAATGGCCTTAGTGATTCTCTCCTGGGGTTGGACAACTAAAAGAATCAAAAGAAGTTTTCATTTTCATTTATTTTCTCTTCAGCTCCAACTCACTGTCCTCTATGGTTCCACAAATGTCTAATTTATGCAGTATCAAACTTTTACTGACCCATCTGAGGCAAAGCAATACGTCAGAAAACAAGGAGCTCCTATTGTAATCAAGGCAGATGGATTGGCTGCAGGGAAGGGAGTCATTGTTGCCATGACTTTAGAAGAGGCATTTGAGGCTATCGACTTGATGTTAGTGAAAGATATTTTTGGCTCTGCTGGTTCTCGAGTCATAATTGAGGAATATCTCGAGGGCGAAGAGGCTTCATTCTTTGCTATTGTGGACGGCGAAAATGCTCTGCCTCTTGAGTCGGCTCAGGATCATAAAAGAGTTGGTGATGGTGATACAGGTCCAAATACAGGAGGCATGGGGGCATATTCCCCTGCTCCCGTGCTGACAAAAAAGCTTCAGACTTTGGTCATGGAGTCAATAATCTTTCCTACAGTGAATGGAATGGCTGCTGAAGGCTGCAAATTTGTCGGTGTGCTGTATGCAGGTCTTATGATAGAGAAAAAATCAGGGCTGCCTAAACTGATCGAGTATAATGTGAGATTTGGAGATCCAGAATGCCAGGTTGGTTTTCTGTTTTGGTATAGTTTCTTTGCATTGATTTTTTAATGCCTTATTTTTTTGTCTATTTTCATTTAGAAGAAATTCATTTAAGATCTGTCCTTTTGTTTATGTATTAATTCTATATATTTTAAGTGATGCCTGTTGGTTTATATTTGGGTAAGATTTTTTTTTTTCAATTTTCATATTATCCTTTTATTTCTCCACAGCCTTTGGGAGGTGATTCTGGCTCATTTCCCACTTGAATGGGAGGTGAGCAACATTTTCTTGTGTTTGCTTATGGCGGCAGTATTTTACCACCCCAAATGTGTTAGTCGTGCATCTCCTATTGAATCAGATTCGACCGAAGCCGCTTCATTTTTTATGCTTGATATAGCTCTAAGGTGCTCTTGGTTTTATTGAATTTGTCTAGATGTGCCAATATGCTCATTTCAAACCAATTTCTTACCTAGATTCTATGGCTTTACTTAACTATGAGGCAAATGCCTATAATTTGGACTTTTTCATTGCCTAATTCATTTTTTCGAATATTTTTACTCGAATGTCTTCTAACAAAGGAAATGTTTTTGGTTAACATCACCGCCTGCACGCAATTTAGTTTTTTTATTATTTATTATTATAATTAGGGCTTAATATGTTAGGGATAGGTGATCCTATGAGATTGTTATCTTGAGTTGTTGGGGTTAGAGTTTGGGAGAGATCACCAACCTCTCAAATTAGGGTTATGTTTTGGGAGAGTCGTATCTACCTCTCGAATTGTAGATCATACATTATATCTTATTTGTTTGGTTGAAGATTAATCAAATTACCTATTTTCTTTGGACAAAATATAAAAGTACGACGGCAATCAATACATTTCCAAAAAAATTTTGGTTTAGAATCTATTTTGATAGTTTGATTAAGAGTGTCAATACACACATCCTCACCACTTTACCATGTCCTATCGGAATGATTGTCCCCTAGCTTTCACACAAGTGCTTCATTTCAACATTCATGATGACCTATCCATCAAATTCTTAGGATCCAAAACTGATCTGAAAACCTCTTATATAAATGTGATGGTCCAATATAAATCTCCAGTAACATTAACATTAGAACTTGAAACCTTCATCAATTCATCCATTATCCTAGAGGCCATCATGGGCCGGTGCGCATCTTGATGATGATGTGGCCTATTTTCCACCCTTGGTTGTTTAGCCAAAGTGTCCTCGGTTGAGGGGCATATTGTTCTAGCATAGCTCGCAAAGGTGAGGTAACACATTCATCCATCACAATCTTTTCTAAAAGTACTAGAGTGCCATTCATCCCTGCAATTTTGATATATATTAATATTATTCAAAAGGTTGACTTTCAAAAATTTATACGATCATTTCTTCATGGATCGGTTGTATCGAAGTTTTCTCTATGCTACAACAACAACTAAATGGGGTCGGCTGCGTGAATTTTTTTCTCCATTGCATCCTATTTAGTGTCATATTTTCATTTAATTCTAAAAAATATTCTCCATGCATAGCTTTAATTGCATTAGAAGAAAATTTGATTAAAAGTATAGAGACATTCAGATCTTGGAATTAAGTACATGCCTATTACTACTATATTACTTATGGATGATTTCGATGTTGTATATTATCGACGATAAAACTAGACTTCTTATATTACATGATCTCTTATAAGCTTGATGAATGTTGATATATACGAAATTGACTTTATATATACATGATCTCCCAATTGGTGGCTTGTTAGTTGACAGCTTCTGTCTCGGGTTCGAAGTCATCTGAGTCAAATTAGCACGTATGGGGTAGATAGACACATGTTGCCATCCATCTTTCAATATATATGTATACCTTTCAATCTTTCATATCACATCTAAATACTGTAATTTTAGCTTTTAAAGTAAAATGCACCATTTCTGGGTCCAGGTAAATACATAATAATTGAGTGGTATGTATGTAAATCTACCCTTTTTTTTCAACATATTACTGATACGAATATCCTGGACATTTTCTGAGCCCAGGTTCTAATGATGAGACTGGAATCAGATTTAGCACAATTGTTACTCGCCGCCTGCAGAGGAGAGCTGATCAATGTTTCATTGAATTGGTCATCAGAAACAGCAATGGTGGTTGTAATGGCAAGCGAAGGTTATCCGGGGGATTACAAGAAGGGGACAATCATCAGAAATCTCGAAGAAGCGGAGCGAGTTTCTTCCATGGTGAAGGTATTTCACGCCGGAACGGCGCTCGACTCAGATGGCAATTTCGTTGCAGCTGGCGGCCGTGTGCTTGGCATCACTGCGAAGGGGATGAATATCGAAGAAGCAAGGCGTAGAGCTTACGATGCAGTGGAAGTGATTGATTGGCCTCAAGGATTCTTCAGAAGAGATATTGGCTGGAGGGCTCTGCCTCGCTTGGTAAACTATATTTGAACTTTTTTTTTTAAATTACTAATAATATTGGAATTTAATGGGGTTTTTGTTTGATATATAGCTGAAATAATTTCTTTTTGATGTCTTATTACTATTGTTATTTTGCAGGTGTCTTCGGAATCAGTCAGCAACAGGGCAGAATAATTATGTTTATCTACACAAATATCAAATGAGTTTTCATGTTAGATTACCTGAACATGAAGACTCTGGTTGGAATTTTGGGTTTAGACAATAAGGGGCTGTTTGATTAGTGGATTTTGATTGCAATGTAGTTTGAATATTTTAAAAGTTATCTGATTTTTTGTTAAATAAATGAGGGGAATTTTTTTGTTTCTTTTATTGCATGTTTGATTCATACAATAAAGTGTATTTATGATATTTATGAGGTATTTGGTTGTCCGCAAATGAAATAGAAGTGTATTATTTTTTTCTATTTCTTCGTTATATTTCATATAATTTTTATAAATTTACATGAAAATTCGTTATTGTTGGATTTTGAGAATATGAGTATTATTGAAGAAGAAAGGCTGGAGCCATAAACCGAACTTTTGAATGTTCCATGCCTGGAAGATGGAGCTATTATAATTACTGGGTGTAAATGAGCTGAATATAAGCGAGTCCGAGCCTGGAAAATTCAGCTGATGTTCAGTTCGTTAAAAAATTATTATTTTTATTCAGTTCGTTTATATTTTGAACATAAAAAAATTATTAATTGTTTTGACAACTTCAATCACATATTCAACTGGTAGGGGTGAAAAGGAGTCGAGCTTGAGTGAGCTTGGAGTTGATTTATTAAAAAATATCATTATTTGTGTTTGGATTGTTTGTATGTCGAGCTCAAAAAAAATTTTCGTGTAGCTTGTTTGATAGCTCGTTTGCTAGTAGAGCTAAACACTAGTTTTAACAACAATGAGTTATTTTGACAACTCTAGTCATAATGAATCAAACACGGACTAACAAAATTCTCTATGTTCAGCTTGTCTATATATCAAGTGTAAAAAAAATTATATGCATTCGGCTGATTTGTTTAGCTGATGAATAAAAAACAAGCTATTTAATGAGTCCAATGTTAAAGAATAACGGGCCACTTTGACAGCCATAAATTCATAATTGATAAAATGAAGGGAAATTTACATGCATATTACGCAATTCTTATATATTTATATATCTAAATTTGATATTTATATTTATTAATATTTTAGTATCATAAATTTATACATAAAAAAATACATATTATTAAAAAAATTTGTAAATATGAATATTTTGGTGTTAGACATTTAAACACATTAAAATTGCTTGGTATGTTTATAATTGTTTTAGAAAGGTAATCCAGATGAAAAATATTTATTCGTATCTTTATTTGTTTATAGTTTGCTATTTTAGAAACATGATCATTTCTTAACTTTTTATTGAGGCATTTTCAATGGTTATAGAAAATAAATAAAAAATAACATGACGAAATATGAATAACAAAATTATTAAAAGTAATTTTGAGTTGAATATAACATATAATTAATTAAAGTAGGATGCAACAGCAATACCCTTTCTTAATGAGTCAGTCATGCACAATGGCAGTGCCTTGTCCTATCTGATAACTGCGTTTAAGAAAATATATAGATTTCCGTGATAAAACAATTAAAAGGAACAATCTTCAAAAATTCAAGAGGTGCACACGCCCAGAAAGATATGTTGATAGCGCATAGCCGGCTCTAGGATCTAGTTGTGTTTACCTGCAAGAGGAATTCAGCATGATCTAACACACGGAGATAAAAAAAATAGGTAAGAATGAACTTCCATTTTTTGTATGAAAAAACCTAGAGAGAGAAAAAATGCATGTTTGGAGTGTGTTGTTACACTATCTTCAAGATACATTATTACACCGTCTTCGGCGCATGTCCTTACATCATGTTTGGAGTGCATCATTACATAGATTTTGAGGTGTGTTATATTGCCTTCAGGGTGTGTCATCACACTATCTTCGGGGTATGTCCTTTCATCATATTCAGAGTGCTTTGTTACTAAGTATTCGAGTGTGTCGTTACACTGTATTCGGGTGTGCCGTTGCATTGTATTTAATGTGCTTCATTACACTGTTTTTGTGGTGCATCATTACACCGTCTCCAAGGTGCGTTGTTACATCATCTTTGGATTAAATCATAAGATTTATCGATGTCAATGAGCAGAGGGCGGTCAATGGTGGTTGACGTCGACCGGCGAGAGGGTATTCGACAATGGTTAGCGGCTGCTAAAGCAGGAAATGTTCATCAGATCTTCAGTTCAGAACAACACTAGAATTTAACTCCTAATCCAGCTCTAACTCCAAATCTGCCTCTTCCGTCCTCGATCTCGGTCCTCCTTTCATGAATGGGGCATGACTCTATCAATAGAGTCTGAGATGCCTCTCCTATAAATAAGAAAGAATTTTGAACCACTTCATCAAACGGCCAAAAGAAATTCCCATGATTAGACGGAGATTTGTGGACATTTAAATGGCTTAAAAATGTTGGATTGAGTGATTTTAAACTCGTTAGATTAGTCTCATCGAGATGTTCGATTTGACTATAAGCACGTAGTTGAAATCCATATGACATTCCATTTAGCCACCCAAAGCTTCCAAAAATAGTTTAATGGCTTGATTCGGGCTTGATCTAACTCGAATTGGACCAATTTTAGTGTCAATGTGTTGTCACATATCCAATCAAGTTGACTGCAAGTTTGTCCAAATCGAAGTTCTAGATGATTTTTAATTTGAGTATGAATATGTTTGGCTAAAAAAGTGCTCCGAGATTCATGCTAATTACCTTGAGATTTGTGTCAAATCACAAAATTTATTGATTGTATCAAAAAATAAAATTAAACAAGAACTTAGTAGATAAATGAATGATAGGTATGTTATCTTATAAAGATACTTACAGTTCTCTCATAGGAGCAAAGCGTTCAATGGACCAAATTTGTGAATATTTTCAAGACAAGTATTGATACTTTCATGCTGTAGGATGGTAGAATTGCACTATCCATTAGCAGGATGGAAACATTTAACAGAATTTAAGGTTCACCGGACAAAATAAGGAATGAGAGTCATATCTATCTTTTTCCCTGCTACAGTTTTACATTCTGGATACTTGTTTTCTATAGGGGTCAAAGGGGAGATCTTCATTGGAACCTCTTGCCTAACCTCAATGACTCTTATCTTTATCTGCAAGGACATGAAATATTTGCTTCAACATAATTTTACGAGAAATTAAGGAACAAAGTTTAATTTTTATATATAACTACATAGAAAATGTTAAATTTGTGATTGGAATTTTGTGAATTCTACTCATTTCGTAAGGAAACTGTCAGCAAATTGTAGACTTAGAAGAAAACTTTTGCCGTTCGGTTTGAAGGCCTCTCCCATTTGATTAATCTTATAATAATCTTTAGATTGCAATTCATGTGCTCTTGTTTTATTGGCTTCCTCTTGAATATTCTTCTTAAAGGGATCTTGTACAAGTCTATTAATATCTCCTTTTACTTAATTTTCCCCTTATTTTAACTTTATATTAACCAAAACTCTCAACTTGTAATTTCTTATTTAACACAATCCATTGTCTTACTCTGTCAGTGGTTTTTCCAATCTTGAGTTTTTCACGTAAAATTTATATTCCTTCTTTTATTTAATTCAATATTCGTCATCAATTCTAAAACAGAACCTTTTCTCAAAGTTACAGGAGTCCCCTCATCCCCTCCCGATACCACCACTAAATTTAAATTTTCAACATGTTTTTCCTTACCAATCATACACATCTTTTGATGGTTGAGACTTAAAAAATTATATAATCTTCCTTGTGTATATGAAAATTAAACAATACGACCAAAACAATAAAAATTAGACGAATATTGTCCAGACTTAACCTTGATGCTCGTATAAAACCAAGGTTCAATGAAATATAAGGAAGTTTGAAGATTTTATTACAAGAACTAAACATTGGTGAACTATGCCATGATTTTGATCTAGTTTTCCCACATAAAATTTCAAAAATTTGCAAACAATGATTCCATGATGAGTGGTTTCAAAATTATAGCATCTTTTCAATAATCCATGTTCTAGCAAGTATTTGCAGCATGGCTGTAACAAGTATTTACGCAATTTGATGGCAGTATAACTCTTTCCAACGTAAGGACTGAAAATGTTCCGTCTTGTACAGTTTTTTTTATTTTTTTGGGAAATTTGAACACGTACCACACAGTTACATATCTAACAACCAAAGTTTGATATTTACGCTTATAACCCTTTGGTGTCAGATAGGGATAGTGATATTGTTGAGGTAATATTAAAAATAGGACTAGTATGCTTGCATGTAAAATATGAATGGTTTGGAATTTGATATGTAAATGAATAAGAACTGTGTAATATTATGTATGTAGAATGTAGGTAAATGCCCCCCGCAACGTCCTCCAACCCTTATACCTAATTGATCAATGTTCATAAGACCACCACGAAAAACACAAAACGAGGGCCAGTTTTGCATGTTATGGTCAAGAACCAGCTTATCCTAACTATACACAAAATAGACATGAGCTATGCTAAAGCTGACTTAAAACATTGCATGAGGCTTTATGCATAACCTTGGGCTTGTTTGGGATCTCTTTATTATTATTATTATTATTATTATTATTATTATTATTATTATTATTATTTATTTATTTTTTCCTTTTATTTAATAAGTTAAAAGTACCAAAATACTCGCTTGCCATTTACATGAGACCATTTCAATCCCAGAATTTATATAAGCGCCAAAATAATCCCAAATTATTTTAAAATTAAGCTCTAATAGTCCCTACATGAGGATTATTTTAATCTCAATTTTAAAAATTAGGAGACTATTTGGGTAATTTACTCTTTTAAAAATATATTTGTTTAGTTAACTTTTTTTATGTTTTTTTAAATATTTTATTTTAAAAAACATCTAAAAATTATTTTGATGTTTTTAAAAACAAGTAAACATGTGATACATATCAAACATGTTTCGTTTTAAATCAAAATATAAACAAAATAAAATAATAAACAAAAATAAAATAATAAACAAAAATAAAACAAAAAAAGTGATCCCAAACGACCATTTTAAATATTGAGAAAGCTTACAATTACTCCACTATCAAGATTGTCGCACCTGCATCAATCTCCAATGAAAAATTGATAAAATCAGTCTAAAGCCTATGAATAATACATTAATGCAGGAATCATTTATGGAGAAGGTTGATCCAATTAAAAAATAATAGTTAATGAATATGCTTATATATATGTGTGTGCGCGCGCGCGTGTTTGTGTGTGTATATATATATATAGATGTAAAATATGATTTTCAAATTTGATCTTGTTGAAATTATAATTGCATCTATGTTAGATCATTCGTGGGAGCTCCAATATGTACTTGCAAAAGAGTCAAAATTAGTGATAGAAAACAAAATTGAGCAAGGGATCATAACTATTTCAACCTAATTTTTTAATGGAGATCTACATAGTCCAACACAAGAAATTGAATCAATCATATCTGATCAACTAAGCAAGATCAAAATGCGACTTTCGATGAATTATATGTTGATAGAAATCCTACAATAGGTGGTCAAATTGATATGAAAATTACTTGTAATTCTTAGTTTCCTAATTTTCAAAATCATTAAAAGAATCTTATAGAGAGAATTAAATTGCATCAATGCTCTAAATGAAATCTAAAATATAAAACTTCGCCCATTTGGTCAATCTTAAATGTTGATAATTCATCATAAATAACTTTTAAACTATTTGAATTGGTTTTTCCCGTCCACAAAAGCATACCAAAATTGTGCGGTTTGCTTGCTTGTAATTACATTAGTATTTCATTTTATAAGAATTTGTTAACAGTCATTAGCAGAATTTCTTAGGACGCATTATCATACTTTATCATTTTCTTATTAGCCTCATATTATCTTAATGCATTACATGACTAGAGTTTCACAGAAAATTGACTATTAACTATTACAATTACATGCTTTTTGATGATGAAAATAGAAAATATGGAATTTAAATTAATGATAAAATCATATGATATTTAACTCCAAGAAATTCCATCAAAGACCTTTAGGAAATAAAAAATGTCTACAAATTGTAAGTTCTAGAAAATTCTAATATATATTAAAGATTTTATGTACCTATTTCACTTTATTTAAGAGTGTGGTCAATTATTAAATTCTTCTCCCTTTAAAATACTTTCTCGTGAATCTGCATCCAATTCTATACGAGATATTTATATGGAACTTGTTCATGAGGGTATTTTAGACGATAGGATCATGCATACTAGTAAAAATGCATTACAATGATAGCTAGTGCGCTGACATGGAAAATCTATTTGTGGTTAATCATGGATTATTTTGCAAAAATTGCAAAATTTACTTTCATGTTTAACTTATCAATATAGAAAAATTGATGTACTAAACAAATAGGATGGTTTGGGTGAGGGCCTTGGTTTTATCTAGTTCACTGATTCTTTCATATGTCATTGCAACTATATTTACCTTTCTCCCATTGGTTTGACAAGAGAATTTCAAAATTATGTGCATTGGTTTGGACTATGGAAGTTGGGAATTCTTCCTTGAATTTTGAATTATTGCCTTGAGGGGACAATGTCCGCTTAACTTCCTAGAAATATTAGGGTTGGCTGACAAACTCAACATGAACGTTGCTTGCAAAGTAATTTGGGATCTTAATGTATAACTTCATTAACATGAATCTTATGCTAGGCATTTTGCGTAGACTCTAAATTATTATTATGAGGCATGCAATTAAATTTTTAACTTAAAATAAAATTTCTCTTTTTTTTCAAGTGTAAATTTGAGCTGACTGTTTAACTCTAGTGGAAACTGGAAAAGATATATCCTCACACCCACATGATGCTTGATTTTCTTATCATGACAATTTCATCCCCATAATTTGATATTAAAAAACTTGGAGCTCTTGATTTTGATAAGGAAGAGACACAATGAAAATATAATTTATGGATTTATTTATTTATTTAGACTAATTTATGAAAATAAATTCACATGCTGGTTGATTTTATATGCTCCTCGATATTTCTCAGATTATTTCGAACATTTTGCTAACAAATGAGTTTTAATTCTAATGTTTGTTTACATTTAGAGAAAGCAGGTCGTTGAATTATTTGGTGGCTTCTAATCTGTAATCCTCAATTTCTTTTCCATATATTCATTCTGTGAATTATAATAATTTCGTTAGAAAACCTTAAACTGAGACTTGAGTCATCCTTCATCACCATACATTAACATGATTATTTAATGAAATTCAATTTCTGAAATTAAAAAATAAATTACATTCCTCTAATTGAAGTGATTTTACACATATAATATGTAAACTAAAATTACTGAACTAACCATGAACCTTTTCATATTGAATTTATATCAATTTAATTTCCTCCCGTTAATCAACTCCAAACACCTTGAAGGCCATTTACAAAGAAATTTAAATCAATTTACGCCTAAATAATTGCATGCAAGATCCAAGAGGTTTCCGTCATTAGAAGGCCTAGGAAGGTTTGAATGCAGTCTCAACACTAATGACCAGATATATTAAATAGGTCATCTCAAATTCAGAGCTTTGATGGCTAACAGCTGCTGTAAGCTTTTTTCTAATAAACTCAATTTTAAATCTCACTTTAAATACAAAGCATAATGAAGTGGTCATCTCCAATTCAAACTTGTAATCTTCTAAATGGGGCAGCCTAAACATTGCTCCATGTTGTGCTTAAGAAGTCGAGAGCTTGAAGTAGTGGTAGACCCCACGATTGTAGTGAACAAAACAGAAAGATTAATACCATTAATGATAAATGCTATGAGGTAAGCATCAGACTGGATGGATAACACATGAAGGTACATGGATAACTCATTTGCTAAGTTCCATAGCATGGGAGGAAGTGGGTAGAACTGTGTAAATACCAAAGTGATCAGAGCTTTCGAAATCAACTATATTAGTCATCAAAGCTATAGTGAGGTGAGATTTCTTAACCTATTACTCTATTAGTATAGTTCTATTCTTAAAATGCTTTATCATGAACTATTGTTCGATTCTATTGTTATGATTATTGCACTGAATACTATAGTTTACATGATATACCCATTAATATGCTTTATAAATATCAATGTTCTACTTTATTGTTATGATTTATTCAATTGAATATTTGTGTTTATAAGAAATATTGAGTGAACCATATAATGCAAGGAATTGTAACAAGAATAATATGAATGTTTTTACGATGCAAAAAATGATGTGATATGGCCAGTGCCAACAATCCTAAGCTAGAAATAGATCTTGTGGATGGTAGTCGACAACACTACTAGGATGAAACCAATCTGATAAAGGACGAATAGATAGTAGAGCTCTGCTCTGAAGTACTAGAAGTAAAAAAGGAATAAAACACTACAAAGCATGAAAACATATATGAATGAATGCTATAAACATGGCACGAATGACATGCAAGACATAAATGCATTGAATGCATTTGTTCTATTATTTAGAGCTAGTCCTTGAACTTGTGTTCTAATATGCTGAAATTCCTATAGCAAGTCTCAATAGGACAAAGCTGTAGCACAGAGCATTACATAATGCATCTCATATACAATTTTCAGGGCAAGACATAAGAGATTAAAATAGTGCATGCCATTTACATCATGCAAGATAATAATGCATAACCCCTGTAGCGCGTTATTTTAATTTATAAAATTTAAGATTTAAAACTAATCAGTATTATTGATTATATTTATCTATTATAATTAGTTGTTATTGGGGCATCTTGAAAGTTGAATGTACACGCTAAGTATGCCATCGGTAAGATGAACACAAACGCGGTTGATGCTAGCAGTGGAAGTGGAAAACCCTATGTGATCTCAACTTCAATACTATCACATGAGCAAGTCACCCTCATGGCTTCGATGATGAAGGTTGGTGCCATAACGTGAGGGGTTCATGCTCCCAGCTTCAACAGATGAGTTCTTTTTTTTTTTTCTTTTGCTTGAATGGACTCACTTAGCTACGCCAGAAGGCCTTAAAGTTTTCAACTTCCATAGAAATGTCGTTTTTACTCTTCTATGTGTACATTGATTTTTTACCATAATGTTATTTTCCAAATACAAATGATTCTTGTTATTGTGTTTTTAGCGAACACTATGAATGGATAAATGAAGTCTATTGTTGAATGATTTAAAACTTATTGAAACATCCATCTGTCGAGACCGTTCAACTGAGGTGATAGTTCTCAAATCTTGCCCGAAAGGAATATCTAGGAAAGTCGGGTTGGCTTAACCTCTTAAAAAGGAGATTATCTCCCAAGTAACCTTTTGGTTGACCCTTATTAGACTATAAGTCTATTTTTAAATTAAAAATTATAGAAATATCCAATTGCCAATATAGTTTGACTTGCGCAATAGTTCTCGGATCTTTCCAAGAGGAATATCTAAGAAAATGGACTGATTTAACCTCTCAAAAAGGAGTTTTTCTTCTTAGTAAGCTGTCGATTGATCCCGATCAAGATTATAAGGCTCAGGTTGTTAGAATATCATCTAATAAACTAAATTTTTGTCACTGCTAGATATATGTTCATTGTAAAGAGAAGTTATTTTTCAATGCGTGACTTATGTGTCTCGCTTGTGCATACTAAATGCCACAGTTTCACACAAACAAACCAACTAACAGAAAGCATACTTAATCAATTACATACATAGACAATTCTCCAACACCAAAGCAAAAAACATAACGAAATAAGACACATAACAGGATGATAAAATCTGCTCTGAAAGTAAGATGTAAAGAAAATAACTACTTCAAGTACAAGCCATTTTCAATCAGTGATTTAAAAAAAAAAAAAAAGATAAACTTCAAAAACAAAAGGATAGATTGATTTCTTTATTATAAAATTACATGCAAAAGATACTTGCATCTATCCATGAACTCAAAATAACATCGAGATTCATAGATGACAGTTCAAAGGGGAAGGAAACATACAATCAGATCATCATGCATCAATTCAAACTGATCCCATCGAACTGCCCTCTATTCCGTGATTGTGGCCATCCGTGCAATTCGGTCCATGGCCTTCCTCGTCATCGCTTTCGTCTTCATCAAAAGGCTTCTGCTTATGGAAGATGCAGCACTTTTTAGAACTCTTCCTGCCGAGAAACTCGTTGTCGACCGTGTCTTCCTTCCAGGTAACCTTCTTCTTTGGTGGCTTGAGGCGAAGGACGAGGGTTTGAGGCGGAGCTGGCTGGGTTGAGGAGGACGAAGGCTCTTCGAGGGTTAGGGTTAGGGTTCCGCTGGACAAACCCGTCGGTCTCGTTGATCTCGCCATCATGCCCTTTCTCGATATACGAAACACCGAGGTCCGTTGGTGTTTGGAGTAGGTATGGGATTTTGGAGTCGGTATGGGAATGTTTTCCTCGTTGATAGCTTTTTACCCAAAGAGGTTTCAGAACACTTAAATTTATGAGAAAATATTCCATTAGGACTCCACACACCACTCTGCGTGCGGAGTCCAATCACGTATAAGCACGTGGCAATGGAGGTTTCACCATAAATTTTGAAAAGGTTTAGTTGCTGGCCCGACCCGACCCTCCCAAAAAGCAGAAAAGTTTTGTTTTGTCCATGGAATCCCGCCAAAAGCCACCGTAAAGAGCCGAAAAGTTTCATTTTGTCGTTTAGGATTTGCGAAGAGGCCATTGCTCGTCGTCGGCGCCGTTTGGGTTCGGCAGGGAGGGAAGGAGTCTGTTTGTCGCGGCCATTGCTCTCCTTCGTCGGCGCCGTTTGGGTTCGGCAGGGAGGGAAGGAGTCTGTTTGTCGCGGCCATTGCTCTCCTTCGTCGGCGTCGTTTGGGTTCGGCAGGGAGGGAAAGAGTCTGTTTGTCGCGGCCAATGCTCTCCTTCGTCGGCGCCGATTGCTCGCTGCCATTGCTCTCCTTCGCCGGCGTCGATTGCTCGCGGCCATTGCTCTCCTTCGTCGGCGCCGTTTGGGTTCTCCGGCAGGGAAATGTAACTGTTTGTCGCCGTTTGCTCCGATTGCTCTGATTCGCACGTTTCCAGGTTTGTCGCCGTTAAGGGTTCTCGGTTTACTCTCTATTGCTCCTTCCCTCTCGGTTTGATCTCACAACTGTTGTCCTACGGCTAGGTAGAAGGCAAAAAAAATGAAAGACCGCAAGCAAAAAGAAGGAACAAGGGCACCCCGGAGACCACTTAGGTAAGGATTTTGTTATAGCTGTGTTATTTTTGCACTGGCCTATTTTGTTATTCGTGTTATTTTTTGTGAAAAAATACATATTTTTGTTGTGTTATCTCTGTTATAGCTGTGTTATTGTTGAGGTATATATGTGTTATTGTTGGTTTTATGGTTATGAATTAGTCATGTTATAGTTGTGTTATAGATTTGGTATATCCGTGTTATTTCTGTGTTATTGTGCGTTATTCTTGTGTTATTAATGTGTTACAGTGCAACAGTGTTTTATGGACGTGTTATTGTGGTATTATGGTGTGTTATCTTTGAGTTATGATTGTAGTGTTGGTTGAGTTTCGTTGTGTTATTGTTGTGTTATAGTTGTGTTATTGTGTGTTACTGGGTTTATATTGTATTATTGTGGTGTATCTTACAATAATACAAGAAGAATACCACAATAATACAAAAATAACACAGTCATTGCACATCTATAACACAACCATAACACAACCATAACATAATATAGCACAACTATAACACACAAAAACACAAATATAACACAACGATAACACGCTATAACACATTATAACACAGGTATAACACAGGTATAACACAGGTATAACACAACTATAACACAACCATAATACAGCTATAACACAACCATAATACAGCTATAACACAATCATAATACATTATAACACAATCATAATGCACAATAACACACTATGACACAATTTTTGTAAATAAATATTAAACTTTGCATTATTATTTTTGTAGGGTTGTGAGCGCAAGAACATTCAACTGTAGATGTCGTCCTTTCGCAGTCAGGGGAACACTTGATACCGTTAGAGACAAAGTGGCAGAAGGGAGCATGAATTTCCTAAGAGAAATTAATGTCAATCATTTTTTTGATATGCCTTCTTATCCGCAGGACAATGTATTGACACTGCATATAATTGCATTTTGAAATAATGAGAGGAAGACCTTTGTCATGGGTGGAAAAATTGTCAAACTCCAACCCGACCATGTTGCATTATTGTTGGGCTTGCCAAACAGAGGACGAGCAGTTAGTTGGAGACAGTCTCCCCCTGCTATTGTTGATGCGAGAGCAATAAAAAATTATTTGACGTCTTTTTCAGGAGATTCAACAGCCCCTTTTGAAAAGTTATTTATTCAGTTTTTACTGACAAATTTATTCTTTCCCACGAGCAATTTTGCTGTTCCGGCAGGGCTTTTTGCTTTAGGGGAGAAAGTTCATGAATTCTCCTCGTATAATTGGCCCGCTGCAATTTGTGATTATATGATTGATCAACTTCACATGGCTACAATCAAGATAAGAGACAAATTAGGACTTGGTTACATTACCGGATTCGTTTTTATTTTATCTGTAAGTGCTTTTGCTCGTTCATTTTCACTTTATGTTGATGTTCGCATGTGTCATTGTGACGTAAATTCTTTATTTTCTTATATGCAGCTTTGGTTTTTTGAGCACACCTCTCTGTTTACCCCTGCCGTTCCCGAGGCTCGACCTCGCATGTTGAGGTGGCCAACAAATCACGGGTGGACAGCAGCAGAGATTGCTACCGCCTTTCACAGGATCGCACATGCTCAGCGCAATCTTTTTGCACATCATGCTCGACAAGCTTATGGTAGAGCCAAACCTGAGAAGTGGGGAGTTTCACTTCTGAAGGACTTACCAACTCAAAGAAATAGCTACGACTGCGACATGTTTGTGTGCAAATACATGGAAAATGTAGTTCTAAAAGCAGAGGTCGATTGGAAGAAATATCTTAACTGGCAGGACGACATGGAAAGATTCCGCACTGAATATGCGTTCTCAACATGTATGTGGTCGAGGAATAGAACTGAATTAATTTTTCAACATATCCGGGATTAGTTGTAATTTGCAAATGTACATACAATCTTGTTATAATTTTCCCTTTTCAATGATTAGAAAGTTTATAAAATTGTTGTTTATAATTAAGTTATAATTTGTTGTTTATAATAAAGTTAGTTCTTATATATTTGTTATAATCTTGTTATAAAATTGCAAATGTACATACAATCTTGTTATAAAATTATTGTTTATAATAAAGTTAGTTCTTATATATTTGCTGTTTATAAATTATTTGAGGGCTCAAATATATTTTGTTTCATATTTAACTTTAATCATAAAATGAAGTTAAAGTAAATAAATACGTAAATAACACCATCCATAACGCATCAATACTACGTTATTTAGCACGATAACACTTTAATTCACTTTAAAAGGTTAATAACACGTCAATAACACTACTATAACACGTAAATAACGCATAAGTACTTACATTATTCTTCACGATAACACCTTTATTCACTTTAAAAGGTTAATAACACGTCGATAACACCTCCATAACACGTTAATAATGCGTCAATACTTACGTTATTCAGCCCAATAACACCTTAATTCACTTTAAAATTTTAAGAACACGTCAATAACACCTCCATAACACGTTAATAACGCATCAATACTACCTTATTCTGCCGCTTTACACTTATAACACGCAGGGAATATTCCCCGCGTGTTATTGATGTCGCTTTACACTTATAACACGCAGGGAATATTCCCTACGTGTTATATGCGTTATTCGGCATCAATAACACGCAGGGAAGATTCAGTGCGTGTTATTTTTCAAATTAACGTGGTATTTTGGTGTTAGTTGCGTATTATGGCTGTGTTATTCAGTTTTTGAAGTTAATTAACTCGGTATTGGTGTGTTATTAATGTTTTATTGTCGTGTTAGCTGCGTTATCTCTTAAATTTGCTCGGTATTGCCGTGTTATTAACTTTTTATTGTTGTGTTAGCTCGTAGTATAAATTTGCTCGTAGTATAAGACATTTTATCAACTTCTTCCCGTGATGACGTAACTTTTTGGTGGTATTGCGATGAAATATGTGTTATTATCGTAGTATAAAACATTTTATCATCTTCTTCCCGTGTTATGACGTAAATTTTTGGTGGTATTGCGATGAGATATGTGTTATTATTGTAGTATAAGACATTTTATAAAGCTATTGCCGTATTTTGTATGTAAATATTTTTTGGTATTGCGATAAATTATGAGTTATTATCGTAGTATAAGGCGTTTTAACAAGTATTTATTCATGAAAAAATACATCCATAGTCATTCATAGAAAAATACATCCACTTAGTGACCATGTAATCATAAATTAGATCAGACACATATCATTTATTGAGTCCATCAATAAACTCGTATATCCCATTGCTGGTTGAGATGCATCGTAATCCTGAAAAAATATTGAAAATTAGATGTGAGGCTATAACGGTGTAATAGAGATGAAATTTTATACCTGGCTGAGACAATCACGCATTTCAATTACGTTAGCATCACATGTTAAATCGGGTCCTCGAGCTGTTGATGTTTCTTGAGCTTTTCCTACATGCAGTGATATGGATAAGTTAATGAGCAAACTGCATATATTAACATATCTAAGCATATTAAAATACATACTTTTTGGTCGTTTATTTCTCTCCCAATACCCTTTCAACCTAGATGTAGGAGCTCCTTTCGGCTTCATCTTTGCTGGATCATTCAAATTGAATTTTGCATTTGGTGTTTTCCCCTTCTTTGCTTTCTTCCTTGTTTGAGTTATTTTCCCAGCAAATGCATCATCAAGATTTGCGGACAGATGCTTAAATGATTCCCAAAGCATATGTTCGGTAGTTTCATTTCCTTGTGCTTTGTTTATGAGTCGGTATGCGAACTTATGAGCGTGTGTACGAAAAAGAAGACCACTTGCGGAACCGGAGCCGTTGATGCTTCCTTCATTAATTCGTAACCAAATTCGTTATAAATGTTCCTTTTAGCGTGAAGCGGTATTCAACGAGTAGCAAATATTTCTCGGGAATTAGCTTTACTTGGGCGACATTTAGGACATAAAGCGAGTGAGAACATAATATGCCCATCATTTCAAACTTTTTACAACTACAAGTTACCTCTGAATTACCTTTGTCAAGTTTGACAATCCAGTGCTTCATTGCCCCTCGAGCATCTAGCTTCCTTACACCATATTCTGAGTCATTTTCAGTAAAGAATTCAATTGTGAGTCCACACAGCCCATCCAACAGTTCTTGTTGGAACATTGAATAAAGCTTTTTCGAATAAAATGTAGCCACTTGCCGCAAGAATGGGTTGGCTTTTACTACGGGCGTAATAATTGATTGATCGCTTTTGTAATCCTCATCTTTTTCATTTCGCGCCATGATTTCATAATACTTTCAAGTCCGATAAAACAATCGACGAGGGAGCTGGTGGGCTTTGAAACACCATGACAAATATTGTTTGTGGATTCGACTTCTTTGTGTTGACAATATTCTCATTCCAAAAACATCTTTATTGAAGGCCGTCGACCATCTATGTCGATCTCGTACAAATCTTTTAACCACTCATTACTTTGTAGGATTCCCATCTCAATCATTGTGGCCCAATTTTCTTCAAAATCTGATTTGGTATCACACTTGCTCATGCATTTGTAGAAGATATCTCCCATGCTCTTGACACCAAAACTACATTGAACTTTTGATGGAAATTTTTTATATATGTGTCATTGGCATAATCTGTGTCGTGACTGTGGGAAACACTCTTCAATGGCTCGCGTCATTGCTTGGTCCTGATCTGTAAAGATTGACTTTGGATGCTTGTCACCCATTATTCGGATAAATGCTTTGAATAACCATATGAAGGAATCAATGGTCTCATCAGACAAGAAACCGACTCCAAAAGGACATTTTGCCGGTGATGGTTTACCCGACGAAAGGAGCACAACATAAATTATACTTGTTCGATCTATAACTTGTATCAAATATTATTACATCGCCAAAGCAATCATAATCAAGCCTAGATAACCCGTCGCTCCAAAAAAAACTTGTGAGTCGACCACACTCATCAGTTTCAAAATTCCAGGCAAACATGCTATCCTCTGTTTGTCTCTCCATAAACATCTGTATTAGAGAATTTGCATCTCCCAGTTCTATTTTTTCCCTCCTTTCTTTTTGAATGAAATTGAATGCATCTCTCTTCGTGCATTCTAAGTTCTCACACCACCGACCTACGTAGCCATAAAGTTATACGCATACGTTGCTCTAATACACGATCGTCATTGATCCAAGCAAATGCGCATTCGACCCGCTTATCTTTACGCTAGAACGTAGAAGATGCGTGTCACCTCTTTCAACGAGTGTGTGGTTGTGGCTTTCGATGAATTTCTTAATTGTCCAATTCCCTCGACATCAATGGCATATCTAACCATGGCTTGACAGCCAGTCCTCGTGTCAGATCTTCGAACTTCACAGACGTGTTAGACTCCTTCTTCTGGCCAGCCTTACCGCAAATATAATCTTTGGTTTTAATATTCTTAGAGTTTGACCAATAGCTACTATGGTCCTTCCTTACAGTAAATCCTATGTGATGTGCATACGCACAATAGCTTTCATATGCTTCATGATCATTGTGGACAGTGGTGCGAAGAAAAGCCTCTATGATTGGATCGTTGCACATATTTCCACACTGCATATTACCACAACAATTTAACGATGATCAGTTGGATACACAACAATAACACGACAATAACATCACAGTAATACAACAATTTACAACAATAACATGACAATAACTTGACAATAATACAACAATTTACGACAATAACACGACAGTAACATTACAATAATACATCATTAACACGGCAATAACACAATAGCTTGACAATAATACAACATTAATATAAATATAACACCCATAGAACAATACAATCCCCAAAACCTAAAATATTTCAATAACATAACAATACTATAAATAGATTTTTTACAATGCCACTAGGACAATAGGACAATAACACGACAAATCTACAAGATTTGTACAATAATATTAACATAACACCACAATATTACGACAATACTACCACAATAATACGACAGTACTACAAGAATAACACAACATTACAAGAGTAATACGACAATAACACGATAATTGAACGACAATAACATAACAATAACATGACAACAACACACATACTAGAAGTCTTTACCATAACACCAGAGTAAAACTAACATAACTTAGACATAAAACACCTGAAAAGCAGATAAAACCAACCTAAAAATGCAATACTCAAGCCAAAATAAAACTAAACTTACTTTCATTTTAGGCTGCTCCACATCACTTCCTGCTTCCATTACCAATATTTCCTCTTCCTGTGGCAAACCCTAAGAAGACCTAGCTCAAAAAGGAGTCAGACCTAGGAAGGCGACGAAAAATGACTTTTCCCGTCGCGTAGATGCAAAAAAGGCGAGAAATGGCTTTTGGCGGGATTCCATGGACAAAACAAAACTTTTCCACTTTTTGGGAGGGTCGGGTCGGGCCAGCAACTAAACTTTTTCAAAATTTATGGTGGGGCCTCCATTGCCACGTGCTTATACGTGATTGGACTCCGCACGCAGAGTGACGTGCGGAGTCCTGATGGAATATTTTCTCTAAATTTATATGGTCCTTCAAACTCAAATTTTACATGCGGAAGTCTACGTTAGGCCTCTCTCCTCTGTCTCCTCGTTATGCCGAAAGATCGGTCAAATAAATAAAAAATCTCATGTTTTTATTGTAGAAATATTTATCTACGGAATACACACATAGTTTTGTGTATTTATTCTTTGCAATAACTTCTTAATAAGCAGTTATTAGGGGTTTATTAGGAGGTTATTGGGTATTAACTTCAATAACCTCCCCATAACCCACCAACAACTTTCACGGTTTCATTTTCATATTTTTTGTGTAATTCGGAGATTTTGTGAGGTTATTGAGGTATTAAACCAATAACGCCAACATAACCAACATTCGTGGTCCATTTTTAAGTGTTAATCAGGGTTATTATGAAGTTATTGAAGAGTTAATAAAATGTTATTGCAGATAACACGCGTACAACTACATGCGTACTCCGTATGTAAATATTTCTCCATCGCCACACAATTATCCCATTTAGTATATTTGCTACATTCGACTTCTCTCTAGTTATCCGAAGTTCGAGACCAAGAACTTCTTCTCCTTGAAAGATTAGGACAAGTATGCAATATGCTTCTCTTTCCTTTGAGTGGTCACCATTGGTTAATTTTATTATTTATTATTATTATTATATTTTTTAAGAAAACACCGGGTACGAAATACATTTCTTATTTCTCCTTCTTTTATTTATATTTTTTTGGGATCACAGTCACCAGAAAATGTTACATACGGAGAACGTACGCAGTGCTACATGTGACAACCAATTAAATATTGTCACGTAGAACACATCGGACCCACCTCATAATGGATTCACAAAGGTTTTTAGAGGATTATTGGGGGTTAAACCACAAAGGTTATTGGCGGTTCATTGGGGGTTATTACGAGTTATTGTGGGTTATTACAAGGTTAATGCAGGGGTTATTAGAGGTTATTGGCGGGGTTGTTAAAATGGAACAGGGAGGTTATTCAAGGGTTATTGTCCGATCATTACATGGTTATTGGAGTTAATAACCCATAAAACCGAAATAACCCCACAATAATTTCTGAATAACCTCTGCAATTTTCACTTCAATGGGATCGCAAAAGTTATTGGGATGTTGTTTCTAAGTTATTGCGGGGTCATTGGAGTTAATACCCCAATAAAACCGAAATAACCCCCAAATGACCCCTGTGGTTCTACTCTAAAAATCTTCGTGGATCCATTATGAAGTGAGCCCAATGTGTTCTACATGGTAATATTTAATTGACTTCCGCACGCAGCGCTGCATACGCTATCCATATGCAACATTTTCTCCTCTGCCACGGTATGCTACTTATCCTTAAAAGAACACTAACATGTATGAAATATGCTTCTTACGTCGTCCCAATTGGTAAATATTTTTTTGGTGAAAGAAAACATCAGCTATGAATATGTGTTTAATGCTTCTCTTTTCTTTGTTCATGTTTTTTGGGATCTCTATCACGATCGTGTAGGAGGTAAGACCATTTGATAGATTATTTATTTATGATTTTTTTTTTAACTTCAGAGGACAAATTTATTTGCATTGTGTTTTAGTTGCAACAACCATGAAATTAAGTTGTGTTGTGTTTTATAGAAGCCCGAGTTCTCATTTAAGTATGAAATTTGTTTGTGCTTTATTTTACTTACAACAAGTATGATTTTTTTAAAAAAATTACTTTTCTATATATAATTAACTTTCCAGAGACAGAAATGTAAAAATAGATATAAGAATGAATTTAGGTCGAAAGAAGAATATTGACAAAGAAGGTTTATCGTATTGGTGATAGAGATTCATACAAAGTTATTATTTTATGGGAGTTATATTGTTCGGCTTTATATTGGTCAACTCAATTTACAAATGTATTCATGAAGTTCTTAACCAATAATCATTATATTTTGTTTTATTTTAGATGTCCTCGTCTGAGACATTTTTTTAAATATGGATCGAGATGAATCATTAAAAATCACATTTAAATATGGTGGATATTGGACAAAAGCTAAGAACTAACCAAGATGGAGATACGATGGTGGGAAGTATAAAATAGTTACAATTCAAAATGACTTGGTGAATTTACTGATGCTAAAGGATGATATTGATGTGATATGCCATTGGCAGAAAGAACTTGATTTTGAGTTGGTATATCATAAAAGTGGAACTTCGTCTAAAGAATATATTCATATCACCAATGACATTAAAGTTATGGAAATGCTCAATCTAATTGATATGGTCGAGTGGAGGTAGTGATTTTCACACAAAATCAAGGAGATTTTGGAATGTGCTTAGAATGTCAACAAATTCAAATTGGCGGTACTGTGTTGAATAGTTGTTGCACACAATCAACTTTTAACTGTAATGAGAACATTGAGAGAGGGATTTACAACGGAGAATATCTTAATATAGAAGTAGTAGGTGATAATGACTTGAAAGTTAGTACACGTTTTCGTGATTTAGACAATTACAAAAAATTTATATGTTTTATTGCAATATTAAAATAACTTTAGGTTGAAGTTTCAAGCTAACGATAGATCATGCATCATTGCTTTATGTGTACATTATGGAAGCGCTTGGAGAGCACGAGCTACTACATGTGGAAATGAACACTTTTTTGAGGTAGAAAAATTCAAGTCAAGGCATTTATGCCCAAGTGTGAACAAAGCAGATAATAAACAAACAACAATCTCCTAGGTAGGTCATGGGATTGAAGATATTGTGAAAAGGAATTTTGATATCCCTCTAAAGCAGATAAATAACACTTTGGAGAATTTATATGGCCTATCACTTCCGTATATGAAGTTGTGGAGAATAAGAGAAGAAGCAAGGAGTAATGTTTTTGAATCAATTGATGATAATTATAAGTGGGTGCATGTACTGAAAAAAGATGTTTTGAGTTGAAATCCTGGATCTCTTGTTTCATATACTTGTAGTAAGCAAGGCTTTTCTTTCGAAATATTTTTTGTTTGTTTTAAAGCTCAATTGATGGGTTTCTAGCAAGGTGTAGACATTTGATTGGCGTTGATGCCTGTCATTTGAAATCTAAGTACTTGGGAGTTCCTCTATCTACAACTTCATTCAATGGAAACAATGGATTTTGTCCTATGACCTTTCTTATTGCTAAAAAAAATCAAAGAAGACATAGCTGGTGCTTTTTGAACATTTAGCTGATGCGATTGCATTTGAGCAACATAAGATAGCATTCATAAGCTGACATGGAGAAGGGACTCAGAGAAGCAGTTAAGCTTGTATTTTCTAATGTAGAACACAGAGTATCTATGCCTCATTTAGGAAAAAAATTAAAAAAAAAATATTTCGCTATAAGGACACTGATAAAGCTGCAAGCTTAGTGTGGTTTGTATCTAACCGTTATTCCAAGCATAAGTTCATTGATATTATAAATGAGTTAAGCTATATGTCCCTACAAGTATATGCATATTTACAAGATTTACCTTACAAGTAGGGTAAAAGTGATTTCTCTACAATGATCAAGAATCACTATAATACAAATAATCTTGATGAATCATTTAATCTTTAGGTTGGCGAAGCTAGAAGTAAACCAGCGTTTGATTGAATTGACATCATTCATGAAAAATTTATGGGAGTAAGGGCGAAGAGAAAGCTCAAGGTAAAGAACTGGAAGGGTGATTTAATTCCATATGCTGAGGATTACTTGAGAAAAATGCTTACTAATAGAAAACAGCTAATGATGAGGCCATCAACATCTTACAAGGCTGAGGTTGAAGGGAGCCATGAAAGACATGAGGTTGATATCAATATCAGAAAATGTACTTGTAGAGTATGACAAATTAGAGGTCTGCCATAGATTCATGCAACGATATTCATTGGTTCCAAAGAACACCCTTTTATGGCACACTTATGTTCATGATTGTTACTACATTTCTAGGTTGTTAACTCATACAAAATTTATATTTTTCCAAATAAATTGTGTGATATTAATTTCTTTGCTTCACTTGTAGGTATAAAGTGCATTTGAAGTTCCTATATCAACTCTTCTAGAAAAAGACCAGTGGAATGTGTTAATAGATATCACATACGTTGGAGTGTTGAACAGTTCAAGGCCAAAAGATAGACCCAAAAGATTATAATTAAAAATTTTCTAGAGAACAATGGATGAAACGATAAATGCGGACTTTGGGGCCACCATAAAACTACTCATAAGAATCCGTTGAGTTAAGAAAGTTCGCAAGCGCTAGAAACTAAAAGTTCCACCAATGACTCGAACCATAAATGTTCTATTACTTACAGTTGAACTACCCATAAGAAGGGGTGGATTAAAACAAACTCACTGAATGAAACTTTATGTCCTCACATAAGAAGATAATGAATTTTATTTGCATTTATTTGATTTGATAAATTTTGTTGTATTTTATTTGCATTATCTTTTGGTGTGAAAATTTACATCCTTCAATTTGTGGTTTTTTATTTGCGTTGATGACTTAAACTTTATTCTTCCTTAAAAAATGAAATTTCGACTAACAACATATTATTTGCCATACCCGTGTTATTTATATATTTTCAGTGATAATAATACCGAAATAATCTCTAAATAACGCGAAAATAAACAACTCAAATTTCTCAAATTTGATCCGAATAATACCGCGAGCTTCCTCAAATAAGCGGGGACGAAGGAGAGGCTCAACTGGGCGGGAACGTTGAAGTAGATGGCTTGGGTGGAAGATTAGAACAAGGAGAAAGAAGAGGCCCGACCAGTTAGTAAGCCCTATGTCGTTGTTTAATGCTGGAGGAAGATGGATCTGTGGTGTCGCCGATCCATGAAAGAGCAGAGCAAAACAGTTTGGCATAAGAGGTAAGCCGGCCGACATGAGAGCATTGTGCTTCGTCGTATGAACAAATCTCCATACATATTTCATGCAAATCCAAATTTTATAAAAGGGGAATTCCTTTCACATATTTCTTTGATGAATTTATTCAGGAAATCTTGGATGTTTTTTGAGTCGCAACTCATCTTTTAACTCATGAAGAGAAGCCATACCACCATTCACTCCATCTCGAGTCCGCCCCTCCAGTCAGGGTTAATAACAGTTCGAGAGAATGGTTGATCTTGAAATCAGAAATTTTGCTTCTTGATAAATTAATACTTGTCATGAAATCAGGAATGATTCAAGCTGAGTCTACTTGACACTATAGACTTGATTCTAAGTTGGCTTGAATGAAATTGATTATTATTCAGATTTGGTAACAATTTAAGTCATTTTATTATAAATGCCTTGCATGTTAGATTGGACTTTGGAACTATCAAGATGATGACTTATTTAGTTTAATAAAATTCTCTGTTTTTCTCAATCATTTATGCTTAGTTGGATGTTGATTCATTCGAGCACGATACAAGTATGAATATTGATATTGGGGGGCAAGTCTTCTTTTATAGTAACATAAGACGCATTTTCTTGTTTTTGGTGCATGTTATTTTTTTTTTTTTTTAATTTTTGGTTACGAAAGATAGATGTTGATGTGTTGTGATGAGGGAAAGCATAGGGAAGGAAGACATTGGAGTTGCTAAACTACTTTTTGTTAGAGGAAAAATAAGAGACTAATAGAGAGCGATCGAGCTAGATGCAAAAGAGACAAAAAGAGGTAGAAAGTTACACCATCACAATTGGGAGGAGCATAATATATTAAATAATTTGGTTTAGTAGGACACAAGATGGTAGCTTTTGGCTTCTCCTTGTTTAGGGTAAGGACAAGAGGGAGGAGAGGAGGGAATAGAGAAATTAAAAAAATTGCTATAGAGTTCATGTCTCAACAATAGCATCTACTGTGCACACAAAATGCCTGACAATGGATTATATATATAGTAGTTGATTTGACAGTCGTCTCACAATTGATGGGGTATATTGACAATTAGGCATAGGAAAGTTATGTCATGGAAAACCAGACTCAATGCATTTAGTGTGATATTGTAGAGACAATGGTGGATATGTTTAAGGTAGTACTGAAAAATGTATTAAACTAAATAATTGAATGGGTTTGCTGATTTGAAAATAATGATCGGATAAGATACTATTTATATAGATTTGACCCTATCGACAATGGCGAGATAAGATCAAATATTTTTCATATCCAGCATGCATGGCATCTCTGACGAAATCACAATTGATGGCAAGACAATGATTTGGCAATAATTTAATAAAGCAACAATAAGTCAAATAGAGACAATGAGATATAACACTATAATGAGCAAATGAGTGGCTCCCTGATAAATGCTTACTGATATTTGTTGCTCTAAAGGAGAAACTCATTTTTGTGCTCAATGAATTTTCTTCGATAGTGTTGTTTTGAGTATGTGTAATTTGGCCTTTCTTATTAGTTTGTTATGAGTACATATATTAGAGGAATATCATCTACTTCTGCTTTCTTATTTTTTTCTCTGTTTAAATTTGTACCCTTTAGTGATATGCAATCTTTCAAGTACTATCAAGGAAAGTGGGCTAATAATCTAGTTGGGCTTGATTAAGTTATCTAGTAGGATATCTTTCAAGCTTTCTAGGAAGCAAGAGTTTTTTGACTTGAAAAGCTCTATTAGTTAACTGATGTTGATTCGCTTTGTCATATTGACTCGTTGATGGTCAGAATTGAATGTAAAAAATGAGACTTACATTTTATGATAGTTTGTATTGTTTTATTTTTATTTATATAATTTGATATTAGTTTGTGACCATGATTGATATTGATCAAGGCAATTATAGTTGAATTTCTTATGAAGGTGTGTCCGAATTGAGTTATGTTTTACTTTATGACTTCAATTTTCATGCTAATTCCCTTTTGAAATTATCATTAAATTATCTTTTGTAAATTCTAAATTTATTTTTTGTAATTTTTGTCAATTGCATCTTTTAGTTGCATCAGGAACTTTAGAGGATCTTTAGACATTGGCAGCCAAGGAGATAGTGAAATATCAATTTTTAACTTTTTACATGCTTCCATTTGTTCTTTGCTGGCATCAAATGTACACTTTTTTGTGCTGTACATCACTCTTTAGCTTCTTGGATGCCTTGGTTTTTTTCTATTTGCTAAAAGTTGCGCTATCTTTTATGGATCTAGTGGTGAGGGTCTTAAGATTCAAAAGAATATATCAGAGAAATTGCCAAGTACTATTATTTTTTGTTTTTTGTTTTCTAGTGGTGGGGTGGGTGGGTTGTTCATTTAGATACATGAAGGTTACTTTAACTTTCATAGGATCCAAATCTTACATATCACATCAGAAATACCACCTATTTAGCTTTAGAAAGTGAAATACACCTTTCATACATAGATAAGGTTGTATTTATATAAGAAATGAAGTTCAAGTGTTAAATATGTAAATATATAGATTAAGTGGTATGTATGTAGATCTTACTTTTTTTGTTTCCTTTGAGTTTTGAATTTCAATGTAATACGTATTCCTCACACCAAAACCTAACAGGTATTTAATTTGGGGAAAGGTAGCTACTGAATTTTGCATTCTTATTAATTTAGCATCTAAATACATGTATTTATATTTCCATCATCTAAGTCTCACGCAAAACATATTAAATTTCATTATCAATGAGTTTGTGTTACAAACAAATATACACATGTAAATATATGTGTGTATTTGTTTAAAAACAAATTTATAGTAATACACCATTTAATTAACACTGGAATTAGGAAAGGAGTTGCTGTGTAGAGAAATTTATCGAGTGCCCTTTCAATTTTGCCTATAAAATATTGATTCTTCGAAAAATATTGGCTCTTTGATATCTGGTTTTCTTACATAGTTTCTGAATAAGCCTTCTGTTTTTATAATCATCCCTTGCATCTTTCAAGGATTGTAAATGAATGGATGCTAAGCAGATTTGGATCAATTAAGGCACTATCTGACTTTGATTTTTTAGAAAAAGTGGATAAATGTAAATTAGTTCTATAGTTAATAACAAATAATCTTCAGTAAAAAAAATTCAAGTTTACTGAAGGACTGCACAAATAATGCTTCTTTCATTAGAAAAAAAATACAGTTTTGATACATATGCTTTAAAATTCTATTTTAAAGGGCAAAAACAAATGATTGGCACTGATGTTTTCCATCTGATGTCGGAATAAAAAGAGTTAATTGACTTGATTTTTCTATTTGTAACATTCTTGCAAAATATTTAGCAAATACTACATCCAAGCATAAAGAAAATTTTGCTGGTAGAGCTAATATTAATCTCAAAACTATCAGGTGCAAACTTCTACAAAAACAAGAGAGTAGATTTTTCACAACTAAACAACAAGCTCAGTGATGGATTCCATGAGCAAAACATTACATAACCTGATTAACTGAAGCAAAGTTGCCAAACTAGAAACTATTAGTAATACTATGTGAACTGGAAGACTTTTTCATTAAAATTCTTTCTCGTGAGATCAAAGACTTAAACCTTTTGGTTTACCATTTCAGTTTCTTTCATCTCGAATCGGGATTATCTATGTTCGGTAGCAGAGATTCTCAAACCCTATATGATCTTTCCTATCCAGCTTCTCAACCATGTTTGCTATGCCAACTCCACCTGTAGAGGGTGAAATAAAAACTAAAACAAGTATATATTGCCAATTATATTACTATAAGATTTGGATTATTATGTAGACCGTTACCTAGGCTTATAGCACTGACAAATATGGTTAGTGCCAGTATGAAAATAATCAATGATGCCCGACCAAGTAGTACTATAAGCTTCCTCACGATGTGTTGACCCGTGAAAGCCGCGACGGTGGCAAGAAACACGAAATAGGATGCTGCATCATATAAGAACTCAGGTCTTTTTTCTCATGAAATTCTGATAATGAGGATTTGGATTTCAACATTTGAGATCTTGCCTTAACTAATGTCTTACCATATGGAACTGGGAAGCGGTCGAGAAGGTAGTATTGAATGACGGACATGGATGATGAGAATGTCATTGCAAATGTTGATGTTGCACTTGCAACCTGCCACACCATTTGAATATTGCGAAGTTATTCTTCATCATCTTAACTTTCATGCTACTTGACTTCTATCTCCGTTCATTGTGGCAATATTTAGTTGTTTGCATTTTTTTTTTAATTGCATATTGAACCTTTAAAATGAAATCTATGTTGATTTTGTTACAGTATATTGATTTGTTTTCTTCTTATTAAGAAAACTGTAAAAATGATCTCTTGACCAAATACAGGGACATTTTAGTTTGAGTATATATAAAAATGTCAAATCAGTCCTTAGATTTTTTTAATAGTGGCTAAAATAGTCTTTTCGTTAAAAGAGGCTTGGGATTATTTCAAGTTATATAATCTAGGGATGAAACATACAATTTTATTTATTTTGCACCTAAATTGGCTTCTTATAAATAGCCAGGAAACCATTTTAGCACTTTTCTTATCATTTAGTTTTAGTATCATATATAGCTTGAGATCTATATGTTTTTATACTTGAAGAACGTCAAGATTTCATCAAAATATATGTAAAAATCAGTTATATAATTACTTATTTAAATATTTCATCAAATCAAATAAAAAATAATTATTAATAACAATTTCATAGCAAATAATGTCAACAAACAAAACAATATCTATGTTTTAAACGGTCAACCTATGAAACATTGTATGCAAGCTAAAATGAAATAAATAATAGATGAATTTTGAATGGTGCAAAAATAGTGAACCTGAGGGGGGACTCCCATCTCAAGGAACAAAGGTCCTAATATGAACCCTCCTCCAAGTCCAAGTAAGCCTCCAACTATCCCAGCTAATACCCCAAAACAGCAGTAAAGAAAAAGCTGAAGCCCTTTCCAACATATATTTTGCTTTCCTCTGGAGGCAATTTTTCTCCTCCCTTTGATAAGGCTTGCAGCTTCATAGATTGTAACTGATAAAGCTATAGGCACCTGCATGAAAAAACTGTTTAAGTTATCTTTTGCTTTCCTCTTGGGCACATAGAATGATTAGGCGTTTTTAGATTCCAAGATACAATGGGGTGTTAATTATAAGAACTTTTGATGCCTTCTCTTATATAATGACTTGGAAGTATTAAAAGTTAATTAAAATAGCATATTAAAATATTTTAAACATTTATTGGGCATAGATGAGCATGAAGTTAGGAGGAAAGTTTGAGGAAGTAAGAAAAATCAATTTGAATAATCATGATTAGAACTCTTGACAGGCGAGTTAGAAATTAAATAAAGTGGCAGAAACTGAAAAATAGTGCTACTTTAAGAAATTTAATCTCTAGGCCCTAGTAAACTCTAGTAAAATAACTACTTGAAAACAAATTTATATTGATTTCTAATTATTTCTAATCAAATAGTAGAATCTAAAAATTTTAATGTTTTTCAGAACATGAGTTCTGAATTAGAGCAATCAAATGAGTCCAAATTAATTGCTGAAAGATATTCGTTGTTTCTCAATTATTAATTGGTGAATTGATCCTTCTTGATTAATTTTTGGTTACAAGTGTTTTCAATTATTTACGAAATGCTGCTTAAGTAGAGTTGAATTCAAAGCTCATTATTATTGTCAAATTTTGCAAAATAAAAAAGTTAGTTGGTTAGTAGAGATGCAATTATTTTTTTCAAGAACAGATGATTATCATGCATGACTAATGATATTCCCTCACCAAGCTTCCATAGGGACTAAAATTAAACTGATTGGCTGTCTTACACTCTTACCTGCAAGATATTCAGAATCCAGTATTCCACTGAACAAGTTGTGGCATAGGTCTGCACGATTATTTTTCAGGCAAAGGTGTCATTAAAATGCCATAGAAAAAATCACTAAAATTCTATGGATGTATAAGAGAATTTTTTTTTTAAAAAAAAGGCTGTGTTAGGATAATATGTAATATTAACAAAATTTAATTTTTTTCACAATTTTAAGATGAATCAGTTCTCACCTTAACTATCTGCACAGCAAGGAATGCCACCCACACAAACAGAAGCACCATGAGCTCCTTCCAGAGAATATTATCCTTTATTGGAACCTTAAAATGAAGAAAAAGCATAGAGTGATAATATTATATAGTCGCATTTTAATACTTGAAATTATTTATGTGACAGCAACCTCGTCATCAATGGAAGATTTGAGCTGCATGTTACTAATTGGACCTCCTGGGATTGGCTTGTACTCCTGTTCTGTCCCTTTCAAAATCCAATACAAATTACCTAATTCATCTTCTGCTTAAATTATGCTAATTTTATTTATATTTAGAAATCTTAAAATCTGTAGATATTTATTTCTGTTAATGTTATGATATTATTATTAAGATATCAGATATGAATGTTAGGATACTTCTGACAATAATTGTTTGCTGTGGATATTTTCATAAACTAACCTTCCATGTTCGACGTTGAGGCCAACAATTTTGTTGCTTCCTGGCAAATTAAGCTTTATAAGTAGTTGAATAGTTGATATTATTAGATAGCACTAAGAGCACAAATTTACCTTTTTCATTACTGATTCTTTCTTCCATGTTTCTATACCTTTAAAGAGTGCTTTGGTGGAAGTACCTACAACATAGCATATCAATCATTTATTTAGCAGTTATATTTTGTTAAGGTTGATAGTTTTTGGTCGTAATAAAAATTTTTATAGAACTGGAGTATGAGGATATTGATGATCATATAAACAATTAAGTTGATCATACAAAATCTCCATGATTAAATAAAATACGAGTAAGGTATTAAAATAGTCCTTGGACTATTTATATGTGGTCATTTTAGTCCCAGAATTTATAAAACTGTTACATTAGTATCTGGACCCTTCTAATTGGGGTTAAAATAGTTCTCAGTGAGGAATATTTCAACCCTTATTAAAAGAATCCGACGACTAAATTAACATTTTTATAAACTCAGACTAAAATTAGCCACTACAAAGAGTCGGGATATCATTTTGACACTTTTCTCAATAAAATAGATATTCGCCATCATAGAATTCATCATGATCATTCACCTAAGAATAGTATGATAAGTAGTACAGTAACCATCCAATCTGGAAACATAACATTGAAGGCAACACCAATACTGATACCAAGCATGAGCATTGGCTGAAACAACAAAGCAAGATCATAATCAATGATAGGCAAATCCATCGTAGGATGCCTCAGCCTCAGATTGTAGTACACGGTGGATCCAGCTGCTCCCATTATCATACCTATAATACCAACTCACAAGCACTTAATATCCTGTAGAATTTTGGAAATTTTATTTTGTGAATTCGCTTAGAAAACCCACATTTTGAGATGGCGGTTGAGGTTTTTGGATCAAACCCGATAATCAGAGTAAGCATTGGAACGAAAATCCCGCCGCCTCCAACTCCGCCAATGCTGCCGAGAGCGGCACCGAGAAAGCCAATGACAGAACCAAGCACAACCCTCCAGCCAAACTCCATGTCCTGAGGCATGCTCATCAAAGCTTATGTAATTTTTAATTACGTGCATTTACATAAATGGCACACAATTCTTATATATTTGCTTATCTAACATCTAAACTTTCATATTTACTCACATGCCACTCGATTCTTTAGTATCATATAAAAAATAGCACCATTACCATTTTTTAAACCTTTCCATGCACATGTTTAGAGCACCCAAGTGTTACATGTATAAATATGAAAGTTTAGCTGTGAGATATGTAAATCATGAGATTTGTGTGCCAGGTATGTAAATTTTCCTCTTTATTGTTATCAGACACAGAAACAAGAAGTAAATGAAGAAGAGGAGGAAATCATACTGGCCAAACACGAGTTGTGGAGTCTCCGGGCTCAAAAAGAGCCCCAAAAGCATTTGCGAAGATGTGTCTGTATGCCTCAAATGTTGTTTTATTGTGATTTTCCATCTCAGATGAGATTGGCCTCTTTGCTTGAGCAATCTTGTGTTCCAAAACCAGGCTCAGAAAGAACAAAAGTGAAAGCCACCACCATATTCTCTTCTGCTTCCACTCAGCCATCAATGGAGTTCCTTCCTCAAGTGCTTTATGTTTCTACTTTGTAAGAAGGATTGATGAAAAGAGATGGTTTTCAGTTTCCTCTTGTTTAGTGGTTACAGAGAACGATGATGAATGGCTTCTCTAGTCTCTACCTTCCTTCCATCATATATTCTTCCTTTATTTCTATTCCTTTCTTGGAAGATTTACATACATACCACAAAATTCAAATCTATTTACATATCTAGCAATTAAAACTTTCAATTTTTACATGCATATGAAAGATTTGAGTGGTACAAATGTAAAAAAAGAAAAGTGTTAAAGTGTTAAATATGTAAATTCATAAGAATCAGGTTGTATATATGTAAATCTCCCCTTTCACTGGCTCTTTTTAAAGGTTCCGCTGCATTGCCAAGCAATTTCCTGAAGTTTAAGGGATGGAAATGGTGTTCCTCGTTTTTCTTGCAAGTACGATTTTGATTGTAAAACACAGCTGATTAAGCGGTATTTGCTTCGGATCTTCCTGCGGGTTCTGATTATTCATTTTAGGGTTTTTTTTTTTTTAATGTTTTGTGTTTAGACGCCCATTGCTTTAAGTAATTATGAAGATAATGTAATTAACATATATATTTCAATACTATATGAAAAAAATATAAAACATTAACTATGAACTGTGTGACAAACAATGGCCTACGTGGTTAACAACTACTGCAGCATTTAATTATGATTTTTATCTAACTGGTGCTATTGTAGTCACTAATTACGATATCCATGACCGACTAACGCTACACAAATTTCAACTATGATTTTTGTGGTCAACCATCACAATTACAATCACCGCATTTGGCCTCTGCATTTAACTTTTGTTGTTGTAACCACCGATTGCAGCTTTTATGATCAATTACAATTTTTGTGACTAACTATTGCTATTAAGATAAATAATAATGTCGGTTGTAGCTCAATTATAACTATTATAGCTAAACTACTACTGCATAAATGTAATCATCAGCATTAAGGCTGTCAAAATGGCTCGTTAACTTGCCGAACAAGCCGAACACGAACAAATATTTGCTCGTTCGTGTTCCGCTCGTTTTGATTCGAAATATTACTCATCAATTATATATATATATTTCTGACAAGTAGTGTTTTTAAAAAAATTAATTGACTACAAGGTTATAATGATTTCTAATCAATTAGAAATATTAATTAAGAAAATATAATAAAAATTAATAAATTAGATTCAAATAATATTTTAATATAAACAATAATTTGTAAATCTTGCTCTAATCCTTAACATCTTATAGGTACGTCATTTGGATTGTTAAAACAACTCTTTGTTCTTGTTCGGCTCGTGTTCGGCTTGCTAAGCAAACGAGCTGAACAATAACACATTTTTTGAGCTCAAAATATAAACAAGCCGAACATGAGCTGAGCCTGACTTGCTCGTGTTCAGCTCGTTTACACTCATAATCAGCTTTATAATTCTATTTTCTCTAATTTAGAAAAAGAATGAACACATTTACTTTATAATCTATTATTTTGATTTGATCAGACCCTATGATTTTTGCATATTTCATGATTTTCATTAGAAAAATTTTGATGTGTTAGATCTTCATGCAATACTAAGACATCAAATAGCACTCTACAGCCGTGGATTTTCTGACACACTACTAGTTTTAAAGTCCATAACTTTATTTTAAAATAGCAATAACTAAATTTGGATTAATTTATCACACATTATAATATTTAAAAATAAATTCATATTTTAATACAATATTTTTCTCATGTTTCATATACTGACACGCCCCATTCTCTAAGCGATTGAAATTTAGAACAAACATTCATCACAAAACAAATTTGGGGCAAATTACATTCATAACACCTAAAACTTTGCTATTTACAAACCTGACATCCTATTTCAACCCATTTGCAAATTCTCACTCAAATATAAAAACAAGGGCAAAATTATAAATTATATTTTTCATTTTTTTAATCAATTTTTCTATGATTTTAAAAAATCAACTGATTGGTAGTTTTGTAAATAATAATGTTTTGAGTGTTATAGATCTAATTATCTCAACAATTTAAATTCATAAATCTCGATTCCGAATGTAATCACCGGCGAAGAAATCGGTTCAACAGGCGGGAAGTTTTTAATTTTGGCGCGCTTAAATTCGAATCCTTCTTCGTTCACCTCCGCCTACAAAATCCAAACAGGCCGAATCCTTCTTCGTTCATCTGGCTTCGGGTCAGAGCAGCCATGGCGGAGAACAGCGAAATCCATGAACCTTGTTCTAAAAACGCCACTCTTTGAAGAGGCACCTCTCAGTCTCACATTCAAGGTTAAGAAGCTTTCTTCCAATGTCATAATGCCTTCCAGATGTTTTTCTCTTTCTGGTGGATATGATATCTCCAGGTAAATTTGATTTCCTCTAATTACTTTTTGCCTTGTTTTCAAATAGACACGATCATTTATTTTAGCAATCTTAACTGTTTCTCTCTCTCCAGTGCTGCAGAGATCAAAGTTTCAGCGAGAGGGAAGGCGCTTACTCCTACTGATCTCAGCATTGCTATGCCGGAGAATATTTATGCACGACTCGGTAAGTGTTTCAAGGATTTGAGTGACGGGAAAATCATGTGGATATAATGTTGGTAATAGTTTATAGTTATATAATATGTATGCATTTCAGTTAAATTTTGTACATAAAATTGATAGAGTTTTGCTGAGGAGATATTGCAGTCTTTATGTGCTTATAAGATTACTTTTTTTTGGGTGCTGGAAATGAAAGTTGGACAATTGTGGTTTGAGTTATGAACTTTCAAAAAAAATTATATTCTTATTACTTGTTGTTTAAACAGTTAATGAGATCAATCTTTTATTTGTTTGTCAGCTAAATTTCATTTATCCTGAAAATAAGGATGATTTACATATTGTCTAAATTTTTTCCCCTGCATTCTATCTTCATTTTTTATAAATTTTAATTCAAAATAAAAATACATTTTCATTATTTTTTAATAACTTTACATTCTCTCCATTTTGTACTCCTAATCTAAGGTTAAAGTTATCCTTTACCTGTTTACTTGCCTTTAAAATGTTTGATGGAATGGGCGTTGGTTAAAATCATTCTTCTTTTAAAGCTCCCAGATCAGGACTGGCATGGAAGCATTCGATTGACGTAGGCAAAGATGTTGTTGATGCTAATTATAGGGGATTTGTTGATGTTATACTAGTCAACAATTTAGATTTAAATTTTATGGTACAACGTGATGATCGCATTGCTCAACTGATTATTGGGAATATTATAAATCCAGATGTTGAGACTGAAGATCTCAATTCTACTATTCGTGGAGCTGGAGGATTTGGATCAACTAGGCTGTGAGTGAATAACAATTTATCTCAAATTAGATTTATGATTTTTAATTTGTGGAAATGTAGCTACTGAATAACATCTAAATATATGTATTTATATTTCCACCACCTATCTCGCTTGCAAAGCATATTAAATTTCATTATCAAAGACTTCTTATGTTACAAACAACTTCACTCATTAAAATACATGTGTATTTGTTTAAATACAAATTTATAGTAATACACCATTTAATGTTTAGAGGTTATGTATCTAATTATCTTAATAAGTGTATATGTGCCTTAAATTTTGATTGAAAAACAAGGATGCTGAATCTAATGACCGGCGACAAAGAATAGTTTTATTAAAAAACCCTAGAAGATCAAGATCCACGAGCTTTGAAATGTCTGGATGAATTTTTAGTTTTAGTGCTTAACTTTGACTTTTCATTTACACTCCGTCTACAAAATCCAAACAGGTCGAACCATTCTTCGCTTCTGGTTCAGAGTTGTGTCATGGTGGAAAACGACGAAATTGACGAAATCCACGAACCTTGCTCTAAAATTGCCAAACTCTCCGAAAAGGCACCTCTCAGCCTCACCTTTCTCAAGGAAAAGAAGCTTTCTTCCAATGCCATATTGCCTTCTAGAGCTTCTTCTCTCTGTTGAATATGACATCTTCAGGTAAATTTAGTTTACTCTGATAAAATTTTCCTTTATTTGCAAATGGAGGCGACCATTTATTTTAGCAATCTTAACTGTTTCTTTCTGTTCAGTGTTGCAGAGGTCAAAGTTCCGGCTAGAGGGAAAACTCTTATTTCTACTGATCTCAGCATTGTTATACCAGAAAATACCTATGCACGAATCAGTAAGTGTTTCAAGGATTTGAGTGATGGGGAAAAATCCTCTTGACATAATGTTGATAATAGTTTGCAGTTACATAATATGTATGCATTTCGCTTAATTTTACTACATAAATTTGATAGAGTTTTTTTAATTTATCACACCGAGTCTTTGTTGAAGAGATATTGCAGCCTTTATGTACTAATAGAATTTCATTTTCGTTTTTGCTGAAAATAAAAGTTGGACAATTGTAGTTTGAGTTGTTAACTTTTTAGAAGTTATTCATTCTCATTACTTGCTCTTTAAGCAGTTAATGAGATCAAACCTCTATTTATTTATCAGTTAAACTTAATGAGGATTGATGGTTCAATGCAAATTTCATTTATCCTGAAAATAAGGATGATTTACATATCGTCAAAAGTTTTTATCCCTGCATTTTATATTCATTTTCTATAAATTTTAATTTGAAATGAAAATACATTTTCGTTTTCTTTCTAATTACTTCACATTCTCTTCAATTTTTACTCATCAAAGGATAAATTTATCTTTTACTGGTTTACTTGTCATTAACATGTTTGATGAAATGGGCGTTTGTTAAAATTTTTCTTTTTTTTTTCAAGCTTCAAGGTCAGAATTGGTATGGAAGCATTCGATTGACGTGGGCGCAGGTGTTATATATGCTGATTATAAGGGACCAGTTGATGTTATAATGTTCAACCATTTAGATTTGGATTTTGTTGTAAAGTTTGGTGAAGATCACATTGCTCAACTGATTAATGAGGCCACATTAGTTGTATGAGAGAACTTGACATTGAGTTTGTCATATGCATTTGGTTGGGTTGATTTTGCCTTTTTCTAGTTGAGTAGCATTGGACAACTATTTTAGATCAGTTATTTAGATGGGTATTCTGGTTGAATTGGCTCGATGGGTTGGTTGAATTGCTCATGCTAAGACTGTTGTGGGAAAAACACTTTCTTTTATCAATCTTGGTAAGAGAACAAACTGCAAATCACAACAAAGAAGATGCAAACACAAGAGCACAAGCAAACAAGAGGATTTACGTGGTTCGGTCTTTTGACCTACATCCACGGGAGGGAATCGAAATAATCCACTAAGGCAAGAAACAAAATGAGTACTTAGCTTTACATAGATGAGCCCTCATCTTCCATGGCCTCCCTTCAAGTCCAAGGCCTTCAAGATGCACTCCTTACCCTCTACAAGCTAGCCCCCACTCCTTGAGTTCTTTTCACTCTTACAAAACCCACACTAAAGCCTCCCCTCCTCTTATCTATTTAAAGTAGATTAGATTACATTATAATATTCTATAAATAGATGAGGTGTAACCTTCAAGGATCGTATGACTTCCACATGTCCACCCTTTAGAGTCCTCCATCGCATGGTCTCCACATGTCCTCCTTCCACCGCATGGCCTCCACATGTCCTTCCACATGTCCTCTTCTAGGGTCTTCCATAATGAGGTGGCACCTTTATAAAGTCAACAATGGAAGCTTAAAGTAAGTAGAAATTTACAAGAGTGCCACTTACCTTAGTGACTAATTGGGGGTCAAAACAACAAATCTCCACCTTGACCCTCAATTATGCTTAGAGTAGTGATTCCTCCACGTGGCCCCCGAGGGGCCCTCGGCCCGATGGAAAAATTCACTAAGTTCGGACAGTGTACGAACTTACGTATAGGCGACGCCTTGGTGAGCATATCAACAGGGTTCTCTTCAGTTGGTATCTTCTCTACCACTATTGAGCCTTTAGCGACGACGTCCCTTACGAAATGAAGCTTCACATCTATGTGCTTGGATCTTTCATGAAATACCTGATTCCTGGTTAGGTGGATGGTGCTTTGGTTGTCGCAAAACACAGTTATCACCTTTTGATGTATCCCAAGCTCTTCAACCATGCCCTTTAGCCACATAGCTTCCTTGATTGTTTCGATCACAACGATATATTCGACCTCTGTTGTTGAGAGGGCCACAAGCTGATTGGAGGTTAGACTTTCAACCGATCGCAGTTCCGAAGACAGATGAAGATGAATCCGGTCGGTGACTTCACGGTGTCAATGCTTCTGCGTAATCGGAATCTACGTAACCGACTACTTTTTCTTCTTTGTCTTCCGCCTTTTGAAGAGTAGCCCCAAATCGGTGGTGCCTCTTAAGTATCTCAGGATTCATTTTAGTGCTTCCCAGTGAGCCTGTCTCGGGCTTGCCATGAACACCGTTTACAATACTGACGGCGTAGGCTAAATCTGGTCTACTACTAAACCATACCATACATGATGCTACCAACCCCACTGGCGTAGGGGACACCCTCCATGTACCTTTTCTCCTCTTCAGTCTCTGGTGCTTGAGAGTTCGATAGTCTGAAGTGTTGGCCAATAGATGTTGCAACCTGCTTAGCCTCGTGCATGTTGAACCTTGTTAGAACCTTCTGAATATATGACTTTTGAGACAAGAATAAGCTACCCTTTTTCTTGTCTGCGGTAATCTCCATACCTAGGATCTTTGTAGTCGGTCCTGGGTCCTTCATGTCAAATTCGGAATTGAGCATACCTTTGATCTTCCGGACTTCCTCCTTGCTCCTCGCTGGCTACTAACATATCATCCACATAAAAGAGCAAGTACGTACCGATTTCACCGTCTTGCCACTTCATGTACACACATATTGTCGTAGTCGCTTCGACAAAACCGATCTTTAGCATGAAATCATCAAATCGTTTGTACCATTGTCTTGGGCTTTGTTTCAGCCATACTGATGCCTTCTTCAGCAAGCAAGCTTTGTCCTTTGTCTCGGGTGTGTTGTACCCATCCGGTCGGTCCATGTAGATGGTTTCTTCGGGCTCTCCATGCAGGAACGCAGTCTTAACATCTAGTTGTTCTAATTCCGAGTTGAATTGAACTGCTAGTGCTAAGACTATCCTAATCGAGCGATGCTTCACCACGGGTGAAAAGATTTCGTTGAAGTCGATTCCTTCGACTCGTGTGAATCCCTTTGCAACGAGTCCGGCTTTGTACCGATCCTCTCGCATTCTGGCATGCCTTCCTTCTTCTTAAAGGTCCACTTGCAACCGACTACGCGTTTGTTCGTTGGTCGATCCACAAGTTCCCAGGCTTTATTCTTCATCAGAGAAGCCATTTCCTCATCCATTGCCTCTTCCCACTTGTGTCTTTCCTTGCTCTTCAGGGCTTCCTTGTAGCTGCTTGGTTCTGTTTCTTCTATCACTTCAGCAACACTCAGAGCATAGGAGATCATGTCCGCATGGCCGTATCTCTCGGCGGTCGATAGTTCTCCTTTGTCTGTCCCTTACCAAGCTGTAGTCGTCAGATTTTCTTTCTGGTTCAGTCACTTGCTGGTCTTCTGCCACTTCATCTTGATCATTCACAGTTGTCCTTCGATCAGTCAAAGTTTGTTGCATCTCCACCTTAATTGACGAATCCTCCTTAGTGACACTGTCCCCAGTAACATAGCTTTGCGGATTCCCCATTTTGGACTCATCGAATGTCACATCCCTACCGATGATGCATTTTTGTTGATCTAGGCACCAAAGTTTGTAACCTTTGGTTCCGGTGGGTATCCGATGAAGATGCACTTCAAAGCCCTCGCTTCCAGCTTATCTCGTCTAACGTGAGCGTATGCAATACATCCAAAGACTTTAAGATTATCATAGTTACCTGGCTTTCCGTACCACATCTCTAAAGGGGTCTTCATGTTGATAGCTGTCGATGGGCATCTGTTGATGAGGTAGCAGGCGGTTGACACAGCTTCTCCCCAGAAACTTTTGGGTAGACTTGCATTTAGTAGCATGCACCTTACTCTCTCTAGGAGAGTCCTGTTCATCCTCTCAGCTAGGCCGTTCTGTTGAGGAGTGTTCCGTACTGTCTTGTGCCTTGTGATGCCATTCCTCCTGCACGACTCCTCAGCCGCTGCGAACGAGTACTCCAGCCATTGTCGGTTCTCGAGTGCTTCGACTTTGCTCCCATCTTATTTTCGGTGAGAGTTAACCGGTCCCCGAATCGTTGAAAAGCTTCATCTTTTGTTTTTAGGATAAAGACCCATACCTTCCCGGTGTAGTCATCGATGATGGACATGAAGTACCTTCTTCCTCCATGAGTCCGAGTTCTAGTCGGGCCCCATAAATCACTTGTGTACATAATCAAGAGGTTTCTTTGATGTATGTATTCCGGTGGAGAGCTTCACCACGGTGGCCTTCCCCAGTACGCATTGTTCACAGAATTCCAGTTTGCTGACCCGATCTCCGCATAACAGGTTCTGCTTGGACAATTCACGTAAGCCCCTTTCACTTACGTGCCCCGGCCTCATGTGCCATAGTCCGGATCCGTCGAGCTCTGATTGAATTGCATTTGAGAAGTTCCCGATCACGGTTTTCCAACTAGGGAGTATAGCCCATTCTTTCTGACTCCTTTCATGACTATGAGAGAGCCCTTAGCTACTCTGATACAACTATTCTCTGCCTTGAATGAGTATCCATTCGAGTCCAGCGTCCCTAAAGAAATCAAATTTCTTTTTAAGTTCTGGGATGTACCTGACATGCTGCAGTATCCGTTCAGCTCCATCGAACATCTTTATTCTGATCGTCCCGCTGCCGATCACCTTACAAGCTTTATTGTCTCCAAGTAGAACGGATCCACCATTTGCCAGTTGTAGTGTCTCGAACCAGTCTTTGTGAGGACACATGTGAAAGGAGCACCACGAGTCGAGGATCCACTCCTTGCTAGATTCGGATTCCGTGATCACTGGAGCTTCGGTCGAATCATAGCCGTCCGAGGCCTATGCTTGCTTCTCCGGAATCTTTAGGCTTCTCACGAAAGCCTTTCTTTCTATCCGGACGATCCTTCTTAAAATGACCTTCCTTGTGGCAATGGTAGCACTTGTAGGATCTCTTAGAAGGCTGACCTCTAACGTTTCTTCTGGACCTTGATCTGCTCTGGTCACTTTTATATCCTTTATTGCTCGATCTTCCTCTAACCATCAGACTGTCTCCACTGGTTTCCTCCTTCATGTCGTGCTTCTTCTGAAGTTCTTTGGCTCTGATTAATGATTGAACCTCTTCCAGAGTAATCGTTTGCGCCCTTCCATAGAGCATCGCATCCTTGAACTGCTCGTAGCTCTTAGGAATAGAGTTTAGCAACAACAGCGCCTTGTCCTCATCATCCATCTTGACGTCGATGTTCTCAAGATCATCTATGATCTTGTTGAACTCGTCTATCTGCTCCGAGGCCGGTTGTCTTCGTGCATTTTAAAAGAGTATAGACGCTGCTCGAAAAGAGCCATTAGCTAGGGACTTGATTAGATAGAGTACCTCGAGTTTGGCCCAAAGAGCTTGAGCCGTTGTCTCCCTCGACACCTCCCTCAGAACCTTGTCGCCCAAGTTCAAGATTATCAAACTATGAGCTTTCTCCAGCATGCCGATCTTCTCTTTCTCTATCATGTCGGCTGGCAGTGTCGCCGACCCTTGCAAGGCTTCTGCAACACCCTGCTGAACCAGTAGGGCTCTCATCTTTACTCTCCACAGGCCGAAGTCGTTCTTTCCCGTGAATTTCTCGATGTCGAATTTGGTGGAACCCATTGTCCCCGCCAAACACCTCTTCTTGCTGCGATTTCTTGGGTGCGATTCCTCCGACCAAGATGTGTCGAAATTTTCCCACAGACGGCGCCAATTGTTGTGGGAAAAACACTTTCTTTTATCAATCTTGGTAAGAGAACAAACCGCAAATCACAACAAAGAAGATGCAAACACAAGAGCACAAGCAAACAAGAGGATTTACGTGGTTCGGTCTTTTGACCTACGTCCACGGGAGGGAATCGAAATAATCCACTAAGGCAAGAAACAAAGGAGTACTTAGCTTTACATAGATGAGCTATCATCTTCCATGGCCTCCCTTCAAGTCCAAGGCCTTCAAGATGCACTCCTCACCCTCTACAAGCTAGCCCCCACTCCTTGAGTTCTTTTCACTCTTACAAAACCCACACTAAAGCCTCCCCTCCTCTCATCTATTTATAGTAGATTATATTACATTATAATATTCTATAAATAGATGAGGTGTAACTCTTCGAGGATCGCATGGCTTCCACATGTCCACCGCTTGAGTCCTCCATCGCATGGTCTCCACATGTCCTCCTTCCACCGCATAGCCTCCACATGTCCTTCCACATGTCCTCTTCTAGGGTCTTCCATAATGAGGTGGCACCTTTATAAAGTCAATAATGGAGGCTTAAAGTAAGTAGAAATTTACAAGAGTGCCACTTACCTTAGTGACTAATTGGGGGTCAAAACAACAAAGACTCATGTATTATTTGGGGGCATTAGTTATACATATTTAGTTAATTTTTTTTACCATGTAACCCCAAACTAAGACAAGCATTGTCATATTGAGGGTTATATTGCAAGGCCTATATATAGATATATGGCCAAGCTCCCATGATAAGTCTAGGATAACTAACTGAAGTTATCATGACGAGACAAGCATCCTTCAAGACACTTTTAGACTCAATTAGACCGATGCGCCAGAACCCATGCCTTCTGATGGCATCTGAGGCCTGAGCATAAGCCCGCACGGCAAACCCCAACACATGAGAATTGCCAACGTATTTTAAATGTTGGACAACAACATGGACTGCCACCATATATAAATGCCCAACTTTACCCCCTTGTCTTTGCTCTCTTCCTTAGAGTGAATGTCTTCTTGATGTATTGCCTACTCTACTCCATATAAAGATGGAATTTATGCAACTAAATTAAATAATTTATCATCGTTCATATCTGGCTTGCATCAGAAACGTAGGAAATAACTCTACATGTGATCAAAATTAAATGGGGCTTGCATTAGCTTTGTTGAAGTAAGATATCATTGCATAGAACTGCAGAAAACGTGAAATTGAAGGTAAGTTCCAAAGTCAGAATACATGCAAGCTAAAACTTTGATTTCTAACCTTCAGATTTAGTGTATGGTGAGCACTGGGCCATTGAGCTTAACCACAATGAAAATAGCTGGAAAAGGAATGGAATGAGTAGTAACAAGTTGTTCTTATGCTTGAATATAAAATATAAATTATAATTAGTTAGCAAATAATTGCTTTAAAAAATGTTGTTACATTGTAATTCCTCAAAAATTATAAAAATATAAGAATTGTTTCCCCCTTGTGGAGTCTGAGTGGCTCAAAATCGCTCAGATATTTACAGGGGTTATGTCAACAGGGAGCAAAATTTTGAGTGGCAATGCAAAGCAACATGAGCTTGATGGGAAGTTGCAAGGGGAATGAGAGATGAAGAGTACCATAGCTAGGATTAAAAGGGTGATTATGAGCCAGAAGTATGGCATTTTTGCGAGGAAGGAAGTATCAGCAATGACAATCAATGACACTTGCCATGTCAATGGTATTTGTCTTATCAACCAAAATGAAAATGGTTGATGCAAAATGTCCTGAGCTCATGCTAAGACTCATATTATTTGGGGGCATTAGTTATACATATTTAGTTCTACTATTTATTATTATTATTATTTTTTTTGTTTAAATATAAGAAATGTATTTTTTTTAATAAAATTATTTGATGATTCAATGATTCCCTTGAGACTTTGGCTTTTTTTTTTATTTTAATAAGAACTTAACGAGTCTAAACTCACTTAATTTTGAGATCATTAAAACCCTAAACTGATTTAAAAAAAAACATATGACTAAGAGTGATTATTATGGATTGTTGAATTATGCGGTTATTAAAGTTATTTGCTAAATGAACAAAATGTTGTTTTTATTGGTGGGGGTAGAGAGTAGAGTGAAAGAGGATTGCCATCGTCTATGATCTCTACTTGTTAATAACTTAGCTTAAATATGATGTAAAGAATAATGTTGTATTGGAGGCTCCGAGATACCTTTCAACCTTCCTAGCTGCTGATAACCCATTTTTGCCACTGTCATATCCCAAATATGATCATAATGTATATAACCTTATTAAAGATTCGGTGATAACGGTCCAGTCTCCACCATGTATAACATGTAATGCATTGACGACCCTATAATAACTTGTGACCTCTGTAGCTGCCGATCATTGTCGAACACCGTTGAGTGTCGCCATGTATCGTCATCGAGCACTGACCACCAAAGACAACTGGTCGTGACCTCCATAGCCAAAATATAATGGTTGTGTCCGAGCACCAGTATTTTTCCTTTATATTGTATAACAACAAATGCAATGTTCAATATAAAAATGTAACCCTGTTTTCCTGAGAGAAGAGATCCATACACCAACTGCAACCTATATGTCTAATCACTACTATATCTTACGACTATGATCTCCTGTGTCAAACCAAAACTATCAAGTACCAATTTTGTGACCAATTATGACTTATATGGTTAACCACTTATGTAACTTTTAACTATGTCCTCTATATCCAACCGATACTACTGTTATCACAAATTACAACCTCTGTGATCGATTGACGCCATCACAAATTCTAACTACGATTTTAGTGGCGAAGTATGAGAACTACAGTCACTGCATATGGCCATTGTGGCCAGCTTTTGTTGTTGCGGCCACCGATTACAGCCTTTATAACCATCTACAACATTTGTGACTAACTCTTGCTATCACAACAAATAATAATGTTTATTGTGACCCAATTATGACTATTATAGCTAAACTACTACTGAATATATGTAATTATCAACATTGTAATTATTTCTTCTCCAATTTAGAAGGCGAGTGAATTCATTTACTTACAATCATATAGTGTATTACTTTAGTCAGCTAAACCTTGTGATTTTGCCCTTTTAATGATGTTTTGATGTAAAAAATATTGGTGTTTACTTTTGTTATTTACTTATGATATGCGTGTGTTAGATCTTCGTGCAATACTAAAAAATTAAATATTAGTTTACCGTCGCGAATACTCGACACGGAATTAGTTTTAAAGTCCATAATTTTATTTTAAAATAACAGTAACCTAAATTTGGATTAATCTACCTCACATTATAACATTTGAAAATAAATTCATATTTTGATACAATATTTTTCTCTTTTTTCATACAATGACATGTCATTCTCTAAGCCAGTTGAGCACTAATTTAGTGTTAATTTTCCATCAAAGTATCATAAACTAAGTCTTGGATATCAAATTGAAATTTAGAACCAATAGTCATCACAAAACAAACTTGGGTCAAATTACACGCAGAACACCTAAAACTTTGCTATTTACAAACCTGGCATCCTATTTCATCCCATTTTTTTTTTGTGATGAATTCTATATTTGCTTAAGAACCTTTGGTTTGTAAATTGGCTTTAGATAAATTTCGGGGAACTGACTGGCTTATTTAATCTAATTCAAATTGGGGTTAAAAATTACATTCTTTGGGTCTTTTTTTTTTAAAGTTTTTTATTTATATTTTTTAGAATTACCTACCTGTAAGAGGAAGGGAGGCAATAATGTTAACTTGTTAGGTTTGCGGTTGTACTTAATCTCTATTTTTGATAGAGAGGTGATTTTTTAGAAGAATTTTGTTGATTTTATATTATTTTAAGAATTTGTTTTAGGTTGTACTTGTTTGAATGGAGTTAGATCTTTGGAGGAGATTGTTGAGTTAAACAAATAAGAGCTTGCTGGAAGAATAAAGAGTAATGCTGTAGTTGAAGCTCCATAATAAATTGAGCTCCCTTTTAAGAAGAAAAAGAGAGCATGCTTTTCCTTTAGAGGATTCTAGTTTGGAGGAAGAGTAAGGCTCTAAGCAAGAATAAAGTCAGTTCTGGTCAACATATAAATGAATTGTTATAAGGTTTTCAAGCTAAATCTCTCTTGCATACCAATTAGGGTTACCAATTTAATTTGCTTCACTAACAAACTTATCTTGGAAAATCCTTTGAAGGACCTGCGTTCCTTTGCCATGCAGGTGCAAGTAGTTGCATTGCAATTTTTTTGTTCTTTGGATAAAAAAAAATCTTAAAAGAATGCTCAAGGACTATGTTGGTAAAAAATTAAAAAATAAATAATATCTGAAAAAACTTTGAGACAAAGAAAATGAAGTCTTAATAAGTTTATTATCGTTGAGAAGTGCGGGTTTCTAATAAAATTATTTGAAGAAAGAAATAATAAAATCTTCAGGAATATTATGTTATTTGGCTTAAAGGAGATAGATTGATAATGAGGGGAAGTTCTAGCAAGAGAGTGTTCATGGTTGAAGTTCAGATGTTTTGAGCATGATATTGAGGAATGCCTAGAATTGCTTTAGAAGACTATTGTCCATGTCGGCGTTGTTTTGTGCGTGAAGTGCCCGTAAGAAGGCTGTCGGTCGCCGGAATCGGAATCCCGTCGCCCGTTTCGGAAGGATCCTTCAACGAAAAGAAAGGAAGTCAAACTGACCTCATATTTTTCATAGTTTGAATGAAAGAACGCTACACCTCAAGTCATGCACTTATCCCGAAAGACAAACACAAGACTTAAGGGTGAGGCTTGATCAAATAAACTAAGAAATATATGATGTCCGTTTGGTCTGCGAAACCAATTTATTTGCCGACAAATTCCCCTATTTAATATGAAGAATTAAATAGGGTTTATTTTAAGCTGGGTTCGGAAAATGCTTCCTATAAAGGCAAGCCCCTATAGTTAATTACATCTTAAATGACCGAAATCATCTAAGAATACTCTTGATAAAAATCAGGAAATATTATCTTCAAGGAGGTCAAAAGGATATGATTTTTCAACGAAATAAGATGTGGAGGTGTGCAAAAGGAGTTGACTCAAATTTGGAATGCGGAATCCAAAGGGAGAGGAACTAGGGGATGTCAGAGGTCCGAAAGCGAGCCTCAATAACTTCCCGAGCTATCCTATGTGTTGACCTCATTTTAGTGAGGTCTTAGGATATTCCTCTTAGACCCTAGGATCTAGCTTTAGGAGTTCCTTATTGACCATCTTAGAGGACTAGTACGGGACCACACCACTTAGAAAATTCGAGCCAATTCCTCACTCCTCCGAGCCTCACATGAACGGTCCCAAATCCTCGGCATTGCGCTCAAGTTGATTAGGACCGAACAAGTGAAACTCGAAGTCGAGTTCCTACATGAATAGGGGCAGCCTCTGGGGAATCATCGATACTGCGGCACTCACAGACATCACAATTCGACACTTTTTTGGCCCGATCGTCGGCGAACTTGTCCGGACGACCCCGGATGACGAAACGGACCGCACCGATGCGTCTGGGACGTCGACTTTAGCTAAGAAGGATACCCATATTGACATGGTTTCGCACGCGCGCAATCGGCACGAAAATCGATGCATTTTTTTTAATTTGCGGAATGCGGGTCCGGGCTCGACTCAGGTTTAATTCAGGCCCAAATTGGGTTGCACACCCCAGCCCATTTGATTTTTAAAATTCAAATTTTGAATTCAATTAATCTGACATTAATTAGCTTGATTTGAAATTAATCATTGCCAAATAAACGGTCCTCTGTATGGAAGGCAATTAATTTGGCGCCAACGGACGAACGGGGCAATACAACAGGCGGGATGCTCCTTCTCATTATTGGACATTAGCCCTCCTCTGTTCGAGGGCTCTGCACCGAGACCCGCTGATTCTTCCCTTTCCTCCTCGCGACCGAAGTCCTGCTCCTCTCTGCGCCTCTCTCGCGCGACCCAAACAGCTCCCGCCTGCTTCACCTTCGACCGAATCAGCTAGCCCGACTCCTGCACTTGCCTGCACCGAAGCCGCCTTCTTCCCCGCTCCTCCTTCACGATCGCGCGCAGAAACCCGCACGCCTCTCCCAGACGCTCGACACAGAAGCCCGCTCCTGCTGCGATTTGTCCTCTGCGAACCGAGACCCTTCTCGATCCCGCCTCTGTACCGAACAGAAGCCCGCTCGCCTCTGCGCTGGGAGACAGATTCGACACCTCTGCTCCTCTCTTCCGCTCCAATCTCGCTCGCCTCTCCTCAGCACGAAGCCGCTCGCCAGTTCACCCGTCTCTTTCTTCCTCGTACACGAAGCCCGTCGACCTCCCTGTTCCCTGCGACAGAAATACTGCTCGGCGCCTTCCTCAGCACCGAACGAAACCCCTGCTCGGCTCGTCTCTCTCAGACGCCAAACCGAAGTCGACCCCTACTCCCTGCGGTCGATCCTAGCTGCACCTCCACCGTTCGATCCCGCTGCTTCCTCCGCCTCTGCACCGAAGCCCGCACTCGCCTGCTCCTCCTTCCCGCGCCAAATAGCCGTTCAACTCCTCTGCCTTGCCAGAAACTGCGTCGGAGCTCTTTCTTTGCCATCTCGTAGCATTTTTTGGACTCCCCGCTCAAGGTCGTATTCTTCTAACTCGATTATTTTATCCGATTCTATCAGCTTTCTCGTTTTGCAATGAATTGAGATGCTTGGATTTAAGTTAATTTTCTGCAGGAGGTGCTTAAATATAAATCATGATCTGTTATGATGATTTCTCTTTAAAATATTGAAAGATTTACATGCATACCACTCTATTCATGTGTATTCACGTCTCTAGCATCTAAACTTTAATCACATACGAATAAAAAGGAACTTGCAATTTGTTTAGCTCCTGCAATTTCATTGGATTCTTGTATGTCCAATTAACCGATTCAGAATGTCAAAATCCTTGTTGTTGAAGATGAATGATATGTGAATTGTTGGATTTAAAGTTTGTACACATATAGCCTACTTTGATGATCATTTTGGTATGCCATAAGAGATTGATGCTAATAAAATATAAAGCTTAGTTGCTAGACAAGCTTTAGTTGTGCCGGCTATCCATCACAGAATGTGATCTTTCACTACACCATTGAATAGTTGGATGGCCTTTTGCTGTCGCATACCAGCTTGTAATGCTTTTTTTAATATTGCATTGTATTAGCATGAAACATCCTAGAGGACCTGCACATCTTACTTGTAAGCGATGTTTGGGAAATGTTTGGAAGCGGTTGTTTTTTATATTCACTGTTTTGCGGTGTTTCGAGAAACTATTTCAAGCACTTATCAATTGCTGATTTTGAGCACTGTTTTGGGACTGTTTGTGGGGCTTATTTTGTCATGGTTTTGGGATGTTTGGTGATTTATTTACATGCAGTTTTTTGGAGCCTTAAAACACTGATTTTGAGTTGTTTTACTCACTGTTCTGGAGGCACTAAACTCACAATTTGATGACTGTTTTACTCGTTGATTTTGAGGCATTAAATACACGATTTGGGAGGCTGATTTACACACCGTCTTGGAGCTTTAAAATTACTGTTTGAGGTTCTTTTAAATGGTTGTTTGGAGATTTTTAAAATTACAGTTTTGGAACTTTAAAAGTGTTATTTGGAGCATTTGAATTTGTTGTGGTTGTTTAAAGCATTTTTGAAATGGTTGCTTGGGATATTTTGAAATTACTGTTTTTTGGATTTCAAAAGTGTTGTTTGGGGCTTATTTCATGAAGATTTTGGGCATCATTTAATCACTGATTCATATGTTGATGGAAACTTTAAATGTTGTTATTTTGGGTCGGTCTTCTTTCTTTTAGTTTGTTTCTTTTATTTTAACGGTTAAGTCATAAAAAAGGAGAATTTCTGATTTAACTTAAGGAAGGGTAAAACATTCTTAATCACTGCAAACACAATTCACAGCATAGGCTTCCTAGACCTTAGGAGCACACCCTAGGTGAGAGCTCATCCACCTAATCCTCAGCATAGGCTTCCGAGACCCTAGGTGCACACTCTAGGTGAGAACCCATCCTCTTAGTCCTTCACTGTAAGCCTCCTAGATCTTAGGAGCACACCTTAGGTGAGAGCCCATCCACCTAATTCACAACATAGACTTCATATACCTTAGGAGCACACCCTAGGTGAGAGTCACCCACCTAGTCCTCAGCATAGGCTTCCTAGACTTTAGGAGCACACCCTAGGTGAGAGTCACCCACCTAATCCCCAGCACAGGCTTCCTAGACCTTAGGAGTACACCCTAGGTGAGAGTCACCCACCTAACCTTTACTGTAGGCTTCCTAGAATTTAGGAGCATACCTTAGGTGAAAGCCCATCCACCTGACCTTCGAATACATAGTGAAACTAGACACCTGACCCTAATTCACAAGCTGATTAAGACACTAGACACGGGGACGCACCGAGACGTAGTTCACCTTTCCCTAATTAAATCAACTGTGGAATTCCTTAAAATGGCTTAACCAATAATGAAACCCAATGCATCGGGATTTGAGCTTGAACATACACTCAAATCCTCCTGGCAATTGGGGACATTTGTTTTGCCACATATGGATCATCGGACTGGTATAAGTCTGAGGTCTAGGTGGCGAGGGCGATGATGATAATGCTTATGTGTGCTATACGAGAGATACGAGGGATTCGAGGGATAATTAAAATAGTATCTCTTACCTCAAGGACCTTCAATAAGGGAGGAAAGGACCGATGATACTATTCGCCGACTCTTGGTGAGATTGTTTCCCCCGACGATCTTAGGTCGTCAGTAGTCCTAGCACGATTAGAGTGACTAGCCTGTGGACTATATTACTTTACAAAATATTTACAAAAATAAAAAAATAAAAATCTCTTTTGCTTGTTAAAAAATGAAAACTTAAACAACTTTTGCATGAAAATCAAAGAATTTTGTCCTTATAAAATATATAAAGGTCCATGGTTAGTCACTTGGATTGGGTTAAGGACTACCCTCCTTAGATCGTCGGGTCGGTAACTCTTATCCAAGGTCGGATAACACACAGTCCAGCTCTGAGCCCCCACCTCTACTGATGTCTTATACCCAGTTCCGATCTTTCATATGTGACTACGAGTTTTGCTCACGATTTCTACGACTTTTCTTTATTTTCTGACTTTCGTGTCGGGTTTTCTTGCTCTGCTTACTTCCTCTGCAAGTTTATTTAAATCCACTGCAAATCATACATGCTTGCAATACAAATCATACGACGGTAGCAGATGCCCAGGTACACATTTACATTTTAAGTACTGCAATTTCATTTATCTACTTTACTGCACTTTACTTTCCAGCACTTTTATTTGTCAGCAATTTACTTTACCCTGCATGCAAAACTGAAACAACAACAAAACCTGAAACATTGGAACACACTTGACAAAACCACTTGAACCTTAGACATTAGGATTATTACTCAGTAGAAGCTCTGGAGTCGACTTCGTGGGCGAGCACAACGAGGAGCTTGGATCGAGAAGCAAGAGGATCTTCTTCAATGAAAACTCATTCCTAGTTTAAATAACAATATATAGGACTTCGAGGTAGTTCGCCCCGCACGGCGTAAATCCTCACTCTTCTCTTTAGGCTTCTGTGTAACCATGTTGCGCAGCGTAAGTCCTAACTCGCTTTAGATTTCGAGGTTGTCGTACGGTACGACGTAAAACCTCCTATCTCTGCGGGCTATTTGCATAATCAGATATTATGCAAGTGTAAGTCTCAAATAATAAAATTGACAGGATTAAACATTTAATTAACATCGTCTCCAAAACGCAGCCGCACAGTAGGATAGTTGAGAAGTCGGCGGGCTTGCCTCAGATCTGTGACATCCCCTACCTTTTCTTTCCTTTGGACTCCTGAAAATAACTGTTCCCATTTGAGCCACTCCCACTTGCTTTTCCACGTCCTACCGTGAAAACCTAAACCCTTGAATTCTTGAAGACAGAACCACCGATCATTATCGAGAGTTTTTCTCAAGTGGCATCAGTCATTTGGGATGTAATTAACTATAGGGGGTTGCCTCTATAGGGAACTTGGAACCCAGATAAAATAAACCCTGCCTAGTCTTTCTATTAGGTAGGGGAACTTGTCGGTCACACATAAAGGTTCGCAGATCAAACGAATGTCACGAGTCCTTTAGTTCGTATGATTGGGTCTACCGTCGCAAGATACATTACTCTTTCGAGAATGTGTATCATTTGTGACATCAGACACGATTATGCAAATTACTGGACAAATGAGATCCAGGCGGTCTCATTTTTCAAAATTAAAATACACTATTTTCAAAACTACTTTCAAAATCATATGCCTTTTATATTAAACTAAATCTCCAAATTTTTATATTCTTTTAAAAGCAAAAAAATGTTGGCCGACACTATGGTTTTGCTGACGACGATAAGCTCCACTGTTGAAGACGACCGTGCTGCCCACTATGCTAGCTCCGAGCTCCATGCTTGTGAAGAGGCTGAGTTTTCTAGGTGGCGAGTCAAAATGTTCAATCAGGTGGCTCATGGTCGAAGTTCTTCTAAACATCCTATGCCAATATGTTTAAGTGTTGTATGGTTTATAACGAATATGTATATAGCACGAAGTAACGATAGAAGCATGCAACGAGTATATAATGTAACGTCTTAAACAGGATAACATGCAGTAGCAGGTATGAAAAGTGACGGCTAAACAGTATAGCATGCAGTAGCAGGTATAAAAAGTGACAGCTAAACAGTATAGCATGCAGTAGCAGGTACAAAGGAGGTAACACGCTGCAAATGTAAACAAACCTGTATACCTGGGAGGCCCGTTATTTTCTTTCGTCTAGCCGGCAGAAGTGTGCCACATGAAAGCCAAGCAAGCAAAATGAAAGGTCGTCGAAAAGTCGAAAACAAAGTGGTCGACCCACAACGGAAAGCTCGAGAAAAGTAGTAAAAGTCACCAAAACTCCGAGAAAATCCTAAAAAAAACCACGAGTGCTCGACAAAATCAAATGAAAACCCGAAGAAAACCGCAAGCACTCGGGTCGGGGCTAAGCTCGGAGCTGTAGTAAGCTTGCTCGAAGAGTCGTCAAAGGGTACTCGGTCACACGAGTGTATAAAGCCCGCTACTCAGCAAGAAGGGTGTCCAACTAAACCTGACTCAGGAGAGTGTTCCCCCACCCAAGACTGATAATCAACAAGTGGACAATCAAATTTTATAACATAGTTTTGAAATTTATATTTTTAGCATGCATATGGATTTCAGACATGCAAAAGAGAGTTTATCAAATCTTTTTTATTGTGGTGGAAAGATATTTTTGTTGCGAAATATAGTATCGTATTTTTATCAGATTTTGAAAAAATTTAATTGTCCACGAGTCGATCATTTCGTAGGGTAAAGGATCGCTAACAATCCTAAGAAGGTACGGGTGCCCCGCTTGCCTTGTAGCGGTGAATGATACCGTCATCCTACGGTTCACCGGGGCCCTGGAGCGAGTCCTGATGTCGTAGGATGGGATATCATTCTACTCTATCACTGGCGTGTCTTTTGCATCATCGCCGTCATCGCCCCAAAACAAAACAAAACCAAAACCGACTCCGAGTGAAGCGGGGAAAACGTGTCAAGCAACGAAAAGGGGAAAAGAAGATTAACTCACCCCCGAACTTGGAGGGTCAGGACGGCGGGTGAGTTAATTTAAAATTCCCCTAACACATGTAATAACAAGGCGTTAAAAAAAAAAACGAAATCCGAGTTCCCTGAATCGACCCCGAGGGTGTCATTTTCTCGCTCAAGTACAATTACATCAAAAGGAAATTTAAAAGCGAAATCATGGAAAAGTCGATCAAAAACTTTTAAAATCAAGCAAAAGAGAAAAATGGCTCGGGACAAGCACTGATTGCGAACATTTCCAAACCCATAAGAAAGTGAATGGACAAGCTTCCCAAGAACATCAATTTAACTCCAATTCATCAAATGAGGCACCTAAGAAGTGGCCCAAGCACAATGCTCAACATCTCCCTCTCAAACAAGCAAGGAGCAACTATAGGTTCATCTTTATCAATCCCCAACTCAAACACAGCAGTAAACAAGGCCACCATCACATCAGCCACCAACAAAAAGGCTCTCGGCCAAGCCCCAACAAAAAGGGAAGCAACAAGTAAAGTTTCTATCCAACCTCAAAAACTCACAAATCACATCAATGGACTCACGGCCAAGCCCCAAATTGAACCCAACTCCTTCCATAAACATAGAGTTCAGTTTTCACCAAATGAGCACAAAGCCCAGCCCTCACTAGAGCCAAACCCGAGCACAAACCTGAGCCCACAACAAGCCTCCAAGTGAATCAAATGAATTATCCCAACCCCAATTACAGCAGCCCTTTTTTTTAAAAAAAAACCAAATTCAAACTTCCATTGGGCAAGAAACCGAGCCACAACAAGCCTCCAAGAAAGCCAGCCCAACTCCAAACCAAAACAGCCCTCAAAGATACAGGTTCCAGTCTACAGGGAAGCCAAACCCGAACCAATATAAGGCTAAGAAATACAGCTCAATCCCAAACTAAAACAGCCCCCAAAGAGGCAAATACCAGCTTATAGGGAAGCCATGCCCGAGCCACATGAGGATGAAACCAAGCCCAATCACAATTAAATCCAGAACCAATATAGAACTGAAGCAAACTTCTCCTTGAAATCTCAATTAAAATGAAGCACATACCTATCTTTAAAAAGCTTCACTACCATGCATTTGCTAGCAAGAATAAGTATAGAGCGAACATGAAAAAAAAAAAACTTTCAAATTAATTAATCATGCTTCGTGAAGGGCTAGATTTCCATATATTCAAGGTATAAAGCCACCACATGCTTGTAAACAAAGGTGAGCATAAAGAATTTCCAAACTAGCTAGCCATATCTTCATGAAAGATTAAAATGCAAGAGGCCCAAGAACAACGTAAACCTCTCCAAGCCAAGCCTAAATTTTCTCTCTAGCATGCTCAATCGAAACTTCTTAGCCACATTTCAAGTTGTAAAGAAAACACTCCCAACATTTATACAAGTATCACATTAGCATGCTGCTAGAAGAAGAAACCCATAGGAATCAGTATTTCAAGCAACTAGATAAGATTTTCCATAGCATACAAGTGCTTAACCGAAACTATGAACAGGGCAAACCGAGCCAAAGGCACAAGTGAAGCCTCCCTGGGGCCAAAACCGAGAATAAGAAAGGGGTAGAGGAGAGTTACCAGATTGCGTAGAACACACAGGAAGCAAACCGCAAGTACAGGAAACGCTCCAACAGCAACTCCCCTCTCTTCACAAAGGTTTCGGGCCAACCCCAATCCCACCCCAAATGGGGTTTAAATAGGCAGAGGAGGGGAAGCAGAGGTCAAGAGCTCAACCTACAGGATCGGGCGCAAGTGGGACTGGCGGCGGTGCCGCGAGGAGGGAGCAGAGCTCGGTAAGGGACGCACGCATGAGGTGCCGCAAGTTGCTCGAGGGATAAGGATAGGGCCTATCACGAGCGGCTCGAGGAGCAAACAACCGCCAGAAAGCACGCTGGAGCGCGGGAGGGACGAAGGTTCCAGGGAACTCGCGTGGGAGAGACGAAGGCACCGGTCGAGTGCGAGGGTAATTAGGGCAAAGGGTTTGATTTTAAAATAGGTTTTAGAATATCTTTTTTTTATTTTTATTATTTAAATTAAAACTTAAATTACAAGTTTCGCCCCCGACGAGCTATCATCGCAAACTTAACGTCGATTTTAAGTGAAATCGACATTCCGGACGCATCGGCGCAGTCTGTTTCGTCGTCCGAGGTCGTCTGAGCAACCTCGTCGACAAGCGCGTCAAAATTGCGTCGAAATTTGGTATGGTCGCAAAATTTTGACTCGAGCGCGATCGAAAGCGAGGTCAACAGTCCATAAAAAGATTTGCAGGATAAGTTAGTAGAATGCATGGAATTATGCCCAAATTACTGGATTAATATTTTAGTGAGTTTAGGTTCATGTTGAATGTTGTGTGTTGAAGATTTCTTTTCTTTTCTTTTTTCTTTTGTGTTGTTGTAGAGATTTATTTTTAAAGAGTACATTATTGATATGTATTAAGCATAAAGTATACTAAATTATAATAATACACTCAATTCCTTTTGATGAATGTTGTCTTATTGACATATATAGGATGCACATTTATTTGACACTATTTGTAAAATATTTTCATAAATCTTATGATCTGATAATCAATTGCAAAATTGGCTGGTGCATATATCCATGGTAGTAGATAATATTATTTCCTTTAGATTGAGTTTAAGCATGTTAAGTCAAACACATATTTGCCACTTGTCATCGGATTTAAGCATCATCTTCATGTTCTTCTTTGACTCACGCCTTCTTTTTCTCCATGTATTGTCTCTTGTGCAACGATTTTTTTAGTTTCTTTGCTCTAATCATTTTCTTGATCAAGTCCTCCAGTGTTGACATTCTTTTGGTGTTGCTCTTGATGTCTTGTTTTGGTGGTGCTGGGAAAAGAATTATAGCTCTTAACAATGTTATTATTGTTAGACGACTCTGCTTTATATTTTATTCATTCAGGCAATTAATTATACTACAGTGTGAATATTTTCTTAGTCTTTGAGCCTGTGAAGCATGTGCAGTTGTAGGTTTGAGACGTTTAACTTCGTGCAACTCACTCTAGAACTAGATGAAGCTCCTTTGGGTTCTTGCAGATCTTAGTGAATTCTATGTAATGTGGGAATTTTTTTTGCCATTTATATGATTTATGTGATGACATGCACTAAGTGACAAATAAAACAATGGAGCACTCAAATTTGACAAATAAAACAATTGCGCATAGCAACAAGTTGTAAAATTATTTGAGCACTCACACGTTAAGGGTCATGAATAATAAGCAACATGTCAAAGTGTTATTTATTCTTGCACATAAATTGTTGATTCAAATGAGACTTTGTAGTTAGCAAGATTGAATCTATTCTCATAAGATTTTAAAGGAGAGCCTTGAATCTCTGAGGGTGTTTTTGTTTTAATCATCTCTCTAGAGATGTTCTCCATTTAATGTCTCTTTTGGACTCATTCCAGCCTTTCGTCTCTCCCACTATCACTAAAGGATAATATGTTTCATGTTTTTTTTTAATTAGAGTAGATGAGAAGTTTCTTCTTGTCCAAATTGCAGGATTTCTACTTTGTTGCATCACTAATTTTAAAGAAATAGATGTCCACTGCATGCTGGTTCATCCATTGCATTACAAACTTTTTGATGTATTCCATATTGGTAGTAACTTATGCATTTTTGGTCTCAACTCATACAACTCATTTTCTTGTTTGTGTCATGCTTGGACTCACTACGCCTTTTAAGATTTTGGATTGTAATTTGTTCCTGGAGTCACTTCTCCAGGAAAGTGCTAGCATTTATAATGCTTTAGGAATTGAAAAAAATTGGTGAAGAAATGAGTGTTCTTATTATTCTTCACCCTTTAATATGTAATTATTATATTTGCATGTCATAAGTTATCATGTTCTTTATTATAATTTTTTGTAACACTTGTTTGTTTACAAAGCATGTTTTTATACCTATATTTCATTTTTCATAATGTTTTTTGTTGGCATATCTGTCATGGGATGTATCGGTGAAGTCACTCTTGTTGTCTAAGAGAACTTATCATTGAGTTTTTACATGCACATGACTTGGTTTTGAGAGTGAGCAGGTCGAGTAGAATTGGGCGATTACTTTGGATGAATTGTTTGGATGGGCATTCTTGTTGAATTGTTTTGTTCGATCAGTTGACTGGCTCACATCACAACTTGAACATGATCCATAAATTTTGGTTATATAATATGATATTCTAATTTGTATTATATAATGTCGGTCTTTAATGCTCGAGGAGGATGGATGTGTGGTGTCACCGATCCATGAAAGTGCAGACTAAAACATGTTGGAAACTCTGCATAAGAGGTAAGCTGGCCAACATGAAGGCATTGTGCTTCCTCATAAGCACAAATCCCCATACATATTTCATGCCATATTGCCTTCCAGAGGTTCTTCTCTTTCTGCTGGATATGATCTCTCCAGGTAAATTTGGTTTCCTTTAATTACTTTTCCCTTGAAAATGGAGGCGATCATTTATTTTATCAATCTTAATTGCTTCTTTTTCTGCAGTGTTGCAGTGGGCAAAGTTTCGGCTATAAAAAGTTTCTTTGCAAATAAGCCACCCAACCCTTGCAAAGAAACTAGTGAAACCTTCAGATTTTACAAAACACAAGCATCAAGACCACCAACCTTTGCAAAGAAACTAGTGAAACCTTCAAATTTTACAAAACATAAGCATTAAGGCCTCCTATCTTTGCAAAGAAACTAGTGAAACCTTCAGATTTTTTTTAAAAGTGCAAAGCACCAAGCCACTAGATGTAAGCTTTGTAAGTGGCAAGCTTTCAAGTACTTACATATGTAAAACCGAAAGAACATTGGAACCCCAAGGCCCTCCAAGCAACAAACGAAATGACAAGAAGTACAAAAATTAAGTGAAATGCATACATATTATGTAACTACAAACTATTATCTACAGAAATGGGCGTTTGTAATAAGAGCTCTAGGTGGTTATAAGATACCATGAACTCTAAATTGTTGATGAATGTACAAGCATGCAAAGTCACATATGCAGTACTCTTGGTGCACAATTGGCATAAAGACATGCCAAAACATATGCATGAAACATGAAAAATTTACATGACAAAGTCTTAAGTATACGAATCAAATTGATAGAATTTTTGAAATTCTCACTTCGAGTCTTTGTTAAGGAGATATTGCAGTCTTTATGTACTAATATGATTCCATTTTCTTTTTTGTTTGAGATGAAAGTTAAACAATTATGGTTTGAGCTATGAAATTTTTCAAAAATTTCTATTCTCATTACTTGTTTAAGCAGTTAATGAGATCAATCCTCTATTTGTTTGTCAACCAAACTTAATAAGGATTGAGGGTTGAAAGCAAATTTTATTTCTTCTTAAAATAAGGATGATTTACATATTGTCTATTTTTTTTCCCTGCACTCGTCTTCATTTTCTATAAATTTTAGTTCAAAATGAAAGTACATTTTCTTTTTCTTTCTAATAACTTCATATTCTCTTCAATTTTTACTCATAATCAAAGGATAAATTTATCTTTTAGTGGTTTACTTGCCATTAAGATGTGTGATGAAATGGGCGTTTGTTAAAATTCTTTTTTTTTTCAAGCTTCGAGATCAAAACTGGTATGGAAGCATTTGATCGGCGTGGGTGCAGGTGTTATATATGCTGATTACAGGGGACCTGTTGGTGTTATACTGTTCAACCATTCAGATTTGGACTTTGTTCCAAAGCCTGGTGATCGCAGTGCTCAGCTAATTATTCCGAAGATTATAACTCCATATGCTGTTAAGACTGACTGGGGTGTGAGTGAATGAGAAATTATCTCAAATTAGATTTTTGATCTTTAATTCTACTGAAATAGTTGATGCCTTGTTATTGTAATCATACCTTACTGTTCTATCACTTTTGTTTTCATGCTGAAGTAGGGAATCTTTGAAGTCTTTATATTCATATTTAGCAGGAATTCAAGCCTGTTTAAGCACATTAATATTAGCTTTCTCAAGGTTTAATGATTATGAGAAGTTTCCAAATATGTCAATACAAAAAGCAAAAGAAAAAAAGAAAAAAAAATCTGAAAATCAAACTTGAATATCCTTAAAGAATAATATTTATAAATTCTGTTATACAAACATTATTTGATTTGTAATTGTCATTCATCTCTGAAGATATTCTCCAAATTTTGAATCTATAAAAAAACCATGACATAGACCTAAGATTTGATGCTTTTGTTTACAATATAGTTATTCTCCTAATTTAAAACACACTCACACATACCTATATGAGAATAGAGAGTGAAGAAAAATGAGTTTTTTTTAATATTTCTCTAAAATTCTCTTTAATTTGCATCTATTATTCTTATTTATAGATAGATTGATTTGTGATATATTATATTTTATAAATAATGAATTCTACTTTGTGATTATAATTTATATAACACCTCCCATTAGTAGCTGTTTATATTTAAATGTTCACTTTTTAATGTTCTTTCATATATATTTTTTTTTTGTTAGCTTATTCGGCTTAAGGTGATTAATGAGGCCACATTAGTTGTATGAGAGAACTTGACATTGAGTTTGTTATATGCATTTGGTTGGGTTGATTTTGCCTTTTTCTAGTTGAGTAGCATTGGACAACTATTTTAGATCAGTTATTTAGATGGGTATTCTGGTTGAATTGGCTCGATGGGTTGGTTGAATTGCTCATGCTAAGACTCATATATTATTTGGGGGCATTAGTTATACATATTTAGTTAAATTTTTTTACCATGTAACCCCAAACTAAAACAAACATTGTCATATTGAGGGTTATATTGCAAGGCCTATATATAGATATATGGCCAAGCTCCCATGATAAATCAGGGATGACTAACCGAAGTTATCATGTCGAGACAAGTATCCTTCAAGACACTTTTAGACTCAATTAGACCGACGTGCCAGAACCCGTGTCTTCCGATGGCATCTGTGGCTTGAGCATAAGCCCTGGGCAAACCCCAACACATGAGATTTGCCAACGTATTTTAAATGTAGGACAACAACATGGACTGTCACCATATATAACTTTACACCATTGTCTTTGCTCTCTTCATGCCAAGGCTGTTATTGAAAGGGGATACAGAGCCAGACATGTGCGAGCCTCTTCCCAGAGAGTGCCATTATGCATTGCTACTTCTCTGAGCTGCTGCTTTTTTTATGAACGATTAAAATGCAGTCTATGTTGATTTTGTTACAGTATATTGATTCAATGTTTTTTCTATGTTTTTTTTGTTACAGTATATTGTACTCCTGTCCCGTTCCTTCCAAAATCCAATACAAGTGATCTAATGCATCTTCTGCTTAAATTATGCTAATTTATTTATATTTATAAAACTTAAAATTTGTACATATTCATTTCTGTTAATGTTGTGAAATTATTTTTAAGAAATCAGAAATGAATATTAGGATACTTCTGACAAGAATTGTTTGTTGTGGATATTTATCGAAATTCACCTTCCAAAGTTTGATGATGAGGCCAATAATTTTGTTGCTTCCTGGCAAAGTAAGCTTAATAAGTTGTTCAATATTTGATATAATAGATAGCGCTAAGAGCCGAAATTTACCTTTTTCATTACTGATTCTTTCTTCCATGTTTCTGTACCTTTAAAGAGTGGTTTGGTGGAAGTACCTAAAACCTAGCATATCAATTATTTATTTATCAGTTATTTTTTGTTTAAGGTTGATAGTTTTTGGTTGACATAACAATTTTTATAGAACTAGAGTACAAGGACACTGATGATCATATTAAACAATTAAGTTAGATCATACAAAATCTCCATGATTAAATAAAATACGAGTAAGGTGTCAAAATAGGCCCCGAACTTTTTACGTGTGTCCGTTTTAGTCCTAGCATTTATAAAACTGTTACATTAGTATCTTGACTCTTTTAATTGTGGCTGAAATAGTTCTTAGTGAGGATTATTTCAATCTCTATTAAAAGAATCCGGCGACTAAATTAATATTTTTATAAACTCGGACTAAAATTAGCCACTACAAAGAGTCGGGATATCATTTTGACACTTTTCTCAATAAAATAGATATTCACCATCATAAAAGTCATCATGATCAACCAAGGCAACTCCAATACTGATACCAAGCATGAGTATTGGCTGAAACAACAAAGCAAAATAATAATCAATGATAGGTAAATCCATTGTAGGATGCCTCAGCCTCAGATTGTAGTACACGGTGGATCCGGCTGCTCCCATTATCATACCTATAATACCAACTCACGAGCACTTAATAGCTTTAGAACTTTGGAAGTTTTATTTTGTGAATTCTCTTAGAACACCCACATTTTGAGATGGCGGTCTAGGTTTCTGGATCAAACCCAATGATCAGAGTAAGCATTGGAACTAAAATCCTGCCCCCTCCTACTCCGCTGATGCTGCCAAGAGCGGTACCGAGAAAGCCAATGACAGAACCAAGCACAGCCCTCCAGCCAAACTCCATGTCCTGAGCCATGCTCATCAAAGATCTAATGGCACTCGATTCTTTAATATCATATAGAAAATAGCACTATTATCACTTTTTAAACCTTTCCATGCACATGTGTAAGTATTACATGTGTAAATATGGAAGTTTAGCTTTGAGATATGTAAATACATAAGATTTGTGTGCCAGGTATGTAAATTTTCTTTTTTATTGTTATCAAACACAGAACAAGAAGAAAGGAAGGAGAGGTAATCATACTGGCCAAACACGAGTGGTGGAGTCTCCGGGCTCAAAAAGAGCACCGAAAGCATTTGCGACGAGGTGTCTGTATGCCTCAAATGTTGTTTTATTGTGATTTTCCATTTCAGATGAGATTGGCCTCTTTGCTTGAGCAATCTTGTGTTTCGAAACCAGGCTCAGAAAGAACAGAACTGAAAGCCACCACCATACTCTCTTCTGCTTCCACTCAGCCATCAATGCAGTTTCTTCCTCAAGTGTTTTCTATTTCTACTTTGTACGAAGGATTGATGGAAAAGAGACGGTTTTCAGTGTCTATGATTTCGTGGTTATAGAGAACGAAGATGAATGGCTTCTCTAGTCTCTACCTTCCTCCTATCATACATTCTTCTTTTATTTCTATTCCTTCCTTGGAAGATTTGCATACATATCACTAAATTCAAATCTATTTACATGCCTCGCAGTTAAAACTTTCAATTTTTACATGCATATCATCGTTCCATGCATGAAAATGTGTATTTCACTTTTTAAAAGTTAAAATTATGATATTTTTTTACATGATATGAAAGATTTTAGTGGTACAAATGTAAAAAAAAAAGAAAGTGCAGGTGTTATATATGTAAATTTATAGGAATCTAGTGGTATATATGTAAATCAGGTGTTGTAAAATAAAAGTTGGACAACTGTAGTTAGAGTTATGAACTTTTTTCAAGATATCCATTCTCATTTTTTGATCTTTAAGTTGTTAATCAGATCAACCTTTTATTTATTTGTCAGTTAAACTTAATGAGGATTGAAGGTTAAATGCAAGTTTCAAATAAGGTTGATTTACATATTGTCAAAAAAAAAAAAAAAAAATTATACCCTGCATTCTATCTTCATTTTCTATAAGTTTTACTTCGAAATGAAAATAGAAAATACATTTTCATTTTCTTTATAAAAACTTCATATTCTCTCCAATTTTTATTCCTAATCAAAGGATGAATTAATCTTTTATTGGTTTACTTTCTTCTTTTTTTCAAGCTCTGTGATCAGGATTGGCATGGAAGCATTCGATTGACTTGGGTGCAGGTGTTATAGATGTTGATTACAGGGGATTTGTTGGTGTTAGACTGTTCAACAATTTAGATTTGGATTTTGTGGTAAAACCTCGTGATTGCATCGCTCAATTGATTATTCAGAAGATTATAATTCCAGATGTTGCTGAGACCGAATACCACTGAGGTGTGAGTGAATGTCAAATTATTTCAGATTAGATTTTTGATATTTTGATTTTGTGGTAAAACCCGGTGATTGCCTTGCTTTGTTGATTATTCAGAAGATTATAACTCCAGATGTTGAGACCGAAGATCTTGATTCTACTATTTAGTGGAGCTGACAGATTTGGATCAACTAAGGTGTGAGTGTGTCAAATTATTTCAAATTAGATTTTTGATCTTTAATTCTATTGAAATTGTTGATGCCTGGTTATTGTAATTAGACTTTACTGAAGTTTTTATATTCATATTTAGCAGGAATTTGAGTCTTTTTAAGCACGTTAATATTAGAAATCTGAAATTGCATCTTGCCTATCTCAAGCTTTTTGTCTTGTGTGTTATTGTAGAGATCTTAGGTTGATCTGATAACACGTGTTTTCTTTTTCTTGTGTTATTGTAGAGAAATGATAGTATCCTCGGTCAACTGTGGATTGGTAAGGTTACTCTTGTTGTCTGAGAGAACTTGTCATTGAGTTTGTTACATGCACATGATTTGGTTTTGTGACTGAGCCCGTCGAGTCGAGTTGGGCGATTACTTCGGATGAGTTATTTGGATGGGCATTCTTGTTGAATTGTTCGATTATATCAGTTTGACTCAGCACAACTCGAAGTTGATCCATAAAATATGTTTATTTAAGCTGATATTTTAATTTGTATTATCTAAACTAGATTTAAGTATATATCTTATAAATTTAGTTTATTGGTTAGCTCAAGAAATTCAATACATTTTCAAGATGGCCCTAGCCTAATGGTGCGTTTGGGGGCGGCGGTGTGATTGTGGTATGATGCCGCACCCTAAATTTTTCTGCTTGGTAAAACTTCATTCTCTATTCGCTCAAAAAGCTATGTGATGGCTGCTAGAAAGATGTGGTTTCACTTAAAAATAATAATAATAATCTCCAATCTAATTTTTTTGATAACTTTTTTAGCAGTTTTATAGTTACTTCTTCAAACAGCTACAGCTAAAACAAACAGACCCTAAATGTGAAAGAATAGCTAAAGTTTTAAAAAATAGAGGGAATGTAAACCTTAGGGCAGTGGACAAAGTATTTAAAGGAGTTTTTGTGGCAAAGAATTGACTTATTTAAATTGTAAAATAAATCCACTAAGTATGTTTACTTGATGGGCTTCTGTTATGATATTGGGCCTCAGCAAATCCATAGGCATTGTAGATAGAATAATTTCGGCAATTCATACGAATCGAATTATTATAATGCAATTTAAATTAAAATAAAAACTTTTGAACATTTTAGATTGGGGCATTTACATAAAAATCACCCTATTTCTGTGTATTTATGTACTAACACCTAAATTTTCTTTTAATAACCAACAACTAAATTTTTTATATCACATTAAAATTATTTTTTCAATCTTAAAAGGTAAAATATATATTTTTTTAAACATAGATAAGATGATATATATATATATATATATATATATATATATATATATATATATATATATATATATATATATATATATATATATATATATATATATATATATATATATATATGAATTTTGATGTAACTTAGTGGTTGGTACCATAGTGCCATGAAGCACAACTTTTTCGTCTACCCCTTTTAAGCATGAACATCATCAAATTCTCTTATTAATCACATTAAAATTTTGGAAATTTCACTTTATTTTCTAGGTAAAAAATCTCAAAATAAATATATTGTGGTATTCTAAATTCATGCATGCAAAAATATATTTCACTTTTTTAAAAATTAATTTTGAGTGTTATATATATAAATATGAAAGCTGAGGTATTAGATATCTAAATACAAAAGAATTTGGTGCGGCAGCATTTTGAAAACCCATCTAGCATGTTTGGGTAAACTGTGTTTTGGCAACTTATGCATTTTCAAAACGTAGAAAACAATTTTTTCACACCGCACCTATTTAGGTGCGGCGACAGCTTTCTGGCTGCGATCTGTCTTTTCCAAAAAAATAAAATTTTGTAATAGTCACCCCACCTAATTTGTTAGTAAATTATTCAATAAGCTGCAGATGCCCCAAACAGAGTATTTATCTTCCTACAAACAAAATAAATTTAAATATTTCATTCAAATCTATGAATGAAACAAGTTGAATATTGACTAATCCGTTAATCAAACCAACATATGACAATAAAATTTAAATTAAAATTACAATTTTCAAACAAACAAAATAATTACAAGTGTACCTATTTGTTTTTTAATGGCAGCTAACTGTTTATACTTTTGACACTTTCCCATAATTCCATCATGAAGCGGACAAATTTAAATGCATGCGCTGTTAAATATTAAGTGGTTGGGCAAATTAAATTTAAACCATATGATATTGATCGAATATAAAAAATTGCAAAAAAAAAAAAAAAATCAAAATTGATTTCAACATCTTTCATATTCCGGAGAGAGCCATCATCGTGGAGACTGACAACCCACCGCTTCTGGACTTTTTAGTTGATTGGGGGCCCACATAGCATTGGATAGTTTTCATCTTAATGGGCCACTTCATATTGTATTCACAAAAGAACAAGATGGCCCCAAAATTTATGGCAATAATAATGACAAGAACAATATCTTGAATGGATTTGTCAAGGCATGATGTGCGAAGAAAAATATATGTTAAAGTTTTTTTTTTTTATTTATTTTTAATTATTTGGAGATGGAAGAAAGTAGGGTTTGATGGTGATGGGTGGCACTTATAAGAGACAAAATGATGAAGGAAGTATTGCAACCTTCCAATATATCAATATTATATATATATAATTCTATGGTGGAGGTGGAGTTGGAGGAGGGTGATGAGGTTGTTCTAAAGGGGATGTCAAATCGAGTTCAAGGGTCCAGTTGAGGTTTGAGTTGGACTTGACTCGACATGAATTCGACCTGAATATTAGACTCATCAAAAAGTTTGACTTGAACATGACCCAAAAATTAAACAGGCTAAGATTTTTAACTCGAAACCGACCTGAAAATACTCGGGTTAAACTAAACCTGGATTTTTCGAGTTAGGTTTGGGTCGAGTTAACGTGTCGGGTTAATGTTTGACACCCTAGGTCCAAGAATGATATGCGAGAGGCATATTCTTTTCATAATTTTACCTAAGTTGAAATCTTTCTTATTTATATTTATAATTAATTAACTATGCATAAAATATTTATTATCACTTATTAAAAGTTAGTTATATTTATATTTTTTTAATGTAGTATGTAAGATTTGAGTGTGATGATACAAAAACAAGATATAGGTATTTATATGTAAATACATATGAATGGTATGGTATATATGTAAATGCCCCCGTTATGTCTTTATTTGTGTAATAATTTGGAGGACTTCTATGGGGAATATTTGCATGAAAGGGGAGTGGTCTCTTTGTCATTTTGCTTCGTGGTAAATAACTTAAATTTCTTCACTGATTTCCTTATATCTATGGCACTCTAATAATAAAAAAATTTTATATTCACATAGAAGAGTTCGCAAGCAAACAAATTAGTGAATGAATTGTCACAAATGGATCGTGTCACATTTTTTAACAAATAATTTTTCAAAATAGGAGTAATATGACGTATAGCACTGCAATAGGGTAAAGCGACATATATTTTATTTGATAATAATTTATTGAATTCACATCTGTACTATGAGGCATGTCTAATGATCGAGCAGTAGGAACACTGAGAGAGAGGTAGGGAGAGAAACAGAGCGGGAGAGAGGAGAGAACGCACAATGACTTGCCCATCTAGGACAAGTTGGGAAATTTTCAGTTTTTGTGACCTATTTTATATATTGGAAGTCGCGGTTATAAGAGAGAAAGAAAGAGAGTTCTCCCTACAAAGGATTGGTCCAGAGAGAAGTGTCGGAAAAGCCCTTAATATATGATATGGCTCTATTTATAGAAGACAGATGGACAAATGTGTAAAGTTACATCTTTTACCCTTGGGTTTGAGAGCTTGTACATGGTATTATCTCTTTTTTCCCTGCTGGACCTACTCGACAGGTCTTCAGTTCAGCTGATTGAGCTGGTTTCGGTTGAGTTTCGTGTGGACACAGGTCGGCCATTGCTCTGGGAAGTCGGTTGGTTTTTGAGTGGGGTAGTCGGTCGGCTTGTTTTTTTATTATTCCTTGATGGTCTCTCGAGATATTTGAAAGAGCTCTTGAGAGAGCTTTGCGTTGATGCATGTTGGATTTATGGAGGTGTTAAGCTTTTTGACCTGTTGTTTCTTTTAGAGACATCAGTGTGGACTATAACTGTTAAAAAAACTCATTGTTCTCGAACAGTTCGTGTTTGATTCGTCAGAAAGGTTATGCTCAATTCATCTGACAAGCAAACGAGATGAACACATACAATTTTTTTTTTTTCATTTGGTTTATAAATGAACAAAGCACGAACAATCATGTGTTCAATCGTGCTCAAATATTTATTGTTTGAAATATAACATAATCATATACTCTAAAAATTTATCATATTTTAAAAAAATTAAATCCTATAAATTATAATATATAATAAATTATTAATAATAATCTATTAGTATTAGTTGTAATAATAATATATTAATATATTAGTAAATATAATATCATTTAACAATTAAAACAATTCGAACAATAAAAATAAATTTTAAAGATTTCAAACAATTAAAAATAAATTGAATAATTTGAACAATTCAAACATTTTAAATATTTCAAGTATTTGAAACATTTCAAACATTTTGAATTAATTTCAAAAACTTAGAACGGAACACACGGACAATATCTTGACAAACAATTTCAAATTCGAGCCTATTTAAAACACACTTAATTTCAAATAAACTGAACAAAAACACAAGTTCTGTTCGGTTCGTTTACACCCATAGTGTGGATGACTGTCCCATATTGGCTTGAGTGGCATTTTGGTCTTTTGGCCCTAAATTATCTTTAATTACAAAATATTCCACTCAAATAAAACGGAATTTATTTATTTATAAAAATATTAAAAGTACCACAACATATTTATCCAAATTAAAAAAACGTAACTAGTAATCAATATTTAATTTTCTTTTAAATATATAAAAAAGGTACAAAAATCATTTATAAGCATTAATTTCATAACGTACTTCCCTAATTAAAAAATTCTCGCGCCTAATTCAAAGTTGCCCTCAAAGACTTAGAATTGGAGGATAATGCCATTAATTTTTCCCTCATCAAATGCAGAATCATTCTTCGCATTAAAAAACAAATAAATTGTGACAATATAGTACATTAAGTAGAATAGACATGATCCAATATTCTTATATTATAGATATAAAAAAAATTATAGTACTAATTATCAATTAAAATTATTATCGTCAACTTTTAATTAGCTAGCAAAACACATGATCAAATATTTTAAAATACATAAATAATATTGAAATATTTAAATAAATATATTATTTATTTTTTAAAATAATGAAATTAAGAAAAGTATCCCACATGGCATGTTATATAGAATCGGCACGGTTGCATGAATCTATATGTGTTGACAAATACGATACAAATTAAATAGGGGCATGTGGTCCTCTCCTAACAAAATGGTTCATAATTTATTAGATGAAAGGCTAAATAGTACTTGACTACTAATGGAACCATTTATTAATAACTTTACACATATAAATCAAGTCTTGATAAACAATATCGGGACAACTGTGCACATACTTTGGGGTTTTGATCACTTGATTTGATATAATTAATTTGAATTAAATTATTAAAATTAACCCCACAAAAGTTGAATAATTCATCCAAATGGCAGCTTCATGAGAATAAAAATTTATTATTTATAAAGTCCACCAACTCCTCACCTATTTATTTCATCATGATTTTATTTTTTTAATTAAATTAAAAAGTTATAAAAAATGTGGCTTATCACATGGAAGATATGATGGTCCGATTGAAAGCGAAGCTGAGCAGATTTGAGAGAAACAAAGATGTCGACTTCATGGGTTAGCCGCGGAATCTACTCAATCTCTACCCGCCATTATTTCTTTTTCTAGCTCTTTGTAGATTGGCCAAATTCCAATAGCTTGGCCTAATAAGTCTATAAAGAAAGTTTAGTAAAAGTAGCAATGATAATAATAAATTAAATGAAAATTTTGAAGGTGTGGATGTGGTTAAAAAATAAGAGTGGGTGTCATTTGATTGAAATTATTTTCATTTATTTTTGGCCTGATGGTATACAACTAGAAGTATTATATAATGATATTATTGGTAGTACTAATAATAATAATAATAATAATAATAATAATAATAATAATAATAATAATAATAGTAATAAGGCTTATCTTTGTAAAGCAATAAGCATAAATATTTTAAGAAATTATTTTTCTAATTTGATTAAGTATATATACAGATACAGGTATATGAGAATTTTAAGAATTAATTTTATCTTGTTGAATTTATTCCACCTACTGTTGTGGTTGAATCGATCCCACTTGTCATCGATCCCATTTATTTGTGCCCAATAATATGCAACTAATAATAATAATAATAATAATAATAATAATAATAATAAAGCTTATTTGTGTAAAACAAGAAACATAAATATTTTATAAAATCATCTTTTCAAAGTGATTTAAGTGTATGCAAAAATACTGGTATATGAAGATTTTAAGAATTAATTTTTATCTCACCGAATATGTCCTGCATACTGGTTGAATCGAGCCGATCTACCGAAGTGGTTGAAAAAAAAATCATTGTTGTGGTTGAATCAATCTCATTAGTAATATGGTTAAAACGGTTTCATCTGCCGAAGTGATGGATCCCTCTTACGCATCGCCTTTCTCAAGAAGACAACTTAAACCTATGCTAGTTAGAAAATACTTCGAGGAGACCACCATGACTACCTCAAATACCCGTAATTTTCACATTTAAATATTTACCCTAACACTGGGTATTAAGTCCATCACCCAGGTACCAAAGACAGTTGCCCTACCGGCAATATGTTACATTAGCCGACAATATGTATTGACCACCAAATCGATTTCCTGGTCGGATGTCAGGAAAAGATCAATCTTAAAGTGTGAGATGTACTAATCATATTAGTTTATTGTTTCATTCTCCAACATATATAAAAGGAGCGATGAGGAGAGAAGGATTTTGTTCTTTTTTAGCACATTAGAATTCAAATCGCCTTCCTCGTTCTAATTTTATCAAATTGATCTTTACTTTAAGGACATTCTCTTCTCTCTGATGAGTACACTTCACATGACAATGTTTTAAAATGAGCTCTATATATTGAGGAATATTATATGTCCCTATATCTTAAAAAAAATTCAAGATGAAGCTTATATTTTTTTAAAAATAATTTAGCGTCATTTTAAATTAGTATTCAATTAATATAAACTAAGCTTAAATTTTCTTTAAACAAATTTAACCCAGGTTATATTTATAATCAGAATTAAAATACTTCATTAATGAAGTAACACAAAATTATATGAGAATCGACTCAAATAATTTTCTTAATTTTATCAAGGACTATAATAATAATTGTTTCCAACTATAAACAGAATAATAACTTTTTGGTTTAATTTAACTTAATCCTCCCAAGCAAACTAATTTATTTTAATTAACCATGTCAATAATTGTGTTTATCAAATTAGTACAAATATTATTAACAACATTGTCACATCATTCATCCTTATCCCCTATAATTAAATTTTTATAATTTGTGTGAACCCTTGACAGATAATATTAGGGTAATTAATAAATGAGCGATCTAATTTAATAATAAATTTTTTTATTAGAAATATATATCTAAAGATACGCTTACCTTGTACACATTAAACTATTTTAATAATTAATAGTTTTGCTTTGGATCAACCAAATAGTGTATAGATAAAAACCCTCTGCATGTAAGGACAAAAGAGTACCTAATTACATGATAGCCACCTCTCTGCACATTATCATCTCCCCGGTGGGGCCCACGTGTGGGCCCTACCTGTAGGCTGGCAATTGTGTCCCTTGTGAAGAAACATCACGTGGGCCCCAACTAATGCATTTACATACTATAATGACATTATTTCATTGCCCGCATAAACAAGGCACAATTATTGATTATCCATTCAGAAAATTTATATATTATTTATTTATTTACTAACTAAACTATATAGAAATAGTAATATAATAAACATATAAAAATTATCCTCAAGGAGGTATTTGAATAGTTCCCTTAATGTAAAAACATTTATTCTTTATATATTAATAGTTGTTTTTAACTTGATTAAGAATTCTATTTAAACTAATCCTTGATTAACAAATTAAGAACTTTATTACTCATTATATAAATTTTTTATGAATAATAAAAATTTTGATGGCGCATTTACATATATACTATCTATATTTTATTTATTTATATTTATACCATACATATCTTTCATGTCATATAAAAAACAAATCTATTTATTTTTTAAAAGTCACATTCATATTTTAAAATTTTAGTATAATGAAAGATACAAATTAAATTTGCAAATACATAGAAGCAAATCTTCAAAATTTTAATTAAAATAATTAATATACTTTATCATGGTGTAAATCATTAAACTCCTAATTACTACTCATGATAAAATAAATTTATTAATTAAGATATTTATAATGCCTAAATTTGAGATAATTAACTATTATCTAAATTCTTCATAATTTTCAATGATTAATCAATGATTAGGTTTGAAATTAAAAATTATTATGGTGTTTAAATTAGTTTTTATAACTTTTTAAATTGATTAATATTTTCTATCTATTAATAATTATTCATGCTTATGTATTAATTAAAATATCATATAACTTTAACAAATGAGCTCTAAGAGTGTTTGGAGCAGCTTGTGCATTTCAGGATAAATAGCTTATTCTGAAACGTAGCCTGAGGGTTGATTGCGAGGTTCGTCTCACGGCCTGCGTGTAGTGTAAAAAACATAAATGCGGTAGACGGCGTTTTCAAGAATGTGCAATCCAAACTGTAAAACGATGTTTTTAAAAATGCCGCCACCCTGATGAGCTGCCCCAAACAAACCCTAAGCCAAAATACAATCAAATATTTTAATTAGTTTTATATGGACCTTATCTTTGTTTACGATATGTAGCACATTTTTTACCATTCAAATGACTTAGTCGTGCTTAAAAGTTGGCTTGGTTTAATTTATACTCCAACCCCATTGTCTCCTATTAATTCATAATTTATAATTCATAATAAATTATGTGTGAAAGCAAACATAAGATTTCACGTCACTTAAAAAAAAGAAGGATAATTACATATTGGTCATCCTAAACATTGATATTTACAAATTAACTTTCAAGCAATTTGTTTGAACTACCAAATTAATGTGTTATTGAGCATTTGATAAAAATGTAAAAAAATTTGAGTTGGGTTTTTATAATAATATTAAAATTGAGCTCTAAATAACTTTTTTCTTTTTGGATTATTTCAGTCATAATTTAAATAAAAAATTACGAACTACTTCAATAGTTGTATAAATTATGAGATTAAACGGTTGAGATAATAAAGCAAAAGTCAATGCGGTCAAAATTAGTTGTAGGGTTGTTAATTACGAGAAATTAAACTCTGATCAAACTTTTATAAATCACTTTCTTTCATAAGAAGGGGAGACATTTGTGTTATAATTATCAGAGTCCAGAAGTTTCGATTATACAAATTTGCTTTTTCTAATTATTTTTAGAAAGTAATGAAATTATGATATATAATAATAATTTGTAAAATAATTAAATATGCAATCTATACCGAAAATACGCGAGCGATTATATCGTATAATTGAAATAAAAAATCATTATAATAATTCACCCAACAAATTAAGTCCATAATTCACCCACTTCCTTAACAATGCATCTTCTAGGGAGCACGTGTGAGGTTTAATTTTTAAAAGGAATTACATTTTAGTGATGAAATATTTCATGCATCAACATAACTTTCATGTGCTTACCTTTAAATGTACGTTTTATTCATCATGTTTCCTATTTATTTTGAAGTAAACTTTAATTAATATTTTTATATTTTAGTAAAGGATCACATATTATTAACCATCCTTTTAATTATACCTTCCATGTAGAGTCTATAGGTGCAGAATCAAACTTTTTTCTACAGTATGGATAAGATTGAGATGTCTCCAAGGATCCATATGATCAAGCACGAAACTCAATGTATTTTGAATGATAACTTCACAACAATACAAACCCAACAATAATATTAACCATTGATTTGAATGGGGGCAATAATTGTCTAAACAACAATCACGATCTAATCTTAAATGCTTTCTGAGGGCATCATGATATTTTGTGATCAGGATAACCATACGTGAAATAGTTCCCGAAAACTGGAGCTTTCATAAGTATTTCAGTAGAAATTAGAGTACAAACTGGAGTACTACTATCTGCGATAGATGAACTGTAGCTTTCATAAACTGTAAAATCTCTTTTAGAGTCATACGATCCACATCAGCTCTTTTGCGAACCACCACCGCTTATAAAAGACTCCCTGCCAATTCTTTAATTTATGGCTCACATTTATAAGTATTTCAGTAGAAATTAGATCATTTTCTATCAATCTTTCTCTTTCCACTAACTAAGAGAAATCTTTGATTCTTAATAGAATAAGTGGATGCCTTAAGATATCTTTGAATCTTCTCATAAATATACAACAATTCTCCCATTTAGTAATAACTAACTGTGGAGCATTTCTCACTACTGCAGTAAACTCAGTCACATGTTGCATTTTATTCCCGTGATCAATCTTAAAAAAGACTTTTGCATCTATTGTCTATCTGCTGGAGGTACAAACCAATCTTTAAAATTATCAAAAATATGCTACCCGGTAATCTCAACATTCAACTTGCCTTGAAACTTTTTCGCTGCCATTTTAGCTATTAGCGCTTAGCTTCACCATCAAGTAAAAACACAACAATGAGTAACTTACAGTCTTTTGAGCACTCCATGCATTCAAAGAATGTTTCCAATCTTAGTAAAAAATTCTCAGCCACCACTTGAAGCTCCATTGCTCCATTGAAATGAGGCGAGTTCAATCAAAGAATAATTGCAAATGTCTATCTTCTTCGTCTACTCTCAAAATGAATAGTTTGCTATGAAAATCATCTATCAATTGAGCTAGCGAACTAGCAAAATAAGTCATAAATTTTGATATAATAGCTCCCAATGTACTCTATGTTGCCCCAACTTGATTGGAAATCTGTTCATCTTTCAGATCCTGATCTTAGGAATCCATAATTACCTAATGAATATACTTGACATACACAAACAATAACTTAATATAACGTACAAAAAAGAAATGGTTATAGTTATAAATTATGCAAAACTTTCACACTTATCTACTAATCAATCATATGGTTATAGTTATGAATTAATTCCTCCAAATTCATTCCTCTGGTACCGGAAATTCTACCACAATCTAACCCGATGCAACCTGTCATATCAAGGCAGGTTGCCTTGTGACATGGTCATAAAAGATAAATTATTACCCAATATCCATTTAGAAGTTATTATATTTATTTATTTCATCATTTTTTATAAATATAGAGCCACTGATATCACTAAATATTTTGAGATAAATTTTTTTGATATTTCTTGGAAAATATTGCTGAAAAAAAAAGAAACATATACAATAAGCATGATTTAATACATCTATCTTCAAAATGCACACATCACCATGATTACGAAAATATAGATTTAAAGAACTCGCATACCTAATATCAGGCTCTCAATAGTAATCCAAAGTCTCTGCTCAGCCCGAGCCTTATCATTCTCTGAAACAACATATGTGAGTAAATGAAGAGTGAGCAATCACATGTAAGAAGACAATTCAAAATTTACTGAAGTTTTTAATATATAAAAATAGATATTTACTAGATTAAATAAATTCAGCAAATCAAAACATCATGCGTAGTATCTATCATAGTATGAGTATCATAAATTGTATCAATAGTATGCATTTGTTGAGTAGCAGCATAAGTAATATGATATCATAAATGCAGTAAAATAACATAAAAATTAAAATTCATTTAATTTTTTATATGAATTATTCAAAAAGTTTCTCTTTGCTCCTTATACTCCTACTTATTCATATTTTTCTTCATTATGGCTCTTACAACTCTACTTCATCTTAAAACTCTACTTTTTTACATATGTTCAGTCGTATTAAATGCTAAAATGGATAATAACATAGGTACAAATTCCTTTATAACTCAACTTAATTACCCATAACACACAACCGCCCAACCACAATAGTCAGAACTTCTTCTATTTTTATCCAATTTGATTAATTTTTTTGATATAAAAATATATAAATATTAAAAGGTTCGACATATCAAATATCACAACATGCTATAGAAATTGGAACAAACTAGTACTCGAGCGATAATTAAATTTACAGGGGAAATAAATCTACAAATATCGTCAAAGACAATTCATAAAATCACTTATATGAAATATCCAAAATAATATTTCAAGCATTTATTTCCATATAACAAATTTATCATATTTAACACGTGCCAAAATATATAAAATATTGCACAACACAAAATACCTGAAGAAAAATAAATTTTTTTTTTTAGATTTGCCTAACAAACTCTAATTTACAACATATGAAAAGTTACACTGAAAAATTTGTAAATACAGTTTACAAAACAACATATCAAATGGATACAGAAAGCTCACTTGTACAAGGATCAACCAAATTGTTAAGTAAGACTAATCCAACAAGAAACATTTTATTTTGTAAACCATGCTCTATAATCTAGTGAAGATATTTTATAAATCCGACATGAAACAAAACCAAATAAATTATTTGAATATAATAAGATCAATTTTTTATATATTAAAAGTTTATCCAGGTTAAAACTACTAAAAATCAACCAATAAATTGAACATAAAATTAACTTCCAAATCAAGAGAATCAGTAAACATAAAACTAGATCCTGAAATTAGATCATAGTGGGGCACCAATATACTACAATACTTAGCAATCAATATAGAGACTTATTCTTAGCATGAGTGTCGGTTTTGCTTTGCCTGACTAATCAGTTGGGCTTACATCAGTTAGTTCCATCACACTTTGTTGTACCCGCCGTAAGTTTGTTTGTTTTTTTTTTTTACCTTTTGTGGACTTCCTAGTGAGGTGTGTAAGAAAGTGTGGAAGCTCCGCTGCAATGTATGAGTGAATTTGCATGCTATTTTTTGACTTATTTATTACATGTCATTGCATATTTGTTATGTCTTGTGTCTTATCTTCCTTTATTGCATATTTGGTGTATAATCCTCATTTTACCTAATGTCCTCTCTATTAGGGCTGGCAATTTGGCTCGTTGTTCGCGAACAGCTCGTGTTCGGCTCGTTAAGTAGTTCGTGTTCGGCTCGTTCGTTAAGCCTAACAAGCCGAACACGAACAAATTTTTAAGCTCGAAATGCAAACGAGTCGAACACAAACAATCGTTTGTTCGCTCGTGTTCGACTCGAATCGACTCGAAATAAAAAAAAATAATCATATAATTATTTATATAATAATTTATTATATATATTATTATATATTAATATATTATATATATTTATATTTAAGTTTAAATCATAACTTCTTGTGTGGTAGCGTGGTTATCTTGCTTGTTTCCATTCATTTAGTCGAGTTCGAATCCGGCGCTAGACATATATTTTTTCAATTAATTTTAAAGAGCCAATTTCGAGCCGAACACGAACAAGTCATTTCGAACACGAGCCGAACACGAACACACATTTCACGAGCCATTTCGAACACGAGCCGAACACAAGCCAAGCCTGAGCTCGCTCAAGCTCGGCTCGTTTACAGCCCTACTCTCTATGAGGGAAGATTGATATCTTGAGACTGTTGGTACAATCCCTTGTTGCCAACTTTCCGAACCAAGTTGCATTTTACATGTGTTGTATGACTCATTACATGTCGTTTGAGAGTTTGCACTTGCTGCACTCAGATGTTGTTTGTTGATTTACTTATTGAAATTTCGTATCTGCTCAAACTATTGGTGGGCTTGGATTTTGTTCACCATCTTTTCATTATTTTATTACTAGTTGGATATTTTTTAGACTTTATTTATAGGTCTTTTATCTTCTTAATAGTTATTATTTTTAGATCTTCATTATGTAAATTTTATTCCCCGGCAAACCCACTTTTTTGGGATACCATAATCTTTATTGAGGGGCAACAAGTAGGCTAACCTAACCCATTCAAAATGTTCTCTATCATTGGCTTGGACTAGTCAATATTTATGATAAGTTCTTATACATCAAAATAAGATTTTTTTTTTTTGGCAAATTGTATCATAAACTCAAATATAGCAAATTAAAAAAAATAAAAAATAAAAAATATATATATATATATATATATATATATATATATATATATATATATATATATATATATATATATATATATATATATGTGTTGTAAAAATAAGAGCCTGCCCTTGGTTGCGCCCATACGACTCAGAGGCAATTAATGCTAGTCTTCACTGTTGCGCTCTGCCATCCAACGCCGACTCCCATAATCCCATTATCAGTTCCTTTGCCGACAAAGGCTGGCCACTGAAGTCCATGGACACCGCTGCTTCAGACCGACTCCATATATTTCAAGCTTTTGCCATCTGGAGGCCTTATTATATGCTATGTTGATTATATGTACCCCATCGCCTGTCCCGATCACTCCTGTAGCCGAGCACTATCAATCCATCATTCGTGTTTTTAACGTGTTCATCTTCCTAATTTTCTTGGTGGGTCACTGCGTTGGTGTCGTTCCTATCATATATAATTCAATATTGTGGAATTAAGCACCATTAACTTTTGATTGGAATATATAGCTCATGAGTTAGTGGGTTTACTTAAAATAATTCATAGATTTGGAGGTTTAGAATTTTAATTTGTCTGTGAATCACATCTTAGAAAATAGAGTGTAAGACAAAAGAAAGAGAGATGTAGATAGAGAGATATGCGCTTTAAAATTAGGGGATGAGTAATATCTTATTCATATAGATAAATGTGTGCAATATGTGAGTGAAGTTATATTTATGTCCTTACTTAAGTGGGGGTTATGCGGATTATGATAAATAATTTACTCTTGTGGTCCCAGGGCCTTGTTCCTCTATGGCTCGTCCGATTGGGCTTAGTAGGACTGCAACGAGCTTTGTCAGTCGACTTTATTAAGTTGATATTATCAGTCATATGTGCTATTAAAGTATTCGTGAATGTTTAGATGGGATGAAAGTGACTGTGATTTGTACTGTCGGTAGGAGAGATACATAGATGCTACCGGTTGGCTGGTCTTCTAGTCGCGGGGGGTTGGTAGGACTGGTTTCATTGGCAAAGCCTTGTTGATCGGTTGGTATAGTCCGATCGTGGACCCTCGATCCTTGTCAAAGAAATTCTATTGGTAGAGCGAGTTAAGATCTCAGGCAGATTGTTAGTCACCGTAATTTGACAGGTAGCCGACCTTTAGACGAAGAGATCCCAAAGGATGGCTGCTAGTCGTTCCTGGTGTAGTCATAGGGTCCAAGGGATTGGATCCTTCGTTCGGTTTGGCTTCATCAAGGTGTTAAGTTCGGATAATCATTTATCTTGTGTCTGGATGTGCCGCTCGACTCGTGTCACTTATCTTTATAACAGTTGGGTTTGAGTTTGGTTCAACTGGCCGGGTGTGGCTACCTAGGTCTTCTGCAGGTGTATCCGCAATTTGATATTCTTTATTTTCTAGACTTTAGATCACTTCGAGATTTTTGTTGGAATATTTTCTCTGAAGAGAAAGATATTCTTATGAGAGGATGTTGTGAGATATTGATTTCTTTCTTTTGATATTTTCTTAAGTGAGGATGCACCAGCAATTAAAGTATAAGATGGAACCCAAAAAAAAAAAAAAAAAAACCTGAAAAATTATAAAAATTAATACGAAAGAAATTTAATTCCAAAACACATCTAGAAATAATTTCAATAATTGTAAAATAATTCTAATAAAAATCAGGAATTTAGATCAAATTATTCTGACACAATCTCGAATTCTCGATCAAATGAACCTAAAAATTTCACAAATATCGACATATCTATTACATTTAAATTATCTAAACCGCATTAATTACTGATCAATTAATAGACAAATTTAAAATAATAAGAATATTTTCTATAAAGAAAATTCATAACAAAACTTCAAAAATTAAGTGTTTACAATCAACAAAATAAATATCATTAATAATTAAGCCATCAATTTTTTTATACTCATTCTCATAAAAATTAATTCAATTAAATATCCCAACTCAAATCTTTCTCCCATCTAATTAATATCTTCCAAACCCTAAAATCCAGTTTCCAAAAACACCATCAACAATAAAAACCATAAAAGAAAGATCAAAATGGATTGCACTATGCCAAATTTTTCGCTCGATCTACTTTCTGTTTCCTTTTCTAATAACAAAAAAAAAAAAAAAAAATCATGAAAAATTTACATTAACACTACCGCTGGCAGCACAACGACAAATGGGGCAAAAGTCGACCGTTGGGCTGCAAAGCGTACAGAGACAGAGATGACGGCAAGGTAGAAGAAGCACAGTAGCTGCACTCCCACCGCAGCTCCGACAAACCCTCAACGGCGTTGAAACCTCCATTGCTGTATTATCCAAACCTTCATTATCGCCACAGCAGCATGATTCAGCATCATCTGCAGGTTCAATATATATATCTTGCTCTTCTTGCTTAATACTGCAGGTCTGAGTGGCGAGAACTTGCTCTAGATTGGCGCGGAGAAGATTCACAGTAGCTTCGTTCGTCTGTGCTAACTCTCGCCATACCTGATTCTCAATACAGAGGCTTCGAACTCGCTCTTCCAGAGCCCAATTCAGCTTCTTTACGGTCTCAATCTCATCGTCCTTTGCTTTCAACTGTTTTTTCACTTCGTCTTCTACAGCTGCTAAAAGCCGCCGTGAAAAGCGCTTCCTTTGTTCAGCAAGTTCTGCTGTTATCTGCTGCGTCTGTATGAAAAAAAAAGATTTGATTTTTTAGAGAAGGACTCACTCCAAAAACAGGGGAAATTTGGAGAGGAGAATTAGGTACATGTTGTATGATAAGACGGTCGTCATCGAACATCTGTTGCTGAAAATCAGAGGAGATTTCCTCTCCGAGTAGAGATAACGGCTCTCTTGAACGCTTTCTTCCAATAACGCCAGCTTTTGAAATAGGCATCATGAGGCCTCCTTGATGAGCTTCCATTAATTTGGCAGCGAGCTCTCTGCTCAACAAGCAACAAGGAAACAAATGAAGGTGAGCAAGATTAGTTTTAAGTGTTGAAGAGAAGGAAGGAAAAGCGAAAGCAAGAGATATTGGACCTGTCCATGAGGAGTTGAGGGGCTAAGAGGTGAAGATGGTGTGCTTCAACTGCCATGGGAGGAGGAAGAGTAGAAGGATAAGTCATGTAAGAGGGATGAGTGACAAGGGAGGGCGGAAGAGGGGGTTTATTAGTGGTTTAGGAGAGAGAAAGGGGGGGTTTCTCGCATTAATAAAAGGAGGGAGGTGGAGGATGCAGTAGAAAAGATAAATCAATGGTGGAGGGAGGAAGTAGAAAAGATAAATCACTGGTCTTTGCTTTATTAATGGTTAATTAGGTTATTATTGTTGAAGTAATCGGGGTTTTTGGGCTTAATTAACGCATAGGAGATCTGATCTCAGCGGATTAAGGACCCCACTGAAGGTATGGTTATGATCCATGCGATAAAATGGGAACAGAACATTACAAAAGAATAACGTTTCATACTATATATATATATATATATTAACCTATGCAGCACTTAAATTTTTAAAAATAAAATATTATAAATAGTAATTTTTTGAATGAATTAAGAATAGTCTTTAAATTGCACCTAATAAATAGAAATAAAATAAACATTCATCTATATAAGTTGTATTTGATTAGAATGTTTTTTCTCTTCCTAATTGAAAGTCAAATTAGTATTAGGGTCTGTTTGGGGCAGTTGTAGCTTATTGAATAATCTGTTTATAAACTGATTAAAAATAATCTTCTGATAAACTAGGTGGGTTGGCTATTATAAAATTTTATTTTTTTGGAAAAGCCGGACCGTAGCAGAAAGCCGCCACCGCACGGTGCGGTGTGAAAAAAGTTATTTTCTGCATTTTGAAAACGCATAAGCTGTCAAAACGCAATTTACCCAAACAAATCAGGTGCGTTTTCAAAACGCCACCGCACTGAATAAGTTGCCCCCAAACGAACCCTTAACGTGTGTAAATAAATTATAAGTAATTTTGCTTAAAAAAATTAAACGGGAAACACATTTGATTGTGCAGATATGTAAAATATTGCATGTAACATTGAGTGCATTTTGCAAATTTAATACTTTATCAACAATCGATTTTCAGCTGCTCCACTTTAGTAACAGCTATCAATAGTGGATTTCTTTATAAAATCTGACGTCATTCTTCATAGAATTCTGCGTAGAATAAGTAGCATTGGGAAGTGAAACGGGTAATCACCAACCATGTCATCAATGGAGTCACACGTTATACATATTTCAACTATATATATAATAGAGTTATATTAGTATTAAATATAATGATTCTGGTCAATACTTTGAACAAATATGTTGCATGTATTTTTATTTTGATTTCATTTTAATAAAAAATAGTCTGTACAACTTAATTTTAGTATTTTAAATAATTTATAATGATACATATTTCAAATCTAAACATTCAACTATAAGGAAAGGATATGTACAATTAATATAAAAAAATTAATTTAATAATTTAAATAAGAAAACTCTTAATTTTATCTGATTTTAGTTAATCTAGATTGTCAGATTGATATCGCTCCTGAAATTGATGCTCACTGATTAAAAATCATCAATTTGCCAACAAGAAACTGATGACGCTTCAGAGAAAGAGCATTAGTAAATATATGAGCAGTTTGAAGGCTATAAGACATTTTAAATAGGATTGTTGACGAATAGTCAAATATTAGTGTGAACAAAGAAGGACTGTGTGCTTGAGTTCAAGCCGTCGAACAGATGCACAGACGAACAGGTGAAACAATCCAGAAAAGCAAACATTTTAGTCCAACGAACTAGACAAGTAGTCGAAGACGCGTGAACCAGCAGAAGCAGAGAGATTTGCTACCTAGTGACGGGATTAGGGAGAGGAATCCAAACTTGAAGCCAAAAATCCTTAAGCCTTGAGTGTCAAAGCCTTGAGTGCTAAAGCCAAGATTTTCAAAGTCGGGAGTGTCGAAGCCGTGAGTACCGAATCAAAGAGTGTCGAAAATGTGAGTGCCGAAGCCGAGAGTATCGAACCCTACGATTTAGGGTTTGCCGAAGCCTGAGTCGTCGATCTAGGAAGGAGTTTCGAAGCCAAAGCCGAAACCTTCGATCCTTAAGTGCGACAAATAAGCCAAAGTCGAAGTCGAAGCGAACGATTCACAAAAACGAGGGAAGACGACGAATGATTCAGACCGAAAAGATTGGACGAGACTCTGATACTATGTTAGTATTCTGATCAAATAGACTACAAGCATTTTTCCTTTAATTTCATTCCAATAAATAATAGTCCTAATAATACATAGTAATTTGTAATACTAGATATTCCAAATCTAATCTTTCAGCTATAAGGAAAGAATATGTACAATTAATATACATAATTAAATTCAACAATTTAAATAAGAAAACTATTTATTTACCCAATTTTAGTTAATATTGATTGATATTCATATATGTAGAATTTGTAAAAAAATAAATATATTAAAAAAATAAAATTAAATAGGGGTCCAGTGCGAATATCCGTTTTGTGAAATTGACAAAAATGAAATAAGCACGAATTTTACATACAATATTTTATCAAAATAATATTTAATTGTATTTCTCTTTTAAAATGATAGTGATAATAATATTAAATATTTCAATGCTATGAATATAAATATAAATCAGTCGGTGTTAGATATGAAAATACATAACAATAGTGCTGTGTTTACAATTAATATAATCTTTAATTTATTCATATCCTCAGAAAAAAAAATCTGTAATTCTGAATTTCACAGTGCTTAAGTTAATTATTTATTTACTAACTAATATTTATGTAATTATTTTATTTAATTCGAAGCCAATTAACAAGCGCTAATTCAACGTGGTGAGAGTGGGACCACATTGTGGGGCCTGCCGGCTTTCCCGGGCTTCCCCACTCGCTTTCAGAGTGGGCGCTGCCCAGGTCTCCTCCCCCTTATTCAGCATTTAAGATTTCCTTTTACTTTTCCATATTGTCATTTTTACCCCTTTTCCAAACCTATTTTACATTTTTTTTCTTTAAAAATTCCCACACAAACGTCATTTATTATTATTATTATTAATATTATTATTATTCTGGGTAGTGTTTATCTATCTGATTTACAGATTTAAAAAAAAAATTCTGACATGTTAGACCCATTTGCCAAATTGACACATATAATTGTCGCATCCAAGTCTAAAGTTGACTTTTCTTATTTTCATTTACAACAAATTTTATACATCTACTCCCACTTTTTTAACATTTACTTTGCAGTCTCATTTTTTTGGTACATTTGAATTTAAAAAAAAAAAAATCAGAAAAGCTAAAAGCTGTTCAGATTTTCAGCTGACAGCTTTTTTTCAAAATAAATAAAAAATAAAAATATGTTAAAATGAATGATTCTTATTTAAAAAAATTAAATAAAACAACATGTTGATGCGATGATTGATGCAACCCAATCAACTCAGCTTTCTTTCCATACAATCATCACTGCTTTGCCAAAAGAATTTTAAACATAAATTAATTTTTAAATATTTAAAGTAAATCATATTTTCTTAGTTTGAGAAATAGTTTAAAGATTTTTATAAACTATTAATAATAAAATAACAATTATAAAAATGTATAAACTCTTTAAATTGAAGTTGAAATAGTTCACATAAAAGGATTAATTTTAAATTAGTTTGGGACTATTTTGACAATTATACAAAGGGTCTCACATGAGCTATTTTGGCACTTTACTCATTTAAATAATACCAACAAAATATTTATTTGTAATAATGAGTGTAATGTCAAAAAAAGAAATGTATAAATAAAAATTATTTTAAAATTATTTTATTATAAATTTCAAAATCTTTGCCACTATTTGTCCCCACAATTTTAATAATTGGATGGGATGCAAAAGATTTCAAACTTTTTTTTATGCCCTCATAACATATCAACCTTCTTTAGCACATTTTAAAATTTTTAAAATTTATAATTTTATAAATAAATAAATATTTGGACAGTATTTAATGCCTCATGACTCGACAAAAAACTATCCATTATTAAATAGGCGGCATTAAAGCATATATCGCCAATAATAAGGTCTCACAGCCTCACATATTGGACCACTAAGCTTGGCAATAATCACACCCTCCAAATCTCCTTTGAATTTTTGCCTTCCGCCACTGACTTGAGAGATTATTAAAATGCAATTACTGTTGCACGGGATTCTCACTTTTATTTATTTATTTATTTCTTTATTTATTTATTTCCCTCTTCTGCAATAAAAATTAAAATAAAACGATGCACTTGGGTGTTTTTTTTTTTTTTTTTAAATAATTTATTTTTCTGCGTTTTGTATAAATTTATTTACATTAAGATGCGTGCGTATGGGGCCCAAGCAATCGTTATGTTTTTACCTGTAACGCAAACATTTTATTTTTTGCATTTTAACAGCCCAAATTTTTATATCACATAAAAAATTACAACTTTAAAATGTCATTGAAGTTTAGGTGTTAGTTATGTAAATCCTTATTATTGAGACTGATTTTTTGGAAGTTTTGTACTTGTCAGGAGGAGCATCATTGGAGTTTAAATTTACAAATGACGAAGATTTTTGTGTTGGCTAAGCAATTAATTGTCGTTTGGCGAAGTACGTTAAAAGTGATGACGAATTGAGTGCATGACGTTGGATTCTTAAAGTTGGATTAAATTTGGTTAATCCTATTGTTTCTAAGTATCTTCCTTATGATTTGTTTTGTTTGACTTTGTCCGATTGTTAGTTGTGTTGATGTTGTTGTGTCTGGTTGAGCCGTGTGCGTTTTATTTTTTGTTTCTTAGAAAGAGGGCCTTAGATTCCTATTTTTTGTATGAGTTGTATGTGTGGGGTTAGATAGAACCTCTTTCCCGATTTTGTAATTTTCCTTTTTTTGATGGAACGCGTAGGGATACTCAGTCTCCTTTATATAAAAAAAATATAAAATGTGTGATATATATGAAAATCTTGCTTAAATTTGTTTTGGGGCACAGCATTACACCAACCATTAATGCTAAGTCCAAGCCTCCTTTTCCTTTTTCTCATTCTATCTTTCATAACTCTCTCTGTCTCCTAAACTTGAACTTTCACATAACTAATTTATTTCTAAAATTTTTTACAATAAATTTTATTCATTATTCTTCATTTTTTTCACGAAATTATATTTATAGATTAAATTATAAAATATTAAATAGATAAAATTTGTAACTTCTTATAAAAAAGATTTATACAAAATTCCTTATATGATTTAATAAGAATAGTTTGCATACCAATGCATTAAATATCTTTTGATTTATTCATTTATTATTATTATTATTATTATTTAAATTTTTAAGTAAGAGTTGGTCATCTGCATAAAGAAACCAATATTGTAAAGCTCAAAGTAGAGATTGTTCCTTATTCCTTCAAAAGGAAAAAAAGGTTCTCTTTCACATCTCACTTTTTCTTTTTTTATTATAGAGATATTTTATTATAAATTATAGATAAGGAATAATTAAATTCAAGGAAGAATATGTTGAACAATGATAACATCTTTTATATCTTTCGTCGGCACTTTATCTAATTACATTGAGGGGTCGACTAGAGAGAGGGTCAATTGTCGGGTTCAACAGGTCCTTCGGATAATTTCAATGCCTTAAATTGCGAAGGAAAATTTCTTTCACAGATATTAGATATAATTTTCATGATATTTTTAACTTTTACACTTAATAGACTCGGAGTTTGATATTTGGCTTTAATCAAATAAATTTAAAGATCTATAAATACTAATTTCTAACTTAGGATCCGTTTGGAACAGCTTAATTGGTGCAGTGGCGTTTTGAAAACACAACAGGCCTGTTTGGGTAAACTGTATTTTGGCAGCTTATACATTTTCAAAACGTTGAAAACAACGTTTCACACCTTACCTATCAAGGTACGGTGGCAGTTTTCTCGCTACGTTATGACTTTTACAAAAGAATAATAACTTGTAAAGCCACTGCACCTAGATTATCAACAAATTATTTTTTATCAGTTTATCAACAGATTATTCAATAAGCTGTAGGTGCCCCCAAACAAACTCTACTAAGATTCAACATTCCAAATAAATTAAAATAACAATAAAAAAGAAAACATGGGAAGCTTGAACACTTGACACTTGGTGCTCATAAAAAAAGGCAATCTCAATCAACTAATAAACAAATAAATAAATAGATAAACATGTTAAGACAAACCACAACATGGGACCCAGACACAAGGTGCTGGAAACTGCAAAAGTCACAATTTGATTAAATTAAAATAATAATAAAAAAAACTAGAGAGTTCCATACTTCAATGGAAAGCAAAAGAGGACCAATTTCATTAAATAACTTGATTTAATTATATTGATTAAGAAATGACCAGCACTTACAACTATAATGATTCATTAATTCATCACGACCATCACTAATTATTTTTTAATATTACTGATCACACAGTTCATTATTTATATCATATTTATCATTTCACATACAAACCACTAAACAAACTAATAATTAAGAATTAACCATCCATATAATTTGATAAAAGTTATAAAAGAAGACATTGGTTTTTACCATATAGATTTTTATACAGGAGGTTAATTTGTGATTAGCAAAATTTGTGGGGGTTTGTATGCAATTGCCGCAATTTTTAAGAATTAAAAAATTTGTGTGCGGGCTACCAATTATTCCTCACAATTTCAACTTAGTTTGGCTCGTCGTGCTCTTTGACAAAAATCCTCAATCTTTGACTCTTTTTTATTGGCAGGTAGACGTTCAAGCCCACCATCATCGAAACAAATATTATGTAAAGATGAAATAGCTATGAATTTATGTAGAATCTTCGTAATTATGAAGAGACAATCACTCTGTAATTATTACAGAATCTTCATAATTATTAGGAGAAAATTAGTTTGTAATTATTAAGAGTTATTCACCAAATAATTACTTACTAGTATTAGGTCAGATTTTATTTATTTCCCTGTTTAGAAATTACCTTAATTTGTTCTACATTTTAGTTTATAAATATATGTTGTAATCTGTTCTTATTGATCAAGAGAAAAATAAAAGAAAATTCTCTCAATTCTATCTTCAAATGTCATAATTTATAATTCGGCATAGCAGCATTAAGATAATATTAGTGATATTGAAATGATATTAAGGTACAATAGCACCACAATATCATGGTCCACATATATGTCAGGTGCATGGGATGATATTGAGATACAATACGCAATACCTTACCCCCCACCGCCACTTCGGGCTCACACATCTTCCTCACTTTAATCGTACAACAATTAATATCAACTGTTCAAAGTATGAATCAATCAAACATGACATTAGGAAGTACGTGAGATCTGTAGGCCCATCGACATGTTACAGTTTCAAATTGATTGCAGGAAAGAATAATAGCAACGAAAGAAAGTTTTAAGAGATTTTAATTTTCCATGGCGTCGCAACTTTGAAGACGACCTCTCATCAGCAGAACCTAACATCGAGCCAACTTTAAAGAATATGAAGACAAGCCCATCAAAATATGGGGGAAGGACATCTCACTTTATTCCCAAAAAGTCATTCATGGTTATCTTTGGAATCAGAAAAAAACAATAAGCATCCAACCAAAGAAAGTTTCTTCCTTTCTTTTCATTTTTCTTTTCCTCCTTTTTTTTTTTGAAAGAGGTGATATGATTTTGATGCATCAACACATTTGTCAATACAAAGCCATGAAAGCTGAAAAGAAAGGTCCACACTTCCCCACTCAATTAATTCCAATTATGATTATGCCCCCCCTTCCCATTGAAAGGATCTAATCAGACTTGTGAACGAAGGCAGTTTTTAGAAGTTAGATGGACTAAGTCCAAAAGAGATACTATTGATAACCAGTCTGAAAACTCCAACGCTTGTGATCTTCTGATGAAAAGGTACCGGCTCAGAAGCAGGTCTCATTATATGGAAATGTGTACTTGTTCTGTTCAACGACAGTGATGTTGAAGAACTGAGGCAATAAACAAAACTGTTAATAGAATTATACAGCCTCAACATGTCACTGAAAAAAGGATTAAAAAGATTGAAAATTTATTTATACTGAATCGTGGTGAAAGTGACTAGTGCTACTTGTTAAAGAAAAATAAAAAATAATATCATAATTCATAAAAATTCGTTAATTAATCTCCACAAGTGCATTGCATTCCACATATGTCTAAGCACCAGAATCATGCATGCTTTTATCCTGAAAGCATTCCTTTCTGCTTACTTGTGACCATAGATTAATGCCTCAAAAATCAGCCATGAAATGATGGCATCCACCAAAAAGGCTTTTTGTTCTAAACTTTACTTGCCATCCACCTTTGGCAGAATCAGGGTGCAGTCCAATATTTATATCTGTATATATATATATATATATATATATATATATATATATATAGATATATATACTTTTCTTTTTATATATATAAATGTACCAATTATACTCCCACATGCAATTATCTGATTTCAAAGCCACGAAAGCAGAGACTGAGACCCACAAAGCTCCATTATTTTGCATTATTAAGCATCACATCCCTTCATGTCTAAAACGAACAAATCAATGGGTTGGCGTCTTCTGTGCGCGCTTTGAAAAGCAACAGCTATTCTTCTGACTACCAAATATGGTAGTTAGATTCAATTATTTCACTTCCTCTTAAAAAAAAACAGAGGTTAATAATATCCTGTAGACCACACTGAGTTAGTCATCAAGGCGGTTCATTTTTTGAATTTCTGTGCATCTACAAAGCAAAAGTAGTAGTGATGGCTGAATATGATCTGCAATTATACAGAGTGAAAATATTGGTATCCAATATTATTATGCTCCCGGTGATAAAAAAGTAGCTTTAGACGTGTTTCCTGCACTAAATAATATTTCCAATTCACGATGCCACACATGTATGATTTCAGTGGTAATTAATTATTTCCAAAAACAAAGCTGCAGTCTTAATCAGAGATGCTTAATAAAGTATTCTCAGTGATAAATGTGATAATGAGACATCCGTTAAGTTATTGCTTCAACCAATAAATGGCTGAAAATGAGCTCACTTTATCAAACTCTGCCATCATTTTCGCTGGAAGTGGAGTCCTCACCGCCTTCATTTATACCTTACAATCTACTGAAGCTAGCTTTCATGACCAATCTCATCACTTTACAACGTCCTTAGAGCACTACGATGAAGGCTAAAAAAGTGAATTTTTTAAAGCGTGAATGACACTAGGACTTAACCCCCCCCCAATCACTATCCAACACACCTAGATAATCTTATAGTGGCTCTTTAAACGGCTAGTTCGTTAGGCTGGCATTGCTTAAAGATAATAAAGCTTCACACAGTGGGACCTAATCCACTGCACTTTTTTTTATTTTTTTTTTTCAAATGAATAATGTTTTCTCAACTATGAACAATGGGGTGCAGTAAAGCTGTTCTGTAAATAAAATAAAATTATGGTGCCCATCTTCCTACCATTAATATGAAGTGGAGAGGCATGCAATTACCTGAGGTTAAATCAAGTGCTTCCACATGCGCTTATACCTGCCTTTGGTGGTTAAACGTGCAAACAAAATGGTAGGGTCGGCGATAGCTTTCTCTGCAAACCCGGTTGCGCGACTTGCCCATCAAATTAAGGGTATGATTATGACAATTTTCGCACTGTTTTACATTCAAATCGCTGTCATTCATGCTTTTGGCCACTGATAATTTTTTTAGTTTTCAGATATTTTTGCTGTGAAAAGCTGATTTTCAGAATCAGAGCTGCTAAAATGTGTTGGCCGTAAGAAAAGTATTATCTAATTTATATTAACAAAACGATTTTAATCATGGCTGTTTTACAATTACATTTACAAAAAAGTTACAGACCTGTATGTACAAATTGGATTTATATAGAAGTTTTTTGCGAAAATTTCCCTCACTTTAACTTACATAGGATTTAATACATCCTCCAAATTCAGATTTATCAAATAAAAAACAGTAGAATCCAGCAACATGTTTGGTTCGGTTAATGTTAAATTCAATTCAATCTATTTGAAGTGTTTGGCAACAAGAGAAGAGACAACTGACATATACTCTCTTAGATGCATTAAATTCACTTAATAATTGGATTTAATAAGTCCAGGATTAACATTAGAGAAATTTTCAGATTTAGATAACGACATAATTTTACTTCGATTTTTTTTACATTAGACAGAATTAAGTTAATTTTTAACGTAAATCCATTTTTAAATCCCGTACCAAACACTACCATGATTTAGCCCATCTGTTGGAGTGACTAAATTTAACCTGTCAGCCCAAAGTGGCTGAAACTAGTCCACCTGCTGAAATAGCTGAATCAAGCCCACTTGTCGAGGTGACTGAATCAAACTCAACTGCCAGAGCGATCGTCATCATCTCTCTTGAAAGGACAACCTAGCCCATATATGAAAGGGCATCTATCAAAAGAAAGCATGATGACTGCCATCATCATTAATAATGATATTTGTCAATTTTTTATTAAAAACGTCGTCCGACAATTGGTATTCGTTCCTTTCATCCAGGTTTCAAGGATGACAACCGTACTAGCAATATCTAACATACAACCCGCAATACCTGACATCTACATCTCGGTCTTCTTTCAAGACACTAGGAATAACGATATATAGTACAAGATGTATTACTTCAATTATTTTGTTAATCTTGTAGTTATGTACATAAGGGAAGGGAAAATGAAGGTGTGGGGAGCTAAATGATTCTCTTTTCTCTCTTCCCTCCGGAGATTGTGTTTCTATCTATGATATTTCTCTAACCTTATAGCTCAAGGAACCTCCGAAGAGCTGCCTCCCAACGAGTTATCAAAGATCAAAATTCAATATATTTCTCAAGATTCTCTCGAAAGATTTTCATCCATCTCTCTTTGCTACTTTCTTTGTGATACGCGGACTTTAATGAATTGTATGTACTTATGAATAATATGAAACCCTATGCCCTAAAAGAATTCAACAAGGCCCAATCGACGGTCACGAGGGATAAGCCATTTTTCAAATGAATTTTCAATGGTTGTGACGTTTTGAAAGAAGCGTAAGCCTAACAATATAGTTTTCTATTACACACTTCTCATTCAAATTAGATTTCCAGGCTTTTCAAAAAGCAAAATAAAGTGAAATTATGACTAGATGGCCATGATCAGAATGTTAGCAGATAAGCCTGTTAGTGGCTTCATGAATACTTTGAACCAATAATTTCCTATCGCATATGTAATTTGGAAACAGTATTCAGGGATGAAAACACTAAAGATATCAATTAATGGAGGTACAGCACTCATTGCTGCACCACTGTTCGCTAGTCAAGGTTTTGGTGAAAGCTGTAGATGATCTCTTCTCTATGCTGCACTATCTGCACTTTCACATTGCAGCAAATAAAAGGCAGTACATCATAGTGCCTTTAATTGCTTAAACATTTATAAACTATTTTTCTCATAAATGCTGCTGTACATGGTCCCTCTCTAGAGCTAGAATCGATTATTCAGTATGTCTTTAGCCCCACAAATAGGGACGTAGTCCCCTTTTTATTGGAAAATTTAAATAAATACATACCATATGATCTGTTCATTTTTGTTTTATTATTATTTTTTTTTTTAAGGAATGACCAGAGGTTATTATATGAGCCTCCAGTCACCTCTAATGTGCTTAACGATTCGAGTACCACTTCCTTAAAGCCAATTGTGTCAGAGGGGATTCGAACTATCGACCTAAGAGGTCTTATATCGTGGATGCCAACCAACAGGTCGGGGTACGCAACACATGCTCTGTTCTATTTATTTATACATCTAACACCAAAGTATGTTTACTCTTTTAACACATATTTCATTTTTAAAAAGATAGTAATGATAATATTTTTTATGTGATGTTATAGATTTGAGTTTATGCCTGTAAATATGAATGTTTAGATGTTAGATATATAAATACATAAGAATTATGTGTTATAATTGCAAATGCCCAATAATGGTAGAGTGAGCTTAAACCGATTCTCAAGATCTAACTATGGCAAATTATGGCATGTAATTTCTTGCAGTCAACCACAAGGAAAAAATTTTAACTTTCCTACATAATAAGTAGGTAAGTTTAGAAGATGAGCTAGACACATTATATGCCCATAAACTTAAGTAGAAAATTTTCAATATTATTTTTTTTTAATTCTTATCTTTAAAACCTAATAAACATCGCTCTTCTATCAGGTCCTACCAATGAATTCAAATAGACTTCTTATGTGCCCTTAATGACAATGGAGATGAATTTTTGGGTAGTTTTAACATAGAAAAGATTCTATAGCCCAATAATTTAGTTACCAAGTGAAGGGAGTGGAGGGAATTATTTTATGAAAATGTAAAGCATATTTTAATTAAATATGATAGCAAAAGTTATCAATAATGGTCTAAGAAAACAAACAAAAGATTGCTATATATAATCCAAAACGCTTAGAACTTGCACTTTTAAAATAATTAATTTACACTCAATTGAAGGAGAAACTTTGGGAGCATTATTGCAATCACTGTTTCTTTTTCTTCATTCTTCCTATCTTTTAGGTACAACATTTCACAAGAGTTTGCTTCTTTTAAGAAAAAAATGTATGCTAAAGTTCATGTGTCATTTTTATTGTTATGAGAAATTTTTTTAATATATTATGTTTCAGGTTCTGTTTCTCATATGTGATTAGGCTTTTGAATTGTTTTGAAGGATTTACAACATCTTCGAACTTTATTGTAGAAACAGAATTTTTGATCATTGTGAGAATCATTCAAGTAATTACAAGAGATATCGTCTCCCAAAGTAAATTTGATCATTCAAATGATGTGATTCGGTAAATTTTTTACTCTATTTGATGAATTGTGATAATATGCATAAGGATCTTGCTTAGTATTATATACCTTTTAAGGCCTTTGAATGAGCATGTGTCCTTGATATTTTTAGCCTCTTTTTTGCCTTCCACCTATCTGAAAGAAACCAGAATGTAGTTCTGAGTAAGGTCTTAGGAATCCTAGTTCTGACTAGATCGGATTTGACTAAGCCGGCAAGGGCTCCTTCGTTAGGAAATCAAAGAAGCAAATGAGAAGAGGTCCTACTATGACTACGATAAGCACAATCTTGCGCGGAAAAGAACTTGATTTCACGGATAACATTCGACGTCCAGTTGGAACGGGTCTTGACCTAATTACTAGCATATACTCTTCAAAAGCATGCAACACATATACAAATTGTGTAATTTTTTAGGTTAATATCTTATGAGATTTTGAAAGAGTTAGAGATCCAATATGTTTTTGAAATATATAGCTTATGAGTCTTATTAAATGAGTAAAAACTTTATAAGTTCTTAGAATAAACTTAAATTTGTTGGATGACTGAAAATTACTAACCTTCTTAAGCAAGTGTTTTCTTTTTTTCTTCTTCTTTTTTATTTTTATTATTATTATTATTATTTCATTTTTTGAGATTTTTGGTTGAGTATATACCGTTTCTACTACTTGCTTTTATGGAAATTTAATAATAAGAATTGTGTTCAATACTAACTACCCACTGAGGCTTTTTTATCAACGTGGCATTCAAGGTTTTCTTATTGAGATTTTATATCTACCACTTATCCTCATGGAACTTTGAGGTGAAAAACCACTGCTAAATTTTATGGACACTTCAATTCATTCTTATTAATGGACTTCCAAGACTGCTTTAGCTTAACCAAGCATCTCAAAATATATGATCTGTGATAAGAAGAATCATGAGATATTTTTTAGAAATTAGCTATACCTTAGGTTGTTGGCATAATTATTACCTTATAAACTTAACCTATAAAAGAAGAAGTAGAGAGAATTCCACAAAAAGAATTTAACTAATGATATTGACAAAAATCCTAAAAAAATTAATGTTAATAAGGTTGAAATTGTAGTTTGAGGAAGGGAGTTATTTAAGTACAATTATATTAACATGAATGTTCTTCTGATATTATGATAGCAAACCAACCCTCCTCAACCACAAATATCTTGAAGTACACCCTATGAAATTAATACATTAAAGGTTGACAAAAGTAAGGAGTTTTCCTTCTATTACTTCCAACAGAATTGATAAGTTATTGGGTGACAAGGGCTACAAAAGAAGATGTCTGGTTGTTAATATATTCACTTAAGGCTACAGTCAAAGTTATCCTCTAATGATAAATTGCTTGAAAGTAGAAGTATATATCAATAAATGAACAAGTATCATTTTTTGTGTCGATAATGAACATCAACATTGGTGCCAACATCGTCAGTCTTTAACATTGTCGTCGACGGTGCATGTCATAATTAGTGCTGATTGCATATATCAGTCTTATTGGTATAATAGAGCCTTAATGTTAATGTCATTGGCTTGCGTCGACCTTATTGAATATAGCAAGAGTTGTTTTTTGTGTAAATGGCGGATGTTAAACTTTACTCCCAATGACGAGCATTAGCAGTGTCAATGTTGCCAACTATAATAGGCATTTCCACTGGTGTCTACAAATTGCATTGAATTCATCGGCAGAAGTGTGTGTCAAGAGCTTATAAGAAGCTATAGCTTCATGTCATCTGCCCAAATCTAAGTCAAGTGAATGTACCCATACTCTTACATGGTGGTGTATTTTACGTTATTGCTTGTTACAAAAAAAATAATTGCTTCTCATTTTCTGGATAATATATGATGTCCATCTTGAGAACGATGGCATAGAACACACCTGTCGCACCACACCATACGTGTGTTCGATGGCATAATGCGATCCAAGCCTTCGACCGCATACCCAGCTTATTGGATATAATATTTTCTCCATTTTCTGAGGCACTTGAGCTTGACAAATTGAAAATTACATTTGGGCTCCTTGATTTCCAAGTCAGGCCCCATGAATTCATGGAGTCAGGCCTCCAGTTCAATATAACGACAATAAATCATGAGAGGCTTAGTTTGCTAGAGCCGGCCCAGTTTTAACAACTGCAGAAAATTAGCTTTGATTTAAGTACTTGTCAAAATGAAATGATTAGGAACATGAGAAATTAGATGATCAATAATGAAAGAACCATCATATGATAGAGAAATGATATTTTAATTCCAAAATATTTTTAATAGCTTAAATTATAAGTTATTTTATGATGGTTTTACTTGCATACCACACAATTCTTTTTATTTACATATCTAATACCTAAACTTCAATATTTACATTTATAACACTCAAAATCTTTCATATCACATGAAAATACCACTACTATTAAGAAGAGCAATATAAAAATGAAAATTAAAGTTTGGAATTGCAAGGTATGTATCTAAAAATAAAAAACCATCATACAATACAATGCTGTTGAAGAAGAAAACTGTAACAACAAGGTGCCAAACGAAGCCTAACACTCTCAATCCACTCACCTTTGCTATCCTTCAGTTCTTCCTATTCAGACAATTCCACACTGTAAATCCAAGTTCACATGAACAATGAACATTTGACCAACTATGACGGATAAACAACATTAATCAAAACAAATTCACTCATACAGAATCTTCTGTTGCTGTAAAATCTTACAGGAATAATAAGCTCAGAAGGTATCCCATCTCACTGATCAATAACAGAAGAAATTTTCAGTTTTATATACATATTCATGGTATTATGAAAGAATGAGAGGTGATGAGAGGGGATGTTAAGATTTGCGGGGCTGTTCAAATGATATGTTCCAGAGATCTCAAGAACAACAAGAAGATGAGCTTGTGGTCCCGGTAGCTGCTCTGTCCGTTAAGGTCATCCCATTGGCGTTCTGCTGCTGCTGAGCTTGAGATTGAAGAAACCTTTTAGCTGAAAAACGAAACAAATATTAATCTTATGAGATTGATCATTTTCCATTAGAATATAGAGGGAAAAAATGTCAAAATAGTCCTTTGGAGAGGGTCATTTCAGTCCCAGAGTTTATAAAAGTGTCAATTTAATTCCCAGAATCTTTTAATATGAGCTGAGGTGACCTCAAGTAGACTGTATATTTCAGATCAAATTTAAAAAGTTTATGGACTAATTGATACTTTTATAGACTCAAAGATTAAAATGAACGCATGTAAACAATAAGGTGACTACTTTGTCACTTTACTTGAATATAAGTTCAATATAAAGTTCGGATAACATTATGTTGCCTAAAGTTGAATGTAGAAAAATGATGACAATGATGATGCAAAGAGTAATGCAACTTGAATATCTACCTCGGACAGCTTAAATAATACAGCAAAGAAGCTGAAACTTTGCAGTAAAATTCTTGAGTTACATTATAATATACTTGAGACTTCTGTAACTTGCAGAAAAACACCTAATTAACCACAAATTGAGATGCCAGAATACAATGGGTCTGAGTCAGTTGGTTAGGTAATCAGGTGTTTCAGACTTGGTTTCGGGTGTGCTGAATAAAACTAAGAGAAATTTGCATACATAACATACAATTCTTGTGTATTTACATATCTCACAACTAAACTTACATTATTACATGCATGACATTTTTGGTGTTCTAAACTTATTGAAGAAAAGGTGTCTTTCATTTTTAAAAAATGATAATGGTGCTACTTTTTATGCGATATTAAAGATTTGAGTGATATGTGTGTAAATGTGAAACTTTAGGGGTGCGATATCTAAATACGTAAGAATTGTGACTATGTATATAAATGCTCCTAAAACTAAATAAAACAAGATGGGCAACTAAACTGATCAATATTACTTCGAATTATTATGGAACAGATTCTAATATGTCCTTATCGAACAATAGATAGGATAGATACAACCACGCGTTAAACTAAGAAAATGCAAGCATATGAGTATGTACATACATGTATGTAATCCAGTTATATATATGATAGATGTAAATATGAGTTTAAATATAAACTTGATTATAAAATACATTTTATTTGTGTTTGCTTGGTTTTTCCAATATCACTGATAGAACAATAATATTGGAGTATTTACACTTACTTCCCTTGTAGGTAGACAATATTACATATAACTTATTTAAACTTAGATTATGATACATATGTTCATTTTTGGGCAATTTTTTGTTCTTACTGTGCGTTTGGGAGGGCTTATTTACAGCAGCGGCGTTTTAAAAAACACCACCATCTTGTTGAAAATTACGTTTGGCCTTCATTTTTCAAAACTCCGTCATTATCTTCTATTAGAAGCGCGACGCGGGGAGGCCCCTGCGTTCCGCTTATTCTTCGAGCGAAAGACAAACTTCGCCCCGACCCTCCCTAATTCGCTTCGCTAGCTCGCATTCTAGACGGATCCCTCACGATGGCGCGCAATCAAACCCTATGAGCTCAGCACGCAGTCGCCACTTCCCGAAAATGATGAAGTTCAGTATTCTTTCAAGAAATGTTCTCAAATGCAGGGCTTCAACTTTCGAACCGATCCGCATGGCGCCTTCAAGGAGTTTCTCAACCATTGAGGAGCAGCAGGAGCCGGTCGCCGACCCATTTTACGGTTCTTCACAGGGTATCAAACTCATTGCCGCCTTGGTTTAGTTCTATTTTTTATTTTTAACGAGCCTATGTTGCTCCTCATGATCTTCTATCGTGTTTCCCCAAAGAATGATTTGGATAGGTTAACTAGGAAGAGTTCCGTTAAGCAAGGAAAGATTTCTTGTTAGGCAATATAGGCAACTCCTTCAGATTAGCGCAACTCCATCAGATTTGGGCAGTTAACTAGAAAGAGTTCCGTTAAGCAAGGAAAGAAACAGTCATCTGCCGCTGCTCACGCGTTATCAAACAAATCCTCCAATACCTGTAAGCCCTCCATATGTAGAACCTCCAGCGATGGAAACACACAAACCTTGTTATTCCCACTGAATTTATTATCAAGCTGCTCTACTTTCGGCATGTTAGAAAGGTACAGAGACTTGAGGCGGGGAAACTACCCAAAATGTGGAAGGGTGTCCCAGTCCGAGCACTGGTTCAGATAGATTGGAGATCAAATCTGCATTAGAGATCAAATCTGCATTGTACATCCAGTCTACATTGGAGATCAAATCTGCATTGTACATCCCATTATCTTATTGTAGATGATATATATATGTTGTTTGTTGGCAGAAACATTCATATTTATCCCCCGTCCCCTTCGTAATGTTGAGGATGAGTCCTAAACTCATCTCTTCTTTACCTTCTCCTTCTCAGATGTGGTTCTCAAAGGATGGTTACCTTGGACATCCCTCTATTTGCATGCTAGATATGATTCATGTCTATATTAAAATGACATGTAAATACATAAGAATTGGGCATTCACATACGGCCACCCAATTCTTATGTATTTACATATCTAACACCTAAACTTTATTTCAAAATAACATTTTTGATGAATCATTCAAGATTTCAGTGCTATGCACGTAAATACATAAGAATTGTGTGATATGCAGGTAAACACCCCAATATTTTAGTGTTATTGGTTAGAACTATGGTTACTTTTTAAGTTTTGAGTTAGTTTTTAGAGGGTTTTGGCTTTAATAAGCTGATTACAAATTCTTCAAGAGACCTATAACTTGCTTGATTTCAGTATATGCTTAATTGAAAAGATGGTGGTATGAGCAGATGAATGTTTTTGTTTTTTTTTTCCTTGGCAAAGTCTACTTCAATATAGGCCTACTGATGAGAGATGTATGTGACTGTCAATTTTTTTGTAAATTGCTTGACTTATTGCATTGAAATTCATCTATTTATCCTGAGAACTGTTACACTTTAATGAATCGCTTGACCATTTAAATGAGGTCATTAAACTTGTTCGAAATTGCATAAAATGTAGGCTGCTCATTGCAGGGAAGTATCACAGAATTCTTTGAGGGAGTGTGCCAAATTTAAATGAGGTCAAATAAATTGCTTTCTTAACTAACGGATCCACGGAGTGTGCCAAATTTCATAGTTGCTCCTACCTTTTATCAGAATTCGTTAGCATAATTTACCAATTACGCATATATTTGTTTTTATGATATATTGTTGGAAATTTATACTTGCCTGGAAGTTAATACCTCTGCTTCTTTAAGGTTGGAAATTTATACCTGTGCTAGCACACTTTGCAAGAATATTAAACTTATACATGTGCTTCTTACTCTAGAAGTGATAGCATACATGGTGCTTCACATAAACTTAATACCTCTGCTTCTTTCTAAAAATCTGCAATCAATTGTTTTCTAAATGTACAAACCAAATACCTAAACAACTTATTCAATATAGGGGCAGAATGATCATTTATCTTGAATCAGTTGTTTTCCACGGAGGGATTCGTGGCTGATAGCCGCGAAGTAGAGTGAAAGCGTCCCCGACTTCCACTCGGTTTTTTACGTATATTTTCCCTAGTTTCCCTTGCTCTGCCGCGCCCCCCGAACTCCTTCTCCTTCCACTGGGATGATCCCGCGGCCCCCCTTTTGCGAATGCTATTGCCTCCATTGCCCCGCTCGAAGCCGTAGAACCCTAGCGATCCTGAAACTGTGCGGAGGAATTTTCTGCATTGAGCGAAGCCCCTTCACCGCTGCTCCTGTGTCGCTCCTCCCTCGGTACGTCGCTGCTCCTCTTCTACCATCGCCAAGTTGTGGACTCTCGATCCTCCCCCCGGTACGCCACAGCTCCTCTTCCACCGTCGCCAAGTTGTGGACTCCTGATCCTCCCCCCGGTACACCACTGATCCAACTCCCGATCCACCCCTGGTACGCCACTTATTGTGATTTTAGCAGCTCTTGATGTGGGTAGTCTAGAAGCATTTGGTTTTCTTACATCATTTGAGTTTCTTTATTTCAGAATATCGTAAAGTTTATAATTTTTTAAGAAAATTAGTTTTATTCTTTAAATTGGTCTTTTTTGAAGCTTTGCTGCTTGGAGAGTTTGGTCCAAGGCAAACGTGTTCCAATTGGTTGTGGATTGGGACTACTGTGATCTAAAATGAATCATATGACAATGATATAATTTCTAATATATACTTTAATAATGAAACATCTATGGAGCATTGCCATTTTCATCATTTTTATCTTCAAACACCTTCATTCGCTCTTAAATACTAAATATGTCATATTAATAATTAATATATAAAATTTATAAAAATTTTATGTCTATTAATCTCATATTTTACATAAATAAATCGAAAATTTAAAATAGTTTTAATAAACAGGAGCAATTTGGTCATTTTTACATGAAAAAACAATTGCATGAAGATTTTCACGCTATTGAACCAAACAGTCAGCCAACTTCCCCACAATTGCTATCCCATAGCTGATTCAGAGACAGACAGTATTGCAATTGAAAACTAAGAATCTGCAGCCGAACTAAACAGACCCTTAGTTACGCTTGCTTCCAATGCAGGTACTCAATATTTTAAATACATCCCCCATGCTTTTGAAATTATGTCTCCCATTTCTGAAGATTTAGGTTAACAAATTAAGGTTTATATGTGATACAATATCTTACAATAGGAAAGTAAGTGTAATTAAAAAAAAGGAGATTAATATTTGCCGTAATATCAAACAAAAATAACGGCAAGTGTAATTTTCAAAAAAGAACAAAAAAGGAGGTAAGTGTAACACTGATTGCCCAAGACTGAGCCAAATGATATCTAACCAAATTCCACAACCAAGAAAGCCTGTCATGGACAGACTAAACCACAAACTTAACTCCTAAGAAGAAAATACTTAGCTAATATTCATTAATTATACCAGATTTAACCCAAAATCCTATTGAAATTTAGGGTATGTTTGTGGCTGCAGCTTTTTGTAAAGGTCAATGTAAAACGGCTAAAAGAAAGAAACTTTTTGAAATCTAATATGGGCATTATAAAAATTTTCAATTTTAAGAAATTTTCAAAAAGCATCTTTCTTAAAGCTTTCACACTGGATCAAATTTGACCCTCGAAAGCAAATTCCCTCAACAGAAATTTTTGAAAAGCTTGAATAAAGCAGTAGCCAAAAAAAATATGCCGCAGCGATCTGAAAATTTTAAGCAATGAGAAAAATGCCTTAAATAAGCCCTTAAAATAGCTTCGTAAATGCCAGAAAATGATGCAACCATTTGGTGGCAAATCATTATGTCATTTAGGGGCTACATGGCCCCCTAATATCTCATGAAGCCTCTTGTGGTTGTCAGCAATATAAGCACCCAAAAATCTACCGAAGCCTCCTATGGTTGTCCTAGGAGCCTAAAAATTGCTTGATCAGAGCACCAATCTTCAAAAAGGCACAACACCCCCAAGCCCCAAAAACAGGCTTCTTAGAAGCTGTGTGAGAATACTACGGCCTCATGGGGCCAGTGCACCCTATATAAGGCGCACAAAAGTCCCTTAGAGCATGCATAAATTAAACAAACCATGGTTAGCTCCTCTCTAAATGAAGCTGATAAACTGATAATTTTAAAAAATGGATAAATTTAGAAATTCAGGAATATTGTAGGTAATTTCTCAATAACACCAGCACTAAGTTCCAATAAGAATACTAAAGGAAATTTCACGTAGTCATCCACGATGTATAACATTCCTAGTTATGTTACCTTGTATTACAGTAAAACATAAATACAGCCAACTATATCAGTGCTCAAAACCATAACAGACTCACCAATTTCATAGAAAACATCATTGACATTTTTTGCTGTTTTTGCAGAAGTTTCCAAGAAGAAGAGACCATTTTCCTGGGCATAAGCTTGGGCTTCCTGGAAACAGCATGTAAAAAACATTGCAAAAGAAGTTATAGTTTGCTATGCAGGACGAACCCAAACTAAGACATGAACACAAAGAATTAGATTGACATATAAATAGTGAAGGAATAGGCAGATATATATCTATTGATACGAATTGGAAAGTCAATAATGGAGTCAGATAGTTGAGCATGAAGGAGATGGGCAATCAGCTGAGTTAACTAGCCACCATAATAAAAGATCACAAGATTAAATTTTTTAATGAGCTTAAAATTCTCATTAGTGTTCGGTGTGCCAATATTGAGTACAAAATGAATAATAAGCCAAATTGATTACAAGTAATCGCATGATAAGATTCTTGACTGATGACTTGAATTGCATGAAAAAATATATGTAACTTTATAGCTCAACAATGTTTCAAAGCATAAATTTTAAAGCAGTTAGTAGTGCACAATTTTAAAGTATATCAGACGATTTGATTTTAAATATTAAACACGTAAGTAAAAAAATGAACTTAATGCACTTATTTGTAGGAACATATATATAAGCTTTTATTGAACCTTGCATGATCAAGTTAGTTCTTATTTGTGTTCAACTCGCTAGCTTAACAAAGAAGAAAAAATAAACCACCAATATGCCACTAAGCCAAACATGAGTTCACAAACACCCTTAAATATTGATATGACTTCAACTATCTCATTGCATACAAACTCAAGAATTCAATCAAAGCTTACATATATGTTAAATTATTAGCGTTGAAACTGTGTTGAAAAAATAAGATTTAAGCATTCGAACAAGCACTTATTATTCTTAAGTTCTATAATTGTCTATATTTCATCGTTTTCTAATCATTTATATTTTATTTTAATGAATCATGTCTATAATGATGTTCGATATGAGAATGAGATCCATTTGATTTCTATATTTTGACTATCACAGTTGATTCGATTCATAGATTAAAGTGTAAAGTGACTTGATTCGACTCTCTTTGGATTCCACAGTTCAATTGATTACCAATCCTTATTTCCGCACGTTCGCACCTGTTTACTCCAGGATTCGATTGCGACTATTGATCGATTACAAAGTTATTGACATGGAGATTACCTCTTGTTCAATATATGATTAAAGTGTTTGCTTGATTTTCTTTTGAAGGTTGCTAAGTTTGGTTGTTACATGTTCCCTCAAATTCAACTCGCTCTCTTAACAAATAAGTAGACATGAGCGGCTTTTGCCATCAAGACAAACGTGAGTTCAAAAAACTTTTTTGACAAACTTGAGCATAGTCGTGACTTTTTTTTTTTTATATATAATATAAATAGTTAAATCAAAGATTACAATGATTATGTAGGTGATGGAACTCAAAAGTTTTGTTATCATCAAATATAGGGATATTGTGGATATTAGGATTGAGACAAAAAACTTATATTCAAAGTTTAAAAGTTTTGATATTGATTTAATCATCTCTATTTCACAGTTTCTAATTTTTTCTAGCTTATGTTGATGTAACAAGCCTATAACGATACTTGTTATGAGAGTGAGATTTGTTTTCTAATGTTTAGACTACAATGGCCGATTTGACTTACAGACAACAAGCCATACATGAGTCCCTAAAAATCTTTTCATATCATTAAGTATAGTGGTGGCTTTAAGTTTTTTATTGCATACAATTTCAAGCGTTAAATCAATGATTATAATTATAATATACATGGTGGAAATATGAAAATGTATATGTAAGCATCGAGACAAACACTTGTTATTCAAAGTTTTGATATTGATTTAGTGTTCTCTGTTTCATACTTTTCTAATTTTTTTCTAGTTTATTTTGACTATGAGATTTTCAAATGTTTTGATTAACATGGAAAATTCAATTTATTGCTTAGATTGCAAAATTCTTTGATTCATCCCTGTTTAGATTCGCCAATTCAAATTATTCTAAATCCACATTGATCCTTAGTTTTCTTTCAATGGCCGATGGCGCCTATTGATTACTTAACAAGCCCTTGATTTGGATATTTTCTTTGTTTCAATAAATGATTCATGTGTATGCTTGCTTTTATTGAGAGTTGTTAAGTTCGGTTGTTGTATTTTTACTTAAATGGCTAAATTAGAGTTGTCCTATTTCCTTCTATATGAGATGTTCAGCTATAGCAGATACAAAATTTTGCAAGAAATTGACTCTTACAACATTTTGACACTGTAGCTGGTATTCAATATAACTGTCTCATGGTTATGGCACTATACTAGAGACTGAAACATGTAAATGTTATTACTAAACGAGTAACAATAGGGTTCATTGTTTTGGTCGAATTCGAAATTACTAAAATGTAGTGCAATGTTGACAACAAAAACTCTCTGAGGCCAAGATATGCTTGTTGACTTTTTACCTTATTCCTTTTCATATAAATACTGATCAGGATCTAATCAAATCTGAAACTATCAATTATTTTATCTGGTTTTTATTCAATCTCACATTTCTTGACAAATTTTAATTGTGAACGGTCTTAAAATTAACAGTTGAAGCGAACTTTACGAGTTTTTTTATTTTCATCTAAAAAGATAGTGTTTGTCCAATTAAAGTTGGTAATATACAAATTTTTTGTTCACCCCATCCCAAATTTGTATTAGAAAGAACCAAGATCCTAAGACATCCTACAACAATAGTTGGTCTTCAATCATATTGTATCAATTAATAAAAATTCAAGGCCAGAGCTTTCAAGTACAATTTAGAAAGCATCTCAACAAGAAGACAAATTATTGAGTGATTATTCAGTACAATAAAATAATGTCCATTGTCAAAATTTTGAAGATTTTAGCAGATGATGTAATATATATATATATATATATATATATGTATATATATATATATATATATATTCATCAGAAAGTCTCCTATTCGTCGTGATAAAAAGTCTATCATAATTGTTAATGGCAGGTGACGGTGCAAAAACAAAGCATTTGATATTAACCATAGAAATTTCAGACAAAAGAATCAAACTAACTGCTTCGTTTAAATTTAGCACGAAAAGTGCTTGATCACCAACACATACCTCAGCAGTCACTTGTCGGGCTTCTACAAGATCAGCTTTGTTACCAGCCAAAGCCATGACAGTGTTTATGTTACCTGAGGAAATTAAAGCTGTATTAATGCTACAGAACTTCTACAGTATACAAGTCAAAGTATTATAAAAAAAATGTTACAAAGTACATGATAGAAAACAAATTATAATGGTATCATATCAAAAAATATTCAAGAACTTTAAAAGAAAAGTAAAAATAAACAATGACAGAGAAGAAAGCTCCTACCTTGGGCTTGGAGTTCCTGGACCCACTTCTTTGCACGAGTGAAAGTTGCCTACCAAGTAACAAAGTAATTACATTATAATGCGGAGAGTAGGAATATATGTAGTTTTAATTTCCCCACTAAGACGCTGGATTTAATAAGATAACGTTCAAGTAAAATGCAATAAAAAAAAACAGTGATTTACTAATCTCTCGTACAAGTAAGATAAAGGTGGAACAAGCAATGCATCCAAACAATGATAGATACCCACATATAAAACTTCCCAATCCCAATCCCTCATCCCAGTTGCATAATGCCGATAAAAATCGATGTTTGGTAAAAACCAGAACAAAATTTAATAATCTGATACAAAAACCTCTTAACAAGATGCAAAAACTTGTGAAACTTTTGTTCAATCAAATACCAATCTTTATATTAGGTGCTTTTGGGGGAGCAAACCGTAAGAAGAGAGTTTGTTCTTGGTATAGAAAGTTAAAATATCTTCTACTTCATATGATTTCCATTCAAGTAATGCATCATCATAACCATAAAATCTATCCCAACTATTTAGAACTTATATCCTCCATTCACTCCCGTTGAGTGTTATATGAGGTGTTAAGCATAACTATACTTTTTTTTTTTTTTTGCATAAATTCGATTCATATTACTTTAGCCTACTAATGTTCCTTATTAATCCTCAAGCAATAATTTAATCTATCCATCTTGCTATGCATCTTCTAACATTCTTTGTACATTCTCAAACCACCTAAATCTATTTTCCACCACCCATCAACAATAGATGTTACTAACCCATTCCAATAGTATGATAATTTTTCAATTTATCACTTCTAATTTTAATCTATATCAATACTAACATTCTCATTTCTACCACTTCATTACAAGAAGATCCCTATTCTAAAATTCATAGCAAAGCTGAACTAAAAAGCTTATCATAAATCTTCATTAATCTGATCATCATTCAACTAATTTGAGCAACAGTATCATCATCTAAATTTTTTTGACAACAAATGTAGAAAAGAAAGAAAGTCTAAACTATTTATTACTAACCGCATTCGTTACATCATACACAATTATAGCTGCTGCAGCACCCCTATAATACATCGGAGCCAAACTATGATATCTCTCCTGTCCAGCAGTATCCCAAATCTCAAATTTTACAGTTTGATCATTAACTGCCAAAGTCTGTGAAAAAAACGCTGCCCCAATTGTTGACTCCTGCAAAGAAAGTTAAAAAATATAAATAACATAAATAAATCACCCATAAAAATTGAATTCCTCAAGAAGGCATTGAACACCATTGACTACACAAACCTGGAATTCAACAAATTGACCTTTAACAAAGCGCAAGACTATACTTGACTTGCCGGTTCCAACATCTCCTAACAGTACCTGTTTTACCCAATCAAAGTCAACGTCAGAAATCCAACGACGGGGATTGAATCAAATTGTCATCCCGCTACAAAAGACTAATTAAATACCATAAGAAAGAAGAAAGTTTTCATTCTAATACTGTTCTTTACCATCACACAAAACTATAATAACAAAATTTTACAATCCTAACAACAACAAAAAAAAAGATCAGCAACAAGGCGGTATAAACCAATTTAAATAAAAACTAAAGTTTGATTGTTGCCAAAAAAATATATATATGTAATCCAGAAAATCTTCTAACAAAACATTCAACAATGGACGTCAACCGGATCGAATCGCACAATAACAGCCCAATTTTTGAAAAAAAAATTGCATAAATCTATTTCCGCCAACATAAAAACAAAAAAGAAACCAAGAATGCAGTGTATGTATGACAAGTACCCGGCGGTTCCGATGCAAAAAACAAAATTAAATCCGAAACCTTTCAGGTAAAATATGCAAACTATAAGACTATACCAGAGATTGAACGAAAAAATACTCACCAATTTGGCATTTTTGACCTTGTTCTCAACCGCCGACGCCATTATCTCGAGAATCAGAGACTGCAGAGAAGAAAAGGAACAAGAACACGGAAATCGCAGCCTAATTTGAGAGACAGGAACACGGAGGGAGGAAGAAATCGTGGAAATCGTGGCTTGGTATAATATACTAGAATCGGCTTCTGGTAGTCCTGCGGAACAATGCAACGAACTATGTGGGCCCGAACCAGGCAAGCCTCGGCGTCAAGTTCACGTCGAAGGTGAATATCGGTGGAATCTGAACCGTTCAAATGGACAAATAACACGTGGCGGTAGCGGAGAAGGTTTATTGTCGGAGGGGACGGGTGGAGGAAAGGTAGCTAGCGGCGACTTTGCAGTTCTGCAACGATTCGCTGCTTGCATATAATACGTCGATAATTATTTTTATTTTTTATTATTTTATTTTATTTTTGAAGACGCGTCGACGGGTCAAAAATTTTAAATTTAAATTTGACCGATTAAATGAGTTGAAAATTCTAAAATATTTATTTTTTTTTAGTTGAGCTAAAACTTTAGTTTTGTTATTTCTTATGAAATTATGAGAAATGTGAAAATGAAATCATTATAAAAAGGGTAGATATTGAGAAGAAAGAATGAGAAATTTGGTGAGAGGAGAGAAAGATTTCTTAGAGATTTATAAAATAATTTTGTATTTCATACCTTTAATTTTAATATTTTTACTTATATCTTGGAATAAATTTGAAAAGATAAAATTTTATAAAAAGGAAAAAAAATTGGTGGTTGATTAAGTGATTTAGGTCTCATTTGAGTGGCCTTTTAATTTCATAAGAGTTTATAGTGCTATAAAATTGTTGCACATTGATGCTACCATTTGAATAAAACACCATTTTTGTGCTTTAGTAAATACAAATGTTTTGTATTATCTTTTTTTTTTAATTAAGAATGGTCAGAGGCTATTATATGAGCCTCTAATGACCCTCATGTGCCTAATTCACAACTGTCAAGTGGCCAGAGGGGGACTCAAATATGTGACCTGATGAAACTTACGACCTTCAGAGAGGCCATTCTATCAACAGGACATGGATGGTAACATGTTCTATATTACCTATTTGATTAGCTATTAGTTTTAGCTTTTTTATTTTGAAAAGACTATATATATATATATATATATATATATATATATATATATATATATATATATATATATATATATATATATATATATATATATAAGCACATACACACATCAAATTTATATGAGATGTATGTAAATATTTCTTTTGGGAATAATGATAATAATGAAATTAAATAACAATTACAAATTTTATGTTAAACAAACTAATAAAAATAATTTAAATTTCTTTTATTTTGTGGATGCTTTATCTTATTTATTGTTTGCAAGAATAAAATTATAATTTGTAAATGACATGATGAGATAATAACGGTCTTCTTCCTAGGTCGATCATTTCTACTTTTGCAAATAACAAAAAGCTGACGTAAGGGTTGAGTAGTACTTTCACTATCATTATCACCACTTAGACCTCAATATCAAATATCATTCTAATCCATACTTCGACATATCCTTCCCCAAATCTTATATAGATATCACTCTATCCTTTATAATTCCATCTTATCGTTCACCACTATATGCCCTTGCAAACAAACATGCCACTATCATCTTTCATGTCTGCCACTATGTTATGATAGACTATCCACTTTCACTAAGTGGAGTTGATGCTTCTACTTTATACATCTTTAGTAAGCTTGACATAGCTTGTTAAGTATTTAATTATTTTTTAAGAGTTACTTCAAACTAACTAAATATGTTATGCACATTTAATTCCACGTAGGTGTGTGTAAAATAGAATATATAGTAAAAAAGCAAAATTATTTATCTTTATGTCTTTGTGCATAAGATTTATGTTAATGTTTGCAACACGCGGTCTAAAGATTTTGAGATAAATTTTAATTAATTTTAATTTATAATTTATACAATTTTGTATGTGCTATGATACTATTCTTTTTTATTTGGTAAAAATATATTTAACGAATACCTTGGCATCATAATGGGGTGAGGTAAAATTTTGAGTGATTGAGACTTAACTCATCAACATGAAAATTTTACTATGATTGAAAATTTTACTATGACTAAAAATTTTAGGGATAGTCCCCTATGACTTAGATATCAAGTATGGGCAAACTTGTGCAAAGCGTAAAGCACCTTTGAGCATGCTCGTAAAAGTAAGTAGACAAAGCAAAATTAAGTTCATATTGTGAGAGCATGTGTGGATCCTTTTACACTACTTGCTCGCAAGCACATATTGAATATACTAGAAGAATAATAACTTTTATATAATATTTATTAATTAGTAGAGTTGTACGCTATCAACATTAGAAGAACTAATGGAAAATGGACACTGGATCACAACAAACTTATGTATGCATGAAAATAGGTTTAAATTAATCCTATTTTAAAATTATATGATTGTTACTAAATTTTTAAATTTCTTTCAAGATAAACATATCTGGATAAAAGATATTTTGAGTAAAATATCTATAAGAGAAAAGGTTTCCAATTGGTATAAGTAGTTAGAGTTTGATCTATGGAGGAAGACAATGAACAAAAAAAGATGGGAAGATTTTATGGACTAGGTGCATAGTATAAGGCATATAACGATCAACATTCATTTTAGAAACAATTTTAAGATGATTGATAAGTTGGCGAGTAGACTAGTGGTTGTATGTATCAAATATATAGAAGCTTAAATGAATGTTGCAATGACTATATTACAAGCTGAAGTGCTAGTGTTGAGGCATTAAATTAAAAAATTGAAGCTTTAAGCATAATAAAAGGATGAGGATGAGGAAGATGAAGAGGTATAATAAGATTAATGAGTTGAAATGATAACATTTAAACAATATTATTGTATCTCTTTCTAAATTAGTTGACTTGTAATGAACTTGTTTTGATTTAAATTTGAGATTTTTTGTAAACTCTTGTAATTGAATGTAGAATATTATGTAGTCATCTAATCATATGTATATTGCTTATAACATAAATCTACTGTTTTTATTTCAGTGTTAATAACCCACATATGTAAAAATATTAAAAAAGAATAGACTCTTAGTTATTTATTTATTTAGGTGGTACTTAATTTATGATTGCATTTTTGATGAATGATAAAGAACATCAATTAATAAATTTCAATATTATGTTCTCTACAGTAAAATTGATCATGTTGGTTTCAAGTAATATTCAACGGCCTTACTGTTGGTTGTTTTTAGTAGCCCGATAGTAAAAAAATTGTTTGTAATATGTAAGTATAAACTTTATAATATGTTGAATGCTCTTTAATGGATGAAGCTAAAGTGAAAATATTTTTAGGATAAATATCTTCATGCTAAAATATAAATTCACACACATCAAATAAAACATATATCATGGAAGTATAATTTATAAAAATCAAGATAATTATAAAAAAAACATAATATTTCTACTAAATAAATATTCAATTTAAAGTTTATTGATAATATGAAGAGAATTATTTTTAGAGGTAGAGAAGTCTAAAAGCCTAGTTAGAGAAATTTTTTAGGCTTAATAGAATATAGCTCAACATATTTGCCCTGGAATTTAAATTCATATGTGTTTAAACATCTATAATTTATGACTTTCATGTCTAAAAGCTAGGGTTTACCTAAGAGTACTTGGGGAACACTCATAGATAGGACATCTCACTGAATCCTATCAATATGTTCTCTTAGTTAAATGCGTATAGGATAACATAAAAAAATTATTTTGGAGGTCTTATTTATCTACTCGATCACATGAGGTGGTGGTGAGGCTCTGAGAGGAGCTTTATTCTAACAAAAATAAATGTGAAAAAATCATAAATACAATTGCCACTTACTCATTGTCAATAAGTAGTTTATATAACATTTTTTTCACTTTTAAATAAGTGTACAAATTTGATATATACCTTTAATTTGTATGAACACATAAAGTAGTTGATCCACCTAAAAATTACTTATTTTTAGTGTACATTTCATGCTCATTTTATGCACATTTTTAATGATATTACACTTTAAAGGAATGTATTTTGCATATTTTTGTCTTAAGGTGTAAGAAATAGAATTTTTATGAAAATGAAGCAAAAACGGTGCTTTAGAGCCAAATCTAGCAAAAAAGAAAATTTTAATATAACACATTTTGATATGACTTTCTATGCTTAATTTCCTCTATAGTTATCACATGTTTTTGAACGAAATTATACTCTAAAGAAAGGTTATTTTGATGTTTATCTTGTAGCTATACCAATCTGGAGTGCACTAGAGCTTAAACGGGGCAAAATGGTGGAGTTGTGCGCAGGGTGGCATCATAGCACCCAAAGTGGTGTTATAATGCCAGTTACAGGCGCTATGGTGTTGACTCTGGCACTAATAACACTCGAGATGGTTTTTGGACGGGTTTTGGGCGATTTTGAGCCATTCTGGGATGTTCTACAAGCTTCTGGACAACTTGCACACCCCATAGAGTGATTCAATGAATCTAAACACTTGGAAAAGATTTTTTTATGAAGAGATATGTCTCTTAGAGTGAAAATGTGTATCTCTTGGATGAAGGGGTGTGTCTTTTGGAAAAAAGAGGTATTTAGCTCCTCTTTAAATAGAGGGGTTTGGCGCCTCTCATGAGAGGTAATTAGAGTAGTAATTAGTCCGTGTTTAGGAAAAGTTTTAAGGAGATATTTAGTTTGAGTTTGGCTTGAGCATGAAGAAGTAGATTTCTCCATTTTCTAGAGAGATTGATTAGGGATTTTGAGATATATAAGTAAGGAAACATGAACGACGCATGGATCGGTAGAGGACTTTGTTGGAGAGATTTTCCTCTTTCTTTCATAGGGAAAAAATGAAGTATTGTGTTATTCATTTTCTTGTAATTGTTGTAAACACTTTCTAGTGGATTGTCTTAGATTTAAACGAAATTTTCTGTTGTGTTATATCCATGCTTTGTAAGTAATTTTATTTACTATTTTCTTTTAATATGAAGTAGTGACGTGTGTAGAAAAATTATTTTTATGATATAATTATTTTTTATTTTTATGTGATGAGTAATATCTCTTTTGCTTCATTGACATAACTTAGGTGGCAATATGTCATGTTAAAATCTGTTGTAAGTGAAACCAAGACTAAGGAAAGCGGTGATCTTACAACTTAAGTGCACTCATATTGTCCGGTTGGCAAGTAAAATAGTTAGGCAGCAATGCAACTTTTTAGAAAATATAACTTAATGATCTGGTTCTATTAGATGCTTCTATGTGACAGATAATTGCATAAAACTAATAGAAAACTAAACAAACATATATGCTCGAAAGAGGGTAGGTACACGTATGATCCTTGTTGGCACATAACTTATTACTTAATTCTATCAATTCTTTTTATTGTTGATATTATTATCTTTATTTTACTTTTCTTTTGCAATGAAATAGATACATGTTTATGCAATTAGATTTACTTATAAATTCTCTTATTTTTTTAATGTGATGGTATTTTCATCGACTCTTAATGAACTTTGCAAACTGATCACTTGTGAGGTTAAAATTTATTGAGAAACATAATGACCGGAGGGCTATGATTTCACCAAACTAGTGAATACCACACTTCATTTTGGGCAGAGCCATGCCGATCACCTAAGGAGGAGTGCAAATAAATAAGGAGATAGGTTTAAATGGGCGTAGAATTAGTTAGTTTTAGAGTGACATACTAGATTATTATCAATTTGGCTTAAGGTTTAGTACACTGACGCTGAGATTCGGTCAATATAGTGGCATAGGCTTATGGACATCTAGAAGTGAGAGGCTGGATAGTTCTGATGAAGAATCGAGATGTTAAGGAATCAGCCTTAAGTTAGCTAATGTTCTTTGCTAGCTCCAGAATGGGGTAAAGAATATGTATGCTCATTGTCACTAACTACGTTAAATTATAAGCATTTCATTCCTTCACATTATCTAGGTAATTGCACAAGAAGGGTAGTCTTTAACATCTCAAAATTCTCCAAACCAATTTATCCATATAAGTTATCTTTAGATTTAATATTTTTATTTATGAGTAGTTGTTAGAAAAACCATTTTAATCGACATTCCAAACTAATGCCTAATAGTAGTAGACTTAAAATAGCTTAAGGGATTTCTTACATCGCTTATCTGCGAGATCGATATCGGGGTCTTAAAAAAAAATCTTACATTACTTGAAACGACACATATACTTACGTAGTACCCCAAGTGTGTGACTATTCTCTAAATTTTATAGCATTTTTATTTTGAACACTAGCCACTAAATATAAATTGGGTTAAGTTTTTTGTCATCCTTTGGAAGCTAAATTACAGCGTAATTGTGGGTCGGGTCAGTAGCCATAAAAAGAGATTTAACCAGCGCTTCACTCATTTAGTGCTTTATTGCATCATTGACCTCAACATGAGGATCCACCACAACATGATCATATATGTTTTTTCTTTGGTAGTACACATCCTCAAAATCCATACATTGCTTTTATTGAGGGAAACTACTTGTATAGTGGCCAATACGACCACATATAAACTAGATAATATAAAATGTTTTGAGAATATGTACTCCAATCAGAGCCTTCTCCTTCCGAGATCATTTGGTTTTTAGAAGCCCATAGATGGAAGTTATGAGATGTGGTAGAGAACTCCTTCTAAATGCAATTATAAAATTCTTACAATGTTATGATCAAATATAATATTTAAATTGAGAATCAACTTGAAATGCATCATTAAGGTAGTTAACTTCTTGAGTAACATTTCATGATGACATATGTTGATAAGACCACTAAAAATCTCAAGATTGTAGTATTAAATCATCACTCATATTATCATAAGCTAATGAAAGCATTTAGTATACTTAAAAATAATCATAGAACCTTGTTGAGATGTGTTCATCTATTCTACAAGCTAATTATAAATAATTAAGAACACATATTTTTGCTTTAAAAAATCTTCCAAGTCATACCAAAAAGATAATGGTTGGCCTGGCCGCTTAATTCTTTATATGAGATTAATTCAATATAATTTGGCATGAGCTGTTAATTCCACAAAAATAGAATAAACTCATCAGTCTTGGCACGTAGACATAAGACTTTGGTCTACGTCAACCAACAAATTAAAGAAGACTTAAGTTAAGTTGACCAAAAAAAAATTGGTGGATCAATATAAACAATTCCAATTATATCAACGTTATATTCTCAATGCATATATCATTGAGTGTTGGCGTTAATTTTTGATGTCACATGTGTAGGGTGTCCGACGACTAGCCCGAGATGATTCATGACTCATTTATAGTATCTAGTAGCTCGGGACTCCCATCTGAGACCTCTGGTATATGTTCAGGGCATGAAATAATGGTCTACGATAATTCGTCTTATTCGGTAGAACCCGTAGTTGGATGGACTCGCCCAGGACTTTGGACATATTTGATGTCCACTATGGGGTTTAGAGGTCCCCTTGTATCCATTTGGAGCCTCCCCGGGGTAAAGGGAAGTCACGGAGCCTTTCTACATGCACTACGGAAAAATTAGAGTTTGGAACAGTCTACCCGCGACGTAATCCAGAACACCCTTTGGCGACATATTCTCCAATCAATGAACGAGCAAGATACTCATTTTTGAAGTTAGGGGACCATAATATACTCATATGTAGTTTCCCATAGCTTTCAGATCAAGGAAACTATCTCCCGGACGTTTCGGCGAAAACAACGCTTTCGAGGCTATACCAGCACCTAGGCTCTCTCTCTAAAAATTGTCTAGATTTCTAAGCTCTCTCTAAATTTAAATTATTTTTACGTACAAAATGAATATTTATTTTATTTATTTATTTATTTATTTATTTATTTTGAAATAATATTTTGATTACTATAACTAAAAGAATTAAAAATTATACCCAACAACATATATTGAATGTCGTGATGATATAATACTTTAAATATTTGGTTGCATTAATATCATTGAAATTGAATGATATTAAGTTCATTGGATTCTTTTCATCAATATACGTACTTTAGCTATGAGAATGGAATATCTGAAGATCATTTAATCAATCAAGAAATATGATAACTAACCAAATATACAATTTGAGTGCTTGTTTATAATAACTAATTATACATATAAAGTGCTTTATTTAAAAATCAACTATTATCAGAACTTCTAGAGCCATCATGTTTGGCTCATTAAAATATTTATTTTGATTATTAGAAATTTAGGCCCTGTTTGGGGTAGCTCATTTGGTGCGGTACTTTTGAAAACACACTCATGCCCGTTTGAGTAAACTTTGTTTCAGTAGATTTTTCAAAAAGTAGTGTTTTCAAACCGCAGAAATCAATGTTTTCACACCATCCTGACTAGATGTGATGGCGGCTTTCTAGCTTCAGTTTGGCTTTAAAAAAAAAAATTGTAATGGTCACCATAATTTTTTTAGCAGCAGCTTATTAATAAACTGCAACTATCCCAAACAGACCCTTAAATAGTTCAAAGGCCTATGGCATTCTTCATAAATTTTGATTTATAATTGTGGAATTAATTTAATTGTCCAAAAGTCTATTATGCTTTCCCTTTTTCAAAATTTTCATATAGCACTTTATATTTATAAAATAAAAAAGTAATATGATAAAATGATATAATGGAAGGTTAAAAATAAAATTTATAAACTACAATTAAGCTGGCAATGTTATGTGATTTAAATTGTTTTGAATAGAAAGCAAAACATTACTATTAAAGTCTAGTGCAACACAATTAAAATTATTAAGATGGATGTGATAAATCTTAAATATATAAATTAAAAAAATATTTATATTAGAGAAATAACTTACTCTCATCTATTAAAAAAATGTGCTTGGAGATAGATTCACATGATTTGAACATAAAATAAACTATAGAGATTAAATATGCTTCATGTTGAGTTGTTGACCTTAGTTTTGTTCTATTCTTCATTCACCTCGAGGATTTAAGATAAACTTGGAATAAAACACGTAAAATGAAAAGCAAATACAATTGAATTCAATCAAACTCTAAAGTAGGACTGAAATGCAGATCGGCGGGGGAATATCTAGAAATTATTGTTTCTTCCACATATCATTGTAGTGCTTGGAATTTTATGCTATGAGCTATATTTGGTTCATTATCAATGTATGAATAGCGTGAAATAAGTTTCGACAGCTATCGGATGGCTTCTTTTGTGAAATTTTATTTGGTGAGCTTTCATGCATGAAAATTCATCCAAGGTAAGGTTTTTCATCGGTGTCATTTTGCAAAATGGACTCTGCAAATGCGTTTGGATTGTCGAAATTATTCAGATAAGCCCCTGCAAGTCTAAATCGGACTTCGTCTTAAGGCTCATTAAACCTATGATAATTTGAATGATAATTATGATAATTTGAACGATAATTATGTTTTCACCCTCAAAATAGGTCAAATTAACTCTGAGCTCAAAAATCATCAAATTGAGTCGAGAACATTAAAATTGACTAATTTGAAGTTCTTCTAAGCTCTCGTCCAAAATCTCAATTTTGGTTGGGTGACCCCCAAATTTGTTTTCTTGGGGATTGCTTTGACTAAGACCAACTCAATCATTGAATTCTTTAAGTTTCTTTTCATCCATAATGGATTGGGATTGTCATTTTGGCTAACTCCACAAAATTTTCAGCCCTTTGGTGCACCCAAGGGCATCCATTTGTGCTACGACACACCCTCGAAGTTTGTCAGCATGTGACCCACTTTTTATATGTTTGCAAATTATGTTAATAGCAACGGCACCAAAAACTTGATCCCGCTTTAATATATATATATATATATATATATATATATATATATATATATATATATATATATATATATATATATATTTCGATTTTATGATTGAATGTTTAATGTGGATTCTACGCAAGTATACGTATCGTATCAAGTAATACATGGCTCTAGTGGAGTCCTGGTTATCGATCCCACATGGATGTTTTTAACAGAATTGTATCAGCTAAAATTTAAAGGAATTACTTACTAATATATTAAACGGAAATTTAAAGTAACTACAACAACTAATGTAAACTAATGCTTGAAATAAAATTGATTTAAATAATTCAGAAAAAGTATCATTCTCCTTGTTTTTAGAAAATTAAGTGAATGATGAATCTAAATAGAATTCTTGAATTGTATTGTGACAAATAGGAGCATTCCTATTCTTTACCCTTTGGTCCGAGTGCAACGAACAATGACTAATCCTATGTTTGATTATCGAATCATAGCTGCAGTGGGAGGATACTAGCTGCCACTTCAGAGCTCCCACGTTCACCTCACCTGAGAGCTAACATCTACACTTCAGCTCTCAAACAATAAGACCAAATTGAATATTTTAGTATGTCACACTAAAGTGTCCAATTCTACGTTCGATAAATAATATTTCCCTATTTATTTGCACCCTCCTTCCAAGGCTTTTGACTTCCCTGAATATTGGATGTAATTTTTACTATAGTTGATACTTCAACATATTTTAACACATCAATTGCCGGATTGAAAGTAAATTAAGTTCTAAGTAAAAATTATGAAAATTATTTTAATACATTAGGTACTTCTATTTAATTTCATCAATTTGCATAATTTTCATAAACAATGAGAAAGACTAAGAAAACTACTCAGAATGCATGAGAATAAAATAAAGCATGGATTTCATTTAAAGTTAACAACAATAAACAAAGATACTTATCTTAATTTCCTCCCAGCTGAACTCTCGAAATTCCTTCGACTTTTCCTTCTACAGTATAAAGACACTTCTAACTCACTAAAGATTCACTAAGACTCTCTAAATAAACTCACTTAAGACTCCAGAGACACACACAAATGACACACAAAATACACACTAAAAGACTAAAATTCGTCCTCTATTTATAGAGGTAGGCAAAGGTCCAAGGGATGCTTAAACACCTCTTCAAAAAGTGTTCAGGTTCAATGTATATGCATTTTGAACTGTCTCGCCGTCGGCGAGAAAAGACCTCGCCGTCAGCGGGGCTTCTAGAAGGTCTTCAAACCGCGCGTCTCGCTGTCGGCTGGCTCGGGCTCGTTGTCGGCGAGGTAGTTTTAATTCCTTCAGAAATTCTCCTCGTGATCTCGCCGTCGGCGGCCTCTATCTCGCCGTCGGCGACTTAGTTCATTTTGCATGAATTTCTTTCTTTTTGATCCAAATTCGCTTCATTTCATGTTTTTTGCTTCCATCACTTATAAATCTTCATTCCTGCAGTAAAATAAAGAAAATACCTTTCTTTAAAGTGCAATTTCATCAAAAATAGATATGAATTTCTTAATGTATTTTTCTGTGATCAAAATCCCCCAAACTTAATTATTACTTGTCCTCAAGTAATTTTAATACTAAATAAAAAATAATGATTTCTGTAATAGAATTTTTTAATTCAGATATACTATGAATCAAATTTAAATAACATTATAGTAAAGTTGAATAGAAATATTTCTAAATAATTAAAATAACTTTATAGATGTAAGATTATCTAGTTATCAGGTCTAAGATTTCTAGCTTTCTATTTATTTTAGGAATGACTATATTTAAAAAAATAAATTACTTAAGATATTTAGATGATAGGAAGTTCAAGAAAACACTATTTAATAAAATACTAATATATATATATATAAGTTTAGAAATATAATTAATTTTTACCCTTTAGGTTGAATCCATTAAGCCAATTTTGATAAGCGCATCTCCTCAAGCTTCTCCTCACTTATATTTTTCTTTTCTTTTCTTTTCTTTTTGGATTGATTTTCAATATTTCTTTTCTTTCTTTTTTTTTAAAGTAAGGATTACTGTATCTGGATAGCCTGTTAATAATTTTGAACTTCAACTTTTCTTCCTAAATTTGAAACTTAAAATATTTCCTTGCTTATATAGATTTCATAGTCTTTACTTCATGGAGTTTCAATCCTTTCTTTTTCACTTAAATACTTAAGAATTTCAATTTTAAAATATAGTTTCCCCTTACTTTAAATAGTTTACTATATTCTTATTCCTTTTAACCAAATATCTTATTCCATTAATTAATTGAATTACTAGAAACATTTTATTTAACTTTCTATAATAACTAAATAAAGTAATTCATGTTTATTGAATTGAAAAACTACTATAGAAAATCATTTTATAATAATTTTTGAAAATAAAATTGAGAACAATTTAATAATTAAATTTGTATTTCTACTTTCCCCCAAACTTAAATTTTTCTATCTATACTAAATAGTGAAAATGGAAAGTATGTAGTAAAATTCATCATACCTTTCGAGTTTTAGGTATTTCTTTTCTTCGAAATTTTTGCAGGCTTTTTCATTACTTACAGAACCTATACTGTTAGTATTCTTCCACATATAGTATTTAAAAGAAAGTGCAGGGATGAAATTTTAAAATATGTATCAAACATAACAAATGAAAACTTAATCTATTACTACACATACAATCAAATAACCTACTTAAAAACATATTAAAACAATCTAAACAATATTAAAAGTTCATAACTTATAAAAACTTAAACTAACATCCTATATAAAAAAAAATTGCAACTAATTTAACACACATAAGAAGTCTAACATCATAGCATAAGCAAACATACCAACATCCACGACTCACGTAATGTACGTAATAATTACACACGGAATAATAAAGTTTCCAAAATAACAATAAATCTAAACAAACCAAACAAACTAAACAAAGGCTCTAATCTTCTCGCATCAAAATCCCGTGCTATATCATCTCCCCGATCTCCAAGCCGAGAAGGTCGAGCAGTGCAGGTACTCGTGTATAGTGGGGGCACTCAGGAAAGACAACATCTAAATCATCACTCCTATATCGACGTTCAGCCTCATAATATGCAATTTCGTACTCTGAACGTCGCTGGAGATATTCGCTATCATAATCGTGTCTTCTTTCCAAGCCTCCAATCCTTTGGTCTATATGCTCAAATCTTCTTTCCATATTTTCTCCAAATAACTCAAAACTCTTTCTACTTAGGGTTAATTCATTCATCATATCTTGAAGGGTAGGAGTGGTGTACTGAGGGGGTTCATAACTAGTAGAGGGTATATCTCTACTTGAAGAAGGTACATAATCCCTTGTCGCAGATCTCCATCCTTCGTGGGATTCATATTTCTTTATATTAGCCTGAGTAATGGGTTTCATAGGTTCAACCCATTCCTCATTATATCTTGCCTCTACCCCAGATAATTGGCATAGTGCATAGATAAGACCAGGATGTCCTAGTCCTCCTCCACTTTCATTTCTTGAGGTGGCTAATATATTCTTATAAATTACACTTCCCACATTAATACTCTTTGGTTATGAATACAGAAATTCAGAACTGCTATATCTCTTGTTACCTCACTATGGTGGTAGGTAGGTAACAAAGTAGAACAAATAAAATAATGTTAGGCTTTAGATGTTGCATTTAGCATAAAAAGAGGGAAGTTTACCTGTTCTCGCTGTTTTATCTTCCTGACGCCTTTCCCATCAGTGCGAAAGTCGATCACCTCTTCCAGTGGTCCTTCCATAGTTCCAAAAGTTTCATATTCGTTGGTGTAGGTGTCTCTAACCTCGTAATAAGCATTTATTATAGCAGCGTTGAATTCCACAAAAAATCCTCTAACCTTAACCGGTGCATCTTCAGCCTGTGTTAAGTTCGTATAAAATTCCTTTACCACTTCTACAGCGGCTCTGTTGGTCACGAAACAAAAATTTTCCCATCCTCGTTCCTTAATGATTCACTCAACTTCTCCTCAAGGATTCTTGAAAACTCGGTCTTGAATGCATTTTCTTGCTTGTATGTTTTGAAAGTATCGAGTTTGTGCTCTTGCGTTAATGAATCGAGTTTCGTCGTAATCTATCCGTCGCTTTTGTCGTGGAGCCATTTTCGATCTGTGAAATTTTGCAAAAATTTTAACTAAACTTCCAAATATTACTAAGAAGACTTCCTACAACATCTGAAATCCATTTAAATCAATTTCCATGAAATTCTTCCAAATATTTTCTCCACATTTTGAAAATTTTCAAAATTCCCCAATGTAGAAGAAATCCATGATGAAAATAAAATTTTTTTGCATAGGAGTGAAGCTCTTACCAAGGGAAGATGAAATCCGGTGTCAAAAAGTGTTGAAATCGCTTCGAATCCAAGATCTCTCAAGTCATAGGTCGGTTTTTTTGAAATTTTGAGAAAGGGGATGATGAATAGTGTCGGTTGACTGGTCAAATATAGGTCTTTTTGCGATCTCGTTGTCTGCGAGGTTTTTCTCGCCGTCAGCAAGCTAATTAATTTGATAAGGCAAAAGTTTCGGAAAAAATCCGCAGTCGGATAGCTCGGTCTCGCTGTCAGCGGGTTTTCTCGCTGTCGGCGAGATAATTCTCGCCGTCGGCGAGATCTCAAAAATTTTAAATTTTTGAAATTCGTCAATCATTTTCAACCTCGATTTGCCCTTAATCAATCTTCCGATCACTTAATTTAATAATAATATGAAGATTAGATACTTATACTGACAAAAAGTTCACACAACACAAACAATATAACTTTATATATGAAATCCATAAGACTTACAAACTTCACACTAACAACTTAATACATACTTAAATGTTCAAATCCATAAAACTCAGCATTGCAATCCACATCACAACACTCTAAATGCTGAGACATAACAATTACAAATAATCTCATCAAATCTGAGATGATCAAATTAAAATTCAAATCATAATAAAACCTAAATTCAAATTAACACATATATACACAATATATGACATAAAATCGAAATCTTTCCTACTCTTCAGTGTCTGAACTATCATCTTCTCTGATATTTTCGATGCGATGCAGGTGCACAAATAAATTATAGAAAGGCCTGAAAGGAAATTCTGCAGTAGATTCTTCATTAATCCATCCCTTCTGTCTTAGTAAATGAATAAAACTGGCATCTAAATGTCCAGTATAATCAAAGTGCTCATTCATCCTCCAGTCAATGTGATCAAACATATCAGAGATATTGTCAATGGAATTCATCATATTTTACAATTCTTTCTCCAATCCTTTAATCTTCTTCAGAATGAAATTAGTTTTATCGATGAGGGGCCTTCACTAAAGGATTGTTCTGTGATGCTCTGTCAGAAATAATGGTAATCTCATCATTGTTATCCAAGGTTGGAAACATATCTGCATGATCAAGTGGTTTTCATGGCAAAAGTACTTTTTCCCAAGCCTCATAAGAAACTTGGTACTGACTGCATAAAGCAAATATAGTCGATGGGTGTCCAAGTCCATGAACTGAACCATGCACAATCAATCCTAATGCAAACTTTACTATTATTGACCCAACATCCAATTTGAATACAGTAGTTTAATATAGCGCATTCCTTTGAAACTTTATTTACTCTCATTGTAGGTAATAATTTTAATGAGATAAAGAAATGCCAGTGCTTCGAGATAGGGTTAAGAAGTGATGCAGAAAAACTGACATACCCGTCTTCGCGTAACTCCCAATCATCAGGTTTCTCAGTCAGGTATCTATAGATCTCGTTCATATTGTATCTTGAAGGCACAAAGTTGGAATAATGATAAACAGAGGTATTCTCCATAGAAAACAATTCATTTACCCTTGAAGGAGTAAATGTTACCCATCTTCCTCTGATGTAGACATTTCCATTGTTGATCGCATGTAAATTAGAGTAAAACTCTTTAACTACTGGGATAACTACAGTGAATGTCGTGTAACAAAATACCTCCCAATGCCGCTGTGCGATCATTTCTTCGATTTTTGTAGTGGAATTCTCTACTCCTCTGTTGACAAATCCCCTTTCTTTAATAAGTCTTTTCTTCATCAAGTCTTTGTTGAAGATACGATGCGCCTCCGAACTGACAAATTTTCTTCGGTTGAAAACTTCATATTTTGTGGTTTCTAAGAATTTAGGTGCCATTTCGGATTGAAAGGATTGATCTCTAGTCGTTTCTAAGGAAGAAAATGGTGTAAAATTGGATTTGGGATAATTTCCTACAAAGAAATGGCTTAGATCTGTCCAAAACCGCACGAAAATCTTTAAGAAACCAAAATTTCAACTGCCTCGCCTTCGGCGGGAAGTTTCTTGCCATCGGCGAGCTAGTTATAAAACTGAATTAAGTCATGGCACACAATCTCGCTGTCGGCGGGCTCGGGCTTGCAGTCGGCGAGATTCGTAAAAATCGCCCATTTTCGCTCTGGTCCGAATATTTTCTGATCTCATCATATAGGTTCGAATTTGTGATGATTCTAATTAAAAATTTGAGTAGTAAGATTTATTTTAATAATATAGACTCACTAATTTATAGATAATTAAAAATAAAAGACTAATATGGGTTACCTCCCATAAAGCGCTTGGTTTAACTTCGTCAGCCCGACCTAATTTCAGTTAGTAATCAGGTTGACTAAGCATTAAAACCTCTTTAAAATTTGGTCTTCTACTTTCAAAATATGGTTTTAATCTATGTCCGTTTACCTTAAATCTATGTCCTGTTTTTGGATCCTCAATTTTTATAGTTCCATATGAAAATATTTGAGTTATGGTGAAAGGTCCTAACCATCGAGATTTCAATTTCTCAGGAAATAATTTCAATCTAGTATTATATAGTAGAACTTCTTGTTCTGGTTCAAAATTTCTCTGATTAATCTTCCAATCATGCCATAATTTCATCCTTTCTTTATAAATTCTATTATTATCATATGATTCATTCCTTAGTTCTTCCAATTCATTTAATTGTAACAATCTCTTCTCACCAGCTTCTTTCATATTATAATTAAATTCTTTAATCGCCCAATATGCTTTATATTCTAATTCAACTGGTAAGTGACAAGTTTTTCCATATATAAGCCTATAAGGAGTCATTCCAATCGGAGTTTTATATGCAGTCTTGTATGCTCATAATGCAGTGTCTAGTTTTATAGACCAGTCTGATCTATTAGGGTTTACAGACTTTTCTAATATACGCTTAATCTCTCGATTAGAAACTTCAGCTAATCCACTAGTTTGTGGATGATAAGCAGTTGATATCTTATGCATAATATTATATTTTACTAGTTTGTGAATATATTTATTTCTAAAATGAGTTCCTCCGTTAGTGATAATCACTCTTGGCATTTCAAATCTAGTAAAAATATTTTTCATTAAAATTTTTGAAACACTTTTATCATCAACCCTAGGTAAAGCTTATGCTTCGATCCATTTGGAAACATAATCAACAACTACTAATATATATGAGTTTCCAAATGAAGGAATAAAATGTCTCATGAAATCTAATCCCCAAACATAAAAAATTTCAACTTCTAATATAAAATTCAGAGCCATTTTATTTTTTCTCGATATGTTTCCTACTTTTTGGCATTTATCGCAGGTTTTTATATATCTGTATACATCTCTAAATAGAGTAGGCTAATAGAATCTAGATTGTAGAATTTTATATGCAGTTTTATCTGTCCCAAAATGTCCTCCAAAATCAGAATCATGACATTTTTGAATGATTGGTTCAGTTTCTTCATAAGGCAAGCATCTTCTAATAATTAAATCCTTACATTGCTTATATAAGTATGGTTCCTCCCAAAAGTATGTTTTAGTATCATGAATGAATTTTTTCCGTTGTTGTAAAGTTAACATAGGTGGTAAAATGTCACTTACAATATAATTTACTATATCAAGCATACCAAGGTATTCTCCACTCATTTATATTATAAAGTTGTTCATCGTGAAAATCTGTCTAAAATTTCATTATCGGTATCGTATAATTCATGATTTTCTAATCTTGATAAATGACTCGCAATTCGATTATCGGTTCCTTTTTGTTAATGATCTCAAAATCAAATTCTTGCATTAATAATATCCATCTAATTAATCTTGATTTAGAATCTTTCTTTTGCATTAAATACTTAATAGTGGAGTGATCAGTATGCACAATACATTTAGTTCCTATTAGATAATGCCAAAATTTATTAAAAGCATATACAACTGCTAATAATTCTCTTTCAGTAACTGTATAATTTATTTCAACATCATTTAGAGTTTTACTAACATGCTATATAACTTTGAAAATCTTATCGTATATATGCCCAAGAACTGCTCCTATAGCAAAATCACTAGCATCACAGATAAGCTCAAATGGTTTCTCCCAATTAGGTGAAACTATTATAGGTGTTGTAATTAATTTATCTTTTAATAATTCGAAAGCATTTAGGCATTCAATTGTAAATTCAAATTTCTTATCCTTTTCAAGAAATTGGCATAGAGGTTTAGTAATTTTTGAAAAATCTTTAATATAACGTCTGTAGAATCCAGCATGTCCAAAAAAACTTCTTACCCCTTTTACCGTAGTTGGAGGTGGTAATTTAGCTATAACTTGAATTTTTGCAGGGTTTACTTCCATGCCCTTTTTCGAAATTTTATGCCCTAATACAATGCCGCCTGTAACCATAAATTGACATTTTTCCCAATTAAGATCTAAATTAGTTTTCTCACATACTTCGGATACTTTTTCAAGATGATTTAAGCATGTGTCAAATGTTGTTCTAAATACACATAAATCATCCATAAATACTTCTATTCCATTATCAATTAATTTAATAAATATAGACATCATACATCTCTGGAATGTTGCAGGTGCATTACATAATCCAAAAGGCATTCTTCGAAAAGCGAAAGTTTCATAAGGACTAGTAAATGTAGTTTTTTCTTGATCCTCAGGAGCAATTTGTATTTGATGATAACCGGTATATCCATCTAAGAAACAAAAATATTTATGTCCGACTAATCTATCTAACATCTGGTCTAGAAATGGTAAAGGGAAGTGATCTTTCCTGGTGGCTGTGTTTAATTTTCTATAATCAATACATATTCGCTATCCAGTAACTTGTCTTATAGGGATAAGATCATTATTTTCATTAGCTTTTACGGTCACTCCTCCTTTTTTGGGTACACAGTGAATTGGGCTTACCCAAGCACTGTCAGAAATAGGATATATAATACCATTATCTAACCATTTTAAAATTTCCTTCTTGACTACTTCTTTCATTATCGGATTTAATCTCCTTTGCAGATCTACTTTAGGCTTATGTTCATTATCTAAAATAATTACGTGCATACGGATTGAAGGACTAATTCCTTTAATATCTGCTAAAGTCCAACAAAATTTTCTTATATTTTTTAATGTATCTAAAAGTTTTTGTTCTTGAGATTCATTTAATTCAGATGAAATAATAACTGGTAGAGTTGAAGAATTACCTAAATAAGCATATTTCAAATGATTAGGTAACATTTTTAATTCAAGTTCAGGAGGTTTAATAATCGATGGAACTATATTTTTTTTAGAGTTTTCAGTGTTATCCAAAAATTCAAATTTCTCTTGAATATAATCTAGTTTTTCATTTATATCGGCTTTTTCAATTAATTCAGTATTTTTTTTTCTAATTTTTCTTCATAATATTCCTTAAAATGTTCTCTTTGTAAATGATCGAGTACTTCCATTTGAAAACACTCATCATCTTTTTCTAACGCAGGATATTTCATTGATTTAGCAATATTAAAAATTAATTTTTGGTCATTTACTCTCTTAGTTAATTCTCCTTTCTGAACATCAATCATAGCTTTTCCAGTGGCTAAAAATGGTCTTCCTAAGATGATAGGAATTTCTTTATCTTGTTCCATATCTAAAATAATAAAATCTACAGGGAAAATAAATTTATCCACTTTTACTAATACATCTTCAATAACTCCCTTAGGATATGTAACAGAACGATCAGCTAATCGAAGAGTTACTCGAAGTAGGTGAAATTTCTCCCAATCATAATCTTTTAAAAATTGATAGAGGCATTAGATTGATGCTTGCTCCTAAATCACACAAAGCTTTTCCATAGAATTTTTCTCCAATAGCGTAGGGTATAGTGAAACTACCAGGATCTTTTAATTTTTCAGGAAGCTTTTTCTAAATAATAGCACTACACTCTTCACTAAGTGCGACCATTTCATTATCGGTAAATTTTCTTTTTTTATTTAGGATATCTTTCATGAATTTTACATAGTTTGGCATCTGTTCTAAAGCTTCTCCGAAAGGAATATTTATTGTTAATTTCTTTAGAATTTCAAGGAATTTAGCAAATTGTTTATCTTTTTTATGTTGAATTAGTCCTTGAGAAAATGGTGGTGGAGGTTTTTCAACATAAATTTTCATTAGTATTAAAGGATTTTCTAAGTTTGGATCTTGTTGATTCTTTTCATTTTCAATTTACACTTCCTCTTTTTGACTTTCAAGTTCTTTTTGAATTCGAGGTTCTAATTCTTTTCCACTTCGTAATTGTATCGCTTTAATTTTTTCATTTCCCTTATCTTTGGGATTTATTTTCACATTACTAGGAAATGTTCCATGTATTATATTATTAAGTGCAGTAGCGATATGTCCCAATTGAATTTCAATATTTTTAATAGCTGTTCCTTGATTTTGTAATTGGTTTCCTTGTATTTGTAATTGATTTCCTTGATTTTGTAAATGTTGACCCATATTTAATATTAATTCTTCTATAGATAATTTCTTATCTTTAAATTGTGGGTTATTATTATTAAATTCGAGTGGATAATTAGGTTTATAATTTGAATTTCCTTGATTAGAGGGATTTCCTAATGGTTGTGTTATGTTATTCATCCATGGTTGATTAGTTTTGTTATTATTCCAATTAAAATTAGGATGATTTTTCCATCCAGGATTAAAATAATTCGCATAAGGATTATTGGGTTTGTTATTAATTACATTTATAGTTTCATATTGAGATTGAGATTCTATAAGTTGTCCAGATGAATTTTCTTCTAATATAGTTGGAGAGTAATTCATTCCAAAATAATCTAATTTTTTAGATATAGCAGCGATTTGCGAAGCTAACATAGATATTGCATCATTTTCATGAATACTAGCTATCTTTTTCGGATTCATTCTATCAACAGGCCATTGAAAATTATTGGTTGTCATTTCTTCTATTAGTGTATAAGCTTCATCAAATGATTTTGACATTAATGATCCTCCAGCAGCAGCATCGATGATTGATCTTAAAGATCCTACTAATCCATTAAAGAAAGTTTGAATAATTAACCAATCTGATAACACATGATGTGGGCATTTCCTAAGAAGTTCTTTAAATCTCTCCCAAGCTTCATATATTGATTCTCCATCAAACTGAGTAAAAGAAGTTATATCATTTCTAAGCTTAGCAGTTTTGGATGGTGGAAAATATTTGGATAGAAATTTTTGTGATAACTCTCCCCAAGTTTTAATAGATCCAGGTGCTAATGAATTTAACCACATTTTAGCTTTATCCCTTAAAGAAAAAGAAAAAAGTCTAAGTCTAATAGCATCGTTAGATACTCCTTCATATTTAAAAGTAGCACATAGTTATAAAAAACTAGTAAGATGTAAATTAGGATCTTCAGTAGGTGAACCACTAAATTGATTATTTTGTACAATTTGGATAATTGCAGGTTCAAGTTCAAATGAATTGACAGCTACATCAGGATTTTGAATAGTTAAATGAATTTCATCTAATGTAGGATTGACATAATCTCGTAATGGTCTCTGTTTATTGATATTTTCATTTTCAGGAATATTTGTCATTTGTGTTAAATTTATAATTTCTCTTTTTTGTTTTCTAATTCTTTTAATTGTATGCTCTAATTCTGAATCGTAAGGTATTAAATTTTCTTTTCCAAATTTTGGCATACAATTTTGCCAAATAAATTTCTTTACTTCCCCGGCAACGGCGCCAAAAACTTGACCCACTTTTTATATGTTTGCAAATTATGTTAATAGCAACGGCACCAAAAACTTGATCCCGCTTTAATATATATATATATATATTTGATTTTATGATTGAATGTTTTATGTGGATTCTACGCAAGTAAACATATCATATCAAGTAATACAGGGCTCTAGTGGAGTCCTGGTTATCGATCCCACAGGAAAGTTTTTAACAGAATTGTATCAGCTAAAATTTAAAGGAATTACTTATTAATATATTAAACAAAAATTTAAAGTAACTACGGCAACTAATGTAAGATAATGCTTGAAATAAAGTTGATTTAAATAATTCAGAAAAAGTCTTCTTCTCCTTGTTTTTAGAAAATTAAGTGAATGATGAATCTAAATAGAATTCTTGAATTGTATTGTGACAAATAGGAGCATTCCTATTCTTTACCCTTTCGTCCAGTGCAAGGAACATCGACTAATCCTATGTTTGATTATCGAATCTGCGGCTAGTCGGGAGGATATCGATCGCCACTTCGAGCTCCCACGTTCCCCTCACCTGAGGGCTAACATCTACACTTCAGCTTTCAAACAATAAGACCAAATTGAATATTTTAGTCTGTCACACTAAAGTGTCCAATTCTACGTTCGATAAATAATATTTCTCTATTTATTTGCATCCTCCTTCCAAGGCTTTTGACTTCCCTGAATATTGGATGTAATTTTTACTATAGTTGATACTTCAACATATGTTAACACATCAATTGGCCAGATTGAAAGTAAATTAAGTTCTAAGTAAAAATTATGACAATTATTTTAATACATTAGGTACTTCTATTTAATTTCATCAATTCGCATAATTTTCATAAACAAGGAGAAAGACTAAGAAAACTACTCGTAATGCATGAGAATAAAATAAAGCATGGATTTCATTTAAAGTTAACAATAATAAACAAAGATACTTATCTTAATTTCCTCCACAAGCAGACTCCTTGAAGTTCCTTTGACTTTTCCTTCTAGTACATCACACTTCTAACTCACTAAAGATTCACTAAGACTCTCTAAATAAACTCACTTAAGACTCCAGAGACACACACAAATGACACACTAAAAGACTAAAATTCATCCTCTATTTATAGAGGTAGGCAAAGGTCCAAGGGATGTTTAAACACCTCTTCAAAAAGCGTCTAGGTTCAATGTATATGCATTTTGAACTGTCTCGCCGTCGACGGGAAACGACCTCGCCGTCAGTGGGGCTTATAGAAGGTCTTCAAACCGCGCGATCTCGCTGTCGGCGAGGTAGTTATAATTCCTTCAGAAATTCTCCTCGTGATCTCGCCGTCGGTGGCCTCGATCTCGCCGTCGGTGACTTAGTTCATTTTGCATGAATTTCTTCCTTTTTTATCCAAATTCGCTCCATTTCATACTTTTTGCTTCCATCACTTATAAATCTTTATTCCTGCAGTAAATAAAGAAAATACCTTTCTTTAAAGTGCAATTTCATCAAAAATAGATATGAATTTCTTAATGTATTTTTCTGTGATCAGCATGCCTGCTCTTCTCACACCCCTAGGGATCTGCCAGCGCACATTTGCTGCACTCGTACGACAATGTAACTGATGCACGAACCCACGCACTTTTCTGTGTATGTGTCTGATCGCTCACCCAAGCGTGCCAGCACTCTCGTGGGAGCCACCGCACGTGTCTGCAACCTAAAGCCTTCCCACTCGATTCTGACCAATCAAAGCATCGTTGCACCATCAAAAGCCCCATTGGTGATCTGTGGAAGCTCCAATTGCTAGGGGAAGCACGATTGTTGATCTCTACTTCACTCAATGGTCGAAAGTGTTGATCTGTGGGAGGCAACCACTCCCGCCACTGCCTCTGTGGCTCCTAGCCACCTATAAATTGCCTCATGCTCCTCCTCATTTCCACACCTCTCCCTCTTCTCCTCCTCTCTCATCCTCTCTGATGGTGCTCTGATCGACCTCATATTCTTTATGCGGTTCTCTTGGTGGTGTGCCCATCGGTCCAGTAAGTCCCCTTCCTCCTTTTATTTTATTTTATTTATTTAATTTTATCTGAATTAATTAATTAATTAAAGTAATTAGGATAGGCTCGGGTTTGGGCTAGCCCTAGGTTAGCTCAAGCCCAACCTAACCTGAACCCAACATGACCTAGATCCGGCATGACCTAAAACCAATTTGACATAAACCTAACCTGACCAGAACAAACCTAGCTCGAACTTGACTCAAATCCAACCTGACACGAACCCAATATGGCCCGAACGAACCTATCTCCAACCCAACATGACCCAAACCTGACATGATCCGAACCTTATCTAACACGAACCTAACTTGACATAAATCCAACCTGACTTGACTCGAACCCGATCTAACACGAACCTAACTTGACATGAACCCAACCTGACCCAAACCCGAACCCAACCTGTATCGGACCTGACTCGAATGCAACATAACACGAACTCGACCCGACCCGATCTGAATCCAAAATAGCACGACCTAACCTAACCCAACATAGCCCAAACTAGCCCAACCTAACACAACATAGGCCAACCCAACCCAACCCAACCTAGCACGACCTAACCCAAAGTAGCCCAACCTAGCCCAACCCAACCTAGCCAGACCTAACCTAGCCCGACCTAACCTAACCGAACCTAGCTCAACCTACCCAACCTAACTTGACTCAACATAGTCCAACTTAACCCAACCTAGCCCAAAATAACCAACCCAACCTAGCCCAACTGAACTGAACCCTACCAAACCTAACCTTGCCCAACCCAACTTAACCCAGCCCAGCCAACCCAACTTAACCCAGCCCAGCCAACCCAACCTAGCCGAACCTAACCCAACCTAGCCCAACCTAACCGAATTTAGCCCAACCAAACCCAACATAGCCCAGCTTAGCTGACCCTAGCAAACCCTAGTTGACCTTAGGTGACCTTAGCGTACCTTAGTTGACCCTAACTCAATCCAACTCAACCCTAGCTCAAGTCCTAAGCCTAACCTAACTTAATTTCATAGGAAGTGTACGTAACTCTCACATAATCCATTTCACGTTTTATGCTTCATCCAGGTCATATTTTACAATATAGTCCAATCATGTTTAATGTACTTCATATACATTGTATAGTTCTTCCTATATGCCAAAAAAAAAAACATAAATAATAATAATAATAATAATAAAAATAAAAGAAAAATATGAGGAGAACCTCTCATGTAGGTTTTTCTCATAAATATTTTAATATGTTAAATGCAAAACTTTCAAACTAGAAGAAATTTGATTTTAACTATGACTAACAACCTAGGAATCAGAGCAAACCATGAACTAAATACTAAACCCTAAAAAAAAAAAAAAATAATTACAATCCACCAACAAAAAAAATAAGAATCAAACCTAGCTAGCTTTGACACAAACCATAGGTTAAATGTAGAAATAAAACTGAGAGTCACACACAACTAATATTAGTCTAGTCTAAAAGCTTAGATTAGTTTATTAGGCACACATAGCTAGAATTAAAGACTATGATATATAAAATAAAGCAACATTATCCCTGAAATTGTGTGGTGGCTTAGAACAAAGTAACGCAGTCAAAAAACCTGTTGTTCGCGAACAACTCATGTTTGACTCATTAAGTAGCTCATGCTTGATTCGTTCGCTAAGCAAATGAATCGATCAAAAATATATTTTTTGAGCTTGATTTATAAACGAGACGATCACGAACAAACTATTGTGCGATCTTGTTCTGCTCCTTTTGGCTCAAATTAATTTAATAATAAATAAATAATATATACAAATTAAAATAATGATTTGATTTATATAAATGTAAAAAAGAAAATTTAGATGTAGATTTGTAAATACATAAAAATTGGGTGGCATGTTTGTAAATGTCCCTCAATTTTTTTTATTTTTAAGTTTAGATGTTATAAATGTAAATACATAAGAATTGGGTGGTATGTAGAGGTTAGATATGTAAATACATAAGAATTTGGTGGTATCCCATATCGTGGCTGCAAGAGCAAACCGATTACTATTCCACTATAAATGTTCTACTCCCAGCTCTTCCTAATTTTTCTGCATTGTTAGTCCCACATCGAGACTTCGGCCAATAAGATTAACCTTCTATCATAAAGTAAAAATAGGTCGTATTGTTAGCTTCACGCCATTATGTAAAGTAAGAATAATTAAATATTATTTATCTTAAAAAGAATTTAAAATAATAAAAATTTAATATTTTAAATTTAATTTTAGCTTAAGCATAATTTAAACCTTGAGTTTGATTTGAGCCAAACATGAGAAGGTTATTAACGAGTCATCGAACACGAGCCAAACACGAATAAAATAGAAAATAACCGAGCCAAACAAGAACAAGTCTCCAGCGCGCTCACATTCAACTCGTTTACACCCCTACCTATGGTTACTAACTAAAGCCCCACTAACCACGTTTAACTAAGAAAATCCTGATTGCTACGACACTAAATGCATATTTCAAAGTTATAAGGTTGGTTCTTGGTTTAATGATACCAACACAGCTGAGAAGATGAAAAGCTATGAGCATCTTAACAAGGGACGTTATTCTCATTTTGGTTCCTTGTAAAGTCAAAACTAGCTAAGATTTTCACTTGCATCTTGAAATTTTTACTAGCCAACTATGCTCTTTAGTTTAGGAATCCTTTCAACTCGAACTCATTCGACGTATCCTAAACTTTTGATTATATAATTGTCTTTTTATCAGTCATCATCAACTTTAAGCCTTCGGGGTAAAATATCCTCCATGGGAAGGTCAAGCACCACATCTCGTGAATTTCCATAACACACTGTCATTGATTTGTAAGTCCCAACTTTTGAACTTAATTCTTCCCAAACTCTAAATTTGTATCATTTTGTCATCATTGAAATTCCAATTTGGAAAAGTCAAAACCTCGAAATCCAAATAACACAAGTCAACATTTTAATCGAGATTTTTCTTCAGAGTTCAAAACTTTAGAGATGTAAATGAGTATAAGGGCTTGATCTTGTAGCGATACTAGACCCATAATAAAATAAATTCAATCTTACACCTGCAAAGTCGGGGGGAAAATTGATTCACCTAAACCCTTCAGTCTTAAATGCCCATTGCAAAAATTTCTCTAACTTATAAAGAGAATGAATGAAAAAGATTATTCATATTATTTATGTAAAAAAATAGTGATAAAGATGATAAAAAGTATATGAATTATTATTATTACTATTATTATTTATAAGGAATAGAATTTATTTTTTCAAACCATACTCGTGTTCTCATAACTTATAATAATTATGGCTTTATTTGTTAAGACGTGAAGTTCCTTTCGGTTGCGATGAACGCCGATACAAAGAAAAATTTATGTTTGGTGAAATAATCTCTCTTGAATGTTTTCAAAAGTTGAATGGTAAGAAGAACAAATTTTAATGATTTCAAATTCCAACTCGTTTCATCCGTTCAATCAATATGACTTTTAAAAGTGATTTTGCAGGTGATGCGTGATAGTAAATTCGCGGCGGTAGAGTAGCAGATTATTGTCTTAGCATTGTACGAAAATTCAGCGCATAAACAGATGAAAGACAAACAAGCGGTGACGACTCCATATGTTTTTATGTCGAAAACTCTTAAAAGGAAAAACCACGGGGTCTGCCCCATTTGCGAAAATCCACTATTGATTGATGTTTGCAGAAATTCATTATTACAAAGACGTGAAAAAATGATTATATTCTTAGATTATAGTGCTGATTGACAACACTCAGTTGGTGGTAATTGCTGATGATGATTAGTGGTGGTTGAGAACTATCGAGGAACGAGGGTCGTGATGGTTGGAGGCGGTCGATGGTGGTCAACGATAGTCAGCAGTGTTCGATGATGGTCAACGGTGATGCTGGACTTCAGTTCCTTCTCAAAGCCTCAAGTTTTTTCTCTAGGCTTAAGCCCCCTCCTCATTTGAGTGTTGAGGGTCTATTTATAGTGTTTTGAATTGACCGCCCGAAAATTAGGATGCAATATATTCCCCCTTCAAAAGAAGCTATATCATTACTATATATCTTAAACCCCTTTTGCATGAAATTTACTATAATCTAGTGCGTCTGTGTCGTCGTCAACTAGTAGTAAATATTGGAACGAATCTAAGCGACCGCAAAGTATTTGGCTCTCCATTCCCAGTTCCAATTTCCTTAAGAAAAACCCTAAATTCTCCATTTATCGTTCTTTGCAATCAAAATTCCTCCCTTTGCCGTCGCAATTTTGGCAAACTATTAAAAAAAACTCTTACATTTTGTTTTCTCGACATCTCCACCTTCGCAATGGCCTCGAATGGAAGTTCAGCAGTGAGTTGGATCGATCCTTTTGTGTATCCCATGAATCGAAGTAAAAGATAAGTTATTTATCTTTTATATTCTTTCTATATGATTTTGGTTTTTTGTTTTAATCCGAATTTCAGAATCTGGCGGACACCGAGAGTAGCTTGGAGAAGATCAAGAGGCAGCTGACGTCGGGATCGGGCAGGCATTTGTTGCAGGGTCCGCTCCTCAAGCGATCGGAAACTGTAAGGCGTTCATCCGAGCAGTTTGTATGCTTAATTTGAGTTTAGTTTCGTCTAATGGACTTTGGCTTGGGATTCTGTTCAGTTTTGGAGGGCTCGATTTGGATTTTTTTGTTAATTAGAATGGGGACGAGCTGTATTACATGTTTTAAAAAGGGCTTAGATCCTGGAGAATGGAACTACAGGGGGATTAAATTTTCCACTTTTGTTATGTTGGCATGCTGTTGATGTTCTGTTCATCTGGCGTTTCTGTTGTTTCTTTTGTTATAGCCACCAGCTGGTGCTATTTTTTTGTTTCATTCATTTTTACTCCTTGTTATCCTTGTAGCGATCCTTGGATCATTCTCTGATATAAATTTATCGGGGAATGTGTTTGATAAACCTATGCTTTGTGTACTTTAAGCAAGAGTTGATGAAATAGTCCTTGTTTGATTAGGTTTAATCTATGTTCACTCATGTTTTGAGTTTACTTGGTGGTTGAATTTGGGATTTCACTGGATTTCACTGAATATACCATGGTCGACATCTCTCTCTGAAATGTTTAATGACTATTTAATTTATAATCCTTTAAGACAGTGGGATGGGCAGGACTATAAGTTAAAATGCTTGCTTTGCGGCTATCTAACCTTGTGAAGCTCATCTCATTCACTTGTAAAATTCATGTCCTTGTATCAAATGCTTGAGCTTGAATTTTTCTAACCGCTTACAAATTTTTGATGCAATTTGATCTGTTAATTCTTTTAGAGACTTTTTGAGCACGCTACGTATTGCTATTCCATATGTCAATTTAAGGAGTTCTGAAATAGTAGTAGTGCATGTATTTCCCTACTTTTAAAGTATCATGATATGTATTTAGTTCAACCTTTAATTGAAAATAATCCATTTAGCTTTTAATTAGTAGGATCCATGTGCAATGCACATATTTTTATGAATAAATGCGCACTACCCAAGATAATAGAAACAAATATAAAGACCAATACAAACATATGCTTAATATTACACAACTAATATCTCAAATACATGGATAATGGCAGGATTTCAATTCATGAATGTTAAGTAGGAATGTGCTTGAGCACGACTTCATTTTTTTAACTAGAATCATGATTTTAAATTGCGCAAGCCTCACCTCATTTTCTATTATTTTTATTTTTTTTATTTTTAAATTGTAATAGGGCTTATGCCTCATTGTGTACTACAATGAGGCTTACCCGTTACCTCAATTCTAGTGAGGTGCCCACAGTTTGGTCTAGGGGTTTTCTTATAATTATTATAAGTAAAATATGCCTAATGAACATTTCTTACTCAGCCATGTGATGCAAAATTGAGTATGTGATTGAAGTTTTTACTTTCAAGAGTCATTGCTATAAAATCTGATAAATATTCTTATCACTTAATATTAATTCAATAAAATAAAGATGATTGATATTTAAGATGAGGAATGACAAATAAGAATGATGCAAGGGAGAAAATAAATCATTTTGCTGATGATTCTAAGGAAGGCTCATCGAGTGATAAAAATGATGCGAATTTTTGAATTTAGAAGTTCTAACTTTAGTGACTTATTGTGTTCTTACTTTGATGGATACTAGTAAGAGTGTGGGATTGATTGATCGTATCAAACTTATTTTGAATTTTTATATTTGTATAAATCTTTTTTTTTATGAGTTGATATTTGTATGTTAGTATGTCACATTTTAATCTATAACAAGTTAGGATGTTAATATGTTCTTTTTACTACATGCTGTGAACTTATTGCAATAATTCTTTTTTTGCGTTATTCGTTAATTTTAAGTCTTGTGTCTCAAAACGCTTTGATGCATACACTTGACCACACGGACAAAAAACATCTTGATTTCCAATCGCGCAATTTTAAATTGAGTAAAATTACTCAATCATGTAGCTTAATAACATGAAGTTCAACATTTCATTTTAAGTTGAAAGGAAAATCACTCACTAAACATTCTTTGTCAACTCCCGTCCAAAGCAAATTCAAATGGAATTTTGAGGTCATGATATATAAGCTCAAAATTATAAAGTTGCACACGCACACACATACATATTATTATTATTATTGTTAGCTATAAATTTTGATGGATTTAGAGTCCACTACACCAACTAATGAAAATGAATACTCAAATTAATTAAAATCGATAAGAGAACTTGTATCCAAGATAGATTAAAGTGGAATTTTGAAATTGTCATCCACATGTTAAAAATTATGAAGTTGCAACTAAATCAATACAAAGACACTTTCAAATGCCGTTAGAAGGGTATTATAGTAAGCTACTTTAGTAGTAGTAAAAAAATTATGAAATAAAAATAGTCATGTAACATACTATCTAAGCGTGCTTGGATGACTATGACTATCTGTGTCCACAACCATTCTGAGCATTAAAGTTCTCAACAATGTGAGTCGGTACAATGTAGCAAGGGAAAACAACAATGTTTGCTGCAGTCATTAAATTCGATGCAACTATGGCATTCTGTTGTCATGATTGAGCCCGACAACTACTTGGAGAAGATGTTTAGAGTAAGACAACATTAATTGCAATTGATGAAACAACATTAATTGAGGTGCACCATTTTAAATCGGTTAAAAGATTATGCATTTCTTTGTAATTTAGGCAATAACCAAAGGACCCAAAATATCACCATTTTATCTTGTGAATAGAATGAGATGCTTACTTTTGATGGGGTAAGTTTTGATTTAAATCAGCATACTTGCATCCTAAATTGTTTTTGTTTGATCTAAAAGAGAGGAAGCAACCTAAGATATACTCTGTCTCTTTATCTTCTTGTTTGACAAATCACAGGGCTTCAATCTTGATCAAGAGATGTGGTTTGCATGGGTAAGATAGATCAACCATAGAAGATCATATCTTTGAGAGGGCAAGGGTTTTCGTAGGGAGGTAATTATTTTAGGCATAATAATGGATATGCCAAATATCAATTTAGGAGTTCCAAGAAGAGGAAGAAATTTGGGTGGTTGTTGCCATTATTAATGATGAGATTCCTTAATAGGAGAGATGCAATCAGTTTTTTCTGTGATTGGATGCGAGTAGCTTTGGACTTTTGAGAAGAGGTAGATTTCAATTTTTGTTTATCTCAATTTTTCTTACATTTAATGTCGAGTGATACTCCAGTTCTATTAAGAAAAATCTAAACTTTTTGAAGAAAGAATTTTGATTTTCGGTCAACTTCTTTGTTAGTGGGATAAACTGAGGGGGCTTAATAGTTTTTCTTTCATTCTTAAATTAATAATTAGAACGTTGGTTATTATTTTATTATATTAGATCTTTCATATTCTCTTTCGTAATTTGGGTGTGATTTTTATACATTCCATTTATTGAAGCAAAATTTTGTTTGAGGATTTTGAAATCCCATTTTTTTTAGGAGAGGGAGAGAGAGAAAGGGTTTAAAATGTGAGCATAATTCTCTTTCATCGTGCTTTAATATCATGGCTCTGGACTTTTTTACTAAAAAGGTTGGTACAGACATTTCATCACACAAATTGATAAGATATGTATTTGTCATTTTGCACTAATGCTTGCATTTTTAATTCAAAACTCAAAAGTATTCTATCATGCACTAGATGGTTGAGAGCCATGGATTCTTTATTTATTTATTTTTGTATAATCACTATTTAGGCCTTTGTTTCTTCACAGTGTTAATTGGCTAGTTTATGAGTCTGGGTCAGCCTTATTGATCAAAAGTTTTAGTTGTTCTTTGCAACTTAGAGCTTTGAGGTAGGAAAAAGTCACTAAGATATTTGATTGTTATTACTTTTAAAAATTACTTAAGTTTAAATATTTATATTTTTCTATTAATTTTTTATATGAGTATATTTATATTTACATTTGTATAGGAATATATTTGTGATATGGTTGGTGTAGCTTCAGTGGCTGATAAGATTAGAGCGAGTCGTCTTAGATGGTTTGGTCACATTAAACATCAGCCATTTGATGATCCGGTTAGGAGAGTGGATATTTTAGGTTCTACTTATGTTAAGATGGCTGAGGTAGCCTAAAAAGACTTGGGCATATTGTATAAGAAATGATCTTACTTTACAACAACAACAAAAATGATCTTAGTTTATTAGAATTACATGAAAAAATTAAACACAATAGGACACAATTGAGAAAAGGATTCATGTAGCCAGTCCCACTTAGTGGGATACAGGCTTGTTGTTGTTTCTGATGAATGCAGTTATATTTTGGGGTGACTCCGCTTAATATCATATCTAGCTATAGTTTGGTCATTAGGACCAAGTATTTGGAGCTTGTGTACTAGTTTTAAGTATTTTATGGCATTATTATACAAATTTTGCCAATCAGTATTTCTTTAAGTGGTAGACAAATCTCTAGAAATGTGCTAAGCGTTGAATCTTTGAATCCATCATCATATCATTGGAGTTCTGTTTTTAATCATCTTCATCATTAGCCTTATCCCTAGGGCTCAACTGCATGAATCATCATTTTTATTTCTTCCTATTTAGTACTAATGTGGTAAACCTATTCTTTGCAAATCCTTTTGAAAAACTTCTTTCCCTATCACCTTTTTTTCACATCGTCTCCTTCCTAATGTTCACACTAATTTTATTTACTCATCTGGTAGGCACATTTTTTTTATCTTGTGTTTCATATGCCAAAATCACATCATTTTTTTTAAATATGTATTCTATTTTTAATACATTTTACTCCAGTAATTCATTTATTGTAATCAATCAACATTTTATCGTTTTTCAAAATTGGTCCCCATCCATCTTAATATTGTAATTTTTGCACTACAGCATCTTACTTCTAACTCTTGGATCCATAAAATGTCTTTGCCCTAATCTTGGTGTCATAAAAAAATATTGCTTTTATAGAAAATTATTTTCTCTAAATCTGATTGTATTTACAATTGACATTTTGCATAAATTATTGATTATTGATCTGTCTTTTTATTTCATAGGAAAATCCAATATAGTTTTTTGGAATGATTTTATATCATGCCCAAAATTATTTGAATAAAGCTAATGAAGATGATACTGATGCTATCGCGACAATAATCATGCGCAATATTGATTTATAAGGAAATGTATTTTCTAAAGATTTTCTCGTTTTAACGCTCACTCACATAATTGAATTTGGGGTGCATCTTGTGGTTTTGTGTTAGCTATGTGTTTTATGGCTTTAAGCAGTAATAATTATTGGTTCCTTCTTTATCATGCAGCTCAGGAAATGGAATGAGAGATGGTTGATCCTTGACCCTACCACTGGAAAAATGGAATATAAGTATTACTGCAGTTTATTGCAAGCTTCTACTTCAATACACTACTATTTATGAGATAGTTAATTAGCTGGTTGGCAGGATACGGAGGAATGAGCCCATTGTTAAGGGATCAATTCTTTTTGATTCAGGCAGCACCATTACTCTCTCTCCTGTGAACTTCCAGTTACACTCTCGTTCACATTTACACGCCTTTTTTCTTTTGGTTTAGTGGTCAAATTAGTTACTTACTGGGCTATTTTCTCCTTGGCACTGCAGTGGTCTGCCAAAATATGATGGCTGCTGTTTCTGTATCCCAATACTTACATGTTGTCATGAATTATTTTCCAGCTCTTGTTTTTTGTTCTATTTGTCTTGTTGTTGCTACAATTATTTCCAAATGCTTAATTGATTCTTAAGATATTGGTACTCCACAGAAAAAGGAATACTTCCTTTGTGCAGAAACTCCTGGTGCTGCGCGAGCCTGGGTATCCACTTTACAGTAAGCTTGTGTTGCTATTACTTTGCGTGATTAACAATTATTTTTTTACTCTTGGAGAATGCTATGTTGAGTTAGAGTTTGTAATGCTACATGTTTACCAGGCAAAAGAGGACTTATTTAAATAACATTAATAACAGTCATATGATGGTTTTAGTCAACTCCATTTGTCATAATTGATGTCTTTTCAATGGTTTGGTATTTAGATATGAAATTCTGCGAAGATCCTTAGCATTATCTACTTAACTTGGGTGGGCTTGATTCAAGGTTACCCTTTTGAGTCATATTGGGCTCAGGAATTGGAATCTCATGGGGTGGCCATCTAAAGTCTGGGCACAGATTTGAACACTTTTAATATTGATTGAATTCAATTTGACCAATGTTGGTTCAAAGGCGAGTCAAGGGGAGGTACAGAGACTCCTAGGACGAATCCTAATCATTTGGATTGTATTTTTAGTTTCTAGGATGTAAGAGTCCTAAGGGTGGTCTAACGTTATCTTTGGTCATAGAAGGGAATTTGGTTTGGTTCCTAGTTCTTAATGATCTGATTGTAGTCATCTTAACTTCATTTAGATGAGTTAAAGACCACCCCGAGCTCATCTTGAACAATGGGCAGTTAATTATTTTATTAATTTTAGTTCAGTCACCACCTTGTCACTATAAAATTCTGCTACGAGACCTATAAAAGGGCTCCCATGCAACACAACAACAACAAGCTTTATCCCACAAAGTGATGTCGACTATATGAATCCTTTTCTTTCATTGTGTCCTATTGATCATCTTATTTTCATTTAATTCTAATAGATTAAGATTATTTTTTATACAACATGCCCAAGTCTTTTTAGGTTTACCTCTACATTTTTTAACATAAGTCAAGTCTAAAACATCTGCTCTCCTAACCCGGTCATCTACTTTCCTAATTGGGCCATCTCCTTTCTAACCGGCTCATCAGATGGTTGACACTTAATGTAAAAGAGCTCATATGTTAGGACTAAATCCTATGGACTAAGGAAGGGACAGAAAAATATTAATCTCATTAAATATGATGTCAACTACATTGTAAATTGAATTCCCTAGTTATTTTGATATCTCCTCTAAGAATTAGTTATAACATATATATTAGAACATTACATGTGTTTTTATTTCACATTTCAATATTTGTGTAAAGTATTTATAGGATATTTATTGCTATTTAAATTAGTAGGTGGAACATAATGGTTAGTTCTGAATGCTGAAATATTTGCTGCAAGTACTTTCAAGAAATTAGTTGCCAAAAGCTTGAAACATATAATATATTGATGATTGCATATTAGATATTACAGAAAATTTTGCTATGAACCTGATTTTAGTACCTCATTTATGATTTTATGTCATGAGCCATCAATTAATGCTTTGGATTCTTCCCTTCTTAGAACCCTTTCGTATGACTTCATCTCCATCGCATCATCTTGTAAAATTTCTGATCTAAATTCATGATCCATTCTAATTATGATGTAAAGGCTTCAACTGATGGTGGAGCCATATATATCTTGTTAGAAATATATGCTTCCATTTGATTATTCATGTGTCTTTACAAGAACACCGGCATATATGTCCATATTCATTATAATATAAAAGAATATTTTCAATGCAACAAAAATGATGTGTATATTAACCTTAATGCGTGGTGTTCTTATCTCTCAGGGTTATTTCGAGTCTGTTGTTAGCTGAAGTTTCTATTCTTCAAAACTATTGCTATATATCTGAAACTTCTCCTTACTTGACTATTGGTTCTTATGCAATTTCATGTCTCGGACTATAATTTGTTTTATTTTACTGGAATATTAGCTGGATTTCTGAGAGAGTAGCATACTGTACTTATTCTTATGGTTTGCTATGGTTGAATTAATGCAATTTTTATTTAACTAAAACACCCATATTTATTAGGCCTTGAACTCAAGACATTGAAGTTAGAGACAAGGCTCTCGACCAATGCGCCAAATAGGCTTCTCGTTGATTAAAATAATTTAATTTGTTCAGCCAATTTATTTTTCCTAGGGTAAGGGTTTATAAATAAATGATGTTTTGAGGCATGTAAAAATACTCAGCTTAAAAAAAGTTTTAGTTTTATGGATATGAAGCTTTATTTGTTCTTTTGGTACTTCCATTTTTGATCGAGTGCGAGACTTTGAGCATTTGAGGATGAGCGATATTTTTTGATAAAGCAAGAGGCTTGCTGTTTGGTTTATTCTTACTCTTCTTGTTTGATTGATTGATGTTGTGTACGATGTATTTTAGATTTGCTTTGTACATGCTTTTCTTTGTGTACATAATGTCATAATTATTTAATTTCATTATTCTTCAATTAAATTCCTATGGAAATATAAAAAATCACTAGAAATTGATTTTGTCTTATTTCTATTAACGGTCTCTAGTAGTATAGTTTTGTGCATTAGATGGTTTTCTTTCCTGCGAGATTTAAAGATTTAATCTCTCGTTTATGGCATTAAATAATTTACATCTCATTAGAAATCTATAAAAATAATTATCTCGTTGTTTTCATTTTACATTGGAAATAGAAATCCTAGAGCTTAAGGCGTCAGACTAGAAGGACGGTAATTTCTAGTATAATTGATATGTTTGTATGAATGTTTCTCACTTAAAAAAAAAATTGTTTGGTAGCAGTTGATAGATAGGAGCAGTTTCCTGACCTTTTTGAAGTAAGCAGTGCTGTGTTATTAGTATTTTTTTTTAGTTATACCATCAAAATGATCTCTTATTTAATTTTTGTATCATCTTTCCGTTATAAGATGAACTTTGGAGTTTATTAGCATTCCATCTTTTTTATGAACTTATGATTATGCAGATAGAACTTAAAGCTTTCTCACGTATTTTATTTTTCCTCCTCACCTTATTCATGTAACAGTGCATCTCAGTTGGTCCTAAAGGCCCATAAGGAAGCTGTGAGCTCTTTGAGTGGCAGTGGTTCTGCGAAGCTGGGAACTGTTGCTTCTGTGGTAGCAGCTGCCAATGCAACCGCAGTGGAAGCTTCCAAAGAACTTGAAGCTGCCATGAAGATATCTCTGAGAGCTGCTCTAGGATCAATGTCAATCAAGGCAAATGAAGGCCATTTAGATGATCTCACGATAATGAAGGTACGCCATTGGTTTTCTATTAGTTTATTTCAACACTAGCTGTTCTCATGGGTATATATTTAAAGAAATTTACATACCTAGCACACAATTCTTATGTATTTACATCTCTCTCGCCTAAACTTTCATATTTACACACAACATTTTATTACTTTAAATGTATGCATGAAGATATATTTCATTTTTAAAAAGCAGTCATAGTGCTATTTTTTATGTGATATTAAAAATTTGAGTGCTATGCATATAAATATAGAAGTTTAGGTGTGGGATACGTAAACTTTCATAGTCACAAACAAGCTTCTCTTCCTTCGTTCACTGGACCCTACTTGGCATACTTTCCTTCGTGCACACAACTTCGCCTACTCTTCTCCTCTGCATGAGACGCGCTTGCAAATTGTATTGTCATTTGCCTCCAAGCCCTCTTTCAGAATTTCAAAACCCTTGACTGCTCTTTCTGCAAGTTTCTCCCTTCTCCGATTCAAACGAGAGCAACTTATTATTCCCCCCTTACGAAACTGTAGAAACATTTAGTTTGAATCAAACTATGGATTTAAATTCTTATTGTTATAGTTATTTCATATTCATTTTAAATTAATAATAATAATAACATATTTATTTGATGATAAAAACATATGAAAAATAAAAAGTTGTCATTCGAGTTGGGAATGATTGATAAATGAAATGTTAATTGAAATAAGAGAGCAATTATTAATTAATAATTATGATAAAAGTAAAGCCACATTAAAAGAGACTTAAGTAATGAACACACACACACACACACACACACACACACACACACACACACACACACACACACACACACACACACACACACACACACACACACACACACACACGTACATACATACATACATACATACACACGTCATGATATGCTAGGTGTTACATAAAGGAAAATAGTTTTCAAGGAGAAATAGAAAAACAATCAAGTTTAAGGTGAGTAATTACATTTCTTTTCTATTTGTATTAAATATAATTCTTTTAAATATAAATGCATTTCTTACGATAATTAGAATCTTATTTGAATAATTTCAATCATTATAGGCTCTGAAAAGTTTTTTGAATGTTTAAGTTCTATAGATTCATATAAATAGTGTAATATGCTTTTAACAATGTCAATGGATTGCATTCATATTGAAAATATTAATATGCATTTCCAATAATTGAAAGAAAATAAATAAATAATAAAATGCTTAAATTATAAGTCATAAGAGTCAACCCCTTATGATAGTAGCGGAGGACAAAAATGAAAATGAAAAATATTTTACTGTATTTGATACAATTTTTTTGACAATGCCCTTGAGATGACTTCTCAAATGTAATGAATAGTGAAATATTGAAAAGATTCTAATTAAGGAAAAGTGCAAATGTTTTAAACCAATAACAGAATGATATCATAAAGATAATCATCGTTATCTTTCAGTTGTTATATTCGAGCATGTATCTAAATTACTGTAAAATTTATTCTATTGTTTAATTGTTTATTTCTGGAAAAGCTCCATCAGATTTTAATGACTTACTAATTGGAGTATGTTAATAGAAGAAGAGGTGCAATGACAATCAATATCTTGAATCATTTTACCTTCTGTTATGTTTTCTTTTTTTTTTTTATTATTGAAAGTGTTATTGCAATTGGATTATTTTTATTATTTGGTTTGGATGTTATATTATATATTTTGTGGTTTAGCTGTTCTTTGATGTTTGAGTCATTGTTTTAGAATATTGTGATTAATAGACTTAAATGCCACTACAGTTTGTTCGTTCCCAAACCAGGTCATGACATGTAAAGATGCATAAACAATGATAGAGGCTTAAGAGTGAGTTTTGAAGCCATTTAAAAGGTGGAGCAATGATGCTAATATAGGAGTGGGCATCAAAGCATTAGATAGAAGCATGGATAATGAATCCATGTTTTTTATGATGTTTAAATGAGGATGATGTGGTAGGTCATATTACATCCTATAGTTTTTGATGATGTTATTTGTTTGCACTAATGTTTTAAAAGGCGTGAGCATCGGGCGTGGGGCATTTTAGCTGATAGGGGTGAAGCGTAAGCTATAAAAAAGAAAAGTAATATTAAGAGACAAAAAAATAAGTTAGTTCTACTTGATAAAAAAATTGTTAAGAGATATTAAAAGAACTTATACCCATTCAATTTGTAGTAAACATGAAAGAAATAAATTGGTGATTTTACTATAGCAACTGTGAAAAACTTGTAAAACAATAAAAATCACATGTCTATTTGCCTACCAAATCAATCGGGTTGCGGGAGATAAATAAATGCCACGAGATCTTCTGCCTGTCAAAGAGAAAGCTGCGGGATCGCCAACGTGCAGTACGAAATAGACGGGGGGATCGTTGCATGTGAGAGCAAAGCGGGCAACGGGATCACGCATTGTGGAATTACCTGTGTGTGAGGGATGAAGCAGGCATTGATGCAGACAGTTGTGGTATCCTTTGCTACGCTGCATACGATGCGACTCTGTGTACGATGAAGGAAGCAGAGGGCTGCTAGAGATCATCTGTGTGCGGGAGACTCTTAATGCGTCGTGAATCGCTAGATTGTTTGTGTGGAGCATACCTCCTGTGAGGCACAACTTGTGCTCCAGACACAGAAAGCTTTATCGGTCGTAAGACCTGCAAGATTTGAGCTCCCCTCGTGGGCTTGGGGAGAAATGACTTAAGCCTTGCCCTGGGGTGTGCCCCAGGAATGCCTTTATAATCAGAGTTTTGCACCATGCCACCATCATTGCTTTTTTAAAGGAACTTGTTAGGTTGCCCACTTGTAAGAGGAGACTTCCCCACTCATATTGCCATCTCCCATGATATTAGATTTAGTGGATTCATTCACGATTGTTGAAATCAAATTTTCAAAGTTTTCAGTGTAATATGATCTACAAAAAAATACTTTTGCTTCAATGTGCAAAATGCAAAGCGAAGAAACATTTTCACTGATTAGATCATTCATTATTTGTTTGTTATATATATATTTTTATGTGGTTTTCATTTAATTAGCCACATTGTAATCACATTACATAACAATTTTAGCAAATACAATGACAAGTTCAATAGCTTTATCCGACATCAAAAAAAAAAAAAAAGAAGTTATTAAAAGTGATAAAAGGACAGTTAAACCAAAAGAATACTTTTGAGGGCGACTATCTAGAGATCAATAGAGAGGCAGTGATGTGGGAGAGTATGTATTTGGGGCTTATAAATAAGTTTGTTAGTGAGAAGCTACAAGTGTAAATAACAAGAGTCAGAGAGCAGTATATAAGAAAAGCAAACAGGTGAGAGCGCATGAAGAGAAGAATCATCAAGAAGTGACTAACTCTAACAGAGTGAACAACGAGCTATGGATCATTGACTTTTTGATTATAAGAAATATTGAGAAGAAGAGAACGTGCATGATTAGTTATCAAAGCAAAAGGTGATCAAAACCATGAAATATGAACCATGATTTTATTTCAAGTTGGAGCTGAAAGCTCTACTCTATGATGCAACATGTAAAGCAGATCAACACATGCATTTTGTAATCAGTTTTTGTTTCACCAAAGCAATGTGCAAACTTGTTTTGCTCATAAAGTGGGCTTTTAATAACATAGTCTAAAATTTAGAGGGCCGAACTTTGTCGAGTATGAGATAGTTAACTTTTATATCTAATGGGATGGTGGCAACTACTTGCATTGTACTGCACTTCCCTCAGTCCGGGTTGCACCATTTGGTAGTAGTGGAAAATTTTCCTGCTAAAGGTGCCAATTTGTTGGGTGTTGGAAACTATCTTTGTGTGTTGGTAGAGTTTCACCTTTGGGATGGAGAGCAAGGGCTTACAGGAGAGTCATATCTTGAAGGAAGAAGAGAGTGAGAGTTATTTAAGTCCTTTTCCTTTCCTAAGGGGGGGTGTTTATATGTCTGGACTCGAGGATTGGTTCACGTTTTAGGTGGGGAATGCCCAGTGGATGTAGAAGACACTACACCTTTAAGATATATGCTAGATGAAAATGCCCTTTTTCAAGGTTATTTCAGTTCTCTAGTTAATCAAAGGGTTGATAAGTAAGATATCTGTCTCTAAGGTTTGTGTCATTCATTTTACTCTTGGGGGTGATGGAGCAGTGGATGGAGCCCTTATGCTTTAAAAATTCATTTTGATGGTGATTGAAGTCGTCTAATAAGATGGCTCTGATATTGGTGCTCGATGTGATTTGAGAAAGACATTTGGATTTTGTTTGACCCTTAATTTTAATGTTTGATGTCAGGAGTGTTTATGGATGCAAAAGTAAAGATCGGTTTAGCTTTTTTTGTGAGAGGATGGACGGTGGATGCAGGAGACCCTTCACATTTAAGATATACGTTAAGTGAAAATGCCTTTGGGTGAAGGGTTTCTTGGCCTTCGACAAATGAAAGGGTTGTGAAGTGAGATCTGTCAAACCATTGTGCACTTGGGGTTGATGGAGTAGTGGATGGAGCAGTTGGGCTTTAAAATCCATGTTACTGGCGATCAAGTTCAGGTCTTGATTTTAGTGTTTGGTATGATTTTAGGTAGACTATTTGACTTTGATCTATGTTTAATATCTATGCTTGATTTTGTGGATTTGATGAAAGAGCTTTAATTTATCAGAAATGATCCACTGATCAAGATACAAAAGTACTTATTGCTCATGAATCTCGATGTCGTCGTTGGACGATTCTGTTAATCGGGTGAATCTCGATGTCATCGTTGGACAATTCTGATTAATCGGGAATGTATGTATTAATTATAGTACTTTGATTTTAAATTTATTATTTATTCATAAAATTCTAAAAGGATGAATAGTATGGGTAATTAAAAGTCTAGCTTGTTTTGTCAGTAAAAAAGTATCGCATTTATGCTAAAATAGAGGTTTCTTACACGTGCATGTGTTCTACCTACAAATTTGCCCTTGCACACTCTCAAATTGCATGTGTTTCTCTCTGCAACTTAAAAGTGTATGTGAGCAACCGGTGAGCTCAAATTCTTGTAATATAATCGCTTTTTAAAAAAAAAACCTACCAAATTGGCTTTATTTCTTCATTGCAACTCAGTTCCTGGTACCTCGCTAAACTAAGCAGGCCTTTTTTATCTATTCTCTTTACCTTGTGACAAGTGTACTTAGTTATGCATTGGTACTGTTAATGAATTTGATGAATTTTAAGTGTGAATTAGCATATGTTCATTTGTACTTGTATGTGTAGTGGTAAGTACTTGGTGGACATTTAGTCGGTTGTCAGCAGTAGTGGAAGCCCCAAATCTAAGGTAAGGAGTGATGAAACTATTTAAAAAAGTTTAAAACTATTATAAATATAATTATTAATTTAAAATATTGTTAATATTATAATATTATCAAGTATTTAAGTTTGTGAGACAAAATTTGCAGTGTATTATATATTATATTAAAGAATTTAGTAAAAATTTAGAGTGGTGAGTGCCTCCTCTAGTCATTCACTAATCCCACCACGGGCGTTAGGGTTGCCTAAGGTGAAAACTTGTGTTTCTGCTATGAAAACTTGAAGGCCAGCAGTTTGCTGGAAACGTTTTGAATATTACATTTAACACGATGCTATCTTTGTATATATCATTAGAAGGGGCTCACAAACCTGTAAATATATTCTTATAGAAATGAAGTACAAAGAAGACACCATACATGGGCTTTCTAATTTAACATGTCTTTTTAAGTTGGCTCGAGGAATAGGAGAATTTAACACCTTTTATCTGCTCGTTGTATTGGTACTTTCTGATGATCTTTAAAGACTATACGGAGGCTAAATGGCTATTATAAGCGTGATAATTGTCGGCTGGGTGCTGTTTTTATGAGTTTATCTGTTCTATACCTATGACACAAGCTTAGGATGTTAGGCAATTGAATTGTAATTGTAGAACAAAGCAGTCAGGTTACATTGTATCAATAAGCCAAACTTTTTTTAGTTGAAATTGGAATTTGGAAATAAACGACTCCATTTGTAAACTGCAGATATATAAAGTAGTAGTAGTTGCTATTCCTAATTCATCTGTTTTACCTTGTTTGGCAGGAAACACTTCGAGTTAAAGATGAAGAACTTCAGCAATTGGCCAAAGAATTACGTGCAAGAGATTCAACCATACGTGAGTTAGCAGACAAGTTAACTGAAACAGCTCAGGCTGCTGAAGCAGCTGCATCTGCAGCTCTTGCTATGGATGAAGAGAGGAGGCTTGCTTACACAGAAATTGAACGACTGACCAATGATTCAAATAAAAAGCTTCAAGAAACAATTCTTAAGGTGCTCAAAATCTACTCCCTTCAACCCAATTCACTCTTCCCCTCAGCTACTTTTACACTCTTACAGAAAAAATAAGATAAACAAGCTATCTTAAAGATTTGGACATTGTTTCTGTTTTAGTTTAACATAATATGAGCATGGATCCTTTTATACGCTTGTTATAATGCCAATAGATGAGCCAGAGAATGTACATATTCAACATTATCGATGTTTAAAGAACATGGAATTTGCCAACTACAGTGACCAATCAGTGCAATTATTATTTCTCTTAGTCTTTCTACCGAAATTATCTGGTTGATATTGTCACCATCATCATCATTATAATTTTATAGAATTGATTGGGGCTTTCATGATGCTTCTTTTAAGTTCAACATACAGTTTAAAGCTTCATTTTTTATCACTTTATCCAGTCTAAATTCTTGAAAAGCACTTTGGATTTATATGAAATTGTGGTTGGAAATTCATCAGTTTGCAATTGTATCTTTGTGACTTTACGAGCGCATTTTCTGAGTTATCAAACAGCTTGTATTACAATGGGAAAATATTATTTTCTGCTTTTTTATAATTTCAAACAGTTTGATAAAAGCATAATATTGGTACAACTATACCAAATGGATCTTTAGTTTGTAGCTTACGTTTGGTCTATATTTTATTTCCCTTTCTACCCATTTCACATTTTTTTATTTTAACTAAATGCATGCTTCATTTTTTTTCAGTCAATTTGTATTTTTTGGGTCATATTTTTTTGTTTTATGTTCTGAATTTGTTTTATTTTTCATGTACTATGCATTTATGCTCTCTTGAAAATTGTACTTATTTTAAAAGCCTCATTATAGATCAAGCTCTAGGATGGTAATGAAATTGAAAAGCTGAACAAATATCCACTCTTAATTAAATGAGGGGACTTTTTGTAAAAATTTTCGGCTTTGTGCTTTTAGAAATATCCCTCTACCCTTCCCTGTTGACCATCTCTCCTCTACCATAAAAAGTAGATAATTGGTACAGGATAACATGGAGATTGAGTTTTCAATATTTCTTTTTTAGAGTACTCAGATTTATGGTTATCTCTCATGCATACTGCTATAAATCATTAAAATGTTCATCTTCATAGAATTTTGATGTATTCAGGTAGTTTAATGGTGCCATGGAAGTCAGTGAAGGAAAGTTCAATTTTAAAGAGCTTAGGTGTGTTTGTTAGGGTGATATACAAAGTGCTAAATTTTACCTTTATAGCCTAGTGTATTGCCACCCATAAATCCAAAAGCTTAAGGTAACGTTTATTTCTTCAAAAAACATTAGGCATGCATTTTCGTTTGACTATTGTACCAGGGGTTTGTCCCTTCATAAATACTTCTTAAAACGTTGGACTTGGTTTTGTGAGCCCTTTATAAAGTATATGGGGTAAGTTTCTATACTTGAAAGAATTAAAAAAAAGAAAAAGTTTAAGCTAGGTTTGGGGACACTAGCAATATATTAGAAACTGGTCTTGCTTTCAATATTCTCTACCCTTTTTATGGGCTAACGATCTCTCACATGAAAGTCTTTTATATTGTCCAAGATATTTCTTCAAATAGAAGCATTTGAATAATATCAAGTGTTATACATCAATACTGCATTCAACCATGGTAGAAAATCCATGTGATTCACAAACAAAGGAACTGGTTTATCTGAGTCGAACTATCGATTCTGATATCGTATCAGGAGAGTGAAATATAAAGGGCCCAAATCTAGTCCAATACACTAGTAGATTGTACCATCAATCCAAGTTAGGTCTCGTTTGAAACATTGATTCACCTCAGCTGCGGTTTGAAGAACGTCAACAAAATGCATGGTCCTTGTTTGACATACTTGCGTCGCCATAAGTTCATCAAACGGAACGTCATTTTCTCCACATTCAGATCGCGACGTCTCTATAGCTTCAAATCGCCAGATGCTCTGTTCTGCTGTTTCACAAAAAAAATTCTCCAAAATAGCTTTACGCGAAGCTGAGTTGCAGCTTTCATGATTTTTTGCCCCACACAACCAACATGAGAGACTGGTAAAGGCAAAGGCTATTCAAAAAAGTTCTCTTTGAATAAAATAAAGAAAGCTCAATAGGAAGAAGATTGAAAAAACAGAGAAGATACCATCATAGAAAACAACATCGAGAAGATGCTATCATCAGGGGTAGAACATTGATTAAAAAACACAAAATAATTTCTTTAAATCCAATAAGAGCTAAGAATAAGATCGAGAAGCCTTTTTTTTATTCTCTCTCCTTCAATTGTTTTCCTTGGAAGATGGATTGGGGACTACTAGCACAAAAACTGTAATGCCCCAATTATAAAAGAAAATTTGAAATGATGATTGAAGGTAGGAAAATTCTGAATTGAAAAAATGAGTTGCGGAACCTAAGTCACAGAAAACCCTTGCTTTTAGCAACTCATTTGTTACCAAAAAAAAAAAAAGTACGAGGAGCTATTACCCTACCAGGCTATCATATTTCACCGCCGACGAGCAAGGACGATGCTATGCGGCTTCTTGCTAAATCTTTTTTTCCAAAATTTTTCATGATCTTCTCAAATTGGAGAATATATTATTTTTGAGTATCGAGACTATAGTTCTCTCATCTCAAATTATGTGGAGAGATATTTAGTATTTTAACTTGGAAAAGTTATGTTTACAACAACTACTACTACAACAGCAACAATAACAAGCCTTTATCCCACTAAGTAGGGTCGGTTACATGAATGCATTTTCTCCATTGCGTCCTATTAATAGATTAATATCTTTTTTTATAAATTATGCCAAAGTCTTTTTAGGTCTACCATTGAATTTCTTATCAGTGTTTTTTAGGTGCCCCTATCTAATTGTATGATAATGATTCTTAATATTCTTCATCTTATAACTATTCATTTTGTAGTCCAAAACTAGTTAATCTATGCTGAGCACTCAAATTTTTACTTTGAATGACCTTACGATCTTTACATTTTCGACGATCTCTTCTTTTCATAAGAAAATCAATTTGTATTTTATTATATTCATTTTTATTAGTAATAATGTGCTCATATCTTTTTTTAACTAAAGTATGAGTAATAACAAAATCATAAGCTAAAGCAAAATCTAATTTGACAACCTTCTTTATTAATCACTCCAAAATGTAGCCACCATGAATATTTCTAAAATCTTTCACCACTCCACCAACGTGTTCATTTAAATCTTCTCTAATAATTTTTTTTTTCTGGAGATATCTTTTGTATTAATTCTTCTAGTTCATTCCTTAAATTTCTTTGGAACCTATATCTAAACTTATTTGAGGAGCATAAGCACTTATAACATTAAAAATTATAGTATTAAAAACAATCTTAAGGGCTATAATTCTATCATCAATTCTATTAATTTTTACAACATTATCTTTCAAATTCTTATTTATAATTACTCCTACATGACTCCTACCTGAATACCAAAGTTTAAAACCTAAGTTATCAATCTCTCTAGCTTTTTCTCTAACCCATTTTGTTTGTTTAATAAATAAGATATTTATTTTCCTTTGAACCATTATCTCAACTAATTTCATTAATTTATCTCTGAGAGTACCTATATTCCAAGATCCTAATACCAGTTTCATGGATTAACTTCTTGTCGGCCGCCGAAATGCTCGTTTGAGATTTAATTTAATTTAATATGTATATTAGCTTTGAAAGTAAGAGTTTTAAATTTAAAAATATGAGAATGGACTGATGTCATTCGTTTAGCATTTTGAATGAACGAGCGTAATATCGCAAGTAACGCATCTATTCCGAAGAATAGACACCCTACTTGATGATATCGCTCAATCAAATAAACTACAGAATTTATGACATCCAGTTACGTCATGCGAACCTTATATGGACCGACAAATTCCACTATTTAATACGAAAAGAATTAAATAGAGCTTTATATTATACGGGGTCTTTAAAACTCCCTATAGAGCGAGCACTATAGTCGATTATCCCTCGAATGACCGAAGTCACTCGGAGAAGCTCTCGATTTAGATCGAGCGTTTTATCTTCATGAAATAAAAATGTAGGGTTTTCAACGAAGTGTAGCGATAGGAAATCCGACGGATGAAAGACGTGATGTGGAACGAGTTATTTCAGAATCGAAGGAAGAGAGGTAGGGGACGTCACGGATCTCGAGGAGAACCTCGATGACTTCCCAGACTATCCTATGGTTGGGCTTTAAATTTTGGAAAATGAATTTATTTAGTTTCGATCCTGCCAATTAATTATAGGGATTACATTTACATAATCACCTGATTATGCAAATAACCTGGAAGATAGGAGGATTTACGTCGTATCGGATGACGACCTCGAAATCCTAAGCGAGTTAGGGCTTATATTGCACAGCAAGGCTGTGCAAAGGCCTAAAGGAACGGGTGAGGATTTATGTCGCACTGTAGCGTGACTACCTCGAAGTCACCATAGACTGTTATTTAAAGCTAAAGAATGGTTTCTTGATGTCGACACGGGTTTCTTTATTGAAGATGGCCGTCTTTGCCATCATGCTTGATCTCCGATCAGTAACGAATCGCATCTTAGATTTAAAGTTTAGGTTAAAGTGGACGTACAAATTATTTTATTTTATTTTTATTATCACTTTTATTACGAGAGTGAGTGTGTGCAACGATAACGAGGAGTAGCGATAAAAGGAAGCATGCAAAACAAGCAAGAACATCGCTATAGTGAACATGCTTATGCTTAAACGGAAGTAGAGCACGAAAAAAAGTAAAGCATCTTACATGCGTATGTATCTTAAAAAAAGTAAACATCTATATCTTAGCAGGAGCGGATACTTAGAAAAGTAAAATATACTACGCGATAAAGGAAAGAAGTAGAAAAATCGTCTGCGAGTGTATCAGTAGGCGATGATTACCGCGGTGTATCGTTACCCGTTTATTGTTTTCGTTTTTGTTTCCTGAGAAAAGGCATTAGTGCGAGAAAGAGCGAAAGTAAACATAGTAGAGTGCAGACCTAACTAAGCGAGGTACTGCATCGTACGTGCAAGAAAAACGAAATACGAAAAACCCCGGTAAATCGGAAAGAAAGACGACAGGAGAACAAAGAAAATCGTAAAAGAAAACCAAGAAAATTGATAAAGAAAGAAAAGAGCTTCCGTAGAAAACCTCGAAGAAAATCACGAACGAAAGCAAAACAAAGTCAGCGATGAAAACCGCAAAACACAGAAAAGAAACACACAGATGTCACACTAAACTCACGATGAACCAGTAAGAAGCTATGGAGCATCCGGAAAAAGACCAGTAAGACGTGGTAGTGTTAAGAACGAGTTATGTTATATGTCACACCTAAGTCTTGACCACCTGACCGACTTTCTATGAAGACAGTACCTAATCCAACTCGAGTAGTCGACCAGTGGACCTTTGTAAATTTTCACACATTTCATTTTAGGTTTGCATGCAAGTAAAAATTCGTAGGTAAGTAGGTCGTGTCGTGGTGGAGGTAATTTTGTATTTTTCGAATGTATGTATTTGGTTTTAAAGTATTTTCGATCACTAGATTAATTCTAATCTGATCAGATCGGCTTAACATCTTTAGACCACGGCAGTGAGAACCCCAAGACGGGCGAATAGTGCGTGATTCTCGCTCTACTCTGCATGCAGTCTCTGAGTTAGGCGACATCATTCTATAATTTTCTCGTAACCTTCCCTATGCAATATTATCAGTGTCCCCACCGTACTTACAACCTTGTTTGATGGCCCCACATATAACCCAAAGGTGTTATATGTGCACACCTACACGTCCCCTGTAGGTGCGGACATTGAGCCAATAAACAAGGAGAAAAATAAGGGACGAGGGAACAAGAAAAGAAAGAGGAAAGCGGTCACTCTAACACGATTTTCGTAAAAAAAAAAAAAGAGGTGAACAGATTTCGATAATGATCAAACAAGTAAGTCATCCGGACTCCCCGACCGTCCTTACACGACCTATAAAGGGACCCAAGGCACGTCGGCGCTCTCGGAGAGGATGAGGACTAGCACTCTCAGGAACACACCCCTTTCCCAAACGACAGTCGTAAAGCATGAAAAACAGACATAAAGATACTGACCAAGCCCTGGACTCTGGATCACTGCTCGGGATTCCTCCGAACTCCAAGTAACCGCATTAATTTTCAATTCCTGAAACACGGACTCCCCCGGTACGTTCACCTACGGGCTCGGGACTCGAGCTATAACGATAGGAGAATCGATAAACTTCCAATACATAAGAAAGTGAATGGACGAGTCATAAGCCACCAGACTAACGATCGATTCCATCAAATGAAACTTCTAAGAAATATTTCAAATCATCGTCGCTCAATTTATTTCCCACAAGTAAATCGGAGACGCTTCCGAATTCGTTCGATCAATTTCATAGACAAGTATAGCGAGAAGCCAGACCATCACCACATCGATCACCTCACCAAGGCTCTCGGCCAAGGCCACAAACAGGAGAGAAGGCTCACGGCCAAGCCCCAACAAAAGGGCAGCAAGAGGTAAAGTCCCCACAATCCGAATCACTGCAATGAGGCTCACGGCCAAGCCCCCAACAAACCTTACACATTATTTTCAACTCATCACGAGTGCATAAGAATAAATACACTAGGGAACCAAGTAGTTCAGCCCACCTATAGCTTAAACAAAGCACAAACCCGAGCCCAGGAGAGACCCATACCCGAGCCGTTCAAAGGCTGCACCGGGGGAGGCTGCAGGAACAGCAGGAACCAAAACCGAGCCCCAACATACTGTGGGGATAGCTGCTAGGCAGCAACAAAACGAAGCAACAAAAGGGCCCCCAATTCAAATGCCAAAGGGGACGGGAACAACAAAACAGAAGCAACAAAAGAAAAGAAGGCCCCTCCCAAATTCAAATGCCATAGAGGAACGGTACAGGAGCGACAAAAACACAAAGACAAAGCGAGTCCCAAATTCAGATGCCAAAGGGGCAACTGCAGGGGCAGCCCAGACACAAAACCGAGCCCCTTTTAAGTGCAATGGGGCTAGCTGCAGGAGCAGCAAAACACAAAACCAAGCCAGATTAGGCCCCAACCCGAGCCACTATATGACTAGGATCAAGCCCAGCACCAAGCCAATAAAAAGAATCGAAAGCCGAGCCCCAAAAGCGCTAGGGGCAGCTGCTTGGCAGCAATAAACAGAAACAAAACAGTCCCCATTTCAAGTGCTAAAGGGGACAGCCAATATCCATTTAAAACAGAGAAGTAAAAGACTCCCAAACAGGTACAAAGGAGCAGCTTTCACATGACTAAAACAGAGAAATAAAAGGGCTCCCAAACAGGTGCAAAGGAGCAGCCTTCACATGACTAAAACAAAGAAATAAAAGGGCTCCTAAACAGGTGCAAAGGAGCAGCTAGAACATCAAAAACCAGCCCTCGGGTAAGGCTAAGATGAGCCAAATGAGGTTTCACATGACTAAAACAGAGAAATAAAAGGGCTCCCAAACAGGTGCAAAGGAGCAGCCTTCACATGACTAAAACAGAGAAATAAAAGGGCTCCTAAACAGGTGCAAAGGAGCAGCTAGAACATCAAAAACCAGCCCTCGGGTAAGGCTAAGATGAGCCAAATGAGGTTTCACAAAACCCCCAAAATCCACCCCAATGTAAAGAAAATAAATCCAGGCCACCAAGTTAAGCATGAAGCTAAAGCAAAACACCTCCAAACATTCCATACATCAACATATAGAGGCACCATGTGTTTAACATGAGGGCATACATGAGGCTTCTCCAAATTAAATTAAAACTGCTCTCTAGCATGCAACTTTGGTAAAGGAAAGCCATAAGGAGCAAGAAATGAGTCCCCCCACATGCATATTAAAAAGCTAAGCAAGCTCTTCCATAACTCATGCCAAACGAGAGTAGGTAAGGGGCCTCATAATGCATACCCCAACATGCTGAAAAAAAAAGGCTAATACTTTGCCTCAAAATTACACTTTCATGCTTTAGATTAAAGGAAAGAGAGAGAGGTAGGTTCACAGCATAGTATATCTCATTTTCCTAAGCAAATCATCAATATTTCATATAGAACATGCTCAAAATCTCTATCCCTACTCATGCTTTCATCCTTAATGTGCTTCAAATGATAAATATTCCCAAATGAAACCATAACAACAAGCTAACATGTTGCTAAAATGAAAAGGGGAGAAAGAATAAGTATTCAAGCTAGCTAACAAATCATCCCCAAGGCATATGAATGCCCGTACGAGAGGCTAAACGAGAAGAAACGCACCAAAGCCACAAGCCACAAGCCACACTAGGCCAAACCGAGAAGAATAAAGGAGAGAAAAGAGGTTACCGACCGATGTGGAGCACACAAGCAAAGCAAGAAGGTCGAAGTTCAACCCGGCGAGCACCTCCCCTCCTCCAGGTAAAATCGGCCGGCCCTAAATCTCACCCCAAATGGGGCACTTATAGGCGAGAGGAGGTGGAGAAGAGCTCACCTAAACTTACCCCTAGTGGCTCGATGCCGGGGAGGCGGGAAAACGACGACGGTACACCGCAGAGAGGAGCGGGCGCGGGATAGAGATCGGGCGACTTGCTCGCGCGAGGGAGAGCGAGAGGAGGGGATGGAGCGTCCCGAGATAAGAGATGGATGCGTGCGGCTCGAGGAGGGGATCGCAGGAGATGCGTCGCCTGCTGCTGCGAAGATGAGGGAGAGAGAGGGAGGGCTCGACTCGGCGTGCGAGCGAGGAGAACGGGAGGATGGGGGGTTTTAGGGCTTAGGAGGAAAATAAAATATATAATAATAATAATAACATTATTATTATTATAATTATTATTATTATACAAGCTTTTGGCGTTTCCTCCCGACGAGCTATCGTCGCGAATTAAATATCAATTTTAGGTGAAACGACGTTTCGGACGCAACGACGCAGTGCGTTTCGTCATCTGAGGTCGTTTGGAGAACCTCGTCGACGGTCGCGTCGAAAGTGCGTCAAATCCTGCATTTTCTGAAATTCCGACTCGACGTTGATCGTTCCGGCGTTCTGGCTTCAATCTTGATCTGTCGCGGAGAAACTCAAAGAGTCGAGGCCGTGGTTCGAGGAATTTGTGCTCGGTGGTGCAGGAAACGTGCACGAGGTTGTCCTAAGGTCCGGTGATCCTATAGGAACTCAATTTGGACTTCGAACGTCAATTCCAACCTGCTATGAGCTAGAGGTATGGAATTTCGTCCGGGATTCCAAAAGAGTGACGAGGAAGCTTCGAGCATTCTAAAATGAGGTGGGCCCACTGCTAGGGATCTAAGATCGTCGGGGAAGCTCCTAAAGCTAGAACCCTAAATCCTAGGAGGAAAACTAAACCTTGACAAAAGTGAGGTCAACACTTCTTTACCCGCTTATGTTCATAATATGGGAGCTTTTGCTTATTTGACACTACATCCAGACGCCGGTGTAGCGGCCCTTGCACACTTTTCTCTGTATTTTGGTCATACGACGCGTTGCTTCCAAGGGATGCCGTAGCATTTATACAATGATTCAAAGGATTCATGTCATAATTTTTCGACAAATTTTACCTCAGCTATCGAGTACCCAACGCAATCCTCCACTTTTCATATCCGAGGCTCGAGACTCGACAATGACAATGTTAAGAAATTATTATTCAAACAGAAAAATTTTAATAACTGTAATTTTAAAATGCTATTTATTTTGAAAATACTTTTAAAAGAGCTTCAATGGAAGGAGAAATGTTATTAAATGAGGCCTTAGGCTAATGAGTTAGAATGCTGTCATTATACAAGAACTTAGTTATTTTTTTGTTTTAAATTTAATTTTTAATGCGAGGCTATTCTTCACCATCATGTCGATTTTAACCATCCCTTTTTTTCTCTTAGCCTAGCCTTTTCCAACTTTTCCTACAGTAGCTGTTTGCTCTTCCACTGATAGCGAAACAAAGTTCTATATTTCTCATTCATTTATGAACTGTTTTCATTGCTTTAGCTATCGTCATCTTCTCTAGTATGTTAAGGTTATTTTAGACCCTGCTAGTCTAAGTGAACTCGGTCACCTTAGTTCAAAATCCTTTTTCATTTTCATCTGCCAATATTCACCTTTCTATCACTAATAACCTTTCTTTCACCTTTTTTTTTCCCTTCGAAGATCAATTCGGATTTTCTGTATATAAAGCTACAAGCCTACAACTGGTTGTGAGTTGAAACTTGCATTTCAACGGTGGATTAAGGCACGGTGTTAGGCTAAAGTGAAAATATAATATGGAAGAGGGAGGTGAATCTGTTAGAACCATATGTACTCCTGTCGCTTTTAATGCTGATGACGCATCATCAACTAATAATGCATATGATTATAAAGGCCGCTGTAAACCAATTTCTCCAATGGAATAGCTCTATACTGTAGCAGAGTGTATGGTACGGTGGTACCTAACAAATAGGCAAGTAATAATTTCCATTTTGATAGCTGTATTTGGAGGTTGGCACATATCGATTGCTTGGTAGAATGTGGTTATGATGCCCCGTTTTAATTTTTTTTCCCTGTGGTGCTTCAGTTTTGTATTACATTATGGTCTTTCATGTATATTATCTAAGGCTCATCCTGCTATTGTAGTCTAAACTGCTAGCCTGTTTAAGTTTTATTTTAACTGTTTTTATTTGGTGATCCTTTTTATGCTGACCCCACTCTTATTATCATGCATGACATTATTCTTGTGGTTAAACAAAATGTGGCTATATAGTTGTAGTGGGGACTAAACAGAAGCAAAAGAGGAATCTTTGCTTGTCTAAAGATGAGATGCACAACCTAATCTCATCACTGATAATATCCTCACCCCTACCCTTACATCTTCTACATCATCTCTCCTCTTTGACATAGTTTAACAGTTCGTATTTTCTTTCTACCACGCTCCAAAATATGTGAAATTCCTTCCAAGTCAGGGTAACCTGAAAGTAAGCTCAACAAAAACTTGGGAAAACACAAAGGGCGTGTGACCCGTAACTTAATAACAATTGCTAATATTACAAAAAAGATCTGATTAAATAAAATATAAAAAGTCCATACAAAAGCAAATGACACAAATAATGAGGATAAGTATTTTATCTTTGAAACCGTTCCACTCTTCTTTTCTCACCCCGAACTTTGCCTCTCCAGCTACTCAGCGTTGCACCACACACTCCTGCTTGCTCATACATGTATTTTGTTCAGAGCTGAAATCTGGACTCTCTTCAGACAACTCTTCCAGCATAACTTCCTGTTTTTTTGCATTAAAATCCTTTTGGATTATTCCCAACATATTTGAATGTGATCGAATTGTACTTCTTCTTAACCCTTTTTTTCTTTATTTTTACATTAAATAAATCTGAATCATATATCAATTCCATAAGAAACCTTTTATGACTTTTGCAAATAATCCATCACAGTTGAAAGAATCAGAAGAAAAGGTTGCTGCATTTAGCAGAGATAGAGAGATCCTGTTCAAGCAGAGAGACTCTGCTCTTCAAGAGGCACATTTATGGCGTTCTGAGCTTGCAAAAGCTAGAGAACACGCTGTTTTATTAGAAGCGGCTGTAGTTCGAGCTGAAGAAAGGGCCAGGGTTTCACAGGCAGATGCGGAAGCTCGATTAAAAGATGCCTCTGAAAAGGCATTGTTCGCAGCAAAAGAAAAAGAGGACCTGTTAGCATTTGTGACTGCTTTGCAATCTCAAGTACAAAGGTTAAGCAATTTATTTTTTATCTTATTATTATATACTCAGTCTTTCATTTACAGTTTTAGAAGTGGTGAATTAGTCATATGTCTCAGGGTCTCTAATGTAGTTTTAGTATAAGAGCAACAAAAAGCACACAAAATTCATAGGTGATAAGCTCTTAGGGTCTGTTTGGTTGCAGCTGCAGCTTCCAGAATTTCAGTACATATGTACTATTCTAAGAAGTAGTGTGAAGATTACTTGTCTGTTTAGTTGCAGTATGTGGGAAAACAACTATGGAGCGAGAAAATGACCAGTACTACACTTCGTTTATTAAAAGCATGTTTTAAAATTTTGATATATTTATGTAGTATACGGTATTTGGAAATAATTTTTTTAAAAAAAATTATATTTTAAATATACAAACTAATAAATTTAAATTAGATTTTTTTATTTTTATATTTTTAATATATATTTTCTAGCTTTAGATAAAATATTATAGGTTGGAGAGTGATTATTATATCTAGATTATATAGATAAAATATTTACGAGACTTGATTATATCTTAATTTAATAAAATATATATATCTCCTAAAAATTTTATATTTTAAATAGATTGTTCAAATTAATATAACATTTACGAGCTTTAAAAAATATGAAACTAAATAATATATCTACGTATTTTAAAAATCTTCTTCTAATTGTTAAGGTATTTATATATATTAAAAGCATTAACGATTTTTGATATTAAATCATAAGCTCTACACAAGATCCGAAACGAAAACACAAGAAGAGAGCGATTCGCAAATCTCAAAATAGTCATAGAGTTCTACAACAAAACATATATTACTCTCAAGCACGTCTCAAGCACGTAGTAGCGACGATAGAGTGAAAAAAAACTGAAGGACTATTCCAACAACAACTAACAATATAATAATGTTCACTTTAGTTTTCAGAAGCTGTAACTCCCGTGTCACTCCGTCTTCCGTTGTAGTCGTACACTCCACAGTGTCGTACTCGTGAGAATCTGGTAAACTATCTGCCCATCGGAAGAAACCGCACTGATCTGGAATGTTCCGAGGACAGACATAAAACTTTCGGCGAAAGCTATGCTGGTGACAGTGATGCTAAAAGAGATGTCTACATGACACATGATGACATAGTGATCGATTAGAGAGTAGCCGACGTCTTGGAGCTCATGTTTACTGAAATGGAAGCACATATGCGAGCTTAATTAATATGACTATGAAATGGTCAAACAAAATGAAAAGAATCAGTTTAGAGTGTAGAATTTTAAATAATGTGATGTAAAGTCTTTCGAAAGAGTGTAAAAGACATACGTTAGACCTGCTTCAACAAAATCACTCTCCAACTAACGATCGAGTAATGTTTTCTCGAAGTCTTGCCATTTCGTTTGCACCCTCCTTTTTTGTACGGATTGGTGCACTATTGTTCTCTTCCTGTGGTTGAGACGGTTCGATGTGGTCCTCAAACCATCGATTGTAATAACCTCGTCATTTTGATCGGCATAGTCAAAATCAACATCAGCTCGAGTTGGATGCCGCCTGATATAGTTATGCGAGGTCATGATTGCAACACTATCTCTGCACTTGTTTGGGAATCGGATAAGGTGGCATATCTCGAAGAATTACCATTTCTTCTTCCAAACTCCAAATGTTCTCTTAATAACGCCGCATGAGGATGAATGTCTCTTATTAAACAACTCCTTTCTCGTTCTCGTGCGATTACTAATTTCTTTCAAATCTGGTATATGATATCTTGTATCGGGATAGAGTTTAAGATACTCTCTTCAGCATTGGGTATGCCAACATCTACCAAATAATACTTGCGCAGTAATGATAGGAAATTTAGTAAGCTATGTGAACAAAAACATCAAATTTTTATATTACAAATGACCTTACCGTGCGGTGGGTAAGGAAAATTAGTAATCCGGCTTTCTTGTTGCAATTTTAAAGATTCTACTGTCATGTGCGCTGCCCTCCCATCCATCCAATGCAAACGTAAATCACATGTTGAAATCACAAACAACCATTATATTTTGAGTTGTCCGGCACTATAGCATGAACGTGCGTTCCATCTATTGCGCCGATGCAATCCTTAAGAAAAAAATAATCATTTCAATATGCAATCCATTCCATAAAAAATTGTTCTACTAAACATTTGTACACTTGAAATATGGCATATATCGTTCATCGTTAAGAATCTATCGGGTCCTTCGTGAAAGTTGGATCAGTTGGTTTTAAGTATATCATTTGCTAAGCCGATTAGAGAGCCAAACCAATCGAGAAATATCGACTAATTATTTCCGACGAATGCTGGAAGCGTTCCATGGCTCCCCGCATTGACTCGTTCTGTGACAGTATGAAAAGTGTGATGTCCAATACTTCACGGTCTGTTGTCCCCGCATTGACTCGTTCTGTGACAGTATGAAAAGTGTGATGTCCAATACTTCACGATCAGTTGGTTTTAGTATATCATTTGCTAAACTGACTAGAGAAGCCAAACCAACTGAGAAATATCGGCTAATTATTTCCGACGAATGCTGGAAGCGTTCCATGGCTCCCCGCATTGACTCGTTCCGTGACGATTATGAAAAGTGTGATGTCCAATACTTCACGGTCCATTGTCCTATAAGACCATGAAGTCATGAGATGTTCTTAGGTCAAATAGAAGATCTCTGAAAACATCACGTGACATTCGGAAGATGTTACGAAATCTCGTTGGGTGTCCTGAAATCATTTCACCCATCCATTTTTCTCCAACCTGAGATGAAGTGTAGCAAGGTTCACGATCGACGTACGTATTATAGTATTGCAGCATTATATTTATAGCTGTGTTTCTCCTACGGCGTCGGACCTCCTCTGGATTCATGACGGTATGAACTGCACCTTTTAAAAAAAACAGGTTACTCTCCATAGAAATCAACAACTAACTTAGCGAAGCAAACGAATGAACTATATTAAGAAAGGAAATAACTCAAACAAATGATATATGAAATAAAATCAACAGTTCCATATCAGATTACATGGTGCGACGGTCATAATAATAGCGTATGTATTCTAATCGTAGCTCTCTATCAACTGCAATGAAGAAGTCTCGATGGAGAGAGTCGCGGAGGAGGTCGATAACAAAGAAGAAGAGATCACGATTCCCTATAATGTCTGGGTCTTCCTTTAGAAGCCTAACAACCTGCCGGACGTCGTTTTTTTGAACTCTATGTGGAGCATCATCTGTTGATTCCACAAGTAATGATAGCTGATCTTTCATACTTGCAACAAGATACTTTTCTTCTTATCGATCCGGGCCGCTTCGTACGGTTTGTAGATTGCATTTTAGTTTGATCGTATATGCGGAGTTCTGCTCGAATCGTTTGAAAGTTGTACGGCGACCTCTTCGGGGGTTGTTTTGATCATTGTTTGGCTAGAGTGCAGTTGCGTATTTCCCTGTGTCTCTGTCCCACCAAACATTATATCGAGTTTCTCCTCGAATTCGGTTCTAGCCAAATTGTTTTGAACTTCCTCGCCGTAGGAAAAATGCTGTAAGAATAAATAATTTTTATTAGAAGTTGTGTCATAAAAGCGCAAAACATAACCAAAACTAATTCAATAATGTCTTACCGCTAGCCGTTCGGTCTACCATTCTTCAGTAGCGACGATAGTTCGCTTCGAAGGATCCCAGCCCAAACCAGTCGATCCTTGTTTTAGGTCCTTCCAAAGTTTCCATTCTTTCTTTAGTTGGTCCCATTGATTTTTAAGCTGTAGCCTCTCGTAATCCCTCGTCTGTCACCTCCCTAAAATTTATTACTTATGTTTTGCCAGCCTTCCTTCTTGAAGAAAGAGTTTGATCTATCGCCTTTTCGACTTCCGCTATGCATAGTTCACGAAAAATTAATTTTATGTCTTTCTCCCAAAGTGCGGGAAGAATAACTTCTTTTTCTTATTCGTCATACTTATTAATAGGAGACAAGTTAGCGAATATCTTTAAGCTATGAAATAGTTAACAAACATATGCATGATTGGACTAATATCCTTTCAAATGCGAATTAATAAATTGAAAATCGCTATGAAGACAAAGGAACACGAAATTTACGTGGTTCGATCAAATTGACCTACGTCCATGGAGAAGAGTATTACATTTTCATTAATGAAACTTTTGAACATTTACAGAGCTTTTACAAATAGATTCTAAACAGCCAACCCCTTCTAAACATTTACATAGCTTTTACACCGCACTACACAACACAACACTGCACTGCACTACACAACACTGCACTGCACTGCACAATTTCACCACAAACACTGCAGTGCACTTCAAACCCACACAAACACACACACTCGCATCTGCACCGAAAACACAAGACCTGCATCGAAAACACACAATGACCGCACCTGCACTTCAAACACACGCTGCACTGCACTGCACAATTTCACCACAAACACTGCAGTGCACTTCAAACCCACACAAACACACACAACTCTGCACTGCACTGCAATGCACTACACACAATCTCGCACTCGCATCGCACTACAATACTCCACTGCACTGCAAACGCACACAGCACTGCACTGCACTTCAAACACACACTGCACTGCACTGCAATGAATAATACACAACTCTGCACTGCACTGCACTTCAAACCCACACAAACACACACAAACACACAAATACTCCACTGCACTGCAAACACACACAGCACTGCACTGCACTTCAAACACACGATACACTGCACTGCAATGCATTGCACTACACAATTTCACCACAAACACTGCAGTGCACTTCAAACCCACACAAACACACACAATTCTGCACTGCACTGCAAACACACACAGCACTGCACTTCAAACCCACACAAACACACACAATTCTGCACTGCACTGCAAACACACACGACGATCGCACCGCACTTCAAACACGCCGCACCGCACTCTGCACAATTTCACCACAAACACCTGCAGTGCACTTCAAACCCACACAAACACACACGACTCCGCACCGCACTCGCAATGCATTACACACAGTCTCGCACCGCACTCGCACTATAAAATACTCTGCACTCGCACTGCAAACACACACAAGCACCGCATCGCACTTCAAACACACACTGCACTGCACTGCAATGAATAATACATAACTCTGCACTGCACTGCACTTCAAACACACACAAACACACACAAATACTCCACTGCACTGCAAACACACACAACACTGCACTGCACTTCAAACACACACTGCACTGCACTGCACAATTTCACCACAAATACTGCAGTGCACTTCAAACACACACAAATACTCCACTGCACTGCAAACACACACAACACTGCACTGCACTTCAAACACACACTCGCATCTGCAATGCACCTGCATCTGACAATGCGCCGCATCGTACCGCACCGCACCGCACAATTTCACCACAAACACCGCAGAGTGCACTTCAAACCCACACAAACACACACACTCCGCACTGCACCGCAAACAAACGCAAGACCGCACTCGCACTTCAAACACACGCTGCACTGCACTGCACAATTTCACCACAAACACTGCAGTGCACTTCAAACCCACACAAACACACACAACTCTGCACTGCACTGCAATGCACTACACACAATTCTGCACTGCACTGCACTATAAAATACTCCACTGCACTGCAAACACACACAGCACTGCACTGCACTGCACTTCAAACACACACTGCACTACAATGCAATGAATAATACACAACTCTGCATTGCACTGCACTTCAAACCCACACAAACACACACAAACACACAAATACTGCACTGAACTGCAAACTCACACAGCACTGCACTGCACTTCAAACACACACTGCACTGCACAATTTCACAACAAACACTGCAACGGCACTTCAAACCCACACAAACACACACAATTCTGCACTGCACTGCAAACACACACAGCACTGCACTGCACTTCAAACACACACTGCACTGCACTGCAGTACACAATTGTGGTTTCCAAACACACTAAATTTAAGCAATTAGCTAAAGATCGTTTGAAGGAGCTTCTTTTAAAAGTCATGTGGCAGAACAGACATTGTCATTTGAGTTCTAAAATGACAAAAATTTGATGATATGGTGAAACAATTTAGGGAGGAAGCATTATTCTAGTAAACAAAAATACATTTATGCATTAGGAGTTCACATAATCGAAGCAACCAAATAGAACTTGAATACATTCTCAAACGTAACATTCGTCTGAAATACCATTACTTGGAAATAACAATCATGGGAGCTAAGGATGTAACCGAAAACAAGAAGCAAATGACTGATTCATTATCTATAAAAACTGATTCAAAGAGAACTGTATCCCTGTATGCTCCCTCAAGATAACTGTATCCATGTATGCTCCCTCAATGTTAACATTTTTTTTCAAGCTTAAAATGTAACAAGTTAATTGAAAAAGAAAATGAGGATTCTCTCCTCTTTCCCACTGTATATTCAGCAAATGCTGAAGGCAGCAAATGCTGAAGGCTAACAAGGGTAAACAATAATTATTAGAAAGAACTTTAAACAAATTCCTGTGGGAAAGCCAGTAGACAAACTACTGAGTTTATAAAGCCTCCATATCGGAGAAGGATATCTGAGGCTATTGAAAAGTGCAGTGCAGTGCAGTGTGTGCATCCAAAATACTAGCACGTATGAAGGATATCTCAGTCTACAAATGCTGAAGGCTATTATAAAGCTTCCATATCCTGTGGGAAAGCCTGATCTAAGTTGAAAATAGTAGCAGCACTGAGGTTTCTTTGAATGCTATGGGCCACACCTAAACTTTCATATTTACATACATAGCACGTATGAGTTTACACATCTCACACCTAAACCTTCATATCTACAGACATAGCACTTTGGTATGAACAGCTATATACTTCATGAAGAAAAAAAAAGCCATGCTATGTAGATCAGGACAGAAGAAGAGGGACAGCAGAAGAGGGACAGCAGAAGATGGAGCATAAGCATAACATTTTGATGCATGTAAAACAAAAAACATATGTAGATCGGGACAGAAGAACCATATGTAGATCGGGACAGAAGAAGAGGGAAGCAAATCCAGCGCAGCTCAACCAAAATCGCCGTATAGAATGATAGATCGAAGGTAGGCTACCTTAGATTCGAAGGTTTCTCGGTCGAGGAAGAAGAAGAGCAGTCGGCTCACGAGAAGGGCCAGGGCAGAAAAGAGTTCGGGGAGAGCAGCGGGGCGAGGGCAACGCAGGAAAACCCTTCCTCGAAGCTGGTTGAAAGTCGGGGCCGCGGGTATATCCCGCGGTCCGCTTTCAATGCCGCTTCGCGGCAGTTTGCCGCGGATTCGCTGCTGCGCGAGGTTTTTTACCGCATTTTTGCGGTGCGGTAAAGCGCCGCACCACGAATTGTGGTTTCCAAACAGGGCCTTAATCTTTAACAATCATTCATTATTTTTAATAAAAAATAGAAACATGATGGAAATCAGTTGTAATGAAAATCTAATGGGCTTTAGTAGTAGTACTATTGGTTAAAAATTCAGGACCGGTGAAGCTGTCAAAATGCCTTAAAATTTAATTAAAATCAATATCATTCATAAACTAATATTAAAATCCGCAAGAATAAAAAAAATGGGAAATAATTCACTAGAAGAGCAATCTTCTTTCGTGTACAGGAAATAAACTGCTTGGCTAGTGTGAATGCAGAACTCGACTCCCACCTTCTTTACTGCCTTGAATATTGTTATATGATGCATTTACATATCATACAATTCATATCTATTTACATATCTAACACCCAAACTTTTATATTTACATGTATACCACTCATTTCTTTAACATCACATCAAAAATACCACTTTTATTAACTTTTTAAAAGTCACATGCACTTTTTTATGTCTACGTTTATAACACAAGGTATTTTAAATGTAAATATCAAACTTTAGGTGTTACATATGGAAATCCATAATAAGTCTTAACAAACATTTTGCAACTAAATTTCCATTTTCTTCTTGTAGGCAACAGAGCTCCACAAAACAAGTGCTGGAAGAGAAACCCCAGTCAAGCTCAGGCTTCATCAAAACAGCGGACTTGGAAGAAGATGTCGATAAAGCTTGCTTAAGTGATTCAAAACTCGTTCAGGTTTCTGGTGACAGCGTGCAATTGACTACCAATGGTGTTGATATTCGTACCATTAATGACGACCAATGGGACGAATTTCAGTCCTCCAATGAAAGAGTAGCAGAGTTAAGGGTAATCTCTCCAGAAGCTGAGGGAAGCAGCATGGATATACCTGTTGTGAGCCTACCTGCTGATGATCATCAACATGTAGGTAGCTCCCACCAACCTTGATGTGAATTTTTATTTATTATGTTTGTCAGAGGTATAAGTGTTGTGATATAGTGGACCATTTATACCCCTTAAATTTATTTTTTGTATCATGTTCAGAAAGGAATAAGTGCTACCATGATTTACTTGGAAAGATAGAGAAGAGGGAATGATTATAACTGTTCTACTTGAATGTTATCTTCTACATATATTTGTTCCATCCATATGGCTTTGTATGGGAAATTATATGGCAATTTTGTATTATTATTATTTTTCAATTTTTGGCCGCTTCCTCTTGTTGCTTTTGATGAGATTAAGGGCCCGTTTGGGACCCCGTTGCTGCGGCTTTTTTGCTACTTTTACGTCTTGGAGAAGCATAAGTAGCGTTGATTCCCCTTCTATCGCCAGCGTTCGGGACCTCGTTGCAAATCTAATTATTCTATCAAGTTGAATGCAGAAATGAAAGGGAGAGGGTGTGGTCCGCGATTGGAGCTCCGTTGCGAATTGCCTTTGACGTCGTTGTCCCTTTGGATTTCTGGTAATCCCACTCCATATCCTTGCATATACCCTCACGACTCTTCCTTTTCTCACCCTTATCGCTAGGGCTGAAACTTGGTTCCGCTCCCCTCTCTCCGTTCAGCGCCGACGAGTTGCTGCAATCTTTCGGTGATATTTTCTCCTTTAAGATTATTTATTTATTTATTTATTTTAAAGCTTCATTCGTTGTCTACCTTTGCGTTTTCTTGTTTCCTCTGTGAAAATTTTGGCGTTCCAGGCGTATTGTATATGTTTTGATGCAAAGTTGAGGTTTGCAAGATAGATTAGTTACCAATATCCGTACTTGTTCTAATCTATTAGTAAAAGCAATAAGGTGAAATATATAGGAGCAATGATCACTTGTTTATTTCATATTTCTTTGTTGGTTTATTTTGTTTGGATAGTTATATGAGTACTAATTTTCAGTTTTTTTGATAAATTATGCTGACTGAATTGTTTGCTTTTGCCTCCTCAATGTAGAGTAATATTATGGGAGGAGAATGTTGAATATTGCTTCTTTCTTTACTTTATATGATACTTTTATTAGTAGAATTATATATGTTTTGCTGCACAATTGAAGTTTACATGATAGATAAGTTAGCAAAATTATTACCTGTTCTAATCAATGAATATAAGTAATTGGATGAAATATATATGAGTAATGCCTATCTGTTTGTTTTAGATTTCTTTGTTGGTTTATTTTGTTTAGATAGATATGTGAGCACTTGTTTTCAATTTTGCTGGCAAATTATGCTGCCTGAATTGTTTGTTATTGCCTGCTGCTTAGTGTGGAGTAATATATTGGGGGGAAAAATGTTGAGCACTATTTTTTTAAGTTTGTCTGAGACTTTTATAAATATAGTTGCATATAATTTGTTGCACATTTGGAAGTTTGCATGACAGGCAAATTAACGACATTCTTACTTGTCTTGATTAATTAGCAGAAACAATGTGGTGAAATATATATGAGCAATGCTCATTTGTTTGTTTCATATATCTTTGTTAGTTTATTTTGTTTGAATAGTTATAAAAGCATTGATTTCAATTTTTTTGATGAATTGTGCTACCTGAATTGCTTATAAAGTTGAGCACTTTTTCTTTTTTTAAGTTTATTTGAGAGTTTTATAAAAAGAATTGATTTGTTGCACATTTGAAAATTTTGCACGATAGATAAGTTAACAACAGCCTTACATGTCTTGATCAATCAACAAAACCAGTGGGGTGAAAAATATTTGAGCAATGTTCATTTATTTGTTTCAGATATCTTTGTTAATTTATTTTGTTTAGATAGTATATGAGCATTTATTTTCAGTTTTTCTGACAAATTATGCTGGCTGAATTGCTCAAAATATTGAGCACGATTTTTTTTTATAGTTTTCTACCGCAGAGACATTTATAAATAAAATTGCATATGCTTTGTTGTATATTTGAAGTATGCATAATAGATAAATTAATAACATCCTTATCTATTCTGATGAATCAACAAAAGCAATGCAATGAATTGTACATGAGAGCAATGCTCATATGCTTGTATGAGATTTTCTCGTTGGTTTATTTATTTGGATTGTTATATGAGCACTGATTTTGTGTTTTTATAACAAATTATGGAAGGCGAATTGTTTGCTATGGCCTCATAATGGAGTAATAATTTTAAAGGATAATGTTGAGCACTATTTTTTGTGTAGTTTTTTTTCTGTTGAAACTTTTATAAATAGAATTGCATATGTTTTGTTCCACTTTTGAAGTTTGCATGATAGATAAGTTAGCACCATTCTGACCTGCTCTGATCAATCAGTAGTAACAATGAGAGTATATATATATATAAGTAACGCTCATATGTTTGTTTTAGATTTATTTGCTGTTTTATTTTGTTTGGATAGATATGTGAGCACTAGTTTTAAGTTTTTCTGACAAATTATATTGGCTTAATTGCTTGCTTTTGCATCCTTCTCAGTGTAGAGTAGTATCTCTTGGGGAGAATGATGAACTCTGCATTCTCTTTTTTAATCTTTTGCTTTTGTTGAGACTTTCAAGAATAGAATTCCATATGCTCTGATGTATATTTGGAGTTTGCATGATCAAACAGTAGAAGCTATGGAATGTAGTACATTTAAGCATTGTTTATCTGTTTCATTCATAATTTTAGGTGTACCTAACATGCATATGCACACTGAGAATATATGTCAGATAAGATATCGAATATGGGATGACATTCAAATGTTATTTATTTGAAGCGATGATGAAAAAGAACTATCACCACTAGTCAATTTTAAATTGACAAGGTTGTGTTCTCACAAATATTATTTCGTCAGAGAACACATTTAAGTGCTTATACAATTTGGGAAAATAGTGATTATGGATGGTATTTTATTCGGTTAAGAGATCCCACTAAGCTCTAATTGTTGCCTTGAGGATTTGAATTGGCTAGATGGATAGATACATAAAATTGATAATGGATTATTGTCTGACATGTATTCTAAGGGTTGTAATAATGTTTGGATATGCATGATAAGTAAACAAAAAATTCTGAAATGAACATATGAACAATGCTTATATATATATATATATATATATATATATATATATATATATATATATATATATATATATATATATATATATATATATATATATCATATCATATCAATGTAAAGATGTTGCTAATTTGTCTATCATGCAATCTTCAAATTTGCATCAAAATATATACAATTTTATTTATAAAAGTCTCAACAGAAGTACTACAAAAAAAGAGAAATAGTGTTCAACATTCTCCCCTAAAAACATTACTTCACAATGAAGAGGTAAGAGGGAGCAATTCAACCAGTATAATTTTTCAGAAGAACTAAAAATTAGTGCTCACATATCTTTCCAAACAAAATAAAACAACAAAGAAATCTTGAACAAACAGATGAACATTGCTTGCTTTTGTTTTGATGATTTATATGATCTTATTACTTTCGATGTTTTATGAACCCGTTGGTTGTCTGGTTTTCGTTTACGACGAGACTTTCGGAATTTGATTTGGTGGACATATTTTACATTTCTTGTGAAATGTTTAGTAGAATGATGATAAAAAAAACATAACGAAAGGGCTCAATCGATGACCAATTGTGAATGTGGAATAAAATGGTTATGCTAAATTGATAACCAGATATTGTCGGTCTTTATGCCAACATGACACAATTGATGATCATGGATGGAGCTATCTTCGACATTTATGAATTGATTATGAGGTCTACTTTTACTTTTTATTTGACATATGCTTGCTTAGGTTCATGTATTATTGTTCTACATGTCAAATTATATTGATACATTTCTTTGTTTTTTTATTTAGATATCATATGGGCAAACAAAAAGGTAAGATAACTGCTATTTGGGATATCATCTTCAAATATTTTTTTGTGATTTATGCTTAAAAGAGGTAGAAAAAGACAACATATTAACAACACATTTCAATAAGAAATGTTGGTAAAATATAAGCAAACTCTTTCAAAATAGAACTGGTAGACTGTACAATAAAACTCAACTGAAAAATAAATAAGATCAGCTTAAAAAAGATTAGAAGTTGTGGAAGGAGCTCAAGAAAGGGGCCACTAGTTTAGGATGGGACTCATTAGAAAACCAATTGATGCACTTGAGGAGTGGTGACGAAAATATTTCAGTAAATAGAACATCTTACATTCAATATTTCTTAATTTAAAATTCTTCACCTTAGAAGACCAATTTATCAATTGTAGGTTTTACCGAATGCAAAGAAATTTAAACTTGTTTGCATTGACCTGGAGCTGGTAGAGAAGATGGATGTTATTTTCCTTGGTGTTGTAGCAATATGGGTCAACGTCTGAGCCATAACGTGAGAGCCTAATTTGGATGAGCCTGAATGTGCTCATTCAGGCTCATTAGCACATTCAGGCTCATTCGAATGAGGTATACGAAGAACAATCAGAAGAAAGGGGACAAGAGGAGTCTAGTCACTCCAAGTAACCTGCTCCCTCGACACAAAAAGGAAAAAATAAAAGTAAAGTTGGGGCAAACCATTTATCCCAACAAATATCACAGCTGGTGACAAACTACAACAACATTATTTCGAGGCCCGCACTGCTCTCCTTGCATACCCAACAATGATAGATGTTCTTGAGCTAGTTTACTCAATTCCAGAAATTTTAGAGGACATGCCCCTATGCTTGTTTTTTGTAATACTTCTGGAGGATCGAAACAAGCGAGAGCCATTCTTCACCCTGCTCCTTGAACGGTTCCTTACTTCCATTATTCTTTAGACAATCCGACTAGTTAGATGCCATGCGCATATTTTTTTTCAGTTGTTAATAATATTTCAGAATGACTATTTGTAGTATTTGATATTTCTATTATAAACCATGGTTTGTGTGTACCATTTCTAATGTTTGATTATTTTTGGATTTCCTTAGTTTTAAACTTTCATTGCGCACATTTTGAGCATTTACCTGCACTGAGAATAACATGCTCCTTTGCAATTAACTTAGAAAAATGGAGCCACCAAATGATGTAATTATAGAGACGGCCGAGCAAGCTACAATCATCACCAGCATAGTTTGTTTGATTCATGAGTACTACTGGAGACACATTTGTAAGACACCTTGCGTCACATCGTCATCCGTGGGTGAAAAATAGGTTGGTGAACTAATGGAAGGTCATCCAAGTCGGATTCATAGCATGTTCGAGATGTCAAAAGCTATTTTATGTGATTTATTAGATGAATTGTAATCCAAATATGATTTGCATGGATCTTTGCAATATACATCTTGAGAAGTACTAGCTATCAGTCTCTTCATTATGTAGCACGATGAATCTTTTCGAGCAACTTCTGAGTATTTCCAACACTTTACAGAGACGACAATTGGTATTTCCATGTCCGAGTTAACTCTTTAGTTAAAATGGCTATAGACATCGTCAAACAATTGGACCCATCTTTTACTTAAACACATCGGGAAATTCGTAGCGATCTAAGGTACATGTCGTTTTTTAAGGTATTGATCTCACTCTCAATTTGACCTTCAAGTAATTAAAGGAAAGTTATAAATAATTTAAATTGTGTATTTTTTTATAATAAAAATCGAATAGGAGCAATTAATGGAAAGCATGTTTACACAAGCGCAGGGAATGAGGAAAAGGTAGAATATATCGGTAGGGTTGGAGCTGTTACACATAACATATTAACAATATGTGATTTCAACATATGTTTCACATTTGTGATAACTGGTTGGGAATGGAGTGCACACCACAACAGAATATTTAAATTTGCAACCCGGTGGCATGAATTCAAATTCTTGATTCCTCCCCAATGTTGGTGTCTTTAACTAATCCGTCAAATTATATTTATGCGAACTAATCTAGTTATGTTATTGTTATTCAAGAAAGTATTATCTTGTTGATTTAGGATATCTACTATAACAGAGTTTTTTGAAGTCATTTCCCGACACAAGATATCACTTCCCTAAATTTGAGCACAACAACCAAGTGATTAAGAGGAATGAGCTGTTCAACGAACGAAACTTGTCATTACACAATATTATCAAGAGAGTATTTAGTGTATGGAAGAAGACCTACTCTGAGATAGTTGTTGTAACAACTGTGCTCCATAATTTTATACAGAGTCATACATCCCAAGATGATATTGATTTCAAGGTCTTAAATGATCATTTCCACATACCTGAGGAAGTTAACCAACTCCATTCCGGACCTTCGGCACAATAGGAGGAATGTAGGACGAACGAGTACAACACTTCTAAGGGAGAATGTGTCGATGAGATGTTACAGTTGAGAGAGGAGATTACTAATGCTTCGGTGAATGCAGCGAACTTACTTATATATCATTACCTAATTATTTGTAGTTACTGATTCATATTTCATCTTCATGTATTTTTCTGGATGTACTTTTTCAAAAAATATATATTAAATTGTGTTCTACCTTTCTTTTTTTTTTCACCGATAAATTTTAATTCTTAATTATAAGAATTTTGTATCGACTTAATTTTTTTTAAATTAGAGAAATATTGTATTATAATAACATGAAATATGAGCTCAAGATCATCAAGCAATTTGAAAGTTCCACTCTATTTTTGTGGTGACGTGTATTCAATACCAATCAAGGAGAGAGGTAGCTACGTAAAAAGTTTTGATTCTTGTTCCAGAAACATGACTCCTGCAGATTGTGACTACCTTTTGTGGGTTGATGACATTGATGTATCTTCATACTGTGATTAATCAAAGAGAGATGCAGGGATGGAGAGGAGATTGTCTCGAATATTTGATGATCAGGATTTCAAGTCAAAACATCATTCTAAGCTTGTTGATTACTGTTGTTGTTCTTGTTATTGTATTCATTTGCTTCAAATTGCTAATCATGTTTTTTGTGTTAGAGTATTTTGGATTAGTGTCAGTTTTTCATCAGTACAAACTCTTTATATTATTTAATTTAAATATTATGATAACTGCACTTATTTCAATATATTACATATATAAGAGCAATACATTCTTTCTCATTACAAACAACATAAGTATAATGAAATCTCCCAAACAAATACATGTTTCTCCGATAAGTAACTTTACAACAATTTCTTGAAAAAACAACAACAGCCCCAAACACACTCTAAAATAAGTTAGATTCATAATTCTAAACAAATATATCAGCTACAATTAGATTTAATGTTAGAAACTGAAATTAAATGAGATTAAATATAGATGTATAATAAAATAAGATAGATAAGGAGCCCGACATTAGACCCATTATGTACCTTTTCAGCTCCATTAAAATGACATGGCAGATTGATTGGATGAACTGACATGATGGACTCCAGCATTAGCTACCACCTTCTCCGGGGGAAATTATTGCATATGGAGCACATACCCAGCCTTGGGTGAGGAATAACCTCCCAATACTCTCATTTTGAGGGTATACCTGGTATTGGGAGAGGGTATTGGTTATTAAGATATTTACATGGTATTGGTTATTGGGTATTGACAGGTTATTACGAGAGTTAGGTCTGTCAAAACAGCTCGTTGTTCGCAAATAGCTCATGTTTAGCTTGTTAAGAAGCTCGTATTTAGCTCGTTCGCTAAGTTAACAAGGCTTAACGAGCCGAACACGAACAAAGATTTGTTCGTTTGTGTTCGACTCGTTTTGGCTCGAAATACTATTCCTCAATCATATATATATATATATATATATATATATATATATATATATATATATATATATATATATATATATTAATGAGTAGTATTTTTTTAAAAAAATTAAATGATTTATAATCAATTAAATTATTAATTAAGTAAATATAATAAAAAGTATTAAATTAGATTAAAGTGATGTTTTGATATAAATTATAATTCTTAAATATTGCCTCAACCCTTAACATCTTATGATTACGTGATTAGAATTATCAAAACGACTCTTTGTTCGTGAATAGCTCGTTAAGCAAACGAGCCGAACACGAACACACTTTTTTGGGCTCGAAATATAAACGAGCCGAATCGAGCCGAGCCAGTCTTGGCTCGCTCGTGTTCGGCTCGTTTACACCCCTAACGAGAGTACTTGATGGGTATCGGAGGAGCTACGTGCGGACTGCGTACGTGCTCCGTATGCAATAATTTCTCCTTCTCACGAGTTGATTGGGTTCAAATGCTTTAGGAAGCGTTTAAAGATAATTAATAAATTTAGCTTAAAATTAGTATACTGTAAATTCTTCATAATTTACTAATTTCCAAATCAATCTTTTGAATGAGAAAATTATTTTTTAATGTGTTTTTTAGATTAGCCTAAAAAAATTAATAAAATATAATTTTAATATATAAATTTAATCTATTTAAGCTCTAGTTAAAATCTAACTTAATTTTTAATTTGAATGACAGTAAATGGTAAATTTCTTAATTCAATCTGAATCATCAGTTAACAATTATTTAATTCATTTAATCATGAAAATTGATCAACGAAAAAATTAATATAAATATTGTAATTTATCTAAAAATAAATTAATTAACAACAAAATGGCATTTTCCATTGCCGGGATTTGAACCCGGGTCGCCTGGGTGAAAGCCAGGTATCCTAACCGGACTAGACGACAATGGATTGTTGTAGTGATAAGCTAGTTTTATTTATTTATTATAAGATTAACATAAAATTTAATTACATATATACCGCACGAGTTTTATTTTAATTACATATATTTTGGTTTTATATTTTTTAACATTTTGATGACGTATAATTATGCCCCGAAAAATGTTATTCACTATTAAAAAGTTGGTGGCCCTGAATTAACAACATTGAATCGGAGGCGACAACAGTGGAAGCCATGCAGCGAAGGACCAAAGGCAGTGGCAGGCAGATAATAATGGTTCGACGAAGACAACGATGGTGACCGGACAGCGGTGGTCCAATGGCGGCGACTGTGGTGGCATGGCAATGATGGTTCGACGACAACAACAACTAGACGTTGATAATGGAGCTCAAAACCCTTAAGAGCTTAGAGCTCATTCAGCTTTCTCTTCTAGGTCCATGTCTCCCTTCATGAAAAGAATGTGGATCTATTTATAGATTTGGTGATTGGCATCATCCATAAATTCAACAAGAATCTGAACCACTTCATCAGACGGTCTAGAATGACCCCTTTGATCAAATGATGTTTTATTAGTATTTAAGTGCCTAAATGATATCATAACTAAGCAATCTTGAGCTTGTTAGATTCATGTCGTCGAGATGCTAGATTTGGATTTATTTGGGTCCCCAAAAATTTATTTCAAAATCATTTACTATGATGTGATTGCTTGATCGATCTAGACTTTATTATTTTGCCCCCCAACTAATGAACTAAGGTAAAAATGCATTTTTGTAAAGTGGTACCTAGGGCTGTCAAAAAAGCTCGTTGTTCGCGAACAGTTCGTGTTCGGTTCACCAAGAAGTTCTTGTTCGATTCGTTTAATAAGCAAACGAGACGAACACAAACAATTTTTTTCGTTCGATTTGTTAAACGAAGTAAACACGAACAATGATGTGTTCGATTTGTTATTGTTCGAAATATAAAATAATTTAAAATAATTAAATATAAAAATTTTATGATATTTTAAGAATAATTATATATTATAAAAATTTATGATATTTTAAATAATTAAACTTCTATAAATTATAATATATGATAAATTATTAATAATAATAAATATTATAATATTATAATTAATATACTATACTATATATTAAAATAAAATCCTAAACAAAACCCTAAACTCCTTATTCAGTTTGCTTCATTTTGAGGGAGTATGGATTATCTGATGTGTACGGAATACCCGATCAATTTGCTTCATTTTGATAAAGTATGCTATCAAAGTTATAGTTGTCAAAAAATCTCGTTGTTCGCGAACAGTTCGTGTTCGGTTCGTCGGGAAGTTCGTGTTCGATTCGTTCGATAAGCAAACGAGACGAACACAAACATTTTTTTTCGTTCGGTTTTTTAAACGAACCAAACACGAACACTAGCTCTGTTCATTCGTGTTCAGTTCGTTTACACCCCTAGTGGTACCGCTCACCTACCACATCTCACCTACCCCCACCTACCACTCTCTTGATTTGTATAAATAGAGAGGGTGTGAGGCTTAGGAGAGCAAGGGGAAGAGGTCTTAAGCTACCACAAAGGAGGAGAGAATAGTTAGAGAGCTAGAAAGAAGGAGAGCATCTTGAGGCTTTGTATCAAGACGTCGCTTGAGAGGGAGGCTATAGAAGGAAGATGAGGGCTTATCTCTATGTATAAGCTATGTATTCTCCATTTCTTTTGCCTTAGAAAAACTACTTGATTGATTCCCTCCCGTGGACGTAGATCCAGTTGGATCGAAGCACGTAAACGACCTGTGTTTGCTTGTGTTCTTTGCGTTTTATTTCTATACCAGGAAGTACATATCTCACAACATACTTACTTGGACTCGAATCAAACTATGTTTGATATCAGTTGGCTCATCTTATTAGGACATGTCATTTGAATGAAGATATTGGTAATTAAATATATGAAGATCTCAATCTTAATGTGTATCGAGATTCATCTTGATTAGTCTAATTTTTTAGGGATTTATCAATTTTGCACAATAGTGAATTTATAAGAAATCATTATTTGAACTGCTTGAATTTGGGCATTATAACTATTTCATTTTGATGCATAAAATAAATAAAAAAAATGTAGATCAAACCTCTCGAAGAACATGTATAGTGAATTAGGCATCAATATGGAGTTCAATTCTAGTAAATTATTAAATTTAATATAGTTTAAAGGTTTGATTAGAAGCCATTTTAACCACTAAGCACTCAGATTTGACTCTTCCTCAACACCCTAATAATCTTGAGCTTTCCACATTATCATTAGCTATGTTTTGCTTTGTATGATCAAGATAACTTTGGACGGGACACGTGTCAAATAATCATTTTTGGGTGAGTCCAAAGATCTGTCAACTAGCATGGTGCGGAAGATCCATTTTGATCGAACCAAAAGGACCGGCGGAGTAAACAGATAAACGACTCGATTTTTAAACATATGAGAGAGCAATATGGAGATTCGACGAATAGTGATACGACGACCATATTAATGACTATCCTGGAAATTATGGTGGCCAACCATCACTGGAGAATTTCAATGACATTATCGACATTTCAAACATAACATTCACTATTATAAATATAAGAATAGTAACATGTAAAGAAGAACTTCGAGAGAAACTTAGAGATATACTATTGATATTATGCTCTTATCCCTCTCTTTCCCTTATCCATATTTACGCTCTATTTCTTGGGTTCAACAAGATTAAATTATCTTATTTATTCCTCTCGTATTTTGCTCTGAATTATTATAATAAAATAAAATATTGAAAAAAATGATTAAGAATTGTTTTATTTTAAATTAAAACTTAAATAAAAGTTTATTTTGTTAGAGGTACAGCTTAGGCAAAGCTCAGCTCGTGTTCAGCTCATTAAAAAATAGAATTTTCATGTTAGGCTCGCTTATATTTCAAAAAAAAAAAAATGTTCGTGTTCGGCTCGTTTGCTTAGCGAGTCGAATACGAGCTGTTCACGAGAGAAGACTTGTTTTGACAACCCTTATCACTCAACCTAGGATATCAAAGATTGGGATGATATTTAAATCTTATTATTATATATTAAAACATTTTTGTTCTATTTATTTAATTAATAATTTGATTATAGTTCTTTGTAGCCTTGTAGCCAATTAATTTTTTTAAAAATACTACTTATCAATAATATATATATATATATATATATATATATATATATATATATATATATATATATATATATATATATATAATTTAATTACTGCGAGCCAAAACAAGCCGAATACTAACGAACAAAGTTCTGTTCGTGTTCGGCTCTTTAACTTAGCGAACGAATCGAACACGAGCTTCTTAACAAACCAAGCACGAACTATTTATGAACAACGAGCCATTTTAACAGCCATACCGATGACGATTCTTAAGAAAAAAAATTTGTTGAAAATACAAACCCTTATGACTTATAAAGTTGAATAGTATATCAATTTTATCGAGACAAATATTTAAACAAGGATTGCTCCCTATAAGCAATGTTTATATAATATTCCTAAATAATTTACAGAGAGACAGAGAAAGAGTGCAAAAATTTTTTGCACTGGTTGGTAGATATGTAAAAAATGAAAGTTTAGATGTTTGTATGTAAAAGCCATGTAAGCCTCCTATTCAAATGGACAATTATTAAATTAGACTTCAGACTTAAACAACATTAGTAGATTCAAAGTTGGGGTTAAATTGCTGATTTAATGGTTGACTGAATGAAATCAAGCTGATTTAATTATGACAAACAAATATATATTACTATGCATTCAAACTTGATCGGCTCTATATTAATTTTTTAATATTTTTTCAGGATTAACCCTTATATGATTTTTATGATTTTATTAAAGAAGCTGTATTATTTATTTACTTTGACGGTATGAGCAAGTGGAGAAAATATTCCGTCCGAGCAACACACATCCAGACGTCGAATCAAGGGAGACGTCCGGACGTAAAATTTTCAAACGAGCACATGGGAACGATGATGATTAATCTTGGAAGTCAAAGCATCTCTCTCTCTTGATTATATAAATCAAGCTAATTAAAAATAAGATAGCTTTATGTGATGTGCATGGGTGCTTATTGGGAGAGCTTATGTCAATATATATGTTATGAATTTAATGTAGACTATATTTATTTTTAGGGTTTTAATAATAATTTTTTAGATTTTTTTACAAATCTCTTATTTGAGGGAATCAATTTATGATGATAGGGGATAAATGACATTATGATTTATTTTACAAAGTTTTATGTTCAGGCATTGGATGTTATTTGTAATTTCTAATTTATGTGGTTTTAATTAGAAAATGATGTATTATTGAATTTCTTCCTAATTCTGGATGTCAGCAATCCCAATTTTTCTTTCATTTCTTTTTTTTTTTTTCTTCCTTTCATATTCTCCTCTTTTATAAATGTCTACATTTCTTTTTTTATTTTATTTATATCTGGTAATTTCAGTTAATTATCTCGAAAATTATTTAACCTTGTTTTTAAAAGATTAGTGATTATACAAAAAAATTTAAGTAAAGACAGGATATTAGTACATCTTACATTGAGATTATTATGAAGTTTTTAATGGAGGCCATTATAAAATCTATAATGGAGGCTACAATAGTTTATAATATAGCAAAATGTTGACCTGATGTAAATTATCGATCATCATTGAAGATTTTGCAGGAGAGACAAATTGGTATATAAAATCATGTAATCTTTATTCGTGTAGAATTCATAAGATAAGCAACAAAATGAAGAAAAGAAGAGAGGAGGGGATAGGGGTGTCAATTATGGAAGAAATGAAGAAATTTCTTTAGCTCTTGCAATTGGAGTTCTTCAGCTTCTTTGAGGAAGAAATATAGCTTTTATTTTTGCACTTAATGAATTATTTGATCTATCTTTAACTATGGCATAGGCTTGCATGAGCCAAAAAAATAATAAATTGATAAATTAATAATAAAAAAATTCATATGTCGCTCTTTCTGTGACTTTCTGCTTTATTGCATACTCTTGTTCATTACAGATAGATTCTTCAAATGTGAAAAGTCTTAGAAACTGAAGTCACACAAACACACACACACACACACACACATATATATATATACACGCGCGCATATGCAACACACATGTATATGAATGTATGTATGTAGGGGTGTAAACGAACCGAACACAAACGAACAGAGCTAGTGTTCGTGTTTGAAATGTTCGAACACATCACTGTTTGTGTTTGATTCGTTTGCTTATCGAACGAACACGAACTTCCTGGCGAATCAAACACGAACTGTTCGCGAACAACGAGCTTTTTTGACAGCTCTAGCTTTGATAGGATACTTCCTCAAAATGAAGCAAACCGAATAAGGCGTTTAAGGTTTTAATTAGGGTTTTATTTTAATATATAGTATAAGTATATTAATTATAATATTATAATATTTATATTAATATAATTATTACTATAATATTATTATTGTTATTAATAATTTATCATATATTATAACTTATAGAAGTTTAATTATTTAAAATATGATAAATTTTTATAATATATAATTATTTTAAAAATATCATAAATTTTTTATATATAATTATTTTAAATTATTTTATATTTCGAACAATAACAAACCAAACACTAACGAACACATCACTGTTTGTGTTTGGTTCGTTTAACAAACCGAACGAAAAAAATTGTTTCGTGTTCGTCTTGTTTGCTTATCGAACGAATCGAACACGAACTTTTTTGCGAACCGAACACGAACTGTTCGCGAACAACGAGCTTTTTTGACAACCCTATGTGTATGTATATGTATGTGGGTAAGTAGGTAGTAGGTATGTATGTATGCATGTATATTATATATAAGCTTTTTGAAGCAGAATTAATTGCCTTAAAAACATGTATATATGTCTGTATGTTTGTATGTATGTATGTATGTATGTGCATGTGTGTAATTTGACATTCACATTATGACATAGTAAATAAGCACATGCATTTTTTTAAAAAACATGTAAAGAATTTTCAACTTTATCGTACTTTTTCTATTTTTTTATCATTTATTTTCTAAAATAAAGATTTAAATAAATTTTAAAATAAAGTAATGTAAATGTATTAATATCTACTTATATTTTAAAATAGATAAATAAAGTAAAAAAAAATAGTTATTGCAAATAAAAAAAAAAGGTTATTATCATATTTATGCAAACTTCATAATTATTGAGACCATCAATGAGAGAGATAGAGTTAGCCCTAGTGTGGACGCACATTTTGATCGTGCAATATAGAAGAAGACCTACTAAGGCAATATTCTTTTAGCCATGAATGATATTACTAAGTTAACCCTATCAATCTATGGTTAACTGGTTATAGTTAACAATATAATTATATCAAGAAACATTAAGTCGGATCATTTTATGAAGCTATGAAAAATTAAAAAAAAATCATTAGAGATTTAATATAATATTTTTCTTTGTCATAAATGTTTGCTTTTTACTATTAAGAAATTTGATTTGTTTTCTCTTGAGCACAATTCCATTGCAATTAATTTGATTGATTTTTTTTTTTTTAGTTAAAGAAGACTTAGGTTCCCTGTATGTTTCAAAAAAAATGAAAAGTACAAAACCGGGAGAGAGGTCTATCTAAACCCACACATACAACGAACGCAAAAATAAGAATCTAAGGACCTCTTTAAAAAAAAAAAAAAACAGAAAAGATAACACACAGGACACAACCACTAAAAAGGGAACAACATTACAAACATTCAGATAAAATAAGACAGAACAAATCATAAAGAATAATCAAAGAAATAAAATGAGCTTTAAGCTTCAAACCAAACTTAGTAGTCCAATGAGTCACCTTGTTATCATCTCTCTTGATATGCGTCCAGACAACAGTTAACTGATTAGCCAACCTTGTTATCAGATTTAAGCTCCAGTGATGGTCTTCCTGCAAAGTACAAAACTTCCACAACATCAAAGAATCAGTTTCTAAAATGATTAATTTCCAATCACGATTAAGAGCCACCTGCAAACCAAATACAACAGCCTCGGCCTCAGCCACAAGTGGAGACACCGTGATAGAATTAGAAGCAAACCAACAAAGAGTAAGCCCTAAAGCATCCCGAAACACTCCACCAATACTAGCACTATGCTGGAACCAACAACCATCAAAATTAAGTTTAATGAAAGGACTATAAGGTTTAGACCATTTGACTGCAGAATTCAGTTTAACACGACAAGGAGCAGGTAATTTCAAAGCTCTCAAAATGACATCCAGCCTAACAGGGACAATTTGATTGAATTTGAAATCAAATTAATGTATCCATATATCAAAGATCAAAATCTTTGATTGCGTGTTGAGACCGAACGAATCGATGCCATTTCTGACCGCAAGAAAATATTAATCACAAATATATATTAATATGTTTTTTGGAAGGGCTGTTCCTTTCCTTTTGAAAGGTTCCTATTTTTTTATTTATTTTCATTACATATTATAGCATGATTTTGTTGATTTAAGGGAAAAGTTCCTTTTAATAACCATGGGAAAATAATGCTTTGTTACATAAAGTTTCTCCCTATTTATGTTAGTAAAATTGACTTGGACTAGTTCTGCAATTTTATACATGAATTAGTTTGCACCAGCACCACATTAGAAGGTTTTTTAATTAATTTTTAATTATAAGTTTGTTTTAAAGTCATCATTCAAATAATTATAACAAATTTGTCAAGTTTAGTGGGGTCCGATTGGTTAAAAGCAAAAAGGTCTTGCATCATTTGCCCCGTGATCATTTTGGACACTATTTCCCTTAACATCCTTAGACTAACAGTTGATTTTGAGGAAGTATATATATATATATATATATATATATATAGTGTTACTCATAAGAAGCCAAAAACTAGAAAATGAGGGAGATCTTATTAGGAATCTGCTCATTTCTAGTTCCACTCTTCAAAATATGAAATAATTTAAATGCTAATCTAGAGCTCATCTTGAATTAATTTTTTGTATGGCCTAGTATTGGAAGTCTCTATATGCATCAAGGAATATGATCATTAAAGATGTTGGTATGATGATTGTTGCATGTTGGAGTTTCAAGAAGGTATTCAGAATACAGTGATTTTTTATGAACGACGAAAGTTTTTTATATATTATATACAGATAAGTGTTATTGTTGTGGGAAATGAAACTTGGATAGATGAAATTACAGAGAACACAAGCAAGCAAGAACACAAAACGATTTACGTGGTTCAATCATTTGGACCTACATCCACGGAAGAGAATCACTCATAAATTTCACTAAGGCAAAACAAGGAGAATATATAGTTTTTACATAGATGAGCCCTCATCTTCCATGGCCTCCTTTCGGCCCAGGCGCTCAAGATGCACTCCTCACCCTCTACAAACTAATCTCTCCTACCCCTAGTTCTCAACCTCAATGATTCACATCTCACATTTCTCTCCTAAGCCTCACATCCTCTCTATTTATACAAACTAAGAGAGTGGTAGGTGGGAGGTAGGTGAGCGGTAGGTGGGCGGTAGGTGAGCTGTAGGTGGGCTTTACACTAGTGTGTTATTGTCTTATCATAAGTAATTGGGAGTCATTAACAACAGTTATATATTGTGTAAAATTATAGTTGTGAAAAATTATATATCTTTATACTTAGATACTGATAGACTGCATTGATTAGGCTAGGCCCCGTGATTTTTTTCTCACTGGGTTTTCGTGATTTTTTTCTCTTACTGGGTTTTTCCATGTAAATAATCTTATTGTCTTCTCTAGCTGCCTTTTTGTTTTTTGTCTGTGTTTGTTCTTTGTGCAACACTAAGATGTTAAATAATCATTCTATCACTAAGAATTTTTCGACACACAACATTCATTCTACCGCGAAGATTAATATATTATGATATGATACATTATCGGTTGAACACATTTCAATCTAAAAGTAAGCCCATAGATGGAAATTCCTTCATATTTTAACATAAATTTAATTTAACTTAATAATGACAACAAGAGTGAACAATCCTAGCAAAAATAATGAGAAATCACCTTATATAAGAAACTAAAATATATTTTTTAATTATTTTAGTCATTTATAGTTAAAATGAATTTTTAATATATTTTAAGTGTTTTTTATATTTTATTTTTTTAAGTGAAAATAACTCATGAACTAACAGATCTAGTCAAGACCAGCTTACCGAGCGGAGCTCAAGAGTCATCTTAACTCTCTAACACTCATGATGAGGAAAAATTATTGCATCGTTTACCGTACGAAAATTTGTGTACGGTGAACCAATTAAAACCTCTCTCTACTAAATCTGGTTTATGGGAGTGGGCCCCAACTTATTTTTTTTTTCAAAAAAAAAATTTGTAATTGGGCCGGACACATAATAAATGACGACAATTTACATAAAGAATATAGTCTGCCCCTGAAAAAGGACTAATAACTTGAAATATTTTTTTTATATTAACATATTTTAATTATTAAATTATGAGATCACTCATGTATTACAGATACACAAGATGTAAGGAAAAAAGTCAAGGACAATTTCAGAATTTTGAAATTATTGGAAGATTTACATTTATACCACTCATTTACTAAGCATTTACATCTCTAATACTTTTAACTTCAATTTTTACATATATGCCTCACTATTTACGCATGAAAAGGTATTTCACATTTTAAATATTAAAATAGTGATATTTTCGTATGTGATATGAAAGAATCGGGTAATATAAATGTAAAAAAATAAATAAATTTTAGGGGTTAAATATGTAAATACATAAGAATAAGCAGGTCTGAATGTAAATGCCCCATTATTATTTAATATTTAAAATAAGGCAAAGAGAAGTGGGCACATTGTCCTTTTCGCCCTTGAAATTTTGGGCTCGGGTCAAAATCTACGCCCGAAGTCCGGACTCCGATGAAAGGTCACCAATTTTGACCATTAAATTATTGGCTTTAATTTTTCTGGATTTTGGCTGCAGAAATTCAGCAACATGATTTTCGTAATTTCGATTTGATTTCTTGATGTGATAATGAAAATTTTGGTGGTATAAATGTAACAATTAAATTTTAGATGTTAGATATGCAGATGCATGAATTGGGCAATAGATATGTAAATGTCCCTAAAAGGGTATTCTGATCCAATATAGCTTCATTTCTATTGAATAGTAATTTTATATTGTAATTTTCAATTTAGGTCTATTTACAACAGACTATGATATTATTTCTGTTATAAATATGGGTTGTGTTATTTAAAATTACTTTTTAGTTGCACCATTTGCTTTAGGGCTGTAAATGAGTCAAGTCGGCTCGTGAGCTGGTTCGATAACTGGCTCATGTGCCGTTCTAACAATGCTAACCACGATGTTAAAGTAAGGCATTAACATTCTAGCATGGTAAACAATGGTAAATTATATTTATATGAAATAATAAGTTGTATAAGCTACAAAATATCGTCTAACAATATGCAAAAAATAAAAATATAATATAAACATCAACTGCTCTTGCAATAAAAATAGAAAATAAAAATAAACATAAATAAAACTAACGTATAATATTAAAGTAAGACATAAGCTGGGTTTAGCACAACAGACTTCTCTCTCATATGGTCTGACTAACATAATAACATATATAGACCTAAATAAAAATATAATAAATTGTAATCAAATGTTGGAGCAGCAAGTGATGGCACCAGAAGCAGGAGCAGTAGATGGTGGTTGCAGCAGGAGAAACGAGTGGATGTTGTAAGGGAAGAAAGTAGTTGTTGTAGCGGAAGCAACAAGCAGCAGTGCTAAAGCTCGAGACAACGAAAGCAACAAGCGACAATGGAGGTGCCGACGATAGAAGTAGCAGGGGTCGACAATGGGAAGCCTGACTAGGAGCATAGTGCTCTTGCTCATGAGAGTGTAGCTTTGGTTCATATTCGAACAATCTATAATATAGGGCAAAAGAAAGCATAAGTGTGATTTGTGCAAACCTCAACATAAGTTGCACTAGGTGCACATCTCGAAGCATTTTTCTTCTGAATTAATTTGTTGTAGCGGGCCTCATAGACTCATAATATGTAGCTTTAACCAGTGATTGGAATTTTTCTTAATTTAACTTTTTACTTCATATATATCATAAACTAGATTACTTTCTTTTTTATAATCTAAAATTCTTAAAGAGTAGAATTTTTTCCCCAAATGTTCATCTATTCATTTCAGAGATTCTCATTATTTATAACAAACACTAGTATAGTTCATTAAGCATCTTCTTTTGAGAGGTTCTAGCAACTTTCGTTACAATAATGGAATGAAATTTTAATTTAAACCTAATGAAGATAATCAATATATAGACCGAGTAATTGTTACGTGTACATGAATTTCTAGCAAATCAATATTTACTTCAATTTCATTCATCATTCTTGTCACATATTTCCATAATCTGAACTTATAATATGAAAATTTTTTCCATATTAATATTCTTCATAGCACGAGGATCATTGATCAATTTCTCCTCCTCCATGAATCATTGTTAAGTTCATCCACAAATGAAATCATTACCTCCTTATGTATCATACATAGTCAATTTGAGGATTCAAATCAAGATAGATGGTATTCCCTTTTAGTAGCATAAGAACATGTGAAGATTAATATATAAGAAAATGATTCAAAGTCAAGATATATTTCCAAAAGTACAATTAAGTGAAGAAGGATATTAACTATTTCGTTTTGAAATCTTTCTGAATAAGTGAGAGATACGAATCAAATTCAAACTATACATAGACCTTCCCGAAGACAAATTTGTGTCACAAAGCTTCGCCAAATCAACAAGCTAAAACTCTCTATCCACCTAAAAGCAAAGAACTTCTACTTAAGAACTGTTAAATCACTCCAATTTTCTTTAATATTTCAAACGCTTCAACAAAAAGCTGATTACATTCAAGTAAACCACATGTTGAGAAATTTAGGGCAAATAAATGCAAGAATCGACACAATCCAGAAGAACACAAAGATTTAACGAGGTTCGGCAAAGATGCCTACGTCCTTGGGAGCAGAGCGGCGACTTTCTTTTCACTAATCAAAAAGAAAGTACGTAATACGTGATTCAACCATAGCTCTGTAGCTACTCACTAGGCCTATTTATAATCGTAGAGTATAATATGTAATTACCAAATTATCCATATACTAAACTGTGGGGCCTTGCCCCTGCACCCCCAACCCACATAATAAACTCCCTAGATTCGTTCGCTCTGGTCCAACTTTAATTTCATATTAGGTATATGAGCTATACCTAACACCCCAGCCAACATTTATTCAATATATGATAATCACTTGAGTCTAGATTTAACTATAAGTTTCAAAACAAGACATCTCTTTACTAATTTCTTGCAACATTTCAATGAACATCCATCAAACCTCATTGTAACACTTCTAATACATATAAGACACTTAGTTTAATGCATGGGATCATCAAAACATCTACTATAAAACATATAATGAGCTCCCATGATTTGAGTATAATAGAAGGCCATCTTCACGTAAAGCTCAGTTATTCCAAAAGGCTAAAGCACAAGTAAAACAAGCAGCCTCCAACAAGCTGATTATGGAGTGTATAAAGCAAGCCGAAGAAAACCTCAACAAAATAGAATCAGCCAGCCACCTACCAGATCTATAAAGAGTACAATAAAACAAAGAGAAAAGCAAATCTTTTAATGTCGGAAAGTTCAGGTCCAAATAGCCAACCAGAGAGCACCAGAGAGCGAAGAAGTGGAGCCAGTGCAAGAGAATTTGTTCTATTACATACATAATTTACATTTTCCTTTTATCTCAGTAACAATTTCAGTGCACGTCAATCTAAACTTTATGGGTAAGAATTTGTTCATCTCTTCTGACGTCTGTTTATCTGAAGTTTCAGACTTTTTGTCAAAGGTTTGGAGAGACTAAATAGCATATATCGGTATCAGTACTCTTGTATGATATTGACACTTTATCATATGTTATATCAAAAATATAAAGATATATGGTGCATTTACATATATACCATGCAAATTTTTATGCATGTCACTTAAATCTTCAATGATACCTCATGAATGCCAATAGTTAATACACCTTTTATGCATAGGTTTATCAATGTAAATATCAAACTTTAAGTATACTTGATATGTAAGTGCATAGGAATTGAGTGGTATGTATGTACATTTATATTATTTATTTACTTCAAGGGAATAAGGAATGTGATAATTTTATGATATGGGAACATAAAATAGAAAATTAAAGACAAACAGAGAAAGATAAGTTATGTAGAATTGCAAATAATATTTATATAATTGAAATGGATGTAATACTTGATCAATATTAAATAAAGAATGAGGATTTCTAATTTAATTAGCTTGAATAATTGAGATTAAATCTAATGATGTTAATTAAGGATGGATGAAGATTGTTTCATTAATTAGATCTTCCAATGTACTCTGATGTATGGTTCTGAGAATATTCCTGTTGAATGAAACTTCAAGCGATTTGAATAAATAGTTTGAATCTAAGTATGTCGACGTACGGGTTGCTTCAAAATCGTATTAACAGGCATACTTAGTGCCTAAGAGAAAGAGAAACTAATTAAGGAAAAGATTTGTATCGTTTTTGTTGTGAAAAAAATTGTAAGAATAATATTGTGTAATGAACCTCTAAGAATGTAATGGACTTCATGAGCCCAGTTCTAACCCCATATTTATAAATTTAGATCAATAGTTGCTGCTACATGAGTAGTTATAATTAAGATATACATATATGAGGTATCATATTGCGAATTACTTAAAAATTTTATTAAGTTTTGAAACGCCTTCATCAAATTTTCAACATCCGACATGAATCTCAATGCATGTCATGGATCTCGAGGTAATTTTTTAGCAAAGCATTTGATTGAAAGTCATTCATAGCTCCGATTTCGGCAAACTTATAGTCAAAGTGAATGACTCAACGAGATAAACCCAATGATGCTAAAATTAGTCCAATCTAAGTCAATCAAGCTCGGAAAAAGCCATTAAACTGCTTCTGTAAGTTTTTTCTAGGCATATTTGGAAAGTCAAATAGATGTTGAATATGGTGAGCTCATGATTGAAGCGGGCGTCTTGATAAGACGAATCCAATGAGCCCAAGATTGCTCAATTTAAACATCGTTAAGGCCTTCTATTGTCCATCAAATGTCGCATGATCGGGGGAATCATTCCGGATCGTTTGATCAAAGTGTTACATATTCATTCATTAATTGCAACTGTAACTCTATAAATAGAGACTCCACTCCTCTGATGGATGGGGGAGGGAGATCGAAGGCTGTCGACTAACACCGACCATCGTCGAATACCACTTATGGGTCACCGCCAATCACCACTGATAGCCGCCCATTACTTGTTCTCCACACATCGATGTTGCAACTCATGAGACTTTCTAACCCTTTCCCGCCTGTGGGACAAGGGGTTGCATTTGTAATCTTCAGTTTCTAGTGGATCATTTCAACTGGCCTGACCCTCTATTTTTTCCTTATGGGTTTTCAAGTAAAAACTTTTGGTGTTACTACTGGTTTTTTCTTTCTTCTGAGCGTATTTTGGATGCTCGTGCAGCGCTAAGAAGATAATGCATTACCCTATCACAGTGAATATTCTAGCATACATCAATTTGACGTCGTTTGTGAGAAACGAAGCACAACTTGTCACTGTCTTCAAATCTGAGACAACGAGCTCTTCTTTATTTCTCAATGATGTACATCATCCAACTTATGAAGGAAGTTCTTTTGCATCTTGAAGATCGCTTGTGGAGTATTCTTCGATGCGGGGAGCAACATTCACTGGAGTTTGGAAAGTTCGTTCACGTCAATGTCCTCAGCATGATTGTTGTGTGATTATCTTCTCACATCTTATTCAAACACAAAGTCTTTCACAATTTCCTTCAGGCTGGGGGTAACATTTACTGTAGTCTCGAAAGTTCGTTCACATTAATATCCCAGATACGATTGTGGTAGGGTGGTCATCACACATTTCGTTCTGACAATAAGTCATTGAAAACAGCTCTTGGACTGGGGATAATCTCCGTTGCAAATAACGCTTCCTCAGCACCCCCTTATTGTACTGGAGTTCCTCTTCAACCAGATCAAGAAGCTGATCTCTTCAAAAATTATGGCATTTCCTAATAAAATCTTAGGCCTCTTCTAGGGGTAAACATCTCCTAATCATTTGGTATTTACATTTCCTATAAAAAAATAGGTTATCCCAAAAATAGTATATGGAATCATGAACAATCTATTCTCTGATGGTATGTTTGATCATAGGATAAAATATCACTCACTATTTAGTTTATTATGTTAGCATTCCACGAAGTATTCCAATCAGTAATTACAAAAGGTTGCTCATCAGGAAAATTTTCATTGATATCATGATCAAACACACACAAATTCCCTTGATCAAGCCTAGATAAATGATATGTAATTTGAGTCTCTGTACCTTTCCTATCCATTACTTCGATATCGAATTCTTGCAGCAATAGGACCCAGCTGATCAATCGTGTTTTTGCGTCCTCTTCGACATCAGATATTGAATCGTTGAATTATCAGTTAAAACAATACATTTTGTCTCAATCAAATATGACCTGAATTTGTCAAATGCATATACTATGGCCAGAATTTTCGTGCCACACTAAGATGATAATGCATTACTCTACCGCCACAAAATTTCTAGTGCGCAGCAGTTTGGCGCTGTCTGTGGGAAGTGAAGTTCTGTTCGACACTGTCTTCAACTCTAAGACACCGAGCCTCTACTTTGTTTCCGAATGATGTACATAATCCAATTGGCGAAATAACCTCTTTTACATCTTGAAGAGCATCTTTGAAACATTATTCATTGTGGGGGAAAACTTTCACTACGGTCTCAAAAGTCGTTCATGTTAACGTCGCGGGCATGATTATAGCTTGGTTGTTTTCTCACATATTATTTAAACACAAAGTATTTCACAACTTCTTCTAGGCTGAGGGGCAACCTTCGCTATAGTTTTTAAAAGGCTGTTCACGTTGGCGTTCTGGGCACAACTGTGGTCGGGTAGTCATCCCACATTCAGTTCAGACAACAAGGTTTTGAAAATTGCATCTAGACAGGGGGCAATCTTCGTCCCAAATAACGCTTCCTTAGTGCACCCTCACCGTACTAGAGTTCTTCTTCAACTAGATCAAGAAATTGTTCTCTTAAATACTCAATACAAAGGTTGCTTTACAATCTCGCATGGAAAACCCCCTTGCTGGGGGCATAAGATTCAAAAGCAGCAACTAACGAGCTAAGAAACATTATTCTTGAGTATGACTGCAACGATATTTCCAAGAAAACAAACGGTCGATTGTAACCTACGCCTTGGTCTCGGGAAATGCAGAGCATCTCTGGTACCTCTTTCTAGGTTTAATCGATCCCAGAGGAATCGATTCGACCTCTTCCATTAAAGTTCGAATAGTTCGGGCTCGAAACACTTGGTCCTCAGTTTTGGCTTTGGCTCAGATGGCTGCATCCGAATGCTTTTAACATTGGCTTAGATCTGAGAAGTGAGCCTCCTGATTTTCTATCAGTGAGCCCTCCTTCGTCTTACTCTTATCCTCATGAACGTTAAATCTCCTCAAGATCAGCACTGATCTATTTTTGATGTACAATAATAATATTTTTAATGAGATATTAAATATTACAATATTCCGAATGTAAATATGAAAGTTTAGGTGATGTAAATATATAAGAATTGTAAGGCACGTATGTAAATGCACCTATCTTTTCTATGCTATTAAAAAAAAAAATTAACCCTCAATTTGCAAAACTTCTATCCATAAGCAATTAATATGGCTCATAATTATGAAGTCAGATGGTGATATTCAAACTTCACTAGCACGAGCAAGGCAGCTGAAAGCGGCAGTTTCTGGAAGTAGTTTTAACAAAATCTTTTGAAAGTTCTAATTAAGTTTAAAGAGACCGACAAATCTGGGCTAATTACTTCAAAGCTCAGCTAAATCTCTACTTTAATTACAGACCTTTGTTAATGATGCTCTTGCTTTCCTATACTAATTGTCAATTAGAGAGGTAATTACTTACTGATTAGTACAATTAATATTAATAGGAGAACCGTTTTTCTTGACTGGAGTCAAAGATGACGCACCGTTGACCAATCCTGGTCGCATCAATCCTATACACTTATTAAATAAATTTCTACCCGCATTCAAGTGGCAATGGAGATAAATTATTGTGTCCTCGGTAACAAAAACAATAATAACCGAAGAAAAGTCATACTTTTGAAAACATATTTTAACAAATAGCTATCATTTCACTATGTAATTATTTAGAGTGTATACTTAAAATTTTAAAAATAAGAATAATTTACTAAATAAGGAAAAATCATTACGAGAATATCAATGATATATCTATAAGTATTAGAGTCCGTTTGAGGCAGCTTTTTTGGTGCGGTGGCGTTTTGAAACGCACCTGACCTGTTTGGTTAAACTGCATTTTACAGATTATACGTTTTCAAAACGCAGAAAACAGCTTTTTCACACCACACATATCTAGGTGCGGTGGCAGCTTTCTGGAAGTGGTCTGACTTTTTCTAAAAAATAAAATTTTATAATAATCACCGCACCTAGCTTATCAGCAGATTATTTTTAATCAGCTTATTAGCATATTATTAATAAGCTGCAGCTGCCCCAAACAGACCCTTAGTGATACATTCTTCCCATATGGGCATTTACATACTCAATTATTGCATCCGGAGTCTTGAACAATGGGTAGGTCTATCTGTAAACATGACAGATCCTGATATTAAATTACATATGATAATTTTTCATTTTTATATATCTTTGTGTGCGAAAATTAATATTGCTCTTAAATATGTATATTACATATGATATTAAATGTATATTAATCTCTGTTATTTATGGCCATTAGATTGAAGAAGAGTAGCCTATTGTGAAGTGGCCGTTGAGTTTTCTGGAAGTTTTAAACTTCTAGAACAATGGATTCTGTCAAAGCTCAGAAGTTTGAAGAGTTGTAAGTGATAAAGGAACCAAAAATTTGTAAATAAAAGGATGCATAAAAAATATTATCATACCGAACCTTCTTATCCCAATTATTTTGTAGGTTAAAAATAAAATAAATTTAATCTTAAAAGCAAGAGCTAAGAAAACAACAAGGAAAATTTTCACTTATAATGCATGTAAACATTATTGTTCCAAAATAATTTTGTGTGTAAATTAATAATTTCTCTTAATCTGTATCATATATAGCTAGTTGTCACACTCCCAAAAGAGCTCTTAAGAGAGGTGGGCAGCCCAATACTTATATACTGTTTTTCGGCTCGACACCTAGCCGATGTGAGACTAAATGTCTCTGACATTCTCCTCCACCCAATCACGCGACACCCTCGTCACGGATCGGCTCCACCGAGGGCCCTACACCGTGGAGAGTCCCCACACCCGACAGGCAAGTACCCCGCTCTGATACAACTTGTCACGCTCCCAAAAGAGCTCTTAAGAGAGGTGGGCAGCCTAAGACTTATATATTGTTTTTCGGTCTGATACCTTGCCGATGTGAGACTAAATGTCCCTGACATTCTCCTCCACCCAATCACATGAATCCCTCGTCAAGGATCAGCTCCACCGAGGGCCCTACACCGTGGAGAGTCCCCCCACCCGGCAGGCAGTACGCCGCTCTGATATAACTTGTCAAGCTCCTAAAAGAGCTCTTAAGAGAGGTGGGCAGCCCAAGACTTATATACTGTTTTTCGGTCCGACACCTAACCGATGTGAGACTAAATGTCCCTGACATAGTGCTGACAATTCAGCTGCTCTATGATTTCTTTACATTTTATTAATTAAATCTAGAATATAATATTTAATACAAATAAGTAGGACCTAGGCTGAATATTGATAAAGAGGATATGAGGCTGTTTTAAAGTTTGCATTAGATATTAAGTTAAAAATAAATAAATAAAAATCAATTGTCAGACTTAAACCGATGACCGGTCTACAAACTACGAAGAAAACGCCAGGCTAGAAGTTTTTGGTACGGCCGAGTGAATTATTAATGACTTTTATATCACCTATATTACTGTAGAGATGCAAACGAATCGAACGTGATCTTAAGTATTCAGCTTGTTTATATTTCGAACACAAAAAAAAATTATTCATGTTCAGCTTATTTGCTCAAACGAGCTGAACAAGAGCTGTTCGCGAACAAAAAACCACTTTGGCAAATTCTAATCATGCTTGCAGTTGTTAGGGGTGTGAACGAGTCAAGCTTGAGCGAGTCCAGACTTGGCTCGTTAAAAAATACAATTGTTCGTGTTCGGCTTGTTTATATATAGAGTTCAAAAAATTTATTTGTGTTTGACTCGCTTGCTTATCGAGCCAAAAATGAGCTATTCTGACAATACTAATCGCGCAGCCGTAGATGTTAAAAGTATGACGAGATTTAAACCTTGTTATTTATATTAAAATATTTATTCAAATAGAATTTAATATATTTTTATTCCATTTTTAATTAGTAATTTTAATTGATTATAAATCTTCGTAGCATTGTAGTCAATTAAAAGATTTAAAAATAATATTCATTATATATATTTCAAACCAAAAAAAGTTGAACATGAACGAACAAAGTTTTGTTCGTGTTCAGCTCATTTATATTTCGAGTGCAGAAAAATTATTCAAGTTCGGTTTTGCTTGCTGAACAAATCAAACACAAGCTACTTAACAATCCGAAGAAGAACTGTTCGCGAACAACGAGACGTCTTGACAGCCGTAAATATAGAATAATTGATCTAATTAAAATTTTATAAAACTGAAGAAAATATAAAATAATCAATAAAAAATAATTTTAAGAAAATGATATACGTAAATACATTAGCCTTTCACCCGTATAAAATCTGAGGAAGAATCAAATGATCTACAGAAGCTGTATACTAACAAAGTAAAGAAAATAAAATGTAATTTAAATCAATGGCTTTGAATCATAATTAATAGATATAGCTTAATTGTGTCCTATGGTGCATATCAAAGACTAATACTACCAAATCGCATAATTTTGAAGTAAATTATGTAAATGCACATTTTGAAGTATAAAGGTTTGAAGCACAAAAATCTTATATATATGTAAACATGAAAGTTTAGGTGTGGGATATATAAATACATAAGAATTGTGTGCTACCTATATAAATTTCCCTATAATTTATCTATACATAAATAGATAAAAGTGAAAGGAACAATTAATTTTCTTACGTGATAAGTTCTGAAAGGGGGAAAAATCACGGGATATGATCCGATTAAAGCAATTCATTATGTAATTGCAGTTACACGTGTCTACTCTTCACCTTGACTAGAGAGTTAAAATTACAAATATTTTGACTACAGTAACCATATTTAGACTAAAATAGCTAGTTACAAGTGCTGATTAATGCTTTTTAGTAATCGTCATTTTTGTGATTCTCTTCATAAATAGTTTTGCATTAGTTGTTAGCTCACTGTAATTTCACATTTAATAAGTTAGATATGTGCGAAAGCCTTGGCTCGTTGGTTGTGGCTTTGCGTAAGCTTCCTGGCCAAGAGCTCGAATCCCACTCACTACGGTGGATTTGAATAAGACACCGGACTGGAAGGGGTCCTCTCCTCGGTCGGTCTAACCTATAGGGTTGATCGGCGGTCTCCGACTGTAGATCCATCTTATATATATATATATATATATATATATATATATATATATATATATATATATATATATATATATATATATATATATATATATATATATATATTTGGTGTTAGATATATGAATACATAAAAATTACTTGTATTTATGTAAATGTGCCATGCAAAAACAAATCCTTAATCCTTGCATTCAGTGCCAAATTAATTTACATATTCTGCACGTTGAAAAGTATGAATGAAGAAGATGGAATAAGTATGACATCAATTCCTGACAAATCTGAATAGAGTATTGTAATCTTGTTTGAATTTAGATAACCTGAAGTATTATTATCTGGGGAAAGAAACGTAAATTATATTTAATTAAACTCATGCCATTATGAGCTGTCCATATCAATTAGACTATTTTTTTTTTTTTTAATTTTCTTTAGGAGATTTATCGAACTCAGAGAACTAAGTTTCACGAGCTTGCAGTAGGGTTGTCAAAAAAAAGTTCGTTATTTGTGCAAAGCTCGTGTTTGATTCGTTGAGTAGTTTTTGTTTAATTTGTTTGCTAAGCAAATGATTTGAGCACGAATAATTGTTTTGCGCTCTATATATAAATGAGTCGAATATGAAAAAAAAATTTGTTTGTTCATGCTCGGCATGATTTGGCTCGTAATAATTATATATATATATATATATATATATATATATATATATATATATATATATATATATATATATATATATATATAATGAGTATTAGTTTTAAATAATTTATTACAACGCTATAAAGATTTATAATCAACTAAAATTACTAATTAAAAATAGAATAAAAATATATTAAATTCTATTTAAATGAATATTTTAATATAAATAATAAAATTTAAATTTAATCTTACTGTTAACAATCTACGATTATGTTATTAGGATTGTCAAAATAGCTCATTGTTCGTGAATAACTCTTTTTCAGCTCGATAATCAAGCGACTAAACACAAATAAATTTTTTGAGCTCGATATATAAATGAGTCAAACACAAACAATGATATTTTTTAACAAGCCGAGTTTGGACTCGTTCAAGCTCGGCTCATTTACACCCTTAACAATTGCATGCTTGACTAAGGGTGTTTTTTTTTATTTTTTTTATTTTTTGTTCGCGAACAACTCTTGTTTGGCTTGCTAAGCAAACGAGCCGAACACGAACAAAATTTTTTTGTTCGAAACATAAATTAGCCGAACACATACTGTGTTATTTCTTAACGAGCTTAACACGAGCTGAGCCTAGGCTCGCTCATGTTTGCTCGTGTTTGACTTGTTTACACCCCTGCCTTATAGCACGCTGATATATATATATATATATATCAATGTGAGACTACTTGAAGATAAGAAAGAAGAGAGATCCCCTTGCACCTAAATGATAGATCAGTTTCTTGAAAATATTGATATTGTGGGGGAAAGTCGGTATGAGAATGATCTTGTTGAGAAACAAAAAGTGTTGTTTGCTAAAAATGTACTTACAAAAAAAATAAAAAAATCTAATTTTTGAGTCATGTGGAAGGGGATAGAAATACTAAATTTTTCATTCATGTGTTGTTAAATAGAGGAGATAGTCTAATGCTATTTTGAAAATTAAGGATAAAGATGGTAATTGGCTTTATGATCAATAATATATAGTGTTGTGGAATTTTTCAAAAAAAAAAAATTCAGATATGTTGATGTTGACCTTCATACACTACTAAATGATCTTATATCTCATATTGTTATGGTTACAAAAGCTGATTTATGTTCAATGCCTGTGGAAAATGAAATATGGGATACACTTTCCTTTATTAATTTCAACAATATTGTTGGTCCGGATGGATTCACTTCTAAATTTTATTTGAATACTTGAGATATCGTCAAGAGTAATTTTACTTTTGTTATTCAATCTTTCCTTAAATCTGTTATGCTACATAAATTTCTTAGGTGTTCTAATATGTCTTTATTCCTAAGGATACCTTCAAATATACATTGGATAAGTTTTGACCTATTTATCTTACTATTGTTGTTTCAAAGGTTCTCAGTAAAGCTTTGGTGAACAAATTACAGTTTTTTCTTACACATTTGGTCAATCCTCAACAAATTGCTTTCATTTCAGGTAGGTGCATTATTGATAATATTCATATAGCACGGAACTTCTTCAGGACTTGGACTGTAAATGTAGAGGGTGTAACAATATTCTTAAGCTTGACTTACATAAGGCTTATGACACTATTAATTGGAAATTTATTGTTACTAATTTTAAAACTAAAGGTTTCAAAGATGATTTTTGTAGGTTGTAGCAGATGTCCTTGGATATCAAATTTTACTTTATTCTTATTAACGGTGAACAACAAGGTCATCTTAAATCAGACAGAGGACTTAAGTAGAGGGACCCTCTCTCCCACTCTCTTCATTTTGGCTATGGACTATCTTTCAACTCTTCTAAACCATCACCTCATCAACCATTTGGATGACAAGAATAAATCCAGAGGCAGTGAAATCATTTCTCACTTGGCCTATGCTAATGATAATATTATTTTTGGCAATTTTGATAAAAGGAATGTGAAGCGTATTAAAAACATTCTTATTCATTTTGAGCAAGTCTCTGGTATTGATTTAAATAGAACCAAGTGTGAGTGGTTATTTAGTAATTATATTAAAATTGAAAAGAAACATTGTGTCACACACTACACCAACATTAAATCTGGTGAGTTACCTGTTAAATACTTGGGCATTCCACACCATCATAGTCGGAGAAGAACTTTGATTTTTGGTAAGTTTGTTGATAAGATTAGAATGAAAATTATGAGTTTGGTGAACTCTTTCTTATCTATGGGGGAATGATTACTCTTTTGCAAAACGATCAAAAGCATGCAACATCTTTTCCTCTTTATATACTTCAACTTGTTAAAATGATCAAAAGCATGCAACATCATATTGAAAGAATTTTCAATAAAATTTTATGTGTGGGCCATGGCACGGTTTCTCATTAAAAGTCATGGAAGTATCTTTGTAAACTTAAAAATTATGGGAGTTTGGGTTTTAGGTCCTTTAACAATCTGTGGATATCAGTTTTTCCAAACTTTGGTTCACATTTAGATCTAATTCGGGTTTGTGAGCCACTTTCATGCATCTTAAGTACCTTAAATCTCACATCCTCTTACTTGATCGCCTAAATTGGCGGACTCTTAAATTTGGAAAGAAATTTTGAAAATGAGAAGTGGAGCTGTAGAGCTCTTAACTTGGGAAATTTTTAAAGGCAATATTAGTTATTGGTTTGAAAACTGGAGTCTGTTGGGTTCTCTTTCACATTTTCTAATGAAGCACATTCTATTAAAATTTGCGTGAAAGACTTTTGACATGAGAATGTTTGAAATATTCAAGAACTTTTTAGGTTCCTAAGTGGTGATTTGGTTGGTTACATTGATGTTATGGGTTTTGATAAAAAATAAAAGTGACGCTCTTAGGATTAAATAGAAATCTTATCTTGTTGTTGTTGCCTCTGTTGCTATTAACTTCCATCATTTTCCTGTTATTGATTTGGCCACTAATGTTTGGACTTCTATGTTTAAATCTTCTCAATCTTTTTTGCACGGTAGTTAGAGTATAAGTTACTTCCTTTGAATGATATTTTTAAGCTTAAAGGGCTATTTTGTCGTGAGGAGGAGGAATCTTTGCATCATCTATTTTTTTAATTTTGCATTTTCTTTGGAAATATGAGGGTTCTATTACTCGCTTATGAAACATGTTTGCCAGCCTGTGGTTATTGGAATCTGGAGCATTATTTAATGCTTTGGAGAAGAGGTAGTTATAAACTTCATTTGCAAAATATTATCCCATATATTGTCTATTGGTTTCTTTGGAAAGGAATCAACGAAAGCATTATGAGGTTAGGAAAAAAGCTAAAGACATCCGCATCAATGTTAAATCATTTATCTCTGAAGTGGTGACTTATACTCCCTCTCGCAAACTTGTTGTTGGGCTTACAGTTTGTAGCACACTGTGGGTTTTGCTAGGCATTTTCTTCGGTTGGTTTTGTGGGTCAATGCCCCTTTTAGTACCATTAAAGTGAATATAGATAGTAGTTATAACTCTCTTAATGTATTGGTCAGGTTCTACTTACTTTCTTTGCTCCTTGGGATTGTGTTTATATTCTTATTCTGAAATGGTTGTTATTCTTTATTGCTTAATTATCACTACATTATGGAATTTGTTGGTGGAGATGAACTCCCTTGTTCTACTTCATTGTTGCATTGGGATCGTCAGGTGTGAATGGCAAAACTTTGTCCTTGAGGCTAAAATTAAAAAGCTTCTGAAGTTTTTCCCTATCAAGTGGAATCATATTTTGCATGAAGCCAATAGACCTCCTAATTTTTTGAATAGATCCAGTGCTAGAAATGTTGTCATTGAAATTGGCAAGGAACCAGATGCTCATTTGATTTTCTTATTCATGGAGACAAATTAAACTTACCATACATCAGAATTGAACACATGTAATTTATAGTTAGTTTTATTTTTTAGGTGTGTTGTATCTCTTGGTTCAAAATCCTACAAGTTTCATTTTTTGGTTTTATATGTTGCATCAAAGATTATCCGTGAATCACACCCGATGAATAGAATATAAATAATGAGAGAATGAGAGAGAGAGAGAGAGGTTAACTGTAATGAATAAATGATCAATAGTGTTATTTTTTATAAAATGTTATTTTTTATATTTATAAAGAAGATGATACAATGCTAATATTAAATTTTTACCCCCATACAGGAGGGAGTTCACACTAGAGTATTTCTAGTATCTTACAAATGCGGTCTTATAGTCTGACTACCTTCAAGCTCGGTCGGTTAAGCTTAGGGTCTGTTTGGTTTAGCTGCAGCTTATTGAATAATCTGCCGATATTCTGATTAAAAATAATCTGCTGATAAGCTAGGTACAGTGGCTATTATAATTTTTTTTTTTTTTTTTTTGGAAAAGCCAGATAGCTCCCACCGCACCTAGGTAGGCGCAGTGTGAAAACACTGTTTTTAGCGTTTTGAAAACGCATAAGCTGCCAAAACGCAGTTTACCCAAACAGTAGCGTGCGTTTTAAAACGCTACAAAGACTAAATAGCTCGCCCAAACGGACCCTTAGTTGACTTCTAGTCTATATGATCAGTTTGATGAGCCGAACTCGATCCATACGGATCGATAGATTTAAATCCCTGATAGAACAGCATTCGATGATTAATCTTTTATTTTCTTCCAAATAAAAACATTATCAAACGTGAAATATACGGCTAATAAATTAAAATAAATAGCCTAATAAAAATGAAATCAGCAATACGCATATGCGCAGCTATAATTTATTAAAGTAGACATAATTTTTATTCCGAATAAGACCAAAATATGTTTTTTATATTTTGTTTACCTTCAAGGGCTTCCCCTCTATCTCCATGTTTCAAAGCACCTCACGTCACGTGCTTCCCCCGTGCCCTCCGATCCCCTTCAAAGCATCCCCATCTAGCCCCTTAATAGTTTTGAACCAGAACGAGTCTCTGGTTACCGCTATAGAGAGAGAGGGAGGGGGAGGTAGAGATGGAGAGAGAATGTGGTCAAAATGCTTGACTTGGACTAAGCCAACAATCACCTTTCTTCGCATGACTATCCTCAACATTAAATCTTTTCACATCTATATAAAGGAGCCAAAAACGGCATCTTGTTCTTAGCAGAACTATTGAACAGGATTTTGTAACTTGTGTATGCAGCTAGTAGGTGATTTATTAGTGGAGAAGATAAAGAGAGGCGAGGGAAATTAATGGAGGAGAATAAGATGGTTGGGTTTGAAGAGAAAGGCGATAGGAAAGGAGTAGTGGAAGTGGTGGATGAGGAAGAAAAGGTGGTTCTTCCCGGATTCAGGTTTCATCCGACGGACGAGGAGCTTGTCGGATTCTATCTCCGGCGAAAGGTAGACAAGAAGAAGCCTCTCTCCATTGATACCATCAAGCAGATTGATATCTACAAGTATGATCCATGGGAGCTTCCAAGTAAGTTCAAAAATGAATCTTCATTCTTAATTTATTAATTTCTGATGATACCTCAAATCATTCATTCATATTGATTTTATTTTTCTCTTAATTTGTTTATGTATATGTTATGTAATCTAAGTTTATTTGCTAAATTAATTAAAGTCTCACTCCTAACAAACTAATTGTTTTCTATTGATGATAAGATGATGAAAATCATGAGCTCACTTAGTAAAAATTTCATCTTTTAATTAAAAAGGGCTCTTTTAAGCCAATGAGTGTACTCCGACGAACTATTGATGTTAAGATGATGAAAAGCATGGAGATTTCCTAGTAAAAATTTCATCTTTGAGTTAAAAAAAGGCTTTTTTAAGCCAGTGATTGTACTCAGATGAACTGCTCATTATCTATTATTATAAAATTCATGATACAAACATGAAATAAACTGCTAAATATGTAAATTAATCTATTTTAACAATAATTAAACTTTACCAACTAATACAGATAATATTTAACTAATCATGTTTATTTTAGTTAAAACTCACAGTGCGATTAATGTTGCCTTCTATGTAGAAATGAGCACCATTGGGGAGAAAGAGTGGTACTTCTTCTGCCTGAGAGGAAGAAAATACAGAAACAGCATAAGGCCTAACAGAGTAACAGGCTCTGGTTTCTGGAAGGCCACCGGCATCGATCGGCCGATCTACCCCGGCAATAACACCGATGACTGTATCGGCCTCAAGAAATCTCTGGTTTATTACACAGGAAGCGCGGGAAAAGGAACCAAAACTGACTGGATGATGCATGAATTCAGACTCCCTTCCTCCAACAAAACCTGCAACAATAGTACCCCTCCCACCATCAATGAAGCTGTAAGACAATCAACTAATGTTTCTATTCATTCATTACATTACTTAAAAACGGTTAAACCCCATTGAAGCTCCCAAAAGAAACTCGTGGGTTCATAAAAATGACAGCCACGTAAGTTTCTTTTAGCAAATTGGTGGCAGATATGTCACATGAAATATTTTAAGATTTATGTAAAAACTATTATTATTTTTTTCTTATTGAGTTCATTGCTGCTGCTGCATCCTGGCCCCCGCTTTGAAGTTGATCAAACCTTCAAATCACCATTTTTGATGTATGCAGGAATCATGGACCATATGCAGAATTTTCAAGAGAAACGTATCGTTCAAGAGGTACACACAGCAGATGAAATGGAAGGAGGATAAAGGAGGAGTTGGAATGCAGAATTCAACAGATTCAAGCTCCAAGACGAGCAGCACAGAGTCAGAAGCTGGAGAGGAGTATAGATACCTCCATGGAGGATGCAGTTTTAAGGAAGGAGATGAGAGCTATGCAAACAGATATGTGGAGGAGAATGGTGATCAGTTATATTCAGCTGGGGAATGGAATTATGAAGCTCAAACAAATAGTATCAGTTTGACATCAAACTTTGTGAATTTGAATCAGAATGAGATTTTCAGAGAGGGAAACTGGGAAGAGATTGGAAGAATGGTGGATTATATGACGGAACCAGTGATCAATACATATGACTGTATATATTTTTGAAAATAGCTATGAAAGTTAAGATTTTTAACTTTTGTGTGTCTTTTTTTTTTTTGTTATGAGCTTTGTTTTGCTCATAATTAAGGAATTGACAGTGGAGACTGTGTTATGGAGTTGATTACATGTTATGATAATGGAAACTGTTGAGTTTTTAATATGAGTTTGTAAATTATATATTGTGACAGAGGAGAATTGGAGATGGTATACAGTTTTTCAGATGTGAAATTTATTTCAGGCAAGAGATTTGCGATTTTGAATGAGGATTAATTGTTTAAAATTTAGGAAATTTACATATGTATCACAAAATTCTTTTAACATCTCAACGTCTAATGTTTAATATTTACATCTATGATACTTTTAGGTATCATATGTTTGTGTGTGTCGCGTTCCTGGTCTGTTAGTGGCGGGGTCACTGTAAGTCCCCTCAGGTCAAGGGTTCGATCCCCATGTTTAGACATATGACGCAGCTCTCATCATGGGGACTTGCTCATGAGAAACCTACAAATATCAGTTTTCTTTTAAAAATAAAATATATATATATATATATATATATATATATATATATATATATATATATATATATATATATATATATATATATATATATATATATATATATATATATACTTTGTGGTTGAAAATAAAGCACCTGGCCATTAAGGAAAATAGGCCGCACAAAAATTTTTAAATTAATTAATTATCCCAACAATACAAAACTACTTTTCTTCTTGATTTCTTGTTTTAGAAGCACAAATTTGATGAAAGAAAAAGATTTGATCCGAATATTTTGACAATGACTTCTAAGGCGTTGGCATATCTTCTTGATTAATTATATGCATGTTTTTTTTTATTTATTTATTCACAGATGCTCAAATCTAAATCAGTTTACACACAGCAAGTACATATTATTTTATTTTGATTTGATGAAAAGTAGATCAAAATATTTCAAAGTAAATGAAGTTAAGTCAAGCACCTCAAAGTATGCTTCACAATTTTTTTCTAAGGAAGGAATTCAATGAACTTGTTAAAGCCTATGACTAGAATATATATGCATATGCAAACAAAATTCCCTAACTATTCAAACATAAGGTGGAAAAACAAAAGGAAAATTGGGGTGCTTAAGGCATTCTAATTAAGAAAATGGCAAATTTGTCTTTGATTGTATGTTATTTCCTCTTATTGCATCTTTTTTTATTAATTTTGAATTCAAAATTTGTTATAAATAGATGTTATTTGTATCCTATAAGATCACTTGTATCATATGTCATTGTCAAAAAATATATATATATAATTGCATACACAATATTTAAAACTATACTATTTATCTAACGAATTGATATATTTATACATCTCATGATGAAACTCTTGAGAATTTGATAAAAATGAAAAATGTGGGTGGGATTTTGTCGTTATTTTTTATATTTATGTGAGAATTTGTAAAATAGATGAAGGAGGGCGCTGGGCTTGTAAATAACAATGTTTCGAGCGCAATGTTCTATGAGAAATCCTCCGATATAAATTGTAAATTTTCAAGTTCTTTATAAATTCTTCCTTTCTTTCATTTATGTTGGAGGACTTCTCATAGAAGTCACCCTCTCTCTTATCAAACAAGTAAACCCAAGTGCAAGAAAACCCTCTCTCTCACCAAGCTAAAGCTAAACACTTGGCATCTAGAAGTCTCCCCACTTGTAGCTAAACTATCTTTTAGGTGCATCATGAGAATTTTCCGATCAAATTAGCATTAATGCTTCTATTGAATTGATTATGATATGTGCCTCCTTTTTTTTTTTATTTCGTTATTAGTCAACATTATATATATATATATATATATATATTTAAAGATTGATTGACAGTCAGAGACCGCCGATCAATCCCTATATTTTTTAAACTGACCGAGGAGCTGACCCCCCTTCCAATCTCGTGTGTTATTCAAATCCACCCGTCTTGGTGGGATTCGAACCATCGATCCGAAGGACTTACACCAGAGCCGCAACGAATTAACCAAGGCACGAGCACAAATATATATATATATATATATATATATATATATATATATATATATATATGTATGTATGAATGTATGTATGTATGTATATTTGTTTGTGTGTGTATATATGCATGTATAGACTACTACTATGTTGGGAAGCTTTTCTGTTAATTTTGCCTTGGTTCCTTTGAGTTGATTATTATTTTATTTAATGGAGATTTGCACCCAATTTTTATGCATTTACGTGCCCGCACCAAAATATTCGTATTTACAGGGAAAACATTCTCTCTATTAGGGTTGTCAAACGGCTTGTTCATGAACAATTCATGTTCGGCTCGTTAAGATGCTCGTGTTCCATTCGTTCGCTAAGTTAATGAGCCGAATACAATTGCTTTATTTGTGCTCGATATATAAACAAGTCGAACACAAACAAATATTTGTTTTTTTCGTGTTCGGCTTGTTTTGACTCGAAATACTACTCATCAATATATATATATATATATATATATATATATATATATATATATATATATATATATATATATATATATATATATATATATATATGTATATATATAATGAAAACTGATATTTGGCAGAGACCCAAATATCGGTCTCCTATGAGCTTGAGCCACATGACGAGGGCCCTTGTCATATGCCTAAACAGACCGATCCCCCGCTGCACGGTGGGTTCGAACCCTTGTCCTAAGGGATATATATATATATATTTATATTTATTTATTTATTTATTTATTTATTTATTTGATGAGTACCAATAAAAAAAAAATTAATTGACTGCAAGCCTACAAAAGATTTATAATCAACTGAGCCTAATTCACGCTCCCAAAAAAGCTCTTAAGAGAGATGGGCAGCACATGACTTATATACTGTTTTTCGGTCCTACACCTAGCCGATGAGGGACTAAATGTCCCTAACACTAGGCTCGCCTGTGTTCGCCTCGTTTAAGCCCCTACTCCCTTAAAAAGGTGGAATTTATCATGGAAAACTGTAATTAGTGTTGTTCTTAATGCGATTGAAAAGAATTGAGTGCTTGGCTTACAAAAATGAAGATATAGTTGCAAGACATATAAATACATACGAATTCGGTTCTACGCATGTAAATTCTCCTTTTTTTTATTATATTTTATATCTGAGTATTTAATTTTATTGATTTATAATTATTGTTGTGCTTTGTTATTTTTGTTATGACCTTAAATTTGTATTGTAAGACCTATTGATGGAGATTAGAGCAAAGGCTATGTGATATATGCAGGTCATGTTTACTATTGATGGCGCAAGGCATTGAAGTTGTGCGACTCCATAGAGGATAAGATTATTTAAAGTTTAATTTTAGTGAATTTTACGTCCACACAATTCCTATGTAATTACATATCTAACATCTGAAAGTTTGATATTTGCATTGGTGTTATAAATTTATGCATGAAAATGTGTCTCATTTTTTAAATTTTTTTGTGGTGTTAAAGATTTTTGAGTTGTATGCCTGTGAATATAGAAAATTATTGCATCAGGAGAAACTGCATCAGAGCTCCAATCAGGATCTGCAACGTGTGACACACCCCCCTGTATTGAAATTAATATTTTTTTAATTAAAAGAGATCTGTCTGTACATGTGTTAGACTCTGATTAGTGTCATGATGTAAAACTGCATCAGGACTCTTGATGCAATAATTTCTCGTGAATATGAGAGTTTAGGTGTTAAAAATAAAAATATAGAAGAATTGTGTCGCATGCATATAAATGCCTCATCTTTTTTCCTTTTTTTGTATAAGCCTGTATATTTTTTTAATTAGTTTGAATTCCAAGGCTCTATATATGATACTCAAATTAGATTTTTGTGAGGCAATGAAGATTTATTCAAGTTGTGGCAGAAATTTGATAGAAAATCGTATTTACGATTATTATATTAAAGATAATAATAAACTTTCAGAAACAAAAAAAAATAAAACTTTATATAAGCATTTAAATCAAATTTCACCTTATCACAATAACAAATTCTTTTGCATCCTTCAGGGGGAATCCTTTCATATCACATGATCAAATCTTTTATCAATATTTTTCTGATTTATTAGTTCTATTAGACTGGTTGCAATCTTAGGTGATTTATATTAGCTTATCAACAATTTAATGATAACGATGTTAAATATTATCTAAAAAATATATTAATTATTTCATGATTTAATTAATCAATTAGCTAACCATGAAGGTAATGAACAAGGCGTATTGGCATATTCTAGAATGTTTAAGACAGCTGCAGCTTATTAATAATCTGTTGAAAAATAATTTGTTGTTCAAAAAGCTGCGGTGGCTATTACAACTTTAAAAAAAATGTCAAAAGGCAACTAAAAAGCTGCCACCACACTTAGCCAAGACGGTGTAAAAACAGTGATTTCAGCTGTATGAAAACACATCTTTACCAAAAAAAAAAAAACTGCCAAAATATAATTTTTCCGCTTGGGTACATTTTCGAAAGGCATCGCACCAAATAAGATGCCCCAATAGGACCTAGGAGAAACATTCCTCCGTTGCGGCTTAGTGATTAATTTTGATTGAATGATCTCAAGTATGCGTAAATACAAAAAAAATAGTTGGAATAATATTATTTATATTATAAATTTTTATACATATACATATTATTTTAATAATTATAGAAGCTTATTAAATCACCATATATTATAAAAATAAGCATTGCCTCATAGATAAAGGTATATTGTTTTAATAACAATTATGGGACAAAGCGCACTAAGAAAGGGAACTTTGAATCCCTTTCAAAATTCTTAAATAAATGATTCAGCAACTAATACTAATACTAAGCACAATGAATATAATTATATTGACTTTGCAAGTTTAGGCTATAAATCCCGCAAATACCAATGTACAAGAGCAAAACTAAATATTGGTACTTGATGTTAAGGTAGATGTTAGAGCTTCTGCCCATTTATTCCTCCAAAATTTAAATGGGTCTATGCAACGTCTTTATTAAAGTTATGGGAAATTTACATACATAGCACAATTCTTTTATATTTATAAATCTAACACCAACACTTTATAGTTATATTTATAAATCCTTTTAAGGTGAAACCTATGACCAAAAATGTGTATTTAACTTTCTAAAGGTTGATGATAGCAGTATATTGTACGTGATATTAAATATTTCAGTGCTTTGCATCTAAATATTAAAATTTGGGTGTTAGATAAGTAAATACAAAAGAATTGTGTGGCGTGTATTGATGCGCCATCAACAAATTTCCAACATTCAACATGAATCTAGAAGCATTGTACGGAACTCAAGGCAATGTTTGAGCAAGAAATGTTTAAATTTCGATTAAAAGTCATTCAGAAATTCGATTTCAGTGAACTTATAATCAAAATGACTAGCTTGATGGGACGGACTCAATGACACCAAAATCGGCTTAATCTGAGTCGAATAAAGGCAAACTCAAGGTGTTAAACCACATTTATAAGTTTCACGATCATAATTAGAAAAGCAAACGAATTATGAATCTATCAAGTTTATAGTCAAATCAAGTGGATCGACAAGACGAATCTAATGAGTCCAAGATCACTCAATTCCGACATCATTAAGGCACTAAAATATCCATTGAACGACGTCCGATCAAGGGGATCTCTCTGGGCCGTCAGAACAAGTGTGGTACGGATTCCTTATTTACAACCTGAATTCCATAAAAAGAGCGCTACCCCCCTCATGAGAAGTGGACAAAAAGCGTGAAGCCTGAAAAAGGCTGAAGCTTGGAGGATGAACTGAAGTCCAACATCACTTCTCTGCTCCTCAAGTAAAATCTTCTAGTATTTTCTTCTCGTCATTTCTATTATATGAATGTGTGATGGATTCTCGTGCTCCGCTAAGACGTTAATTTATCCCTCTACTGCCACAAATTCTCTTGCACGCAACACATGTAAATTCCCAAGTCAAGGGAAATTAAGAGTTCCCAGTGCTTGATCAAACAAGCAAACTCTAGATTTAACAAAAACTACCCGTGTTCCACTTTGCATAAAGCCATAAGATTTACAATAGATGACCAAAACAAATTAGGTTGCTCCAAATTCCTCGCCCCCTTAAAGTTGGTCACTCATCTTTCTCTCTCTCTCTCTCTAAAAATTCTTCATTGTTCCCCAATTATTGGAGGACTTCTCATACAAACTTTCATTTTCTGATATCAAAAAAAGCATAGTAAGTGCAAGAAGTCATCTCTTCAGAAGAGTCTCACTGATTCTTCGTCCCCGTCACAAATACAAAGCTTATTTTAACAATATTGATGCAGTTGTATGATCTTTCTTTTTTTTTTTTCAACATTCTTTTAATATGTCCTACTTTTCATCCCAAGTGTTTCTGGATCTAATATGTATTCAGTCTTCTGGCTAGAAAATCATCATAGAGCTGGCTTTCACATTCAAATTTTTAAAAAAAAAGGAGAGAGAGAGAGAGAGAGAGACCATACCCCCCCCCCCCCCCAACCCACTCAAATTCATGCTCAAATAATTTTCTGATCAAAATCAAGTCATCAAATAATAAATACGCTATATATATATATATATATATATATATATATATATATATATATATATATATATATATATATATATATATATATATACTCACACCCACACCCACACCCCTCTCCACCCCACTCAAATTCACGCTCAAATAATTTTCTAATCAAAATCAAGTCATCAAATAATAAATACGCTGTATATGTGTGTGTGTGACTCTTTGGTTGACATCTGCAAAGTTAGTTCTAAATCCCCCGAGGTCGGGGGTTTGAACCGTCTATGTGTGATTAAGTCGAGTGGTTAGACACGTGAGGTTGGTTGGGGCTTGGATCACATCCTCCAACCAAGCCTTTTAATATATATATATATATATATATATATATATATATATATATATATATATATATATATATATATATTATTTTGGATAAAAACTTAAGAAAGGATAGAATGCAGACAAAGAACTATACATCAGCTGAAACAAAATTCAAAATTCAAAGAACAGTTCAAAAGAAGAACTACAACTTGGTTGTGTTGATGTCTACTGGTTCAGGGGCATTTACACTAAGCGACATGGAAAGTTGAAAATAGAGGAACCAAACAGTTGTCTCGATCCAGGAGAAGCAAATATTTGTTCAAAGCCCACATGGATAACCAAACAACAACGTACTTGTCCCACGTAACATGAGACTTTTCAAAAACAGTAGTTTATTTTCCAGTATTGACAGATTTGAGCCATTCAGGAGAGTAAATAAACTGCATTTTCAGAATTTGCTTTTAAAATAACTCTTAAAAAATTAAATAAAAACTGTGGCAGAAGAAACAGATTCTAAAAAAATTTTAACAAGAGAACAAAAACCTAAGATTACAAATCGTCTTAATTTATCAAGTGAAATTGTTAACAAAAAGGTCTACAAGAATGCAATACTGCTTCACCAGTGGCAAGGAGTGCAAAGGTTTATCTCCCTAGGTTTTCTTCCTTGGATTGCAGGGCTTCTCCTCCTCTCCTTAGGGCAGTAAAGAGCATTCCAACTGAAGGGTTAGAGTACGTTGGCTACCTCCAGCTACAGTATAACGGGCAGTATGTTTAGTTTCAAAATAGGTTGTGTATGATGATACATAGAGTAATAAGCTTGTGAATGATTAATTCTTGTATTCGTTAAGATAATAGTTAAATAGTATGGAGTCAAATAATAATAAGTCCATTTGGAGACAATAGAATTAATGAAAGGATGAGGTGAGTCTCTCCAAATATGTGTTCCCATCTTTTTATCTCCCCCGCCCAGCTTACGGTGTTGCAACGAACTCAAATACTTTGTTTAACCAAAATTGTTGTTATCCTCAAATTTTTTGCATCTTCAAATCAAGAAACTCAACCCAAATCTCCATCGCCAATAACTTCAAAAGATGCGTGCTAGAAAATTTGTGGTGGTAGCGTAACTGATTCTCGTCTTAGCGTTGTACGAGAATTCAGCTCACACACAGATGAAAAAGAAATAAGCAGTGACGACTCCAAAAGTTTTTACGTGGAAAACCAGTAAAGGGAAACTCACGGGGCCTGAACCAGTTGCGAAAATCCATAAGTTTTTACAGAAATCCCTTGCATCACGAACAGAAAAAAGTAATTATATTCTTCATATTACACTGTCGATTGACAGCGTCTAGTTGGTGGTGATTGACGATTGTGGTGAGCGGTGGTCGACGCTGATTGACGGTGGTCGACGGCGGTCGGCGGTGGTCGACAGCGGTCGGCGGTGGTCGGCGGTGGTCATCTGTCAATGATAGTCGGCGATGAAGTTGAGCTGCAGCTTCTCCTCAAAGGTTCAGACTCTCTCTCTAGTGTCCCCCCCCCCCCCCTCTCTCATGTGAGAGGTGGAGGTCTATTTATAGGATCTTGGGAACAATTAATGCAAGAATATGAATCATTTTGATCGGACGGTCCAGAGAGCTTCCCTCGATCAGATGACGTTTAAGGGGCATTTGTACGTCTTAATGATATCGGAATTGAGTGATCTTAGGCTCATTAGATTCTTCTTATTGAGACGTTCGATTCGACTATGAACTTACTAGATTTAACATCCGTGTGACCATCCAAATATGTCTGGGAATCTTCCAAAAGTGGTTACATGACTCGATACGGGCTTGATTTAACTTAGATTAGACTAACTTTAATGTCATTAGGTTCTTCTCATTGAGACGGTCAGTTTGACTATAAGTTTACTGAAATCGGAGCTCTAGATGATTTTTTATGAAGATTTAAATATTTCTTGCTTATAATATTGCCTCGAGATTGGTGTCGGACGATGAAATTTTATTGGTAGTGTATCAATCTTGAAGAAATAGTTATCGCCCAATTATCACAATCATCTTCGCTATTAATCTTCAAGATCATAATGAATCACGCTAAATCTTATTACACTTCTGCTCGTAGTCCACAAGCGTCATGTCCTGCCTCCAAGATTTCACCTTCAGGCAGATATCTCTATTGTTTTCATCCAGGCTAAAGGTCCCACAATCATCGCCTATTTGCAGATGTGCTAATTTCATTTGCAAATCTCGTTAGCTCCCAAAGTCTCCAACATTCTACTAAACCCAATTGCACCTTTCATGCATTTACTCATCTCCTTTTCCGATCTCTCAAACCATACCATCTCTCAAATGTCAACAAGATCTATAATGCTTTGCCGCAAGATCATGATTGCGAAGCCAATACCAGAATAAGGCCCATCACCAACTCCAAGCCTCGTCGATAGATTCGACACCTCCACACCATGCCACTTCACAAAATCAAGAATTGCATTCCACCCAGTACTGCAATTCGTGCCATCTCCTACCATCTTACTTCAATCCTATCAGCAGAGTTTGTTGTCCTCTGAATCGCACCCAATCTAAGCCATGCTCTTAGCCAGACATCCGAGTCCATGTCCATTTGCTATTCAAATAAAATTCCATTTGAGCAAAATTGGCACCTCAAATTCCGTGCCATTAGCAATTAATTTGAAAGGGTGAGTAATATTAGGGATAAAAAAGAGCTCGTGTGTGCAATAGTAGAGTAATAAACTGGTGGATGATAAATTATTATATTAGGATAATAAGGTAGTAGAAAAGTAGTAAGAAGCGAATTAGCAATAAATTAGAAGTCATGTATATCAATAAATAGCCGCTAATTAAAGACATTAGAATAAATGAAGAATTGAAATAAGCCTCCTTAAATTTGTGTTCTCCTCTACTTCTCGCCACTAGATTTTTGAGGTTGCTAACGAACTCAAATCTGCATCTGGAAATGCCAGCATCCTCAAAATGTCATACATCACAATCCCCAATGAGCTCATATTATTGTATGTCATTCCCTCCGAGATTGTTGGATATCTCAAAATACAATAAAACGAATTTTATGCCTTCATCACAAATCAAATTCCACTTGAGCAAAATTGGCAACTCAAATTCTATGTCCATTAGCAATCTGTTTGAAGGGATGAGTAATATTAGGGATAGGAAATAGCTTGTGAGTGCAATAATAGTGTAATAAGCTAAAGGATGATTATTTATTGTATTAGGCTAATAAGATAGTAGATATGTGGTAAGAAGACAGGCAGTAATAAATTAGTAGTCATGTACATCAATAAATAGCCCCTAATTAAAGACATTAAAAAGAATGAATAAATGAAGGAAGCTGCCCTAAATTTGTGTTCTCTTCCCTTCATGTCTCCCGTTCGATTTCCGAAGTTGCTAATGAAACCAAATTTGCATCAGGAATTGTCTGAATCCTCGAAATGTTGTTCATCATATTCCCACCAATGGATTCATATTATTGTACGAAATTCCCCTTGCTTTTGTTGGCTGTATCCCAATACAATAAAACAAGTTGCATGCCATCATCACAAATCAAATTCCATTTGAGCAAAATTGGCAACTCAAATTCCATGTCCATTAACAATTAGTTCTAAGAGGTGAGTAATATTAGGTATCAGAAATAGCTTGTGCATGTAATAATAGACTAATAAGTTAGTGGATGATTAATTATTACATTAGGCTAATAAGATAGTAAATAAGTAGTAAGAAGTCAGTTGGCAATAAATTGGTGGTCACGTACATGATTACGTAGCCTCTAATTAAAGACATTAGAAGGAATGAAGAGATGAGATAAACCTCCTTAAACTTGTGTTCTCTTCTCTTCATCTCCCCCACCAGATTTCTGAAGATGCTGACGAACTCAAATCTGCATCCGGAATTGTCAGCATCCTTAAGAGGACGTTAATCCCGCCAATGAGTTCACATTATTGTATGTCATTCCCCCCGAGTTTGTTGGCTATCTCCAAATATAATAAAATGGGTTGTATGCCCCCAGCCTCCGTAAAATGTATTTCCCTCTCACTGATCTCTCTCCCATATGGATCTCAGTTTGTCTAGGGCTGCTAATAAGCTTGGAGTTCCTGTAGTTGTCAATAACTTGACAATCAAAACCAAACTTCACTTTGCTCAAATTTGTGTTCAAATTACTACAGCCTTAGCTCTTCCGGATTCAATCCCCTTAAATCAAAATAGTTTCAAATTTAACCAATAAGTAATTTAGGACTCGAACCCCACATCTTACAATTCTTAAGCCACCTTTAGAACTACATAAAATCTTCACAAAGAATCCCATCCTATCAAAGAGAAACAAAATCCTCCTAATGCCAATCTTCAAATTTCAAAGCTGGAAGAAATCTCTTCCTTTCAACCTCTTAATTCGTCTGCTCCGATAATATTAGCTGATTTGAATTGTCTATCGCCTCCTCCACTTCCAAGTTCAAATTCAGGTGACCTTGTAGTTTCATTCCATTATAACCCTTATCATAAACCATTTTGACTCCACCTCGCAAATAAGAACATTAAAGACAAGTACTCTAAACTACTTCGAGAATGCTCCATCTGAATCCAAAGCACATAAGGTTGACCAAAAAATAAAAAACACCTTTTAGCAATTTGAACCTCTCAAGCATAGCATCCTAGAACATTAAAGGCCTCCAAGGGGTAAGATCATACTTTGGATTGCAGAAAATTGGTGAAAGATCTGTAAATTGATTTCATTTATCTTCTTGAAACTGAAGTGAATTTTAAAACTTCGCTGGATTCCTTCAACCAAAGAAGAATGTATGTAGTTATAACAGCTTTCATAGCATACCTAGTGGCAAATTTTGGATAAAGTGCAACCAACTTAAAGAAATTTTTTGTTATTATGCAGAGTCTGATTGTGTCGATCAATTGTCAATCACCGATCAAGCTTGGTGGAAAGTTTGTTGGGGTGTAAGGGAGCGACACCAACAACCAATCTTTATATTTGTGGCTAATGCTCTCAAGAGTACAAAATCTAATAAAATGTCGAGGCTTGAGGGCTTTATCGTAAAATTCTAAACTCATGCTTGGGACATCAATGGTAACCAAATTCTACTTTTGGTTCATCAAATTTTTACTTCTGGCAAAATGTCAAATACAGTTAAATACTAACTTGAAACCTTTATTCCTAAGCAAAACAATGCGGATTCCATTTTCTCTTCTCAAATTATCACGTTATGTAACATGATCTGTAAAATTATAGCTGAATACTTGCGAACATGTTAAAGGTTGTATTGCCGCTAATAATTCGAGCAGCAAAAGCAATTTTTATTAATAATGGAGGCACAAGTCACAATATTACCATACAAATAAAATTACACAGAACTTTTATTCCAGGCACTCCGGATTTTTTTTTTTCTTTTTTTTGGTGCTAATATTGATGATAGAAAGGAATTAAATAGTTCTAATAAAAGCTTCATTTCGAATAGTCTTCTTAAAAAGTTTAGTCCTCATAATTTTCTTAAATGGGTTTATCATTGCATTATTGGAACTTCCTTCCCTATTATCTAAAATGGTGAAATAAATGGCCTTTTTTCTTCCTCAAATGGGCAAGTCAAAATATCCCCTTCTTTTTTCTTTTCACAATCACTATTGATGAATTTTTTTGTCTCTAGGATAATGAGGTTCTTAAGGGATTCTACATTCCAATCCATAATGAAAAATCTAGATTTCTCATCTTATATTTGCTGATAATCTTTTTTTAATGAAAAAGATTGATCAGGTTTATTATGGAAAAAGCTAATCAAGATATTATTCTTTCATGACACTGACCGGAAATTTAGAATACCAAAACGGGAACAAACAGTCGGACATTGATAACACATCACTCTAATGATCATCATAGTCCGCAATAACAGTCATCCAGCATAAACAGCTAGTAAACCATAAAAGCATATAAAACAACATCCACGTCAACATAAAGACACCAGAATGCAATTGATTAAAAGAAATCAATAAAACAATAATATTTAATACCTATTTTAACTTGAATCTCTCCTGTGATAGACATTATCTCATGCCAGTCATTTTAGTTTAACATAGCTTTTGTTGAAAGAAATAGTTAAATAATAGATTAAGTTTACAACAACTTAATGAATAATTACAATTTTAACATGCATTAAATCATTATGCAATTATTTAAACAATAATATTTAAAAGAGAAATGATGATTAATCTGTAAAGTCAACTTTAACATTTTCCTTTTAATAAAAAAATTTATTAAACTAATTTTTAAGCACTTATATTTTTCTATTTCTTTTCCTTCAAGAAATCATATCAAGAGCGTCATCAAAATTTATACCAATTAAAGTACAACCACTTTCATTTCAATTTATATTTTCATTTTCAAACATGGGGCATAATAGCATCCACTAGTATCATAAAGGATGACTTGTAATTGACTTGTGTATTTATTTTTTTATTTCAAAAATATTTATTTCATTTCAATCATTGAAGCTATTTATTAATTTTTACATAATGCAAAAGGTAAAATAAATTAAAACAGCAAATGGTCATTTAATTTTAAGTATAGAAATTATTTCAAGCTTTCAACATGTATGAAATAAATAAAATATATATTTTAGAATAATATATCTCCATTTAAGTTTGTATGCGACCTTATAATTTTATTCTTTGAATGCATAAATACTTTTAAATAAAATAAAATAAATTTAATGCACATAAAATAATAAGTACTCACATTGATTCAATGTTATAAACTGATCCCTAAAAATAAGTTGGCTTTCTCTTCCACAACCTCAATTATTTAATTTAATCAGTTTAACTAACCAAAAAGTAAAAAATATTATTCCTAAACAATAACATTTGATATTATACTATTCACTTAAGGGGAATTTACATACACAGCACCCAATTTTTATGTATTTAACGACTCACACCCAAACTCTCATTTTTACAAACCAAACACCCGACTTATCTTTTTCATCACTCTCCAACAGTGAAATTCACATCTTCATGCATAAGTAGGGCGCTGATTTTGGAAAAATGAGATTTTAGGTGTGAGATTGGTAAATGCGTAAGAATAAGGTGCTGTGTATGTAAACTTTTGTTCACTTAAATTTATCAATCTTATAAATTAATACATATCTTAATTTCCTTCTTTGCAAACTCATGATCCATATCTCCTAATCTTTGAACCAAATGCTCTTCAATCTCTTGTTTTATTTCATAATATTTAATATTAACAAAGATTATTTTAATTAAATTAAGTACTTGAAATAAATAATAAACCCTAACATTCACTATCTTCCCTTCTTTCTCCTCTTTTGTGAAAATGACGATTTCAGTTTTTTAACTTATGAAGCAAAAGCTCTTCCATTAAGATTTTTGTTATGAATTCGTATAACATCAATTTAAATTAAATAATCTGAAAAATATAATTTACCCTAATCATTATAATGAGTTGTGCTTGGTTGTCCCTTCCCATAAGCAAAGACTCATGTCCTAATTCATAGTCCTCACGCACGTTGCGTGCCCGAGTGAGTGTGTTGCCTCGGCATCAACTTCCAAGCATGAGTGCCCTTCCCACAAGCAGCATACTCGTCGCCTCTTTGGCTCCTCACTCGTAACGACGATCATCACACACGCACACTCAATTCACTTCCTCCCTTCAGCTTCAATGTCAACGATGTTGCGTCGCCATCCTAGCAAGAGACGCGCGTAGGCCTCACCTCATTTTTTCTTCTCACTCGATTGTCGTTGTTCTCCCAAACAAGAGCAATCTCATGCTCGTCTTCAACACTCGCACAAACAAGCTTGCATGCCTCCACGCCCTCATCTCTGTCCCGCACTGTCCTCCCTCTCACCCTCTCCCTAGTCCCTTTTGGTTTGAAGGAGACGTTTGTCTCCTACTAATGAAACTGTCTTGACGGTTTTGTTCGTACTGTCACTGTCATTTTGAAATTCATCTACTTTTTTCTCCAGTTATTACATCTTCAAACTCTTAATACAGCCTATCATTGTTACATAGCTCTAATTTGTTTCTCATCACTAACTTAGTTTTTTAATGCGGGCTCTGGGACACAAGGATTTATGTTCGTAGTATTGCTGTGCTGATTCCATGTTGAACAGATTCTACACTGATAGAGATACTCGCTTAACCTCCAAAAGTTGTATATAGCATTTATGCCACGGATTCTTTTATCTGACCCATCTCAATAGTTTGTTCATTGTTGTTTTTCTATGTTTTTTAGGCCTTTTGTTTAATGTATTTTGTTTCCCAAGTATTTTGTTGGTATTTTGATTTTTGGCCCCACAGATTTAAAGTGTGTATTTTAGGGTCCTTCTTTTGACCTTCACATATACAAGTAATCTTTGCATTTTTATTTCATTGAATTAGGCCCTGCCCTCCTCTTCCTGGAAAATAAAAAAACACTGTTACACATGTTAGTATGATAAGAGAAGAGGATTAAAGAACTACTGAAGAGACAGAGAGAGGAAACAATGGAGAAATAGTGAGAAATCAGAAGGAAAAAAATGTGATGGTGTCTGTCTACCTATCAGTAAAAAATGGACAAAAGTAAGGGTAAGTATTATTCATACAAATAGAAAAAAGCTTTCTGTCAAGTCAAGAACTAGGCCCCGCTTCAATAAATCCAGACCATTAGGTCAAATTCCAAAGAAATTTCTCTCATCCAATTATGATGAATTACCGCACTGAAGACAGGTAAGTAAATAAAATATCTAAAAACCATAACATTCATCTCAGATTTTCGTTAAAAATAATAACGGGTAACAATAATATAATAACAAGCTCGCAGTGAAATCAAAATTTAATTTCTATTTCAACATAACTATGAAATGGATGATGCAATACTTCTCCATCAAATATTGCCTAATAACCTTTGGTCTGTAGCATCCTCTTCGAGGAGCAAACTTGGATATAACTGACTAATTCCTTAAATCAAGATCGTGTGATAAACGGAGAATGCTATTAAGTATCATGGCAACTACCATTACCTTCTTCAAGAACGTGTTTTTGGTTTCCATCCTCTTTGTCGTGCCCTCATCTCCCATAATGCAGTCAATTTCTTTTGTTCTGATAGCATAAACTCGGCTCTTTCCCTCGCTTCCTCGCAAGTGTCCATCCCTGAATTGCATTTGTCAGCTTCTTTTTGATATTGAGATGCCAATTTCTTAGCTTCAAGTAAAGCTAAATCAGCACGCTGCTGAGCATCAATGGCCAAAGCCTCCTTCAGCTTCAGTTCTTCTGCAAGAAGGTCTGTGAAATCCTTTTCCATTACCTCATTTACATCTGGGTCCCGCTTTGCACAATCTGTAGACCAAGAATAAAGACAGAAACCTTTTTAGTCTTGATATGAAAGGGTTTCTATAAATAAGAATTCATGTTAATGATAATTAAATCAAGGGCATTTAAGCAGACTCTTTGCATCCTATGCGTACGGCACAAGTGCAATTTTGCCTTTCCGGATTCACCAGAATATAGGAGAAAACATGCAAGCTAAATGTCTTACTACATAGAGTAAATTTTAACTTTGAAAAAAAAACAAACACATAAAACGTAAAAATGTAAAAAATTCAAGCACAATCCTCATTTCCACCATACAATTTATGAAGTTATAATTTCTTTCCACCTCCCAAGCCCATTCTAAGTCGAAGCTACAAGAAGCCAGTAAACAATCCCAAGGGCTTAGGAGCTATTTTTCCGCATCCAGTTTGTGCTACTCGCATTAAAAGCTACTACAATAAAAGCAGCACAAACAATCGACTGGCGTTTTATGATGCAAAACTCAATGTAGTGCTACTTCGTAATGCAAATTCTAAATGAGGATTTGGAAAGAGGCATATAGATTGATTAGATCATCTTCTGGATGACATTCAAAGGTATTCCAGGAGGACAACAATTTAACATTAACACGATAAGCCTCTCATAGACCCGATTTATACTGTACAGATAGTTAGGGAAAATAATTCAAGTGAGAGAAATGAAAAAAAAAAAGCCGAGAATAAAAATAAAGCATTGCAAAAAATATGTATATATAAAATAAAAGACAAATTTAGTATAGGGAGATGCTTCATGGGTTCAAAGAAAAATGGGATATAAATATTTCCCTCTCAAATTTATCGTTAGTAAAACTCAATCATCCAATAAAAGGAAAAACTAAGAAAAGTATATGTGTGTGTGTATATATAAGAATAAATCTAGAAAATAATCACATGACTATTCATATATGATTCATTTAGTCATGGATTATCACATTTCTCCAATTTAAACACTTGATTCATTCTGTAACTGTCACATATATCGCCAGCAATAGTCAATGCACACAATTTACCGTCTTCAAAGCTTCTCGACCACAGACCAAGAACAACTGGTGGCTGCTCCTATCAACACTGAGCCACACAGATCTTAACTAAGTTTCTAGCTTGGATCCTTCAAAGGATGTCATTCACTGATTAACTCACAAAAACATTATCTTCGCTATCAATACTTATAACATCAAAAAAGGGCACTTAGTGGCTAAGAGCCAGAAACCTATTGTCTCCCAGAATGCATTCATGCATCCAAAAGTTCTATTATTAAAAATATGTAAATGAATCGATCTAGAATAAGATAACAAACAAAAAATTTGAATAACAAAGGATTTGAAAGGCAGATTTTCGAACAAACTTTGAACAGATTATGAAAATAATTTCGAAAATTTAAACAATACAATGTTACAAATTCACATTTGGAGATTAAATTCCTAGCATAATTTCAAAAAACAATTATCTCCCTGCAGCACCCCCTCTAAATCATTCATGATAGTTAAGTGAAGCTTTGTAATACCTCAACCAATCATTAAGGCCACGTTTGGGAGGCCATATTTGTGGCTTATGCATTTCAAAACCGGAGAAGTCGTGTTTGGAAACTTTTTATTATCACGCATTTCGCAGATGGGGGACTGCATTTCGTACGCTAAAACGGAAGGAGGGGAGAGCATTCCGCGGCTGGAAATTCGTTGCAAGGGGCCTTTAACATCGCTGCCCCTTCAGATTCCCGTAATCTCACTCCCCTATCCTCGCCCCCTATTCGTTTGTCACCTGTGTCGTTAGGATTGCATCTCGATTCTGCTCCCCTACCTCCATTGTCGATGCCGTCGATTGGTTCCCTATCTCAGGTGAAGTTTTCTTCTTTATAAATTTCTTTTGCGGCATCTCTGTATTTCTGTTTTTTCTTTGTGAAATTATTTGTATTTGTTCCCTGCATATACATCCAGTGATGTTTGATGGTCGATTTGCTTGCTCTTTCCTATGCATATGTGTAGATGATCATTTTAAGACAAGATTTCTAAGCACCTCATCGTTTTTTCTTTTTGTTATAGTATTTGCTAATGGGATTGCATATCTATTAATGCAAATTTGAAGTTTACAATGCAGATAAGTTAGCATTATCTAAAGTTATCAAGAACAACCAGTAAAATTCATGGAATAAAATATATACGAGCATTGTACAACTATTTCTTTAAGAATTATTTGTGGATTTATTCTACATATGTTTGCACTGATGTTAGTTGATCGATTTGCATACACTTGCTTCCTCTACAGAATCGAGTAACATTTTTTAGAGAGAATATTGAGCACTGTTTTCTTTCTTTTATATGAGATCGTTTTATAAATGAAATTGCATGTGTCTTGACGCAAAGTTAAAGTTTGTATGATAGATATGTTAGCAGCATCTATACATATCCTGATCAATCAGTAAAAGCTATGAAATAAAATACATATGAGCATTGTTCATTTATTTCTTTACAAATGGAATTGCATATACTTTCATGCAAAGTTGTAGTTTGCATGAAAGATAAGCTAGTAGCATCTATACATATCTTGATCAACCAATAGATGATATGAAATGAAATATATATGAGCATTGTTCGTTTTTTTCTTTAAAAATTCTTTTTTTAAGTACCTGAGAGGCTTTTCTAAATGGAATTGCATTTGTTTTAATACAAAGTTGAAAATTTTGCATGATAAATAAGTTAGCAGCATCTATCCCTATCATGATGAACCAATAAAAGATATGGAATGAAATATATGTGAGCATTGTGCATCTATTTTTTTAAGAATTTTTTTATTTCTACTACATATGTAGGAACATATATTACTTAGTCGATTGCTTGCTACCACCTCCTTTCAGTGCAGAGTAACATTTTGGGGAAAGAATATTAGGCATTGCTTCCTAATTTTAGCTTTACAAAGACTTTTACAAATAAAATACATATATTTTGTTGCAAAGTTTAAGTTTGTACAATAAATAAGTTAGAAGCACTTATATATATCCCGATCAATCAGTAAAAGCTATAGAATAAAATATATGTGGGTATTGTTCATCTGTTTCTTTATAAATTTTGTGTATTTTTTCCGTTTAAATATATAGGCACTGCATTACAGTTTCTCTGAGAAATTTTGTTGATCGATTTGCTTGCGTCTGCATCCTCTTCAGTATAGAGTAACATTTTGGGAAGAGAATGTTGAGACTGCATCTTTTTTTTAGCTTTCCTGAGACTAATAAATAGAATTGCATATAATTTGATGCAAAATTGAAGCTTGCATGATAGATAAGTTATCAGTATTTTTACCTATCCTGACCAATCAGTAGATGCTATAGAATAAATATATATGAGCATTGTTCATATGTTTCTTTGAGAATTTTATTATTTATATTTCATTAATAATTATATGAGCGTTATTTTACACTTTCTCTAAGAAAATTTGCTGGTCGAATTGTTTGTTCTTGCCTCCTTATCAGTATAAAGTGATATTTTGATGGGTGAATGTTGAGCACTATTTTTTTTTTAGTTTTTCAAAGATTTTTATAAATGGAATTGAATATGTTTTGTTGCAAAATTAAAGTTTGCAAGATAGATAAATTAGCAACATCTTTACCTGTTTCGATCAACCAGTATAAGTAATGGAATAAAATTTATATGAGCATTGTTTCTCTATTATTTCAATTTTTTGTTTTTTTTCATAGCTACATGAGAACTGTTGTACAGTTTCTCTAAGATTTTTTGTTGATCAAATTGCTTGTTGTTGCCTCCTCCTCAGTGCAGAGTAATATTTTGGAGAGAGAATATTGAGCAATCTTTCACTTTTTTAGATTTGCTTAGACTTTTAAAAATGAAATTACATGTACTTTGTTGGAAAGTTAAAGTTTGAATGATAGATAAGTTGGTAGTATCTTCAACTATCCTCACCAATCATAGAAGCTTTAGAATGAAATATATATGATCATTGTTAATTTATTTATTTCAAAATTTTTGTTATGTATGTTGTGCATAGATATAATAGCAATGTTTTACAATTTCTATAAGAAATTTTGTTGGTCGATTTGTCTCCTCTGAGAAATTTTGTTCCCCTCTTCAGTGTAGAATAACATTTTCGGGGGTGACTATTGAGCAGTGCTTCTTTTTTTAGTTTTAATACATTTTTATGGAACTTAATGTATGTGGTTATGTTTTGATGCAAAGTTGAAGTTTGCATGAAAGATAATTTAGAAGGATTTATCCTTATTCTGATCAACAAGTTGAAGCTAAGAAATAAAATATATTGAAGCATCGTGCTTTTGTTTCTTTCGGAATTTTACGTATGCTTATCATGCATATGCATTCACTGAGTTTATATGTCGGATAAGATATCAATTGGGATGTCATTCAATTGTTATTTAGAGCGATGATGAAAAATAACTATCAGATTGCTCAACCGATCACCATTTGTAAATTTTAAATTGACAAGGAAATTTTCCCACAGATACTACATGTTGCTGGAGAGCACGTTAAAGTGTAGTCGATTTGCGTAAATGGTGATTATAGAAGAAGTCATCTTTGGTTAAGAGATCTCATTGAGCTCTAATTATTCGCTCGAAGACCCGATTTAGCTAGCGTGATAGAAACAAAAAATTGGTTATTGGCATCTTATCTGGCATGTAATCTTTGAGTTTGCATCAAGCATGCATATGCAAAACAAGTACAAAAAAATTTCTAAAAGAAACGGATGAACGATTATCATATATATTTCATTTCATAGCTTCTGTTGATTGATCAGAAAAAGTATAGATGTTAGTTTATCTATCCTGTAAAATTTAACTTTACTTCAAAGCATATGCAAATTCGTTTATAAAAGTCTCAAAAAAACTAAAAAAATGAACCAGTGCTCAAATTCCCCCCCCCCAACCAAATGTTACTCTACATTGAGGAGGCAAGAGCATGCAAATCGAACAATAAAATTTCTCAGAGAAACTGCAAAACAGTGCTAATAAATCTATCCATATTGAGATATGTTGGGGTAGAATAGATGTTGTCAACTTATAAGACATAAGTCTATAGATTTATATGATCTAATTACTTCGGATGGTTTGTAGACCCATTGGTCTTTTGGTTTTCATTTACAGTCATGCTTTCGAAGTGCGATTTAGTTGGCACATTTCACATTCCTTGTGAAACGTTTAGTAGAGCAAAGACGAAAAAAAAAGTGAAACAAAAGTCAAGCAATTGTAAATATTAAAAAAACAGTCATGCTAATTTAACATGTATACTGCCTGATCTTTATGCATAGAGAACACAATTGTGATCGTGGATGGAGCTATTTTTGATATTATGCTTTGATTCAAAGCTCTATACTTTTAATTTGTTTTTGCCATATTTTTATTTTCTCTTAATGTTTTTTCGTTTTACATGCCAAAATATGTTGATTCATTTCTTTTATTTACTTAGATATCAGATGAGTAAACAAAAAGAATGTGGGATATCCGTTATTCAAGATAAGAAAATGAAGATAATTTTCTGTGATTTATGCTTGAGGTAGGTAGAAAGAGCAATAGACCAACCACACATTTCAATAAGGAAGGTTGGCAAAATATAGCAAAAATCTTTCAAGAAAGAACTGATAGATTGTACGACAAATCTCAGCTGCAAAATAAATGGGATCGACTTAAGAATGACTGACAATTGTGAAAGAAGATGAAAAGAGGGGTCAAAAGTTTAGAATGGGACCCTATTAAGAAAACAGTTAATGCACTCGAAGAGTAGTGGCAAGATAAAATTTCGAGTAAGTAGAAAATTTTACATTCAATATTATTTAATTTAAAATTTCGTTTTTTAGAAAACAAGCTTATCAATTGTAGGTTTACCAAATATAAAAAAAATTAGACTTGATGGCATTAACCCAAAGCTGGAGAAGCGAGATACTATGTTCCTTAGTGTTGATTCATTTCTTTTATTTACTTAGATATCAGATGAGTAAACAAAAAGAATGTGGGATATCCGTTATTCAAGATAAGAAAATGAAGATAATTTTCTGTGATTTATGCTTGAGGTAGGTAGAAAGAGCAATAGACCAACCACACATTTCAATAAGGAAGGTTGGCAAAATATAGCAAAAATCTTTCAAGAAGGAACTGATAGATTGTACGACAAATCTCAGCTGCAAAATAAATGGGATCGACTTAAGAATGACTGACAATTGTGAAAGAAGATGAAAAGAGGGGTCAAAAGTTTAGAATGGGACCCTATTAAGAAAACAGTTAATGCACCTGAAGAGTAGTGGCAAGATAAAATTTCAGTAAGTAGAAAATTTTACATTCAATATTATTTAATTTAAAATTCTGTTTTTTAGAAAACAAGCTTATCAATTGTAGGTTTACCAAATATAAAAAAAATTAGACTTGATGGCATTAACCCAAAGCTGGAGAAGCGAGATACTATGTTCCTTAGTGTTGTAGCAACATGCGTCAATGTATGGGCTACAACGGAAGGGCACACTCATAATTTGGATGAGACCGAATGTGTTCATTCCAATAAGGTCTACGAGGACGAATCAGATGAAAGAGACCTGGGGGAGTCCAGTCACTCCAAGCGACCTAAACCCTCAACACAAAAAGAGAGGAAAAAAAAACCTAAAGTTGGGGCAGCTCATTTATCCTAGCAGATATCACAGTTTGTGAAAAACTGCACCAATATCACTTTAAGTGTCTGCAATGCTCTAGATGCATACCCAACAATGACAGATTTTGTCAAGCTACTGGACTCAATTCCAGAAATTTTTTATGACATGCCCGTCTGCTTATTTGTTGTAAAACTTTCTAAGGATCAAAACAAGCAAGAGGCTTTCTTTATGTTGCTCCCTGAACGTCGAATTACTTGCCTCTGTTATTTTTTAAAGAGTCAAACTAGTTAGATGACATGCACCTCTGTTTTTATTACTTGTTGCTACTATATCAATGTGACTATTTGTAGTATTTGACATTTATATTGTAAACTATAGCTAATGTGTACTATTTTTGATGTTTTATTATTTGTAGATTTTCATAGTTAAACTACTTTCATTGCGCGCAAGTTAAGCATTTACGTGCATTGAGAATAACATGTTCATTTGAATAAGCTTAACATTATTCTTTCAGATAGATGGAGCCACTCAATGAAAAGAAGATTATAGAGATAGTTGAGAAAGTGGCAATCATTAACAACACAATTTGTCAGATTCATGGGACTATCAGAGACATATTTGTCAGACACCTTGTGCGTCATTGTCATCTATGGGTGACAAATAGGTTGGTAAACTAATGGGAGCTCATCCAGTCGGATACTATATTCTGCAATTTATTATATAAATTGCAATCCAAATATGATTTGCATGGATCTTTGCAATTTACAAACAAGAAGTCCTAACTATTACGTTTTTCATTATGTCGCACAATGAGTTTATTCATGTTGCTTCTGAGCATTTACAGCACTCTACAGAGACAATTAACAGATATTCCAACGTTGGTGTTAACTCTTTAGTTAAAATGACTATGGACATCATCAAACCACTAGTCCCATCTCTGGTTCAAACACCTCGGAAAATCCGTAGCGAGCTAAGGTACATGTCGTTTTTCAAGGTATTGATCTCAATCTTTATTCATACTGTAATATATTAAAGTGAATTTATAAATAACCTATATTGTGATATTTTTTAATAAAGATGACTGCATCGAAGCAATTGATAGAATGCATGTTGACGCACGCGTGAGGAATGAGGAAAAGAGTCTATATCGGAAGGTGTAGGGTTGCTACACAATATATTAGCAGTATGTGATTTCAAAGATATGTTTTACATTCTTGATGGCTGATTGGGAAGTGCGTGCACACGATAATAGAATATTTAAATTTGCAGCCCGGCGGCTCGAATATAAATTCCTGGTGACTCTACAAGAATCGCGCATTTAAAGAATCTATCACTATTATATTTCCATTTGAATTAATCCACTAATGTTGACATTATTCAGGAAAATATTATCATGTTGATTCGAAATATCCACTGCAATTATGTTTTTTGAGGCTATTTCCCGACAAGAGATATCAACTCCCTAACTTTAAGAGCAGCAGCAAAGTGATTAGAGAGATGAATGAGCTCTTTAACAAAAGACACTCGTCATTACGTAGTGTCATCGAGCGAGTATTTGGTATATGGAAGAAGAAGTGAGTCATACTCCAAGATATGCTACGTATTCTTTAAAAAAAATAGGTGAACATAGTTGCTGCAACGACTGCGCGCCAGAATTTTATACGGAATCATTCATCCTGAGATAATATCAATTTCAGGGTCTTAGATGATGATCCTACCCACATGTCTGAGGAAGCTAACCAACATCAAGTCAGACTTTCGGTGCAAAAATATGACTTTAGGATGACTGAGTACAACACTTCTAATGGAGAAGTTGTTGAGGAGATGTTATAGCTAAGAGAGGTGTGTTGACCTTATTTATGATGAGGTCTAATTCGTTCTCTTAGAGCCTAGGATCTAGCCTTCTGACTCTCCTATTGACTGTCTTAGAGGACTAGTAAGAGGATCCACTCTTTAGAAACTCAAACCACCTACTAGTTTTTTTTGCGATGCATCATATAAGGGGTCCCAAGAACTCAACTCTTAGTTGCAAGGGCTAAGGACCACTATGTGGAGGCCCAAAGAGTGTTCCGTATGTTTTAGAGCCTTAGGGCGCCCATTATGACATTCATGCATTTGCGCACGCAAATCGATGAACTTGTTCAAACGACCTCGGATGACAAAACAAATTGCGCTGGTGCGTCCAGTACGTCGATTCACCTAGGAAGAACACGCACATTACTTGGGTTCCTTGAAAGAAAAATATGCAAATTTTTACTTGAATTTGGCACGATTATCGAAAAATAGTCAAAACAGCCTCGGATGGCGAAACGGACTGCGTCGGCGCATTTGAAACGTCAATTTTACCTAGAAAAGACATTTGTTTTGTTATGATTTCATGCACGAGCAAAAAATTTACAAATCAAAAATTTTAAATATTAAACAATATAAAAAAAGTTAATAAAAGAGAAATCTCTTGCTCGGCCCGCCCCCTTGACCCCGACTCTTATCCCGTATGCGACTTCCCCTCTCACGCTCGTAGTCCCTCTCCATCGGCCTGAGTGAAGCATTGGCCGATTGAGGCCGATTCCTTCCTCCTTTTTGGCCAGTTCTCATCTCCCGAGCCCTAGCCGGCCGATCCTCTCCTCCATCCCGAGCGAGCCAATCGACCCTTCCTCTTCCCCATGCCACCTGCTTTCTTCCTCCCTAAATGCTCCTACTCCTCTCTCATCATCCCATTCGACTACCTTGGGGCTGGTAGGTGGTGGCGTCTTCCTTCCTTGCCTATAAAAACCCTAGTTATGGTAAGTTTTTTGGTTATTGAAATTTTGGCAAGGGGGAGGTGCTCTGAAAATCGTTCCTGGATTGGTGTGTTTGTTGTTTTTGGGTTTTTGTTATCCTTCAACCCCTTTCATTAAGCTAAGCAAGGTGATTTTTTAGGAGCTTTCTTACTCTCTATTTGCTCCCTCTATTTCAGCATTTTTGCTGAAATATATTTAAGCATGCCTGAAATTCTATATTGGCATTTGAGGTGATGTTTTAGGCGCTTTCTTGTTCACTACTTGCTCCCTCTATTTCATCATTTTTGTTGAAATATAATTAGGCATGACTGAAATTCTATATTAGCATTTTTAAGTTGATGTTTTGGGAGCTTTCTTGCTCTCAACTTGCTCCCTCTAATTCATCATTTTTGCTGAAATATATTTAAGCATGGCTAGAACACTATATTGGCATGTTTAGGATGATGTTTTGGAAGTTTTCTTGTCATTTATTTTCTCTCTCTCTATTTCATTGTTTGCTAAAATATATTTAAGTGTACTTGGAGTTTTATTTCGGTATACTTAAGAGAGATTATGCTAAGTGGGTATCCTTTTTAGCCTACTATGTTTTGGTAAGATGGAGGTGCACAACATTGAAAAAAGTTGAATAAGTTGGGGAACTTTTGGTTTGCTGGTTTGCTTTCCTTATTTTGTTAGCTTTATGTCTCAAATTTGTTTCGATGACGGAAATATAATTTAGCTTGATTACCTTTGAAAATATTTGGCTTAATGCATTTGTTTGAATCAATCTTGATTCAAGTAAGTTGAATGTATACTTGAAATATCTAGGATGTTTTATTAGTCTCATTATGAAGAAGCTAAAACTATGCAAGCAGATTTTATGCGATTGGAAAATTCGTTTGGTTTGGTCTTATAAAAATCTGAAATTTTTGAGAACCTGAAGGTTGGCGCCTTACTTTTTAAAAAATTTGAAAGCTTTATGTTGTATTTACAAAACTTCAAAAGTTGTAGTGCCACACTTTTTGAAAAATCTGAAAGATTTTATATTGTATTTGCAAAGGTTGGAAAATTGTGGTGTCATACTTTTTGGAAAATCTGAAAACTTTTACATTGTATTTGCAAAGTTTGGAGAGCTTTGATGTTCTATCTTTATAAAATCTGAAAATTCTCATGTGCTATTTAAAAAGTTTGGAGAACTTTGATACTTTACTTTCATAAAATCTGAAAATTTTCATGTGTTATTTTGAAAAGTTTGGAAAACTTTGGTGCTTTACTTTCATAAAATCTGAAAGTTTTCATGTGTTATTTGCAAAGATTGGAGAGCTTTAGTACTTTGCTTTTTAAAAAATTATATGAAAGTTTTGTGAGGCTGATTTGCAAAAGTCTGAAAGTTTTGGGCGTAGGAAATGCAATTGTTGGGCGTCTGCATTTGCGGTGTTATATTACTTGTGAGAGATTTCAATACATAATACTCAATTCTCATACATTTACATTTCTAATACCTAAACTTCAATCTTTGCATGCATGCCGCTCAATTCTTTATATTCGCATTTCTAATACCTTAGCTATGCGTATTCCATTTTCTGAAAATAAAATGGCATCACAATTGTTTGGCTTGCATGAAGCGTTAAAAGGACATTGAATTTTTTTGTTAAAAAGGAAATATAACGAGAAAAGGGAAGGGTGATGGATGGTGAAGGTTCGTGTTGGTGTGTCTAGCATGAGGGCTTTCTCGTGGGCAGATTTGGGCGCCGTTTTAGTTCAACTTTGGGGACTTTTATGGCTCACCTTGCTGCGGTTTTTTATATGTTTTGAGGGTCGATTCGCCCTCCATTTCTCTACTTTTTTCAAATGGATTGGTCCCTCCTTTCTCTCACCCATTTTTTCTTCTTTTCATTTCTTGCTTCTTGGTTTGATTTAGGTGTTTATGTCTAATGTATAAGTGCTCATATATAGTCGTCGCTGTATATGAACCATCAAACAAGGCTGTAAGTTGGATGGTTCGGGATTTAAGGGCGGTGATGACCGGCATCTGCGCATAAAGCAGACTAATATCACATCCTACAACACTGGGACCCGACCCAGGGATCTAGTGAGAGTGTATGATATATATATTATTCGCCAACACTAGGCTAGCGAGGCCTCTTGCCTTCTTAGAAGGTTGGCGATCTTGCCCCGGCAGTATGATCGACTCGTGGACGATTTATTTTACAAATATATAAATATAACAATGGAACAGATATTTACATTACAAGATAAATACTTTTGATTGCTAAATAAAAGAAAATTATTTTATTTGTCTATTGCATGACAAACTACAAACTTTAAATAATATAACTTAATCGTCAACTTGTCAATTACATGCTAAGAATTGTCCTCTTAAGATTGTCTTGTTGAAAATTTATAGCTGAATGTCGGGCTTTATGTACGTGGATGGCAATTGTTTTCCTGGGAGTCCCATTGGGAACAATTAAGCCGAGCCTACCCCGACCTGAATGTTTATGGTTTTTCATCCACGTGCATTTTCTACAGTTTTCTTTGAGTTTTTGTGGGTCACTTTTGATTTTCTTTGGGTTTTCTGTACGTTTCTTACAGTTTTTTTCGAGTTTTCGTGAGTCACTCATGATTTTCTTCAAGTCTTTTCCGTGTGATACGCTGTCATTTGTGTTCTTTTTTTAACATAAAAGCACAATTGCCCCGCCTGTTAAATTCTCTGTTATACTCGTTTATCTTTATATGTAATGCAAACTTTCGCAGCAGCGGCAAAGACCTCCAGGTACACATGTTTATTTTATTTATTGCACTTTCTACTGTCTTTTCCTTTACAGTACATTCTATTATTTATTTTCTTTATTGTACTCCATGCTGCATTTCTTTACTGTGTTCTTGTAGTTCTTTTATTCCTATACTTGCTTATTAAATTCGCAAAACCTTTAAGATAAAAAAAACAAACAGTAGCTTAGTATAGGAATACACAGCAGCAAGTCACTAACTTAACAATATTGCACGCTCACATATAAGACACTAAACGTATTATTGCTACTACATTGGGCATGGAGCAAGTCTTCGTGGGCAGCACGATCGTGACATAGCGGACGGAAGATAACAATCTACAGCAGCAAAACAAATTTTCATCAGCTAAACCTTTCTGTAGAATAAATAACAACACCCATAGGACATCGTGGTAGTTTGTTTAGCGCAACGTAAATCCTCACCCTGTTTTTTAGGCTTTTGCACAACCTATTGTGCAATATAAATCCTAAAACTTTTAGAATTCTGAGATTGCCGTGCAGTACAGTGCAAATCCTCCTCTCTTCACAAGCTATTTGTACGGTCGGATATTGTGCAAATGTAAGTCCTAAATTCTAAAATAAATTGTACAATTGAAATACTAACTAAAATCATTTCAAAGACATAAAGTCCAACAGTATGATAGTTGGCAAGTCATCCCGTATCCATGATATCCCCTACCTTTCACTACTTTGGCCTCCTGAAAATAATTATTCCTGTTTTGAGTCTTTTTTTTTATTTTTTTATCAATCACCTAAATACCTGAACTTTGAAATCTTGAATACAACCACTGATCTTAATCGAGAGTTTTCTTAAGTGACCTCGGACATTTGATATAATTAACTATACGGGTTTGCCTCTATAGGGAGCTAAGATCACAGATAAAATAAACAATATTTAATCCTTATATTAGGCTGGGAAATTTGTCTGCCTCGCATAAAAGGTTTCACAGGCCAAACAGATGTCACAAAAACTCTTTAATTTGGGTGGTTGAGCCTACTACAAGTAATATGATTATCCTTCGGAATAGTATATTACTTGTAGTATTGTGCTCGACCATCCAAACTATCAAATATTTGAGACTCATTTGAAATCGTCATTTATTTCAAGAATTAAGATATTATTTTTTCATTTATTTTAAAATCAAAATACTACTTTTCAAAATCAAAATTACATAGATATTTATAAATACTTAAATTAATTTTAAAATTTTATTTTCAAAATTTCCGACCAACAAATTATGGCTACTCTGTTGGGGACTAGTTCATCTTTCCATCTTCGATCAGGTGGTTATCTTCAAACATCGGTGGTGTGTTCATTTCCCTCGTGGGTCAGACTACATTTCTTTCGATAACATACCTTGCACATTTCTTCCTTATGCAGGAACAGTCAACTCCTTTTGGGTTTTCGAACATGTTGTTAAATCATCCTTAAACGAAGAGGTTCCGGAATCTTCAAAATCTAAAGTGGGGTGGACCCCAATAGGTGTGGTAAATTAGGAGCGCTCTATCGAAGCAAGTTCGATGTGAAGCAAATCTTTCTCCAAATCTTGGACCTGGTTCTACGCTTCCTCCTTCTTTTAATTCGATTAGTTCCAAGTAAGTTAAGCTAAAATCCTACCCTTAAAAAACTTCTAAACAAAATTTTCCAAAATTTTTAAAACAAAATAAAAACTTTTCAAAACACAACAAACATACGATCATAAAACAAAACACAATTTTTGAAACAAAAAAAATTCACATGAATAAATTTCAAAGGATGCTCGGTTCATAAGACAAGTGCATTAACTTAAATACTTCTATTGAAATTAAGAAGCACGGGATGTCACTGACTTTCGAAAGTTCTTCAAATTACAGAGACAATGTCATTCCCAAAGTTGATTTTTTTCCTTCGCGAATGGAGTGGAATAAGCTGTTAATAAGATTGAGCTGTCTGATTCGGCAGTTATCAAGTTTAGACAAGGATTTGACGATATTGAAGCCAAGTTCGGGAATGTCGCCTTCACTACAATGAAGTTTGAAATAGACAGGTCTGTCGAGCCTGTCATGGAGTTTAATTTGAAGTCTGGTAAAGAAATCTTCTCTCTGAATAAGGAGTTGGTTGAAAGGAACTCTTTTCTACTGTAAAGTCTGCCCCTATGAGTGTTGGGTCTGCTCCCAGGACTATTCATGCTCCTATCAATGGGTTAGCTATCACTGCGCCAGTTGCTCCAACAACCGAGGGAAAGGAGGTTCTGCATAAAGAAGTGTCAATCAATGCTTTTGCCCCGCCATATTATGTATTTGAATGGGTTTGATTCAAAATACGTGCGACTGACAAAAGCACAAGGAGGGAAGCGCGACCAAAAAAACCTTAGGACCGAGAAGGCGAAAGCCGTGGAGCTGGTTGTCGCCGAGGTTGTATTACAATTGGATGAAATGGGACCGAAGACCTCACCCCTACGTAGAGGGAGTAGGTTCCATCCAACCATCCACTTTCGGAAAGGAAGTTATTCATGAGGTTGCTGCCACATTACCGCTACCAGTTCTCCATAACGGTTCAAAGCCAGTTGTGAGACTTTAAGAGAAAGCTGAAATGGTGGCAACGGTGGGCAAAGGCAAGCATCCAGTACAGATTTAAGACAAACAACCATAACAGACCTACCAGCATCCTCGACGGAATGCTCAACAATCATTTCCTTCGACACCTTAGCAGACGGATGAAAGGCAAGTTTCAACCATGGTCGATAGATCAAACAAGATTTACTCATTTAAGGATGAAGCAGCAAGAAAGATGTTTTATAATCTAATCAAGAACCCTAAATTCAGGTTGCCCAAACCAAAGAAGACCCAATGAGATCGACAAAAAAGGACACCCGAGATATTGCCCATACCACAGGTTCATCGGACACTATAGAGTAGTGTTTCAGTTTCAAGACTGGCTTGAAAAGAACTTTAGAAGGAATATAACGATTCTGAAAGAGTATTTGATTATTCCACTTGACTTGTAAACAACTACACAGTTGTTCAATGAAATGAATGATGCTCATCAGACGCCTCCTACCGACCCTAAAGTTATCAGAGGAAAGTCAATTAAGGCTACGTTAGAGAGGCTCCAAACTGATATTTCATGATTGTCTGAAAAACAAAGAAAAGGTATGAATAGCGAAGACTATGATCTATCAGACTACATGGAGGAACAATTTGCAAAAATCAATATTGTTGAAACTGGAGCGACATCATCCTCACGCGATGCTCTTTTACCCACAGAGAAGAACGCCGCGGATGAGTTACAAAAGGTCATTCACCAATGTAACGAACAAATCAACCGTCTCAAAAAGAAAATTGAAGAAATGACGACTTCTATGGCCGCTATTCAAGAACAATCACAGTCACCACAGACGGCAACTCCAAAAACAAGCCAGTCAAAAGCCATCTACCTCACAGATGAAAGGAAAGAGTTCGCTTCTGCAGACAAAGATGAGCAATAGAAGAAAGATTCAGTCCAGAGCATGATAATAGAAAAAGATATTAAATAAATTGTGGAACAATATGTGAGAGAAGCCCTGGCCCGATCAAAAAGTAGTGCATTGATTCTAAATGGCAGGCTGTATCCAGAAGAATTTGATGTTGTCCAATACCCCAAGGGAGTACCGCCGTCGTTCAAGACATTTGATGGAACAGGAAACCTCATACAGTATGTTGCACACTTTCGAGCAAGTTGTTACAATGCGGGGGGTAGTAATGCGTTGTGTCGTCAATTTGTGAACAGTCTTTCAGGAATTGTTTTTGACTGGTATACTGAACTACCCAATAGCTCGGTAAAAACATTTGCATAATTAGAAAACATCTTTCTTAAGCGATTTGTTGGAACACAGTATCATATCACCGTCGGTGATTTTGTGGTCGAGCGACAAAAACTAAATGAGACCTTAGTCGACTACATTCTGCGTTGAAGAAACCTGAGCATGAAGTGTGAACTGTCGCTCCAAGAACAATATGCAATCGAGATCCTGTTAAAAAACATTCACAGTCCAGTAGGATTCCTACTCTAAGGATTTACAATCAAATCATTTGAAGCTACTTAGCAAAGTCAGGAGTCCCCAAGATGAAGCTGAGCAACTTTGTTTCTAAAGAAAGCTAAGAAACTTGAATCAATGAAGACACTTGAAAAGAAATCAGAGACAGTCGCAATGGTTAACAGGGGTAAGCGACCATTGCAAATACAAGCCGAGGAGCCTCGACAGACCCGCCAACATTCTCGGAACAATGGTCAACAATTGTTTCAACAAAAGCTATACCGAATGGATGAAAAACAGGGTATGTTTGCGGCCAAGCGATTGAAAAGAATGTATTCTTTCAAAGATGAAGCAATAGCAAAGATATTATGAGATTTTGTCAAGAAGCCCGAATTCATATTACCAGAGCCAAGGAGGCCATAGGAAGTCAACAAGAAAAATCAACCCAATTATTGCTTATATCACATATTGCTTTGGCATACCCTAGAAGATTGTTTTAGGTTCAAAGAGTGGCTTGAGAAGAACTTCAGAAAAAGGAACATAATGATCCCGGAAGAATATTTGAAAAATGACCTGAAAGAGGTTATATCAATATAATTTCGACAGGATCGATGTGATTTTGTTCCCACCCTTCCCACTGTGATTAAAAAAGGGGAAGAGTACTTGTTGTTCACAGCTTGTTTGATGATCAGAAAGCTTGTTTGAAAGTGAGAAAATGTTTTGTTGTCGGAGTTTTGTTATTTAATTTCAGGGGAAAATGAAATTAATGTCTTAATAACTGGGTCCTTCACTTTAAAGAATTTGGACTGGGTCATAAGTAAATTTCAAAATACAATAGTATGATTGAAATACGAGTAATTGACTCGGAATATCACGGGTCTTTTAATCTTCTGTCAAGTGACTAGGTCCTAGTTTTCAAATGAGTTATAATATATAAGAATTTGTCTTAAGGAATATATGAGAATTAATAATTAAGAGAGCTTGGGCATTCAAAATCCTTAACGTATGCTCTATAAAATATAGTAATTCTAAGAAACAAATGGAGCAAAAAATATATATATGAAAGACTCCCTGAGAAGAAGCTTGAGGTGAGCATAAAATCAAAAATTAGTGTTTGAGTTCAAACATTCAAAATTATCAACATGTGTTCCACCAAATATAGTAATTCTTAGTGAAAAAAATAAGAAAAAGAAAATAAAAAGAAAAAAATTATTTTTGAGAAGAAGCTTGAGGTGGGCACAAAATCAAAGATTGGTGTCAATTCAGACATTCAAAAACTTTAAGAGTGTGTTTCACTAGATATAGCAATTATCAGTTAAAAAGAGTGAAAAAAATGAGAAAAAAAGTCCCTAAGAAGAAACTTGAGGTGAGCATAAAATCAAAAATTGATGTATGAATTTTCCCCTAATAAAACTTGAAAATTTCTATTAAGAAAATTATTTTGATATTATACTCTGAAAAAAGTTGAGTGGTTGGCTATTAATTAGCTCAAAAATATCATTAAGAAATGAAAAATTTTTTAATCACATTGTTACATATTTTGAAATCTGAGTAGGCCCAAAAAGAAAGAATTAAAGAAAGGGTTTTGTTATTAGCAATTAATGGATGTTCTACCCTGAAGTCATATCTTTCAATGCCCAGAAGAGCCAACTTCAATCTCAATTCGAATAGCTTCAAAGTGATTTCTCATGACAAGTGTACAACTCTTTACAAAATCGGTGATAAAGAAACGATTGTCACAACGGAGCAACAAAGCTGCAGTCTTTTGATTTATGATGCCCATAGAAGTAGCACATCATTATGTGTACTTGAAATAATATAGTTTTTATGGTACCTTAAAGAGTAAGTTACTTCTTGACATGTGCCCTCGGTCAACGGACGGTACCTTGAGGAGTATTACGCATCGTGGTGATTCAATGACAAAGCCTAGTTCTTAAAAAGATGGGTGTCGCATTTGTCTGAAACGTGGTTCAAATCCTAAAAAATAAAAACAATATATAAAAAAAATTCAACAAATAAAAGCTCACAAAACTCAAACCAAATTAAATAATAAGTAAAAGTCACATCAAACCATAACATGTAATGTGGATGCTAGGGCTAACAAGTCCTCAATCTAATATGTAATGTGGATGCTAACCGTCCTATATAGAAGAAATTGCCCGGATCAATTAGTCAAGATTGGGTTTTCCTAGTAAACTAATGATCTAAAACTGATTTTTCTGAATGCAATGATCTGTATATGATTTATCTGAGTTTGATGATTTGTAAATCACCTATGCAATGTTGTACCTGTTTAATTTGACACATTATTGCTTAACCTTATTATTGATTTATTAATGGTATATATTAATGTGTTAATCCAACACAGATAGAACTGAACTAAACATACAAAATAATTCAATTGCTTTGTATTATATCACATAACATAGTGTTATGCATCATTACACACATTTGATTTATTGTGAATCTTGTATACATAAGATATGCATATCTATATTTGTACTGGTCTTCGCTGCTATAATATGATTTAGTTGCCCACTAAGTTGTAAACTAAACATATTTTCCTTTTTTCATTTAAAAATGTACACTAACTATGTGAGTGGGTTCAGAGTTATCTAGAAGCCCCCTTGTGTTCTTCGCAGTAATTGTACTAATATTCATTTGGAACTCTCTTGTGTTGTAGTTATGAACTTGTAGTATTAGTTCTTCATATTCATATTTATTAGGGTGCATCTAAATGCATGAATATGATGGAACTTATTATCATTGACATGTTTTGTAATGATCATTGGATATCAAAAGAGTATACTCTGATTTAAAAGTAAAAAATCTATGAAAGAAGCTCTGTTTTTCAGCGATGATGCCTAATGTTCTACGGCAATTTGTGAAGTGTAATAATTATCTACCTGCTTGTGATGCAACAAAAAGACTCTCAATATGCATAATTTGTCCTTGTTTTTCTATTACAATTGCTGTCAATCTCAAGGGCTACAATCAACATAAACAACTCACCATATTCAAAGCTTATTTGCTACCAAACTCAAGTGGTTAGCACAATGTTTAAATTTGTGCAATTGAGTATTGTTTTCATTCGTGAGATGAGGCGTAAGCCTTGAGATGGTTTGAGGAGTAAACCTCACAGTTTTGAAAATTGTGTAGTCGTTTGCTAAAGATGAAACACACATTAAAATAATTTGATCTTCCCTAATAATAGTTAAAACTTGAATTATAATAACTTAGAGTTAGGAATTTCACATCATAACATATTGAATTCTAGACAAAAATCATCTGAATTGACACCTGAGACTGAAAATGTTCTACATCTCCATAAAACTGCCTTTGATAGTATACACAAACAAAGGATCTATAGCAACTATCACAAGTAATAGTGAATGGTTTTATTTGAACTGCAGCACTCTTACCAACATCCAACTAACAAAAGAGAGCAGAGGAGAAATTCCATTTTTTCAAATCAAACAAAGCCAAAGACCTAATGTACAATCTGAATGACGGCGTCGACCGGTGCAGGTAACACTAACGAGAGCAACAAGAGGAGAAAGGGGAGGGGGTGGTGTGATGGCAGTAGGTGCAACGACAAGTTGTAGCTGAAGAAGCAAGTAGATGCAGTGCCACCGGCGATAGGAGGATGAAGAAGCATGTAGATGTGGTGGCACCGGCGATAGGTGGATGAAGAAGCAGGTAGATGTGGTGGGACCAGCGATAGGAGGATGAAACAGCATTAGCGTCGATGTCGAAGGCGGCATCGGCATCGGAGGCGGCATCGACGTCGAATTTATCGTTGTCGTCGTCAGCGGTGTTGGCCGATGCAGCAGGTGGTGATCCGAGCATCAGCGTGAGAGGGGACGGGAGATGGGAGGCTTGGTTTTGAAAGAACCAGACGTTGTGTAGAATAAATAATATAAAATACGAGGCGTGCACCTTAGCTTTGATGAAGCGAAGCATGCCTTAATGCACGCCGCACCAATGCTGAAGAGTACACAACGCGCAGATCGTTTGAGGCGTATGCCTCAATGTGAATTTTTTTTGCCATGGCGAAGAGGAGAACCTGCAATTTCGTAATTATAAACACTGGGTTGGCCAACAGCACCTGTCAACCTTGAGCCATAAATCTCCATACCAAGTTTCCAGCCTAGAGGTTTGGACAGATGTCAATCACATGCTAACTAAGAACTAGATTCTATAGGCCATCAATACTTGGTCACCATAACAGGATATCTTTTGGATGAGATTCAATCATACTACCTGCCTGGATGCATCCATGAAGGCAATAGTTTTATTATTAAATAAACAGAGAAAATAATGTGAATCTAGATATATGATAACTCAGCTACAAGTAGGTAAGTAGGTGAAATTTAAGGGGTTTGGATATAGCTCGCAAACCTCATATCACCTTCAAATTAAAAAAACATAACCACAAAAGATTAATGCTGTCATAACGAAAGCCCGTCATATTCATTGGTGAGAACTAACATCAAATAAAAAATGGGCAAAAAATTATCGATTTAACTATAGTACCTTTCGACACCACGAACAACACGCAAAAAGGCCATGAGGAAATAAATACTAACCTGTGAGCGTAAAGTTGATCAATTCTGCAATTAAAAAAAAAAATAACATAAATCCCAAAATCAGCAGGGTATACAAGCAATACAAAATACAGCAGCATATAATAATCAAACAAAGAAAAAATCATATCGCCTGTACTAACTAGTAGATCTCAACTCTTCACTAACCCGGTTTCATAAAACAGCAAGGGGAAAAGAAATCCCTAATCTAAACAAAGAAAGCAGCGACCAATACCTTCCGGAAAAGCAAGGAGGGGCTGAGAGGAGCAGTCGCAGTTGCAAGGAGAGCAGGAAGTGTACGAGGAAGCTCGTCCCAAAGCTTCCACGAGGTGCCAGTATAGCGGCGGTCCTACAATGTAAGCCGCCAAGCCCAGCGCCATCACTGCAAGCAGCAATCGCACGGCGTTAGGGTTTACTCGAACGTATGAAGATGCTCCTCCGGCCATTAAACTTTGTCGACGAAGCTTGAAGTTTAACGGTGGATATTATGCGAGGTGACGAACTAGAGGAAGAATAAATCGGGAAGCCGAAGTTCGTCGGCGACGTCCGCGAGATCCGCTGTGGATCTCGAGAGAGTGTTTTCGTTGTTTCCTTTTCCTTCTATGGGTGATGTCACTGATGTGGCGGCCTTTACGCTATTGGGGTCCAAAGACAAAATATTACATGTGGAGGCCTGACGTGTCCGACCCGTCGGCAGTTGAAATATTTAAAAAATAATAATTTGAAGTACGGTCAGCTCTCATATATCCTTCGTGAGATGTATGGTTGAGATCAGACGCCGCACGTAACTCTACATGCGACGTCCGAATGTAATATTTTGTCGGTTTCAAAGGCCAGTCTACTACCTACTTACATTTTATTTTTTCACATCTTTGTTTTAAGTGAACTCGATAACCAATATTTTACAACAATTATTTTAGGTCAATTAATAAAAAGAAACTCATATGTTATTAGAGTTGGATTCAAATATGTCCTTCAATTCATTTGTGCCCAGATGATGGAACATGACGGTCGAGGGAGAAGAAAGAAAATAAGTGAAATTTTGAAATGGTTGCCTCTATGGGCAAAGAAAGACGTTCTCGAGCTTTTTGATCTCTTTTTTTCAACACAATTGGTGGGCTACAAGAGAAAAAGGAGAGGGGTCTCTCTATTTGAAGGTTGAGAGCCCCTCTTTTATATATTATAGGTTCTTGTATTTATAGAAAATAGGAGATGAAACATTACAATAAATGCTTATTTTTGCCTTTTTTATTTTGGGTCGGCATATTGATGGTATATTTGTCCTCAACTTTTAACGTGCTTTGGAAGTTGGAACTTTGGCTTTGCATGTGTCCTGTATTATAGTATTATTATATATCATATTATTTATACATATTCTGCATAAAACTATAATATAATATACTACATTATATGTATACTGCCCAATGACAAAGTTAAGTGGCATGCAAGTATGCTCCATTTAACATGGTGATTGTCCTCATATGGGCGACCGAATGTGAGGATAGCCAGTGGCGTATGGGGATGGTCGGGATCTGTTGGGGTGGCCAGCAAGTGGATGTTATGGGAGAGTTTACAGGCGAAAAAACTTCTCAGTGAGGTTGAGACAGTGGATCTTGTTTCAATTGCGGAGGCTGGTTGGTGGAACAGAAAGTCAAAGGTTGTTTGTCTACCTGGCAGGCTGAAGTGAAGTGATCGACCGAATGAAGATGGGAGGCCAAATGAGGTTGGAGAAGTTATGGTCGGCTGGTGCTTAGGAGGCAGAGCGACTTTCGAACGATAGAAGTTAGATGGCGGCAGTATCTTGAACTGATTGATGTGGCAATTGGTGTTCTTTAAATTCATATTCAGCATCCTGGTCTTTAGTTTTAGAGTTAGTAGCTTGATGTGATATCTATTAGCTTTTTTTTTTTCTTTGGAATTGATGATTATAAATTGAAAATGTTCTGAAATTTCAAGGTACAAATGGAGGCCTAAATTTTAGACATCTCCCATTTATATACCATCAATTCCCACGAAAGAAAAAAACTATGAGATGTCACATCAAACTATGAACGATGCAACTAAAGACGATAATGTTTAAATAGATTTTTAAAAACATTAGTTGTGACGTCGACAAATTTGATCACTGTCTTTATATATAATTAAATTTAGCATTATTCCACCCCAGCGTAGAACATGATTTTACTTTATAAATATGAAGTTATGAACATATTTTAATGTATATGACTTATTATGAATTTGATTTATTGTTAATTAATCCATTTTTTTCACATATATTTTTTGCTTATAGGATTTAATAACTAGTACACATTCTTCTTAGTAACAATATTACAATGATATATATAAGATGTAATTTAATAGGTCGATAATTAACTTGGTAAATTAAACTAAGTAATTAATTTATTTCTTTAGTATTATTTAAATGCTTAATTAATGTAATTATAATTTAAGTATAATTAATAATACTAATTAAAATAATATGTAATATATATTTATAAATTAATTATAAAAATATGTAACATATACTAATATATAAATTAATTGTAATAATTTATTAGTATATATTACAAATTATTTTTAATTAAATATTATATAAAATTCCCCCAAGGGGACTCTTTATATAAATGCCCCTAGATTTTTTCGTCCTTCATAAATATCTTTTTTTTTTTATTTTGTGATTTCCCAAAAAAAAAGTACAAGTGAGCTACTTTTCATAACTTGTCATTTATTGAATTTTTAACAAATTTGCTAATTGTTATGTATGACTCATATACCGAATAAGGGATATATGTTGGGGTGTAGCGAGCGAGCTAATCGGGAGAGTTGTATTATGTGGATTGGGGGTGCGGGAACAACGCCCCGCGGTACGGTATAGGGGTAATTTTGTAATTACATTTGTACTCTGTGGTTATATAAATAGGCCGATTTATAACCCTATGGATTATTGCATTATGTACTCTTTTTATGGATTAAAGAAAAATAACCACCCTGTTACCGAGGACGTAGACATCTTTGTCAAACGACGTTAAATATAATGAATTTGTGTCAATTTTTGGATTTGTTTACCCTAAAATTCTCAACAAATAGTATCAGAGCGAGATTCTAGATCATAGAAAATTTCAGCGCGGGGAGCAAGAAAATTTCGGCGATTTGGCAAAAGATTTGGACTAGGGCTTCGAACATATTGGGAAAAAATAAGAATATCATAAAATTGCGGCATCTCACGGCATCTTGCGATATTTTTAGAATCACGTCGCGGGCTTCTTCCGCTACAGGCTTTCGCGCGACAAAGGAGAGCTTTGAACGTAGACCAAGCGAATCGTAAATCGCAGCAGGTTTCACGACTTTCGTCTTTCTTCTCCATACAATACCAATTTGGGAAGGATTTCCATTTTCCGGTGAAGGATTTTGTACCAAAAAATTCCGAGTCCTACAATTTGTCAACTTGGCAGAGGAACCAGTCAGGAATTTGCAAAAGAATTTCATGACATAAGTAATTTTAGATGACAATTTTTGGTGTAAGATTTGAGATGGTGAAGTTTAATGGAACAAGTAACTTCATATTGTGGCAAAACAATGGTGAAATATTTGCTGGCACAACATGAAATTTTGAAGACTTTGCGGGAAAAAAAAACAGATGTCATTGAGTATGAAGATTGGGAAGAATTGCAATAACTAGCGGCAGCAAACATGCATCTATACCCGGCATATGAGACTATGTATCACATGATGAATTTAAAATCTCCAAGGGAGGTGTGGAAGAAATTGGAAACTTAGTTTATGTATAAATCTCTAACGAATAAATTATATCTGAAGCAAAAGTTGTATAGACTGAAGATGCGAGAAGGTTCTGATCTGGCATAACACGTGAATGGCTTCAATCAGATAATCACAGATTTGTCACGGCTTGATGTGAATATTGAGCATGAAGACTGAGCAATGATTTTGTTGTGTTCATTGTATTCTTCCTATGAACACCTGATGACTACTCTTACTTGTGGGAAGAAACTATCTAAGCTGATAAGATTACTGCTATATTGTTGGCTCACGACCAGCGGAAGCATAATTCAAGGGAAAGCTCACATGGAGATAGTTTATATGTTTATGGTAATCAGGATCGTGGAACGAAGAAATAAAAGAAGGGTTTTGGAAGGCGAAAATCCAGATCAAAGTCTAAAGACAAAAAGATGATTCATTGCTACAAGTGCAATGAGTCGGGTCATATGAAGAGAGATTGTCCAAAGCTTAAGAAGATGAATGGGGAGAAAGATGATGCATCATCCAAGTCTGTAAAATATGGTGCGGAGTGACAATTCAGATGACAATGATGGTGATATGGTCTCATTTTCATCAACTCAATTCATGGATGCATTGATTCTTTATTTATGATATTTTTATCGCATGACACCTAACAGTAAGTGGTTTACTTCATATAGGTCAACTAATTCTGACTCAGTCAATTTAGGTGATGAATAATGCTGCAATATTGTTGGTATTGGCGAAGTAAGAATTAAGATTTACGATGACACTGTTAGAAATAACATTATGTGATGTCAGATATATTCCAGATTTGAAGAATAATTTGATTTCCTTGGGCACTTTACATATAAATAGTTTCATTCACAAGGCAGATGAGGATAAGGAAACCATCAGAATAGTTAAGAGTGCATTGACTGTGATGAAAGTAAAGTTAACTGCATGTAATATATATAAATTAATGGGGTGTACATTTGTAGGTGGAGTTCATTTTGTTGAGTCAGATGATGATAATACAAAATTATGACATATGTGTCTAGGTCATCTCAGTGAACGTGGGATGACTGAATTGCATAAAAGGAATTTGTTACATGATGATAAAAGTTGTAAGCTCAATTTTTGTAAGTTTTCCGTCCTCGAAAAATAGTTAAAGTCTGTTTAATGACTAAAAAGCATAAAACTGAAGGGATTCTTGATTATGTGCATTTTGGTGTATGGGGCCCTACCAGGGAATCATCATTGGGAGGATCGCTGTATTATGTTACATTTATTAATGTTTTTTACAGGAAAATTTAAGTGTATTTGTTGAAGCATAAATCTTAAGTTTTATCTAAATTCAAGTTGTGGAAAGCTGTGGTGGAGAATTAAATTAACTGAAAGATCAAATATTTAAGATCCGATAATGACACATAATACAAGGATTCATAGTTTCAGAAGTTTTGTGAGGAGCATGGGATTCAGGGTCATTTTTCATTGCGCAAGACACCATAACAGAATGACGTTGTAGAAAGGATGAACAAATCTTTAGCTTAAAGGGCAAGATGCTTGAGACCGAATGCAGGGCTTCTTAAAAGCTTATGAGTAGAGGTTGTGAATATGGCATGCTACCTCATTAATAGATCACCTCAAACATCATTAGGTGGTAAAGTTGTAGAAGAGGTATGGACAGGTAATCCAGTTAATTTTGATCGTTTACGAATTTTTTGTTGTCCTGCTTATGTGCATGTTCTTGAAGATGAAAGATCAAAACTTGATCCAAAATCTAAGAAGTACATTTTTGGGTTATAAGAAAGGTGTGAAAGGATATAAATTTTGGGATCTGATTGCAAAGAAGGCGGTGAACAGATGAGATGCAGCCTTTGATGAGCAGTCAATGTCGCAGCAAAATCAGGACAAAGTGTCAGGAAACAGTTCCAGTTAACACCCGGTGATTCCCGTTCATATGACTTGTAAAAATAAAATCTAGCCATATATAGACAGAGACACACCAATATAAAGCCTCATATCATATTGAGTTATGAAGACTTGGTCTCTTGTGCACTTCTTATCAGCAGTGACGATCCAACCACTTTTCAATGAGCTATCACCAACAAGAAGAAAGAGAAATGGATGGGTGCAATGGTTGAGGAGATTATATCTTTGCAAAAAAAAATCACACATGAGAGCTAGTTCAGCTTTTTGAGGGACAGAAGACTATTGGGTGCAAATGAGTCTATAAAAGGAAATGTACAATATCAGAAAAAAAGGGAAAAGTTAAAGGCTCGTCTGGTTTCTATGGGTTTTTTACAGCAGAAGGGGATAAATTATGATGAAATATTTTCTCGTACAGTCATACATACTTCAATCAGGGCTGTGCTTGCATTAGTAGCTATTTAGGATTTGCATCTGGAGCACATGGATGTTAAAATTGCATTCCTACATGGTGATTTGGACGAGCAGATTTACATGGAGCAGACAAAATGTTTACCCAACCTGGGTAGGAGCATCTGGTTTTCAGGTTAAAAAAATCGCTATATGGGTTGAAACAGTCTCCGAGACAATGGTACAAGCGTTTTGACTCCTTCACGATTCAGATTGACTACAAGCTATGTGAGTATGATTGTTGTGTTTATGTTAAGAGCCTTGATGATGGTTCAATTATTTTTTTGCTCAATAAAGCTTTCAAACCAAGGACATCGTGTATATTCTTCGTAGCAATCAATATAATGTCAACATATTGAAAGACTTTGGTCCTACAAAGAGGATTATTGGAATGAAGATTTAGCTGGATAGAAGCTCAATACAACTGTGTTTATCTCAATGAGATTATGTTGAGAAAGTGATAAACAAGTTTAAGATGAGCAAAGCAAAGCCTGTAAGCACTTTATTGATAGATCATTACAAGTTTTCTTTAGAACAATATCCTGAAATAGATAAGAAAATTGAAGACATGGCAAAGATTTCATATGTCAGTGCAGTTGGCTGCTTGATGTATGTGTACTCCACCTGATTTGGCTCATGTTGTAGGTCAAGTCTGCAAATGCATGTTTAAACTAGGAAAGTGATATCGGAAAGTAGTCAAGTAGTGGATTTTCATATATCTAAAGGGTACTGTAGGACATGAAACTATTTTTGGTAGTCAGTACGATGATTCTTCAGTTATGGGATACGTTGATTCAGACTATGCATGTGATTTGGATGTCAGAATGTCTAGAACTAGGTATGTGTTTACTCTTTGTGGAGGGCCTATATGCTGGAATTCAACAGTTCAGTCTATTGTGACATTATCTACTACTTAAGCTGAGTACATGACAGTAGTTGAAGCTGCTAAAGAAGCTTTATGGCTTACTGGGCTAGTAAAGAAATTGGGTGTTAAGTAAGGTGAAGTTTAGTTGTATTGTAATAGTCAAAGTGTTATTTATTTGGCAAATAACCATGTGTACCATGCGAGAACCAAGCATATTGATGTAAGGTATTACAAGATTAGAGAATTAATTACATCTAGTGAGATACTGTTGCAAAAGGTTCATATTGATGAGAATGCAACTGATATGTTGATCAAGCTAGTTACTTTCAACAAATTATTACATTACTTGAACTTGTTTAACATCCACAGTTGCTAGAGAAGCATGATGGCCCAACCCACATCGGTGCATGTGTAACTCCCAACTATCATTTCTTCTAAGGGGCTGGAGATTCACCAAGGTGGAGATTTGTTAGGTATGACTCATTCCAAATAAGGGACAAACGTTGAAGTGGAGCGAGCGAATAGGGGGAGTTACATTATGTGGGCTAGGGGTGCGGGGGCAACTCCTTGCGGTATGATACAAGGGTAATTTTGTAATTACATATTATACCATAGGGTTATATAAATAGATTTATTTGTAACCCTATGAATTATTGTATTCTGTACTCTTTTTTTGGATTAAATAAAAACTGCCGCCCTGCTCCCGATGACATAGACATCTTTATCGAACCTCGTTAAATCTCTGTGTTCTTCTAGATTTGTGTCGATTATTGTGTTTATTTGCCCTAAAATTCTCAAAACTAATTATTCGATTCCTTAATTGTTAAGAAAATTATTATATCTAGTAAATTGTACGTTTGGACAATGATGATAATCTGATCATGATATTGTAATGCATTTCAAGTGGTTGTACCATCGCGAGTGGTTGGACTTGCGGACATCAAGCATAATAATTTCTCCATTTGTTGGGATTGAGCAAAAAAAGAAAAAATCATAGTGTGGATAGTTGTAGTCCGCTTGGATCCTGGTCACCTAAATTGATTTAACTAATTTAAATTAGACTCAAAAGATTATAATGGCCAATTAGAATTTGATTTTTTAATTTTAATCCAAGCAACAATTTATTTTTAATCCTACATTACACTTACATTTAACGTTTATAAAGTAGAGGTCGGCTTTTAAAATGATCATATGTTTATGATGACTTCGGGTGAAGATAAAAAATATTGGGATGATCACATATAGACCACACGAATATTGATATTTATAAATTAACCATCAATTTGATTTTTTTTATTTTTTATTTTTGTATTTTTGTTTTTAACCACCTAACCTATGTGTTATGCATGTCATGATGAAACTATTGAGAAATTGATAAAAATGATAACTATAAGTTGGGATTTTACCATGAATTTTGATATTTAAGTGAGATATTGAAAGATGGATAAAACAGGGTGATTAATTTGTAAATTGCAAATTTCCGGTGTCTCTATGTAATTGGCCAATAAATAAATTTATTTAGTAAATCTAATCTCAATTATTTGTTTTATATTTATGGGTATAAATTTTGTGATATTACGACATTGTTGTCACATTCTAATCGCACAAATCTTATAATTATTTTCATTTTTTTTATTAGGACGCCACATCCTGTTCACACCAATCAAACTATTGTTTTCTTTTCTCCCTGCATTATCTTAATCGAGACTTTCAGCACCAACCCATTTCAATTTTAAGAGAGAATCAAAGGCTATGGCGTCACCCTGATCAAGCAATCTCTTTTACAACCACAGATTCTCCCCTCCATCGTCATATGTCGCCTCACTTCTCTTTTTTCTCTTCAAAAACTCTAACTTCCGACCTCCGTTCACTTCTTTATCGATTGACAGTCATAGATTTCTTTCAGTGCTTCTTTCATGATTAACCAGTCTAGCCGACGAACTAACAAAATGACGACTCTATAAAAATTACTGGATTTCTCTGCCTAATATTTATCTTCCCAGTTTGAGGAAGTTTAAACAAAATTAATCATAGATATATATAAATTAAGATACTTCAATCATATCCTAATGAGATTTGATTGAATTGTGAAAAATGACATTATAATGTTTAAATTGATTGTCATTAAATGTAAGTTATTTATCATCAATAAACATATGGAATGTTACTTTTATCATCACATTGACATTATGACCTTATAAGGATTTTAGCACGACTTTTCTATATATTAGATTTAATTTTGCAATTGTAATGATTGAATTTTTTAACCATTATTCTATTAATTATTGTCAAAATTTTCATGTTATAATTATATTATTTAATCCGTTATTTATTGTCAAATTCAATTTGCATACAATTTGCCAATAATAATAATAATTTTTCCATCAGGATTCCGCACGTAGCTGCCACACAATTACAATTACATACAATTTGTATACAATTTCCATCACAAGTCCGATCGCTGCCACATATCGCGACAACGATAAAAAAATAAAAAAAAATAAAATGAAATAGGACCGGCTCCCATACACTTATGGCAGATGAGTGGTGAGGATCGGACTCCGCATGTAGAGCTACGTGCGGAGTCCTGATAGAAAAATTTTTCGCTGGTGCGACCCTTATGAGCGATGAACTCAATAGGCATTTGCATTCTTCGATTATATAATAAAACAATAATGTCTAGTTATATTAATGAAGGATAGTTAACTTGATGCTTAATTAGTTTCAAGTTCATGATTAAAATCTTCTCCTAATTGTCATAAATTCCTCAAGACTTCTCATTATTATTGATAGCCACACAAATGCAAACATATATATATATATATGTATATATATATATATGTATGTATATATATATATATGTATGTATATATATATATATGTATGTATATATATATATATGTATGTATATATATATATGTATGTATATATATATATGTATGTATATATATATATATATGTATGTATATATATATATATATATGTATGTATTAATTTTACCAATCCCAATAATGACCTAAATTTTATTTCAGTCATTTTAATCGAGCTCAATTTAACCCCAACCGGGAAATTTTAGTCAGGCGGTGTCAGCGCATCCCTCTCTTCCACTGTGCCGCTTGTTTCCGAATTAAATTCCATTGTTCTCGGCGTCCATTGTAGTTCGATCTGAAAAACCCTGATAACATGGCGCTCGTGGTGATCTGCGGGCAGCCTTGCAGCGGTAAGTCGACGGCTGCACGTTGCCTCGTGGCCGCTCTGGAGGCCGTTGAGCCAAAGCCAACTGTAAGAATCATTGACGAGTCCTCCCTCCATCTCGGCCGCAATCAGAGCTATGCAGGTGATTCCTCCACCCCCTTCCTGTTGGCCCGAGTTTTGTTGAAGAAGCTATGGTCCATAAACCCTAAAGGACAGTTTGGCTGCAAGATTTAGCTAGGATTTTTGCTAAATACTGCTAGACAGTTTACAGATAACATAACTATCACTACTTTTTAAATCCCATCGCCATGTTTCTCCATATCCGCTAGTGAACCATGGGAAGCAAGATTTAGGAGATTGCACTATTTTTTCTCACAGTTAAATATTACCAATCAGTCTGCTAGGTTCCACAACCGAGCTGTTTTCAGATTTGAAGGCCACGTGATTCTAGGACATTTGGATTTGCAAGCTTTAATAAATTCCACGTGCTACCAAACGGCCCCTACCCCTAGTTATAGTTATGAGCCTGTTTTTTGAATCCCAAGAATCTTTATCATGTGTAAGATATTGATTGCATCTCAAACAACATACGTAGAGATCATAATGAAAAAAGAAGACGGAGGATTACAATGCGCAAATGATTAACCCAACATAATGACATTTTTAGCCTTGAATGATTTAGGTGTTTGTGAAAAAAAGGTTATTTGATGATCATGGGCATCATTCAAGGCCTTTCGTGGGTGATTATTTAAATTGATGTGATTAGTAGAAACGTCTTGTATTAAACATGTGTCTGTAATTCTGATGTAAAACAATGAACTTGAAAGCACCTTGAATGGAAATAGATGATCTACTTCAAGCGAGAGAAATTAGTTATTTGATTTTTTTATCAAGGATAGAAGCAGAATGGAGCTTACATTTAACAGCTATTGCCCAAAGTGGTCTACAATGATTAGTTTTTGGTAGCATGAGGGTTGATTATGAAAAAAGATTTGTGAATTATGCAGTAAATAGTAATTATGGTGTAGATGTTCATAATTTTATTTGTTAACATATTTTATTGAAGTTTGAATTCATAATTAGGAATTTGGAAAATTCTTACGAAATTTCTCATGGTTGTGGTTCTTGTGTACTATTTGCAGCAGAAACAACAGCTCTATGAGAATATGTAAATCACTATATCATTAGTTCAAGCTTAAAACAAAAAAGATCTATAAAGTAAAAGTCCAAGTTTAAATATTGCAAAACAAAAAAAGGCGAGCTCTTCTTAATTTAAGTATTCTAAGAGAATCTAACCTGTTTACATTTATCAAGCTTGATATGTTTTATATTTTGACAATTGAAGCACACTCAAGTCACCAAAGAACTTTATTGATGAGAGATAATTTCATTGATTTAACCAATTCAACGACTCAAATTTGTAGAACCCAATAAATTTACCCAGCTGCAAAATATTGATACTGTGAGGAGCATGAGGTCACAGGCATGCATACGACGTGACATGGACCATAGCAATTTTAGGCAGTGCGGGACACCACTGTATAAGTTGAAAGTCAATATATGTCTAGATTATGCAATTCTCAGGGAATCATGTCCAGGCAATAAAAAATAATGGCATACATAAAAAAAGCTGGCATTGTTTTATTTCATGGTTTGCATATCAACTAGTCCTTTAGGTTTCAGTTTATGTTCGAGATTAAAGTCAAACACGACTCATTATTAAGTTTGATTCAAGCAAACAAATGATCCAATTTCAATCAATTTCTAACGATAATTTTCATCAACTCCTTGAATTGTTAATGGCGATTCCTAACAAGAAGTTGGGTTTTAATATTAAGTGATTTAGAGAGATGTTAGAGAAGGTTTCTGGAAGCTGTAAAAAAATGGAGAAAGTAGTAATGAAGAAGAAGAAAAACCTTGTACATAACTTGAGAGGGAAAAGCATGCCAAGCTTCACGATCATTTTAATAATCACAAATTTTAATTAATTATTCTTGAACTTCTATATGCTATAGAAGATTCTACATCACTAGACAAAATGCTTAATCGTTTCTTAAACTAATTAATGACATTATCTCCCATGGTAATTAAAATTAGGCAACTTGAAATTAATTATAAACTAAGAAAAAGATAATTGAGATAATGACAGAAAGTATTAAGATATAATCCCTTTTTTATACATCATTTAGCCTTAGGATGCAAACTCTAATTGTTTTAGCATACAGGAAAACTTATTTTGGGCGATATCATGATATTGTTGGCGGTTATGGCTTTTTTCATGTTGGGGTTAAACTCTTTAGTTATGTTATGTACTCATTTTCAGGCTTAGTGTATATGCCTAAATTTGATTTTTCATATACTTATCGTATTATTTGTTAGTTAATGTATTTTAACACACTTACCTTTATTTAGATATGGCAACAGAGAAGAATTTAAGGGGAGTTCTAAGATCAGAAGTTGATAGATCCTTGTCAAAAGATAATATTATCATTGTGGACTCCTTGAATAACATTAAGGTGGGCATTGTCCTTGCATTTGCTGATTTATTTTTCATACAATACAACCATCGTTAAATTAAGCTATGCTTTATTGCAATGATCTTTTGATTAGTATATTGACATTCAAAGTTATGTAATCAAAATCCTATTTGAGAATTATCCTTTTTATGCCCACTTTCTATGGTATTATTATTTGGAATGCACACTGCAAAACTATTGAAATACTAATACATTCTTTGTGATAGGAATAAACTTTTACAGAATAGAATGAAATGATATAAAAGAAATGAATATTTCTCATAGTTTATCACTGATGCTAGGGGTGGAGGTTCGTAACTTGCTCTATTTTTAATTTTTTAGATCCTACATTGATGCAATGATGCTTGTTTTTTTTTTTATGTATGGGTTTGAAGATATACTTTATTCATATTTTTGAAAGCATATGCGGTGCGAAGTGAGAGCCATCCACTTTGCACCCCCTTCATGCGTAACAAATTGCAAAAGATTGTGCTTCGCTCAATTTTTTGCTAAAGCGGTCGTGTGTAGCACTACAAGCTACTACCGTTCCATTTTGGCAGAGTTTGATTCATTTAATATTATAAAATCACCCAATTTCGTTTTCCTTACATTCACATATTATTGGCTGTGCCTTAAACTAAAGAATAGCTGCAGTTTGATCTTGCCTTTATTACATTTACTTTCCTATCTCAAACATCACATTTTTTTACACGTGTGTATTAGTTTCAAGTCATCTAATAAATATTGTATGTTTTTTTAATTGTTAATGAGTGTATGATATATTTATAATTTTATACAAGTTACGAGCACTTTAGCTAGTAAAAAACTTCACTTTACTCCACATTTTATGCTTTCAAGCAAAAATAAACTCTTGCTTATCACACTATATTAGTGTTTTGAAGATATTGATTATAATAGAGCACAACTAACGAGGTTTAGCCTCATATTCCTTGTGATCTATATATTAAGAGAATGCACAATAGAGGGTGCATTCTCTTAATATATATATATATATATATATATATATATATATATACATATATATATAAGAGAATGCACCCCCTGTTGCGCATAAAATCACTTAGAGCTTGAGTTATAAATCATGGCTCGACCACACTTCAACTCTTAACAATCTCTTTAGCTTTATGGTGCAGATCTTTTGATGGAAATTTAACTTAAATCAAGTTGCATTGTAAAACCTCTAATAAATAATTTTTGATGTAATGTGAATTTTTTTTGGTTTAAATATTCTTTTACAACCTGTTCCAACGATTTTATGTTTTGTAAGTCAAACTTGATTGATAAGTTGAGAAGGAGTGACCTAATAATTTTTAGAGCATATTGATATGTATATTGAAAACAAAGTTGAGAAAAATTATGAAAGTTAAAAAAAAAAGCAAAACTTTTGGAAAAAAGGGTAACATACTTATAGAATAATAAGAAAAATGGAACAAAGAGAATACAAAAATAAAGAAAAATTTAAAAATTTCCAAGATTATGTTTATTTTCATGGACCTTCTTAGTATTGTCGAAGCATGTGTCCCGAGATTTTTCATCGCCTTAAATTCTTGTGAAATTTCAATTTTAGAAAATAAAAAAATTAGTATAAATGAGGAAAAGTACTAAACTCGAGTTTCCACTTGCAAAGGGAGGAGTTGATATGGCTTGCATTGCAAATGTTGGCTAAATCACAAGAATAATTACAAATCTTTTTCCCATGTTTGAACTAACTTTTTTATATTAGTTTGAATATTGGCAATTCAATTGGGTATTTCACCAATATGTTTGACAATGCATTTATATAAAGTGTTATAGCCTCCTTCCCTTTAGGCAAACTCGCAAGTCCTAACTTTTGGACTCTTCATTATCAAAGTTTTAGGTTGCACCTCAATAATCAATTACTTACACATGGAGTAGGTTTGATTCGGTTTATAGCTCGACAAATTTCTAATGCCTGATCCTCGATAGGGGTAAGTTGATTATTGTCTGATCTTCTACATGCAAAGGGTACAGTCATTAGGGGTAAGCCAATAACCGTCTATGGTTGAAGCTTTTACATATAATGAGTATGGTTAATTAGGACTATAAACTAACGATAACTCAAATCCCGATCTCTTAAATGCGAAGGGTAGAGTTGATGGGGCCCATAGCTTGACAACTTCTATAGCTTGATCCTTTGTACAAATTTGACATTGTGACATAGTTGACAATGCGAAGCAAAAAATCCAGAATAAGCTATGCAAGCTAGGCTCTCAAATTAACTTCAAGGGACGAGACAAATATTGAAGATCATGATATATGAAGAATAATACATGAAAAAAAAGAATTAAAATGAAGATTCATGCCACTAGTGCATGCATTCATCTTCTCGATTTGCAAACAATAGGTTCACATTTCAAGCTCAAATGAAGAAAATCAATGGTAGCCCTCCATTCTATATTTTTTGAATATATTACACACAAATTAAATTTCATCTAGTCATCAAATTGACATCAACAAATCAAGAAAAGTTCACAGATTTTTGACATAGGCTCTGTTTGGCGCAATCTATGAGTTCTCGACTTTTAACTGAAAGTTCTGCACTGCCTGAGAAATTCGTTGAGGAAACTAGTTGTTTGTTTGTTCTGATCGTGTGAAAATAATCGTAAGGCAATTGTTTACGAAAAATTGACATCTTTCTTGTTATGTTCAAATGAATTTATAGGTATGATCCAACTTATTGCATCTGTGACAACTGCCTTTTTTTATAATCTCTAGCAGGTGATTTTTCCTAAAAATTTGAACTAGATAGGCGAAGAATGTCTGCCTTTGTATTTGTGGCAAAAAAAAATTATTACCGCTAGTTGGAGGAAGCCGAGATGCTTGAGGATGCGAGGTAGGCCTCTAAACCCGTCGGAGAAGAGTTTGGAGGGGAGGAGATCGTTGCTCTGAGTGAGGGTTGCGAAAGAGGACCTCGGCTTGGTGAGGACCTCGGCTTGTTGAAGACTACACGCGGCTTGGTGGGAAGAGGACCTCAACGAGGGTTGCGGAAGAGGAGGAGATGCGAGACGATCTTCGCTCGGGAAGAGGAGGAGCTTCGGGAGTTCAGGGGACGCTCGCGTTTAGGGCACCAACATATAATGAAGGAAATGAAGACAATCAATGCTAGCCCTCCATTCTATATTTTTCGAATATATTACACACAAATTAAATTTCATCTAGTCATCAATTTGACATCAACAAGTCAAGAAAAGTCCACGTAGGTTTGTCATATGCTCTGTTTGTGCATTGCTAGATTCTCGAACTTTTCATTGTATGCATGTTACTTCTTGTGAAAATTGCTTACTGCTAGGAAAGTTCGTTGCGGGGAATCTAATTGTTTGTTTGTTGCGAATTGTGTGAAAATAGTATGTAGGCATTGTTTCGAGAAATTGACATCTTTTTTGTTATGTTCAAATGCATTTATAGGTATGATCCAACTTATTGCATCCATGACAATTGATTTTTTTTTCACGAGGTGATTTTTCCTTGAGATTTGAACTAGATAGGAGAAGAATGTTTGCCTTTGTACTTGTGGCGAAAAAAAATTATTACCGCTGGTTGGAGGAAGCCGTGCTGCGTGAGGACGCGAGGTAGGCTTCTAAACCCGTCGAAGAAGAGTTTGGAGGGGAGGAGATCGTTGCTCCGAGCGAGGGTTGCGAAAAAGGACCTCGGCTTGGTGAGGACCTCGGCTCGTTGAAGACTACACGCGGCTTGGTGGGAAGAGGACCTCGACGAGGGTTGAGGAAGAGGAGGAAATGCGAGACGACCTTCGCTCGGGAAGAGGAGGTGCTTCGGGTGTTTGGGGGACACCCGCGTTTAGGGCAGCGTGAGGGCACCATCGTAAAAAGGATTTAACGCTTCTATGAGAAAGCTAGGCCACTGTTACCCATGGCGTTCCACATTCGCGCTGAATCGTGGCAGGACGTAGAGCATACGCCTCCCCAAACACGAAAATTTCACGGCGCTGTGCCGCACCGCAGTCCGGACGCTGTGCCAAACGCACCCATAGTCACTGCATGTTATAATCGAAGAGGTTATTAAAATCGTTGATGTTCCCCTTTGTAGTCGAGGAAGACGTTGTAGACTCCTTCATCCTAATGACACAAAAGATTATTAGAGGATAATAATTGGAGAGGTTGACATTCAAACGAACATTACATGTTAAGTTGCCAAAATTTTTGCTGGCCATTCTTTTTTTTCTCGCGGTAAAAAAATTTCAAAAAAAATCAGGCAAGAAGCTTTCTAAAGTTCATAAAGCCTCAACAAATTTAGTTGAAAAAGTGAATGGATGGCCGGGTGGGATTATAATGGTTGGAATTTCAAACGCTAATCGTCATTTTGCTAATGAGCCAAAAATAGCCATGCAAGATAGGCTCCTACTCAACATGCTTGATGGCTAAGCTGGTGTTCCAAAACTCCTCCAGTTAGACATGCTTTAATAAGGCAACTTGACAAGCTTCAACCCAATTTTGGATTTGATTATTAACATATCATGGGCGAAGAGGTTTGTTGTCCAAATCATTAAATTTCTTGACCGTGAAGACAATAACTTTCAGATCTTCCCCTGTAATCGGTACATTTATACCTAATCATAATCAAGTGGAATCTTTGCTAAAACAACATCCATTTGAACTCCAGAGATAGGAACTTATTTCAGGTTCTTTTCATGATAACGAGCATAATGAAATAGAAACCATAACAAAAAAGAATTTAATTCAATTCAAAGCATTCCCTACATACCGGACATAAAAGTTGATGAGGTCAAAACAATTAGATAAAGGAATGATTAGCCATTTATGCTCATAGCAGTTAATTATCCATTGTCCATTACAGCGACAAATTGGAGTTTGACCAAGGCTCATTAAATGCCAATTTTATATAAATATTTACATGATTATATTAAAATATCATCTGTTAGTAAGGATGCCACATATGCCTTATGATTAGGTGGATTATTTGATTGTGATTATCTATTATATATTTTGGGCACGCCCTAATCCTGAATATCCTCCAGTTACTAAGCATATTAGTTGAGTCATAATACACAATTAATAGGATATGCAACCCTTTATTAGAAATTGGCCTATTTAGCAAATTTTTTTCCATCTATACAAGGTTCATTTGAATAATTCAAAGAATGATTGCTGATAAAAAATCATTAGACCTGATCAGGACAATACCTATTGACTAAATAAAACATGGATAATGATGACCTTAGATGACGAAATCATAGGATATTGATCAAGGTTGGCATTTTTCTCTCATCATTCCTTTGAGTTTATGGTAATGTAGTTTTTTATCTAATCTATAATGCTGCTACTAAACCAAAATATTGTAAATTCTATAAAGTAGTCTAATTAGATCACACTCAAATGGGGTGATTAATCATAGGAATTGCACTCATAGAACGCCTTAATTCAGGTCATAAAGTCATTGTTAGAGGATGAAATCTCGGTTTAGCATTTTATTTAATGTCCAATATGCCATATGAAAATTTAATCCATAGTCATATGAATGTGATGAAGCTATTTTAGAGTTCCCATTTTATTTACTTGAGTTTCATTCATTGCATCATTTAATTATATTAAAAATCTGTGGCTCTTAAGATATTTTGCATCAACTTTTTATCAGAGCTTAAGTTCATGTCAACTTGTAGTAAGTCATAACAATCAAAATAATAACATGATGCATAAACTTAAATGATTTTGATTGTTATGGCTTACTAAACTATTTTGATGAAATATATATCAAATTTTTTAATTTATATGGGACAATAGACAGCATAAACTTAAATTGGAATTTTTTTCAATCATTTAGGTATCTATCGGATGATCAATTTAAAGATCATAAACAAAATGATTTTGGGTGTTTAATTATTATGCATAGTTTGTCTTGTAGTAAGAAGTTTGTACCTCTAAACTTTTATGTCATTATATGTTTTCTTAAAGATATTAAGCGAGAAATTAAAGATTAATTAAACTATATTTCAACTGATATATTTCATGATGTTAGGGCTATTATGCCATTAGTTAACTTTTTTTACCATGTTCTCCACCTACTTCTACACACGAATTATGATAATAACTCGTATCGGAGAAACAATAGTTTATGAATATTTTTGATAAGTAATGATTTTAGTGATTGGATGGATTCAAAGCAATTGAAGTACGTATATAATTATGTGAGAAGTGTAATCAGTAGCTTTAGTTTAATAAAATTTTAGATTTCTTTTGTTGGATTCTGAGTTTTTCAAGTATGGTGTAAGTTTGAATATTAATTTTTGGGAAGTTATTATTTTTTTTTTATTGGTCTTCTGACTATTTGTGTTGAGTCATTTAATTTTACTATTTAAAAGGCTTGATTTAGTCTATAGACTTTTTAAAAATAGATCATAGTCTAATGAAAATTGAAGTTGATGGTTTAATAGTGAGGGCGTTTTAGTAAAACATATTTTCTTCTCAAAATTTTTGGTAAATCAACTTTTTTTTTATTTAATTTCCTCATGATAGTGTTAGCAGATTGAGATCATGTTGGTTACGAGAATGAGTTGTTTTTTAATAATAATTAATTTTATTTGATATTTTATTATCCTAATTCTATTATAATAAAAAAACAAACTCAGTGTTTTTCCTTATAATAGAATCAAGATTAAAAAAAAGTAAAATATTATTTATTACAAGAAATCAATTGAATTTGCAACTGCATGGTCTCAATTCTTTTTTATTATAAGCAAATTTAGTTGTTGTATATGAGTATATATGATAGTAGGAAATTATGTTTACTAAAACAATTTAGAAGATTTTGTTTTGAAAGAATTGTATTTTAAACACCGTTAACTTTAGGGTGCGCTTGGGGTAACTTGTGCTTATCCAGATAAGCTATTTATCTGAAAACACAGACTGCAAAGTTTGACCCGTGTTCCACTTTTAGTGTAAAAAATCAACCGCGTTTTTGGATAAGCTACGCAAATGCAGTTTCCAAACGGTGAGAACGCCGCCGCAGCAGATAAGCAGCCCCAAAGACACTCTTAATTTCAATTAGTTTAAATGATAGCTATATTTTCATCATTGTTTAAAGAGTTTTTGAACATTTTGCACAGTCTAGAAATAATATGGTGCCTCACAAATAGTTACAGACCATTTTAATCCTTTTCTCCATATACTTATTTTGATATGAGGCATGAAATTTTTTTGTGTCGGCGTTTTCTGATTGTGCTCTCTTTCATTTATAAATTCATTATTTACTTTTCTAGTTCGATTGTTTTTGTTAAAACAGTTATAAACTATTTTCTTGTTGTAGTATTAATCCCGATCATTTGCATTTTTGAATTTTAAAAAATTCATTGAATTTCTATTTTTGACATGCTTTTTTCCTTGTACTTCGATATTTTTGTTTAGATGTTTTACCATCAAAGCATGACTGTACCTTTTTCCCAAATCCTTTATGTAATGAAAATTTCCTGTTTTATTTATAAATTTTGTGGAAGAGGCAGTTTCAAGTCACTTGACTTATTTATTATTATTTATTGCTGTGTCACTTGTCTCTAGAATGAAAAACTATTGGCAACCATTAGAGGGTTGTCTCTCTCTATATTTTTTACATTGTCTTTTGTTTTGTTCAATGTGCAGGGTTATAGATATGAACTGTGGTGCCTTGCTAGAGCTGCTGGAATAAGATATTGTGTGGTAATTAGCCATGTTATCTCTTAGAATGATATATTGTGTTTTTACCTGAATTTTATATTCTCGGTTGATACACTTTTATTTGATGTATTTGCGTAACTTAACTGAGTTAATACACCTAAAAAATATTATCAGTGATATTCATGATTGAGATTTTTTGGTTCCAACTCGTAATTGGTAGGTAAACTTACAAGCCCGCATGTCTAATGATAGTTTTTACTGTCTTCCCTTATCCTAAATACCTCATTGAATGAATACTTTAATTCTTATCGAGAAAGCTTTGGCATACACAACCAATACCCAACTTCGAATTACCATCATTTAATGGCAATTAATTCACTGATTAAAGTGATATTTCATTAATACATTTAATTTGAAATTCACAACAAAATATTCAACTAATCAGCCTATCTCTTCTTTTATTACCCCTTTGTGAATTCCTTGAAAGTATAATCAATGAAAATCACTGGTTTAGATTCTTATGAATTGTAAATAAAAAGAAATAAAAATTTTATATGACAAAAGGGTTCTAACTTGAGCGTTAGCAATTTATTTATCGGTTCAGAGTATAGTGATCACAAGTTCTAGTTCGGTTAATGACTTCCTTTAAACAAATTATTCTCTTGCTCCTTTGGGTAGCTCCTTGCAGGGTATTTGATTTTTAATGACCTTGTGCTCTACTACGACTAATCAGTTATAAGAAGGGATAGTTTTCTGTCGTCCTAAAAAATGAAGATTTGCTATTTTTATGAGATAGAAGAACAACTATTTCGAGTGAAGGGGAAAAAATCTTTGTTCTATTATATGAAATAACAGTACCATTCTAAGGTTTCGAGATGTTGTTTAAGAGGTGGATCTAGCGTGGAGGTGGTCATGGAATAGCAATTGAATGATAATATTTGAGGTCGATGGTGTTTGGAAGTGGATAAGAGGTGTTCAGCGGTTGTTTGGGATGAAAATGGTGAGAGTAGCACAAAATACTGACTTCGACGAGACACAATTGCTGAGGGAGATACACCACTTGTTCTTAAGCAAGCTGCAAACACACCACTTTTAAAAGGAAGATGATACAACTCTCCTTAGAGAAGAAAATCAGAGGAAAAAAACTTCAAATGCACAGATCCAAGGCAAAAAGTCTTCAAAACTAGAAAATAATAACTTATAAATAGTTTCCAAGCAAAAGTAACCTTAATTCTAATTAAAATAATATTAAATAGGGGCACATGACCCAAGAACACCCTGGCAAGCGGTAAAATTCTGCTGGGTGCGACAGAGCCTGCCTCGCTCTTATCCCGTGATGAGGTTAACTTCAGCGTCTGTCAGGAACATGATGATATGAACAATAAGATGATATCTTGAGAAAACATGGACTTTTTTCTTTGTTAAATAAAATTTTCCATTTTTAGATTGATGTTGTAGACCGTTGAACTCATGGAAAAGGCTCAGCTATTACAAATGCTAGTTCATTTTTCCCGGTCTTGTTTTTTGCCACATGCTGAGCTTATCATTTTTTTTATGTTTTCATATTTTCTCATAAAGAAAATGCTAGCATCGTAATTTGCTGAATGTAAGAAGAGGCTTTTCAATTTTGACTAGAACTTTATTTTATATCAGGATAGTGAATGAGAATCTACAATTTGCTTCAATATGCATTTATGCAAGAACAAGTGTTATAGGATCATGAAGGTTGTATAGGTAAGAAATTTTTTATTTTTAATTGATTATGAAGCAGAAGTGTTATTACTAGGTTCAGGAAATGGATTATGAAAGTACAGGAAATCTTATGTGACATGAAATACAAGTTCTATGAAGTGTTTAGAATAGGTGGTAGTTTAGTGATAAATCATGATATGATTTGCCTTGTGCTGAATATGAACTATTTTATTTATAGCATCCAGTAAAAAAGTCTTGAACTTTTTCCTTCAAATTTTTTTGTTTGAGTAAATTAAATTTCTTTTTCTTTCATTTTTCTTTTTAGCTTGTTCTTCCTACTTGAACCAAGTTAAAATTTTCTTTTGACTTTTTTTTTTAATAATTATGTGGGGTGGCTGGAATTGATGTTCATAGAATAATGAATAGAAGTCGTATACAACAAGTACCATGGCTAGAAAATTATGCATTGAGATTTAATTGGGTCTATGATGTTTACTTTATCTATACTTTAGAGTAAAAAATATAGTTTTTTTATTGTAGCCAAAGAGGCTTTTTTCTTTTTCATTTATTGAAATGCAAGATAAATTAAAAAAAACATGCATTTTTCTAGAAAAGCACAAGAACACTTATTTTGTAGAGTATGAAGTGCTTTCGTTGCTAATATCCATGTCTACTTGATTTTACTGTAAGCCTTTGTTCTATGTATCAGCACGTTATTTAGAACCATTTTGTTTAAGATTTGAGTCTTAATGAAAGTTCAAAGAATTTGGGTTGTTTTTGTTCATCAATGCTAGTCTTATCCTGAATGGCTGTTGACTTCAATTTTGGTGAGGTCTAGTTTATTTTCTAGGATGTAGAGTCTAGCCTTAATGTTTTCCTTGCGACTATCTTAGAATCTTAGAGATGAGACCCACCTCATTTTAGAAGTCCGAAGAACTTCTTTACTCTTTTGGAGTTCCACGTGTGTAGTTGTTGACCTTTAGTACCTAGGAGGTTGAAACTGACATGAGGGAACTCAAAGGGAGACCCCATAGGACCTTTAAGCCATAGGGTTGTCTTGTGCATAATTCGCAAATCCGCATTGTAATTCGGATGATCGATACGTTAAATTTTGTAATTCACGTAACCTGCGTCTTTAAATATTTCATGATTAATCGAAATTAAAATTAATTTTTAAAATGATCGATCGCGAGCCTAAAATTTTCAAAAAAATTGAATTCGACGCATTTTTGACCAGATCGTCGATGAGGTTGTCCGAACGACCCTGTATGACGAAACGGACTGCGCCGACGCGTCTTGAACGTCAAAATTATTTAGGAAGGACATAAACTTTGCTAGGGTCGAGCACAAATAAATTCCGCGAAAATCGGCGAAACTTAAATGAAATAAAAAAATCGTAAAATCCTAAATTCTTAAATCTAAACTCACGCACCGGCTTCCCCATTCGCAACTCCTTCGGCCCGATTCTTCCCTCTCTCGCTCGCGCCTCTTTCCTTTCGTCCGAGCCACCACAACTTCCCCAATTCGGCCCAACTACACTAGACCGAGCCTTCCTTCTCCACGCCGAGCCACACCTCTTTTCTTCGGCTCGAGGTACCCCCGACCTCCACTTCCTCTGGTAAAGTTCCCTATTCTTGCCGCCACTCTTGCTTTATGCTCGCCACTTCCCTTTGCCTTTCTTGTCGCCATTCTCGCCCGTCCTTGTCGTGTTCGGCTTCCCTTCAGGTAAGGATCGGTAAGGCTTCTCCTCCTCTTTGCCTATAAAAACCCCACTTGAGGAGGGTTTTCTGGCTGGCCGAATTTTCCTCTTGGAGAGGGGGAGGTGCTGCCGAAATCTCAGGTGGTTCTTTTTGCTTGGTTGGCTCTTCCCTAGCTTGCTTGGTGTTTTGGTTTCCTTTGTTTCTCTCGAACAAAAGAGCAAGGTGACCCCCTCCCCATTTCTTCTTCTTCCTTATTTGTTCTTCCTTTGTCACTTTACTTGGAGTTATCCCTAGTTGTCTTGGCTTTGCAAAAAAGAGAGGGGAGATAAAGATGGAATGATAGGAGAGAAAGAAAATGAACATGTGAGTGGCCAATTTACAAAAAAAAAAAAATCTGAGAAATGTCATGCATTTATTTAAAAGAGGGATTGCTTGCTTGAACATGGGAGCTTGATGAGTCTTTTTTTACCTTCTTAGTGCCTTCATATTTTGAGGCTAATTAAGCTCCTTAACTCACTTTATGCTTTCTATAGCCTCGTATGTTTACTTGAAATTGGCATCAAATACATGTGGTTTTGGAATCAAATGTTAGATTAATGCTTCACTTTGAGGGTTTAGGGCTTACATCCATGTGAGGTGCATACGTATGGATGCGGTATTCTCTTTCCGCCAAATTCTAATGCACGGTTTTATGCAGGCTAAAAAAAATAATATGTTGTTCAATTTAAGGCCGTAAGTTGGCTTAACTTGTGGCTAGATAAAATAGTACAAGCCTTGCCTAAGGAGGCAAGGGTGAAACACCACCATTGCATTGTGTTGCATTACTATCCCTTCACATACAACTACTTTGATTGCCTACAAAAAAAAGAGAGGAATGAGGAAGGAGTGGATGGTGGAGTTTCATAGTAGTATGGTTTAACAAAGTTTTAAAGTCTTGTGGCTACTTATTTGCTCTCTATTTTCTCTGTTTTGGTTAAAGCATATTGAATGCACTTGAGGTTTCTTTTTGGCATGTTTAGAGTATTTTATTTTTATTTTTTTATTTTTTTTTGGAGTTTCTATGGTAACCCATACTCTCCATTACCTGCTTTCTACCTCATTATTCTGCAGGAGTACATTTAAGTATGCTTTGAACTCTGTTTTGGCATGATTAGGATGTTGTGTCGGAGCCGTTTCGCAGTTGACTTGGAGTGTTATAAATGTAGTTTTTTTGGGTTTAGATTGGGTCGATTTGTGACGGTATAAGTGGAGGTTTTGAGAGTGGGGCACTGGCTTTCTGTGGGCTGAGTTGGTTCCATTTTGAGGCTTTTAAAATGCATATGTTGGGCTGTTTCGGGCTGCAGTCTTTTAAGCTTGTTTTGGCTTGGTTTTAACCTAGTTTTGGGCTGTGGTTTGGCCTCATTTCGTGGAGGTATGACTGCAGTTTTTGAGCTTAATTGAGACTGTTTTAACCTACTCTTGGGTTGCGGTTTGGCCCCATTTCGTGGAGGTTTGGGCTGCAGCCTTTTGAGCTTGTTTTGGCTTGGTTTTAACCTAGCTTTGTGCTGCCGTTCGGCCCCATTTCATGGAGGTATGACTGCACTTTTTGAGCTTAATTGGAACTATTTTGACATACTCTTGGGCTGTGGTTTGGCCTCATTTCGTGGAGGTTTGGGCTGCAGTCTTTTGAGCTTGATTTGACTGTTTTGACCTACTCTTGAGCTGCGGTTTGGCCTCTTTTCGTGGAGGTTTGGGCTGCAGTCTTTTGAGCTTTTTTTTGGCTTAGTTTTAACCTAGTTTTGAGCTGCGGTTTGGCTCCATTTCGTGGAGGTATGGCTGCAGTTTTTGAGCTTAATTAGGACTGTTTTGACCTACTCTTGGGCTGCGGTTTGGCCCCATTTTGTGGAGGTTTGTGCTGCAGTCTTTTGAGCTTGTTTTGGTTTGGTTTCAATCTAGTTTTGGGCTGCGGTTTGGCCCCATTTCGTGGAGGTATGGTTGCAGTTTTTTGAGATTAATTGAGACTGTTTGAGCCTTTTTGGACGGCGGTTTTCGCCCCCATCTTGGGCAGGTTCGGGCTGCAGCTTGCTTTTTTGTTTGGAGAAGTTACGTTAACTCTGTGGTATTTGTTTGGAGAAGTTGTGTTGGCTTCGTGACACTTGTTTTGGAGAGTGTGAAATATGTTTTGAGGGCTGGTGTTTGTTGTTTTTGGGGGATGAAAATGCCACTTTTTGGGAAAGTTAAAATATTGTTCATTTTGGGGAAAGTATGAAGTCACAAATGTTTAAATTTACGAGGGGGGAAGCTGTTGAAGCGTGATTTTGAGAAGTTGTAAGCGAGTTTTTCAAATTCATATCGCTCGATGTGGGAAATCGTTTTAAATGTAGTTTTGAGGGCCAACCCACTTTTTCCCTTTCCGCTCTTTTTAGGTGGGTTGTTTCGTCCTCTCTCACCTTATTTTTTTTATTTTCTTTTTTTGCTTCTTAGTTTGATTTAGATGCTTGTGCCTGAAGCATAAACTTGCATATATAGCCTCCGCTATATATGAATCATCAAACAAGACTGTAAGCGATATGATTTTGGGGTTTGGGGCGATGATGAAAGAAGCATCTAGGTGCGTGTGAGAGATTCTAGCTCAATCTTGATTCAATGATCTTAAGAGAATGAGGGATTGACTGTACGACACTTCTAACACTTAGTAAAGTGTCAGCCCTCGCTTTTACGGGTAGTTGGAAGTTCCCGTCTGCCAATACGGTTGATTCATTTAATTTTTGAAGTATAAGAATTTCTTTAAATAAAAAGAATATATATGTCAAAAATTTTTTAATTGCATGACAAATCAAAATTTAATTTGTAAAATGAAATCTTTCCTAAACATTTTTCAAAAAGAAAACTCACGGATCAGTCGTATGAATCAGGTTAGGAATTTCCTCTTTCTGTAACTGTTAGTTTGTTAACCTTTTACTTAGCGATTGATCATACATTCATGGTGTTTCGTTACGATCTCGAGGTCCTGATTCTAAGTCCTCCCCGACCTGATGCTTACGGCTTTCTTTAGTTTTTCCACGTGTTTCCTACTATTTTCTTTCAATTTTCGTGGGTCACTCCTAATTTTCCTCGAATTTCCTTTTTGCTTGTCCATTTATTCTTTTGTATATAAATATATGTTCGCCTATGTCAGTCTGTTTTTTCGTTTCGAAAATAATTTTTTTAAAATTTAATTTAATATAAAAGGTATGTAATTTTGGTTTTGAAAATAGTGTGTTTTAATTTTTGAAAAATGAGACCGAATGATTCTCATTTGCCAATAGTTTGCATAATCGTGCCCTATACTAGGAATAATACACCTTCTCGAAAGATAAATGTATCCCGCGGCAGTGTACCCAATCGTACAAACTAGGAGGTTTATGATATCCGTTTGGTATGCAGATCCTTTATATGTGACCGACAAGTTTCCCTACCTAATAAAAAAATTATGTAGGGTTTATTTTAACTGAGTTCTAAGTTCTCTATAGAGGCAAATCCATATAGTTAATTACATCTGGAATGATCGATGTCACTTGAGAAAACTCTCGATAATGATCAATGGTTCTGTCTTCAAGAATTCAAGGTTTAGGTTTTCACGGTAGGACACAGAAAAATCAAGTGGGAAAGAACCAAATGAGAACTATTATTCTAGGATTCCAATGGAAGGAAAAGGTAGGGGACTTCACAGATCCTGAGGAGAACCTCAGTGACTTCCCAAGCTATTCTACTGTGGCTGCATTTTGGATATGATGTTAATTAAGTATTCGATCCCGTCAATTTTATTGTTTGAGACTTACCTTGCATAATGCTCGATTATGCAAATAGCCTTAGAGATAGGAGTGTTTACGTCGTATTATACAACAACTCGGAATTTAACACGAGTTAGAACTTACGCCGCACAACACGGTTGCATAGAAGTTTAAGGGGAAAGTGATGATTTGTTTCGCGCTGGACGAGCTACCTCGAAGTCCTATAGGTTGTTATTGTTAAACCAAGGAGAGAGGTTGCTGAAGAAGATCCTCTTACTGCTCGGTCTGAATTCCTCGCTGTGCTGCCTACAGACGTCTTGCTGTAGCGATGACTCCAGGGTTTAAAAGTTTGGATTGGTGGTTTATGTTTCACAGTTTTGGTGTCAAAATTTAGTTTTGTTGTTGTTTAAATGTTAAAATCCTTATGAGAGAATTAAGAGCGTTCACTGGTTAAAAAATGTGTTAATTTTTGAAAGTGTACCTTTATTTTGGTTTTACAACTAAAGCATGCGTAGTAAATTAAATTACATACAAATAAAAATGCTGTAAAGTAAAATGCAATAAATAAATTGTAAAAGCGTACCTGGGCATCAACTATCGCCGCGTGATTAGTATTGTAAGCATAGTATGATTTGCAATAGATTTTAATAAAATTGCAAGAAAAGTAAGCAAAGCGAGAAAACTCAGCACGAAAGTAAAGAAAAAACAAGCAAAGCGAGAAAACTCAACACGAAAGTAAAAAAACAAAAAAACGAGTTGTAGAAATCACAAGCAAAACTCGTAGTTACGTATGGAAGATCGAAACTTGGTGTAAGAAATCAGTAAAGGTGGGGGCTCAGAGCTGTACTATGTGCTTCTCGACCTTGAACAAAGCTACAAACCCGACGATCTATAGGTCAGTTATTAACCTCGATTTAAATGACTAGCCATGGACCCCTTGTGTGTTTTTATAAAAAAAACTTCTTTGATTTTCATGCAAAAGCTATTGTTTCTGTCTTGTATGAACAAGTTCTTTTTATCAAGCAAAAGAGATTTTTTTTTTAATTTTGTAAATATGTTGTAAAGTGGTGTAGTCCACAGACTAGTCACTCTATTCAAGCTAGGACTACTGGAGACCTAAGAGCGTAGGGGGCAACAATCCCATCAAGAGTTGGCGAATAGTATCATCAGTCATTTTCTCTTCCTTATTAAAGGTCTTTGAGGTAGTAGATATTATTATAAAAATTCTCACATTATATCCCTTGTTTAGCACATATTAGCGTTATCGTAATCGCCCTAGTCACATAAACCTCAGACTTATATCAGTCTGATGATTCATATGTGACAAAACAAATGTCTCCAATTGTCAAGATGATCTGAGCGTAATGTTCGAGCTCAAATCCAGGTGTATTGAGTTTCACTGTAGGTTAAGTCATGATGAGAATTTCACAATTGATTTAATTAAGGAAGTTGTGAATCACATCTTGATGCATCCTTATGTTTAGTGTCTTAACCAGCTCGTGAATTAGGGTCAAGTTCTTAGTTTCATTATTTATTTGAAAATTAGGCTGATGAACTCTTACTTAGGGTGTGTTCATAAATTCTAGGAAGTCTATGCTGAAAATTAGGTGGATAAACTCACATAAAGAAGCCTACAGTGAAAATTAGGTGGGTGAATTCTCACCTAGGGTGTGCTCCTAAAGTCTAGAAAGCTTATATGAAAGTTAGGTGGATGAACTCTCACCTAGAGTGTGCTTCTAAAGTTTAGGAAGCCTACACTGAAAATTAGGTGAGTGAACTCTCACCTAGGGTGTGCTTCTAAAGTCTAGGAAGTCTATACTGAAAATTAAGTGGATGAACTCTCTCATAAAGTGTGCTTAAAGTCTAGGAAGTTTACTCTGAAAATTAGATAGATGAACTCTCACCTAGGGTGTGCTCCTAAATTCTATGAAGCTTACACTGAAAATTAGGTGGATGAGCTCTCACATAGGGTGTGCTACTAAAATCTAGGAAGTATACACTTTAATTTATGCTTGAAGTGATTTTAAGGTGTTCTACCCTCAGTTAAGTGTTTGGTATCTTCAAAATAATTAAATCAGAAATTCTCATTTTTTGACTTAATCATTAAGCAAAACAAACTAAACAAAATAAAAGAAATGAGAGGATCAACTCACTTCTAAAACTAACAAAGCCATGTGGGGAAACAAGTGAATAAGCCCAGAACAGTCCCAAAACGGTGACAAACCTCTATAAAAATACATTTAAAGCTCCAAAAATTACAGCAAAACCGGCCCAAACCGGTCCCAAAATAGCGACAAAATCTCCCTATAAAGACATATTTAAAGCTTCCAAAACTACAGTAATGTGTTTCTAAACAAAAGCTTTTGAATCACAGACAATTGAGCTCCAAACAGCAATTAATAGCTCCAAACAACAATCTACAACAATTAATAGCCGTAAACAACCACCTACGACAATTAACAACTCTAAAACAGCCACCAACAACTCTCACAACACTTTCAAACCTCAAACAACAGCTTTTCAACTCTCATACAACACTTGCAGCACTTCCAAACAGTCAAACAACACTTTATTAGCCCAAACAACAACCTACAATAGCTAGAAAACACTTAATTAGCCCAAACAACAACCTACAACAGCTAGATAACACTTCCAAACAATCAAACAACACTTCTACCACTCTCACTGCACCTCTAAGCATCAAACAACAGCTATTGGACAGCCCAAACAACAATTACAAAGCCCAAACAACACTTAAAAGACCCCAAACAACACTTATAAAGGCCCCCTCAGCTTCAAACAACAATTATAAAATCCAAACAACACCTAAAAGGCTCCAAACAACAATCATAAAGACCAAATAAAAACTAAAAGACTCCAAACAACGATTATAAAGTTCACCGAGCACCCAAAAGGCTCCAAACAGCAATTCTACCCCTCCAAACAACAATTCTACCCCTCCAAAGGACACATAAAATGCCCAAAACAGTGAGAAATTTAGACACAAATCAACCCTCCAAAATGCCCCAAAGTGGTGTCAAAACAGTGTCAAATGGTGCTTTTAATATTTCCAAAACAGTGGATATGTATGGGTAGGGGAGCATGGAAAATATTTAAGAGCAAGACTATAGGAAGCACAATAACATTAGTCACTCTCTCCAAGGAACATAGCAAGAGAAATTTAACTTCCCTCATGTAAGAACAAAAGATATAAATTATAACAATGAATCTCAACCTTATCACATGAGTTTCCAAAACATGTCAAAAAATATGGCCAAAAGAAAGTAAAACAGGGGTTTGGATAGCAAATCCATAAGAAAACTTCCATAAATAAATCTTCACACCTTTAGTGTTTTGAAGACATCTATCCTATCAATTACTTGAAGTTTAATGGTTAATGGTAGATGCAAAAGTTGAATAGTAGATAAGAGGCACATTACAAAGATAAGGATCATCGTGCAACATGTTCTTTGCAGACCACAAACAATTATTTAAATTATAATTTCTTCACCAACAAACTCAACCTCATAATAGTGCAAAATGAAGCTACCAACAACTGACCTATAGGGGCATACAAGTTTCAGAACATCCTTTAATTAGCGATGATATGTGCTTCACTTGAAAATATTTTGAGTGGGAGTGTTGAATAAAGGTCCGAACGTACTCAAATCCTGCTTCAAGTACAGCTCACAGCCTCGTAACTTAAGAAGAGGGAAAAATGAACAAGATCGAGAGAAAGGCTCGCTAGGGGTTGTTGGGCCGACGAGGAGGAATCCAGCGAGAGGGAGAGGCGAGCGGCTTCGATTGAGCGGGAGACGAAGCAACAAGGAGTTCAGTAGTTTGATGCGGGGAAGAGGCAGGCGACTTCGGTGCGGAGAGGCGAGGGCTTCTGGTTGTTCGGCGTGAGGAGGAGCTCGCGAGAGGGTACCGTGTGGGGGAAGGAGTGGGATCCGGAGGAGAAGATGAGGGGCCTTTCGTCTAGCGCTAGAGGGCAGAGCAGGCGAGTTTCGGGCGGGAGATGCGAAGTAGGCGAGCTGCCTCGGTGCAGGTAGCCGAGCGAGGCTTCGACCGAGAGAAAGGGGGAGTAGCGGGATCGAGCGGAGGATTAGGTGGGATTTCTATCTCGGAGAGGAGCCGTGGGATATGTCGTAGAGAGCAACAGGGGAGGTCAAGCGTGGGGAAGATGGCGAGGGTTCGAGCGGGGGAGGGAGCAGGGGCAATTATGCTATGTCGAGTTCTCTCTGGAAGAAGAAGTTGGGCGGGATTTCTATTTCGCAAATTCCCAAAGACCCGTTAAGCTAGGTTTGGCGGGGAAATAAATGGTTTCCATCCTAGGGGCAGTTTTATTTGGAAAAATAATGATTTTTAATTAAATCTAATTAAGGTGATATTGAGTGGTTGATTTAAAATTCAAAATTTGAAATAACCTAGCCCGTGTTCAGCCGATGTCCAGCTCAGATCGAACCCAAATTGCACTTGCGCTGAGCCTAGACTCGCACTCCCTAATGAATATCTCAGTGCTGCGATTTTCGTGTCGATCGCTTGCGCGTGGAACGATAGTGATATGAATGTTCTTTTTAGCTAAAGTCGATGTTCCGGACGTATCCGTGTTATCCGTTTCATCATCCGAGGTCAATCGGATGAGTTCGCCGGCGGTCGGGTCAATTCAAGGCAAGATCATGCGTGGTGCGATACACACTCAAAATACGACGTTAGTGAGAATCGGAGTCGTAAGTGGTTTTTCTAGGGCCGTCTAATCCTATGAGAACTCATTTTCGGGCGCCTACATGTTAGTCCTTGGGCCATTGCAACTAAGAGTTGAGTGCTTAAGAGTACTTATGCGAGGTTTTCACGAAAATGGGTCAAAAAATGGTTTGAAGTTCTATGTGAGGTGGGTTATAATACTAGTCCGTTAAGAGGGCCAGATAGGGAAAAAAACTTAGGCTAGATCCTAGGTTCTAAGGAGGGGAAAAGAAAGTCCTAAAAAACGAGGTCAACAAATTGACTCCCAATAGATGTGGTGTTCTGGCAAGCACAACGCACATATTGGTGTTGACCGAAGCGACCAAAACGACCAAAAAAACTGTCTAGGTATGTCACACTCAGAACAAGGCTCGAACCGGAGAAATGGAACTTGGGCTAGGATTTCCACTGGGAAATCCCAACTCAAGAGCAAGATTTGAATTAAAGTTATTTTTTTTAAGTTTCCGCTGTGATTAGCAAGTGTATTTTCAAATTGTAATCGTGAGTTTGAGCTTTCAAATTTGCATGTCGATTTGATTTGATAGAAACCATGGCGGTAGGAATGGGCTAAAGCAGCGCAGAATCAGATGTAAAATCCTCAACTTTTGAAATTTTACTTGAAAGATTGTAATAGGAGGAGATCCTAAAGGAACGCGGAATCGGATGTAAAATCGTCAACCTCTAGAATTTGATATGAACCATTGCGATAGGAAGTAGATCCTAACGCAATCTGGAATCAGATGTCTTGATCCTCAACTTCTGAAATTTGATAGGAGCCATTACGATAGGAAGTAATCCTAAAATCCCCATCTTCTAAAATTTAATATGAGCCGTTACGATAGGAAGAGATCCTAAAGTAATGCGGAATCGGATGTCAGAATCTTCATCCTCTGAAATTTATTATGAACCTTTGCAATAGGGGAATGCCTAAAGCAATGTAAAATCATATGCCTGGATCCTCAACCTCTGAAATTTGACTGGAGTCATTATGATAGGAAGGAACCCTAAAGGAATGCAGAATTGAATTTCAAAATCCTCATCCTCTAAAGTTTAATGTGGACTATTGCGATACGGAAATATCTAAAGCAATGCGCAATCAGATGTCTGGATCCTCAACCTTCTAAAATTTAATAGGAGCTATTACGATAGGAAGAGATCCTAAAGTAACGCGGAATCAGATGTCAGATTCTTTATCCTCTGAAATTTATTATGAACTATTGCAATAGGGAAATGACGAAAGCAATGCAAAATCAGATGCCTGAATCCTCAACCTCTGAAATTTGATAGGAGTCATTGCAAAATAATACGAAATCGGATGTCGGAATCCTCATCCTCTGAAATTTAGTAGGAGTCATTGCAAAACAATGCAGAATCCTATGTCAGAATTCTCATCATCTAAAATTTAATAGGAGCCATTATGATAGGAAGAGATTCTGAAGTAATGCGGAATTGGATGTCAGAACCTTCATTCTTTGAAATTTATTATGAACCAGTGAAACATAAATAAATTAGCTTCCGAAATTTAAAGCCTAATAATATGATAGTTTAGGAAGTCTCCAAAGTTCTCATCGGGATCCGTGACATCCCCCGTTTTTCTTTCCTTTGATTCCAAAATAAGTATTCCTATTTAGTCCTCTCCCACTTGACTTTTCTACACACTACCTTGAAAACCCTAACATTTGAATTCATGAAGATAGACACATCTGGTCTTCATTGAGAGTTCTCTTAAGTGACTTCAGTCATTTAAGAGGTAATTAAGTATAGGGGCTTACCATTTTAAGGAGTTTTAAGAACCCAAGTAATATGAACCCTATCTAATTTTTAATATTAGGTAGGAGAACTTGTCGGTCAAAATACAATGTTCGCAGACCAGAGCAGATGTCATAAATTATGTAGTTTATTTGATCAAGTCTTATCATCAAGTAGTGTTTCTATTTCTCGGGATATATGCATTACTTGTGATATTGTGCTCGTTTACTTAAACTATTAAATGAATGAGATTCGTCCATTATCATTTTTCAAAATCAAAATTTATTTTCAATACACACACACACATTAAATTAAATCAAAACCTTGTTTTACATTATATATTTATTTTTCTAAAGTGACATTTTAACGGCCGAAAACGGCTTAATGAATCCTCACTCTTCTTTCCTTTTTGTAGACTGCTTGTGAGATATTTAAATTTTTGTAAAACTTTTAGCCCAATTTCTAACCATGCTGCATTTCGTCTACCCCATTTTATTAATTTTTTGAATATGAATTTTATTTGCACATTTTGTTTATTTATTTCTTCTCGGTTTTTATATGCCCATTCATATTAGTTTATATTTCATTTTTTGAATCTTTTTAGATTTTACTTCTATACCTTGGGGTGTAAGTAGGCCGCGAGCCAGCTCACTTTCGATTCATTGATGAGCTTATCAAGCCATGAGCTCAAGCATGAGCTCAAACTCACTCCTCGACTCACCCATTGTTGTCGCTTTCTAAGAATATTGCACTAAGGCATATCAACGGAGGCGTGAGAGACGTCATAATTATAATCGAGAATGATAAATATGAGCGAGTATGAGTTTTGGGTGGTTATTTTGGAAATATTAAAGTTTAGGTGCCTGAGACGTAAAACCTTATGTTTTAGGTGGCATGTATGTAAAAATCCCTATTTTTATTGTTTTCCTTTTATTCCTAAAATAACAAAGTGCCAAAATAGTCCACGACTATTTACATCGTGTCGTTTTAGTCCCAAAATTTATAGAAGTGCCAAATTATTCCCGACTTCTTAAATTGGGGCTATAATAGTCTCCACGAAGAATTATTTGAGCTTAACTTTAAAATAATCAGTGACTATTTTAACATTTCTATAAATACTCGGACTAAAACGCCCCATGTAAGTAGTCAGAGACTATTTTGGCACTACTCATTTCTAAAATTTACATTTAAAACTAATATTCTATATATTTGTTCAAAATTTCTTTTGGAATCATCTTATAATTTCTATAATTTTTTAATATAGAAGTAAATATGTTTATGATTTCATCACTTCACTTTTTAAATTCACTCAGTGTTCTTCATACAATATTTTTCATCATTGCAAGATCATCTGCTATTACAAAACCGAATAGCTTCTCTTGTTACGTTTCCAAATCTTTTGTTCCATTGCCATCTTGAGTAATTAGGATTGTTTTAGTTGGCTATATTTGAGCATGTTCTAGTTCATTTTTTTCTAGTTATGTATTGGTATATGTATTGGAAAGTAATATATCTAATGGCCCGTGGCTCGTTTATAACGTTTGTCTTGGTCTTCGGCTCGGCTTTGTTGTCGTGTTGAGGAGTCCATCATTTCGATTAGCTCATTAAGTCTCCTTGAATATTTGGTGATAATCACGGCTATTGAACAAAAACTTGTGACAAGTTTGGTTAATTAGTGGCTAAAATTACTGATGAAAAGTTAAATGACATCAATTATTTTCATTGGAATAAAATTGTTAGACTCTATTTAAGAAGTATTTCTCAAGAGAGTCACTTTATTGATAATCCCCGCGTTGAGACCGATTCGAATTATTCTGAGTGGGTGAGAGTTGATGCCTTGCTTTTGATACAAATAGGGGATTTTATCGAACCTGATCAATCATATTACTCATTGTGATTGATTTAAAAATGTGATGGAGGAATTGACATTTGGGTTTTTTGGGAGAACTTTTCTCGAATCTTTGATGTATACAAGAAGTTCAATCAAGCCGAACAAGATGAATAATAACTTAAACATTTGTCATATGCACTTTTAACGTATTTATGAAGAATTGAATGCACTATTGCCTCGTAGTATCGATGTCCAGATTCAGTAGACTTAAAGAGATCAGATGACTATTATGTATTTTCTTCGTGGCCTTAACTCTTAGTATGAATGTCTCAAATCACATATCCTATGTGACACGGGAGTTACTACTCTGAGGGAAGCCTATACTACAGTGTTGCCTACTATTATGAGTTCTTAGGCTTCATTCGCACAACAACCTAGTGCTCTTGTGAGCCAAAAAAATACAAAAATTAGTAAACCTCATTCTTAAGGAAATGATGAAAGTAAAAATTCAAATTGTGGAAAACTAGGCATGAGGGTAGCCTATTTCTACTGCCATGAATCTGCTCATACGAAGAGAACATGTTAGAAGTTGCTAAAAAAGAATCAGAAGGGTTCTAAATCACAACAGCTCACACAATCACTTCTCAGACTCTTGATTTTTGTATATTCATTTAATTTAAAGAAGCACCCTTGAAATCTCCCTCTATCATTGTCCTTTTTGAGTCAGGTAACAATGATACTCGTCTTGTCTTGTTTTCTACATAATGGGTCATTGATTTGGTGCTACATATCACATGACAAATGATTCAAAACTCTTTTCCACCATTCATAAATATCTTTCTTCTTTCACCTTAGTATAGATGGATCTATCTCTAATATTTTTGGTTGTGACACAATCAATGTTACAACATTATCTTTATCTTCCATCATTAGTTTATCTCAATTCTTTTTTAATATTGTCTTTGTTAGGAAAATTATACGTGCTATTAATTATTTTATCTTATTCTTCCTGGATCATTATTTTTTACATGATCTTATAACAAAGGAGATTATTGGTAAATGAGAACAGTCAAGGGGGCAATACATTTTGGATAACAAATCACCTCCACCCATAGTCTATTCCAGCGCATTATCTCCTTTTGAGTTCCTTTGTTGATTAGGGCATTCACCACTACCAATGCTAAACAAGTTTTGCCCTTAGTTTCAAGAATTATCATCTTTAGATTGTGAGTTGTGTCAATTTGCTAAACACCATCGTTTATCTTCTGTTCCCAAAACTAATAAAAGAGTTAGTCATAATTTTGTGTTGATTCATTCTTATGTATGAGGATTTTGTCATGTTTTAGCTATAATAGATTTTGATATTTTATTACTTTTGTGGATGATTTTTCTCGCATGCTTGATTTTACTTTAAGAAAACTCTTACTGAATTTCTATCACATTTTCAATCTTTTTGAACTGAAGTTAAAACTCAACTCAATATTTCGATTAAAATTGTGAGAAGTGACAGTGTCAAAGCATATTTTTCTGTATCTTTTCTGACATACATGTGAGAATTGGATGCTTCACCACTCATCGTATGTTGATACTCCAGCACAAAATGAAGTAACTGAAAGGAAAAATAGATTTCTTCCTTAGACAACTAGAGCTTTTTGTTTCATTTGAATGTGGCCAAATGATTATGAGTTGATACAATTTTTACTGCATGTTTTTTGATCAATCGGATGCCTTCTACTATTTTACAAAACCGAATACTCTACCAAGTTTTATTTACAACTAATTCTCTTTTTCCCATTGAACCATATATATTTGGGTGAACTTGTTTTGTTTGTGATACTCGTCCATAGGTTTCTAAACCCATCCCTAAGTAAATAAGGTGTTTTTCTAGCATACTCTCATTTGTAAAAAATATATTGGCGTTTTCCGCCTCTTTTAAACAAGTACATGGTTTTTGTTGATAAACCGCCATTATATGTTGATTCATCATTGCCTAAATCCTCACAAGTTTTTGACGAGTTAATGGGTCACATCATCAGTTCAGACCTTGCTCCAGCTCCAGCTCCACCGCCAACACCTAGCCTAGACCATTGATCATTAATTTTTACTCCAGAATACTTCGTTCCCCTGATCCTACTCTGGCATCAATATCATCTTATGTAGATCCTCATCTTATTGACCTTAATTTATCTATTTCTCTTCGAAGTTTTAAACGTCAATGCGCCTATTCCATTTCCTCTTGTGTTAATTATAACCAATTATCATCTAATTTGTGCTCATTTATTGATTTTTTTTGACTCTTTTTTGACCCTATTGAGGTCCCAAAATCCATTTAGTGAGCCCTATCCCATTCTAGGTGGTAGGCATTGATGCTTGCTGAAATAAATGTCCAAATTTAAATTGAAACATAGGAACTAGTTGAACTAACTTCTGACAAAAAGTGTGTTGGTTATAAATGTCTTTGTAGTTATGTTTCATTCGGATCTATAGCTCGCCTTAAAGTTCAATTGGTTGCTCAGGGTTAAACTTATGGGTTTGAATACTTGAATACATTATCTCTGATACTTATGTTTACTTCAGTTCGTCTCTTTCCGTCTTTGGCCACAATGAATAATTGACCCTTGCACTAGCTTGATGTGAAGAATGTCTTTCTGCATGGTGATTTTTAAGAAGAGGTATACGTGGAGCAAGCTACTAGGTTTGTTGCTCAAGGGGAGTCTACATAAGTATGTCTTATTCAGAAGTCATTATATAGATTAAAACAAAGCTCTCAGACATGATTTGAAAGATTTAGCCAAACCGTAGAAGAGTTTGAGATGCAGAAGAGTAAAAGTGATCACATTGTATTCTACAGACAATTTACTTCTGAGATATTTCCATTGGTGGTTTATGTTGATGATATTATTATTACTGGAAGTGATATGCAGGGAATCCTATTATTGAAATTATTTCTTTAGAATCATTTTAATACTAAAGATCCGAGTTCTTTGAAGTATTTGTTAGGGATTGAGATATCAAGGAGCAAAAGGGTTTGTTCCATCTCCACAAAAATATGTTTTGGATTAGTTAGCGAAAATTGAGAAATTATTTGTCAAATTATGAAGTTCTCTAGTGCTTCTTAATTAGGGGTGTAAACAAACCGAACACGAACGAACATAGATTGTGCTCGTGTTCGGTTCATTTGAAATTTAATTTGTTTGAAATAAGCTCATGTTCGAAATTGTTCATGAAGTCTTGTTCTTGTTCTTTTCTTAATGAACTACTCGAACACAAGCCGAACACGAGCTGTTCGCGAACGACGAGCTAGGTTGACAACATAAATAATATATTATATTAATTATATAACTTATAATATATAAAAATATAATATCTATATTAGTATATTATTAATATAGTATATTAATATATTATTATTATTAATTTATTATATATTAAAATTTATAAAATTTAATTTTTTAAAATTTCATAAATTTTTTATATATAATTATTTTAAATTATTTTATATTTCGAACAATAACGATTTAAACACGAACGAACGCATCACTGTTCGTGTTTGGTTCGTTTAACTATCCGAACGAAAAAAAAAAATTGTGTTCGTCTCTTTTACTTATCAAACGAATCGAAAACGAACTCCTTGACGAACCGAACACGAACTGTTCGTGAACGACGAGCTTTTTTAACAGCCCAATTCCTAATCATTAACTTACCAAGGATGGAGACCCTTTTTAATGATTCCGAATGGTATGGAAAGCTAGTGGGAAAATTAAACTACCTCACAGGAATTTGCTCTAACACTGTTATTCAGTTAGTACTATAAGTCATTTCATGTTTTCCTTCACAATCCATCATTGTTCAACATTGTAATTGATAATATTTTACCTCAATGGAGCTCTTTTACAAGGTATTCTGTATCAAAATCATTACTGTAGAAATATGGAATATTTCTCTGATGCAGATTGATCAAGTTCCAAGATTGATCATAGATCTAATACATGATATTGTGTTTTTGATGGTAGCAATTTGGTCTCATGGAAGTGTAAGAAACATAATGTATTGTCACGATTCAGTGTATACAGTGTAGAATCTGAGTATTGAGCAATGACACAGGTCTCCCATTTCTTGACCGAAGTTTTAAGACGACAGTTCCAACAAAGTTATACAACAATCAAGCTACAATTCATATTGCTTCAAATGTTGTCTTCTATGAACAAATTAGACACATTGGGATAGATTATCATTTTGTTTGTGAAAATATTCAATAAAATTTGATTTCTATAGCTCATGTAAAACTAGGTGACATCTTCACGAAGGTCCTTAATGAAGCTAAGGTCACCTATTTTTGTAACAAGCCGGGCATGATAATTATCTATGCTCTAGTTTGAGGGGGTGTGTTTTGGAAAGTAATAAATCTAATGTTTGTATATTAGGAAGCTTGATTATTGGGATTCTATTAAATATATTTTTTATATTAGGTAATCTAATTAGAGGACATTTAGTTATAGGTTCTTTCTAATATTAGAGATTTTTCTAATCTATCGAAATTGGAGTGTATATAAATACGTAATTTATGTTTTCAATTTAGGATAATAAGAAATAGTTGTTTTTCTTCACAGTATAAAAGGGCTGGAACTGAATGAAATCGTATGAAATAGAAGAAAGTAAATCTGTTATTTCAATTGTTTTTCTTTCAAATGATGGCCGTTAGGGTCGTGGAGTATGGAAAGCCTCAAAATTCAATCTTTCCTCCATCCTTTTTTTTTTCATTTTCCAAAGCGTACAAATTAATGCACACATTGCTTTATTAATTTTATGTACTAGTGCAGTTAGATTACAAATTGACTAAATTTTGTGGCATTTTCTGCATTCATTTTTTCAGCTTTATTGCGATACTGGAGAGAACTACTGCAGGGAGTGGAACAATAAGCGGTTGGAAAATGAGGAAGCTTCATATGATATTAAGATGTGAGTACTTCATATAATTTTAATGTACCTGAAGTTCTTTGTATCGATTTTTCTGTGTTGTAAAAATCTTGGTAGTCTTCACTAAGTCAATTGTTTTTGATAAGGCTAAAAAAATATTATCATGCATCACATTGGTTCATTTTGTTCTTGTATTCTTTGTTAGGTTGAAAACTCACTTTATGAAACATGTTAGATCTAGAGTTTTCTTGACAAGTCCATTTATCTTATGGTTTTTGGGCTTGTGCTCAGAAATTAACATTATTATGTGACCTTGTAGGAGTTGTAGAGAGCAGCTCTTTTTTCAATTGATAGGGATCACTATAGGAATCTAGCATATTAGCGTTGGACAAATCAGACGAAAATCCGACGATATTTAAGGGTTATCATCGGATTTGCGTCTGATTTATATCCTATTTTTTTCTGACGTTAATTTGGGGGTCGATAATGTTATTTCCTTTCAATTTACGTCAAAAAATTCTGGCGCAAATAATTTGCACCATATTTTGCATCGTCGTTGCTTTGAATTTATTTATATAAAATGCGCGTTGAAATTTGCATATGAAAATATCAGATGATGAGTATTAGCGTCAGATCACTGTCTAATTTGTGTCAGAAAATATTGTAAAACGATGAAATTTAATTGTCGATGTAGCGTTGGATTTTTGCGTCAGAAAACAAACACAAATCTTGTAACAAAAAAAATTAGAATACCATTTAAATTTTCACAACGTGTACAAAAGCACATTCCATATTATATACCACATTGAATATATCCACATCACAGATCAAATTTCTAAACAATATCATTAATAAAAGAAAAATACTATCACAAATAGTCTCAAATAAGAATACTAAAGTTAATTAAAAAAAATTTCACAATAAATGATCAATATAACGCTTACAAATGAAAGAAAACATAAAAAAAACTCATTATCTCCGTCCTCCTTCTGCATGAATGTCATCGACTGTTTGCCCCGCTATCTGCTAAGGTATTCGCCATGCGCATTATAGTGTCCTCGACTCTATGTTGGCCTTCTAGTATCTGCTTGCTCAAATGATGGATCTCTTCGCTCATCGCAGCTATCTATTTGACAAGAGCCTCCTAGTATGGCTATGAGGGGCTTGGGGAACTAAGAACGAGACCACGTAGAGCTCAGCCTCGAAGGCTATGCGTTTCACTCTAAGACCATAAACCGCCCTTCTTCCTCCCTGTCGCATGGGCCCAAAGCTTGTACTCGTAGTGCGCAGTGTTAGACTGACTATCATTGCTGTTGGCAGAATTTGGGTCTGAGAGACCAAGTTTCTCTCTCGGAGCTACTTGAACTCCCAATGCATAATGAAAAGCAACGTTTAATTGACACTTCAAAATAAACTTTTAATTTAAGGTTTTTAACTTAAAGCAACCCGTCGGGAATGCTTTGAGACCCACCGCGCAGTCCCCCGACTCAACTCCTTGGCCTGTGTAGCATAAAAAATAGTTAGCGCTAAAAAATTTGATCATCTAAAAATTGAATTAATGTTTAAATATCTTAAAAAATCTTAATAGTATCCTGTAGTGGTCCTTATGGATGACCGATTTGCCAATATGGAGCGCAACTCCTTTGACCCCTCAGTCGCCTGGTTTGTCTGCCTCTTCCTCTCTAATCAGGAGAGGACCAAGCTCCGGTCAACTGACTCCGGAGCTCCTCACTAATCCAGGCAGGCTGCTCGCTCGTCTATCAGGCTGTCGTGAACCTGTCGGGAAGGTGATGCTCGTCTCGAATCTCGAAAATTCGGCAGATCTGCTGGTCGTTCTCTGGGAGGCAAGTGAAGGACCTCAATAACATAAAACAATAATTCATGCAATAGTATAAAAAATTAAATTAATTTACAAATATTATTCAAATTACATAATCGTGCCTCAAACTTCTTTACCCACAAGTCTTGAGTGGCTACATGTATCTACTTTCATGACAGATAGGGCTCATCGTACCCGCTCCTGATAATCTCTGTGCTGCAAGTGACAAATAACTTGTTGGGAATGAATCCGCTTAAGAAACGACTCAGTTACCAAAAAAATATAACATGAAGAATATACATAATACCGGGTTTAAAATAACTTATGAGTCCTCCTCTGACAGTAAATGTATCTTGGGGGGGGGAGGAGTGGACGAGTCTGGCTCAAAAGGTTTGCTAGCAGCAAGTGCGGGAGTAGGTGTGGAAGGAGCAGACTTCAGAAGAGTCAGGGCAACATCGGGTGTGGGAGTTGGTGTCACAGTCGGGGTGGCAGCAGCGGGTGCAGGAGAAGGTGCCATAGGAGGTGTAGCAGTAGTCGGTGAGGGAGGAGGTGCCGCAGAAGTTGTAGCAACAGGAGGTGGGGGAGGAGGTGCCAGCGAATGCGTAGTAGTAGTTGAAACAATGATACTAGTAGACGATCCCTTTCTGTTGCGGTAGGTGTTCTCAAGGGTCTCTAGAACACGGGGTCTATGGGGCGGCTGGCTACCTGTACCACCTGTGGCTATCTGCGAATGAAGGAATGCCATTAATAAGATTATTACTGGTGGGAAAAATAATTATAAGCAGAAAGAAACGGTGTAGTAGATGTAAGACACAAGTAGCAGCTGTGTCTGAAAATAAGAAAAAAAAAGAGTAAGAGCTATGCCTAATAAAAACAAAAATAAAAGATCAAGAGTAGCAATAGTAACAATTAATCTAAAGTTTGTGCTCCTACATTATTAAGTTTCATCAAAGAACTTGCCATCGAAGATGAACCTAAAATTTCTTCTTCACTCTCTTCATCATCCTCATCCAAACCTTAAGCAATCTCTTCAGAAATCCTTGTGGTATTCTCTAGCGCAAACATTTCATCATTTGTGTTATCATGAATACAAAAATTTGACTTATTTTCCTCTTAGCAAATTGGTTCTATAAAACTATGCAGCTCAGTAGTTTTCTTTAGTTTATTTTTCATAACCACAACCCAATTAACTTTATCTCTTACTCTACCAGTGTATTGAAGGTAATAAAATTGTGTAGCATGGCGTGCCAGAACAAAAGGATCAAACTTTGCATACGTTCTGTTTAATTTGACCTAAGTGATATCATTAGGCGTGAGTGTTCTGGTTCCTCGATTCAAAATAAGATCGAATTACTGACAGTTGAACAAGTACACAATGAGCTGAAATTGCCTGAATGTTGCAATTGAATGTCTTCGTTAAGTACGTCGTAATAACAAATCTCTTTAACAACACTATAATTATATGTCTTCTTAGTTTCACACCAGAAACTTGTATGGAATGTATAACAATTTACATCAAATATCTGCCATATAGTACCAAAACGACTAGGCCCATATGCAAGATCTTATAATCTCTGATTCTTGATTCTATTGGCTGCATTGTGAATCTATAACAAATAGAGAGGTACCATTAGTGTAACTTTACATGCGTGATCATATTACACATTTGATTTGAAGTGTTCATTATACGTACGTATAATTTGAACCATGTTGGAAATTCTACTTTGATCTTCCTGCTTATCAGAGACTCATCTTCCATGTTCAAGCCATCGATAAATAATCTATTCACAATATTGTTTTTTGTATTTTTGAATTACTCGGTATCTTATTACTAATATTCTCAATAATAAATGACAGTATGTATTGAATTTGAGGGCCGTGGATCTTAATGTATAAATGACTGAACTTCGTCACAGTTCATTAGGACGTACGATGCAACTTTCCGAATCCCTTTATAGCTTAGATATCGTGTATCATACCTCCCTGATGGCTCACCTAATATTTTATATCCGAATAATTGTGATCGTGGAGGTAAGCCACCTATAATATGAACTCTTTATGGCCTTGCTAAAAAAATATGAGCAGAAAATTATGATTTTCTGCAACAGATATATTTCGCAGATCGATCTCCTCAGGATGTGCTTTATTCTTAAAGGTTTTTTTGATTCTATTTAAAAACTTGCAGCACAAATTTTACACTGAATATGGTGGACGTTTAATGTGAAATAAAATGCTACTCGTAATGTATGCATCAGGAAGACATACCTCTCGAACGGATTACATCCATTTGTACTGAACTGGACCCCCAGTATAGCCTCGTAACATATATGTATAGGAAGATGCTCCATAGAATCGAAGAAACCAGGAGGAAATATCGCTCAAGCTTACATAATAATAGGAGAACACTCGCATCAAGATGTCTTAACTAGTCAACAGTCAGTGTCCCCGCACATAACTCTGAAGAATATATTGACTTTGATCAAGGGATCGACAGTGCATGAAATGCAATGGGTAATAAGCACTGCAGAAATATATGACAATCGTGACTCTTCATGCCAAATACTTTACCCGTTCTCAAGTCGATACAACAACTTAAATTTGAAACACAATCACCATAAAACTTTAGATAATTCACCCACTCAAAATTTTTCTTCGTTGAAATGGTGTAAAGACAGTACACAACTTTTGGCTATATTAATTTACCTCAATTTGTCTCTTGAAGCTCTAAGACCCTCCTTTTGCAACACTTTTTCAAGTCTATTCTAGCTTTTGCATTATCTTATCTTTCCTCTGATATCCATCATAGTGTTAAAGATGTTATCAAAAATTATTCTCAATGTGCATAAAATCGAGATTATGTCTAATAAGATTAGTTTTCTAGTACGGAATATTCCAAAATATATGTGTTTCATCCAGTTGTGCGTGGCTCCGAAATCAGTTACGAGGTGAAACTAGCTATGGTCTCTCGGTGATCTTCAACACTTCACTGATTATCTCTAATATTTCGACTCCAGTAATTCTGGGGGGGTGGACTTGATCTCTCAATCTTTTTTTTGAAAAATGCATCTCTGTTCCTTCTAAATGGGTGATTATGGTTTAGAAATCTTCGTTAACAGTCGAACCAGTTGTTTTTCCTACCATGTTTCAGATTAAATGTCTTTGACATATCCATGCAGTAACGATAAAGCCAATTTCCCGGCTGTGCTCCAACTATATAGCATCCCATAGGTCGAGAAACCACTAATTGTTAACATAAGAGCCGCTCTCAGTTCAAAATTTTGCTTTGTTGCGATGCCATACGTAAGCACATCTGACTCCCACAATATTTGAAGCTCTTCAATCGAAGGTTGTAAGTAGACGTCAATTTTCCTCTTCTGTATATGTGGACGTGTATGATCACGTCAAAAATAAAAACGACACGGTCATACAAACATGGGGGGCAAATTGTACGACGTAATGATCACTCGCGAGCATGAGTATAGGGTTGTAGCGTGATTGTACGAGTTGAAGCCATCCGCAGATAACCTAAGTAACTTTGCGTACTTCAGCTGCAAAATCCGGTAAGTACGATCAAAATGTATCCAAGCCTCACTATGTGTTGAATGACTCATCGAGTTAGCATCAACAAATCCAGTACCGTGCCAAGTCATGTGAGAGGCTGTATACATGAAGGCGAACAATCTATGAAGTCGGGTTATGAGCGAAAAATAAGAAGACACTTGTATGATCTATTTTTTAATTTTTATTTTTTTCTCTTTTTGTTTGAATCTATACACACCACAAAATCGACAATTTATCTCAGTTGCATCGACGTTGTAATATATAATGCACCCATTAACATAACAATCGATTAACATAACAATCGATCTTCTGACATTATAACTCTAATTTTGAATCCAGCGTTTTCATTTTGTATGGGTCATCTGAGCCTAAATTCTCTACAGGGTTAGTTTATTTCAATAAAGTTGCTACTTGATTGAATGCTTTTCTGGGCAAGTTAAAATTAGTTATGATGGTTAATATTCTCAGCGTCACTGATAACTCTGTATGTGCAATGCAGCCATCCCATAAAGATTGTTGTGTAACATTCAGTAAGTCATAGAATAGTTGCGATTCAATGGTCGGTGTTTCAAGTTCGTGTTGAACACTCCCAACAATTGAGCTCTTTGAGTATCATGAACCATTTCTTATCAAATTTCTTTGCAGGTGGGCATAACTTGTCGAGGCACCTTTTTGAATCAAACTAAACTTCAGGTTCTTGCTCACCATGCGCAGTTCAATACCAATAATCAGATTTGAATCCCTTGCAGTAAAGATCCAAATTATTTGGGTGTCAGAAGTGTTTGATTTTTGTGCTTCGCATAAAGACACCAAAACTTATCCTTAGAACGACAGAAGTGCAGCTGTGATGCCACCTCACCAATTCCTCAACGCCATTAAAAAACTCATCTGTGAGTCCTTTTCGTCATGGATATAATCTGTTATACATTCAAGCCCTCAAATTACGAATATCCATTTGCAACATAGATGTAATTTTACATATCAGTGCAACTACTACTAAAATAAACATTAATTAGTCGTTACTTATCAATATGTATAGTGAATGATTATGTTTAGTAGTTCATGAGAGCTAATTTTGATAAAAAAATTTGATCCCGAGAATCTCTTTTAAGTAGCTCGCTTTATCGGGTGAAGTCGACACTACTCGGTCAACTATATATAAGACACTATGAAGTGATTTATTTTTTAAACAATAGACCCGATGCATTCTTTCATTTCAACCAACCAACTTGAATTCTACTAATAACATTCCCATCTATATCACCATCATTGTGAACAAAACCAGATGCACTCCAGTTCAACCAACCAACTTGAATTCTATTAATAGCATCTCCATCAATATCACCATCACTTTGAACAATAGATCAAATTGATGCATGCATTCCTCCCCTTCAACCAACTCAAATTCTACTAATAACAATATCCCTATATCACCATCATTTTTTACATACATACCACATAACTCATATCTATATACATATCTAACACCAAAACTTCCATTATTACAAACACATCACATTACCTATATATGAATTTCATACATATCTCTCAATTCTTATGTATGTACACACTTAACACCTAAACTTCAATTTTTATATGCATATCACTGAGCTTTTATGTATATACATATCTATCACCAAAACTTCAATTTATACATACAGCATTACCATGTATTTAATTAATACATGTCACTCAATTATTATGTATATATAAACCTAAAGCCTAAAATTTCAATTTTTACATGCATATCACAAAACTCTTTATGTATTTACATACATAACACCAAAACTTCAATTTATACATACCTACCACTTTACCCATGCATTTAAATAATACACATAACTCACTTCTTATGAATTTACAAACTTAACACCGAACTTCAATATTTACATGCATTCCATTGAATTCTTATGTATATACATAGCTAACACCAAAGTTTACATTTATATATACATACCACATTACCTATGCATTTTATTCATAAATATCACTCAATTCTTATGCATTTACAAAACTAACACCTAAACTTCAATTTATACATGCATACCTCAAATTAATGGAAATAGTGGCGGAAATAGACTCACATTCTTCAATGCTTTCTAATAAGAGGGATTTCGGAGCGCCGGACTTCGTTACCTTTGCAACTAGCTCTAATGGTGACTGTATCGTGAAACTTCGCTCGGAAAGGAGACAATTTTGAGCGAAATTGAAAGGAGAAGGGAAGTGGAGAGGGAAAGGGGAGAGAGGAAGCTCGAAAGAGTTTCAGGTAGAAACAGAGATCGGAGATGCGCGTGTGGGATGGGCGAGATGAGAAATGAAATTTAGGCGCACGGGTTGAGTTTATTAGGTCATTTGTGTTAGATTTCCATCTAATTTGCATCAGAAATAGTTCGATGCTGATTAGTGAAAGGTTTGCGTCGAATTTTTAGGCGTTAATTCGCCGCAAAATCCGTTGCAACGCCAAAACAGTTTTTGCTGTTTCTAGAATACTTTATCCGTCGAATTTTTGTACTCGCAGTGGTCGCAAAATCCGACACAAATTTTAAATTTTATTATTCTCCGCTTAACAGTTACAAATCACGCTAATCTCTACGTTGGGAAAGACTGACACAAATGTTGAACGCTAACATAAGCTTCTCCTGTAGTGGATGAAGATGGGGTATGGAATCTAAACTAGTAATGGGATTTGCTTTGTCTGTAGTTTCAAACTGACGATTCCAATCGAATGGAAGGGTGGGAGATGCGGGTTTGTTTGATTTTGAGTCTTAAACAGGTGGGAACTGCGACTCTTGTGGTTTTGATTGGCCGGGATTTTCAAACAAACAAGTACTCCAATTTGTAGAGGGACAAATGGAGAAATTTTCTGGACATGTCCATGAGTCCCATGGGTGTGTGCGAGGGTGGCACTAATTAGCGTTTGTTTTGTTAGCTTGGGTTTGCGGATCAACAAATACTTTTCCTATTGATCGAGATAGAGATGGTGGAATAGAGTCCATACCCCTCGGTGGGGTTTGTTTAGTCTGTAGTTTCAAACAGAAAGTCTCCCAATTAATAGCCTTTCGTTACATGATGTAAGTTGATATATTCAATATTAGCAGATTCAATTTATTTCATACCTCGAGAAATTTGTACGATTTGGTTTATATTGTCCAATTGTTTACAAAGTTAGAAGGATATCATGTCTTTCTTGGAATAACCGAAGACAACACGCCTTGCAGATTTGATGATCTTGTGAGGAGATTTGAGAGGCCTGATCGGCGGAATCGCTGGGATTGCCCCCTTTTTGAATTGTTTCCCTCTCGAGGTAATGCACAACTTGAAAGTCCTATATTTGCTCACGCTATATACTTGTTATCCTTTTTAGCATTCAGCCTTTATATGATAAAAAATGATTGATCCCTTATGGAACTCATGAAACTTAAGCTCGTGCATTTTTCTTCTTGGGTAAAACATGACTTATTAATGTGTCATATATGTTGAGTCTTTTTTACTATTTTCCCTGTAAAATTCGCAGTATTTGTTCTTAATATTGTTTTTTGGCTGATAGTGCGAGTACATTGCTGCTGCTGTAACTCAAGTATTTTATTAAGCTTTATTCTTAAATGAAGTTCTCTATGGACCCGTAATTTGATTAGTAGCTGTATGTAAACGGCGCTCCTTAGTATTTTTTCTTGGTGGATTTTGGAAGAGTTCATCTAAGGCTTAAAAAAAAAAGGCTGTACAAAAAATGGCTGTCCCCTATTACTGTCTGTTTCATAAATTTCTAAATTTCTAACAAAGTGATTGGCAATGGCTGGTGGATTTGATTTAAAAGCATCTTTTGCACATGTTTTTACTTCTCGTACAACATTCACAGACTTCTACTCTTTTATGGGCCGATTGGTCTGCTGAGAAGTTATAGTATAAAAGGAATACAGTATATAAGTAATGTTCTGTATTTGGAATACTTTTGAAGTGTTTCATTCAATGTAAAATCAATGCAGCAATTTTAATTTTATTGTTTGGTTTGAAGAATACCATGTTCAATGTAAAATTTGAGCATTAGTGGCAGCGGCAGCGGTCGGGCGACTGTCAGTTGCAGGCGGCGGCGACTGGCAGTTGCCTGCGGCAAGCAGCCGATGACACTTTACATGGAGCCTTTATTTGGAATCGCCCAAATTCATCACATGCTAAATACACAGAAAATGAAACAATGAGTAAATTCCAAATGCACTGTTATTTTACACTGCATTTGATATCTCCTGCAAAAAGATTACAATACACCTATTTTGCAGCCAATCAAGAGCCCCTTAGTTATGAACCAATGAGTAAATACCAATATATATATATCTGAGAGGTTGCCACATGTATTTAAGCCCCTAGAGATACTATTAATCATTAACTCTGATCAAGTTTTGTCTAAATGCTCTGTTTTCTTGACTGTTTTGTAGATGGAGTTGAGCAATCATCTCCAGTTATTTCAGATGCAGTTTCTTATCTGACTAGACTGGTGGATTCAAAAACAAGAGATATTAGAGTTCTTCAGCCTACTATTGCTACCCAGAATGTAAGTATTATTAGTGAATTTGTGAGAAACATTTTGAAAACTTATTTTGAGAAACTCATCAATTTCCGAGTGAAATGTTATGCACATGTACATGGATCCCTTGGATGGAATTAATATTGTGACTATTCTTCAACAAGTCTAGCCAACCTGAAGATCAAGCTACCTCATTTTCCAAATTTAAATCATTCAAGCTCAATTTTTGTGGTGCTTGCCAAATTTTACCTATCTCTGAATGTACAGCTTATTCTCTATAACAACAGCCCTAGTGTCTTACCCACTTATAATGATATGGCTTTATAATGCTATGAATATTTAATCATTTTTATATATAGAGGCAATCAAGTACATTACATAACGTTATCATCAACTTTAAACCTCAATAATCATGATGATCATCAGTTTTATCCAAATTAGTGATAGAATTTATAAATTCTTATTCACTTATCCTTATTGAGTGCTACATTAGGAGCTAAATGAATTTTGTATAACATCCATCCATGACACTTTTGATCTACACTTTTTTTTTTTCTTAATTCCATTTTGCTAATTTTATCATGTCCTCTTTGTGGTGCATCTTATACCATTTGTTGTATTATGCCCAAACAACCCAATTTTATTTTCAGTTGCCATTCTTTAATAAAGCTGCTCTAATTTCTCTCGAATATAATCATCTCTCAATTTATTTAATCTAATTTTTACCACAATTAGCTTGTATATCAATAATCTCATCACCCAAAACTTAGATCTATGCAACGTAGAATGCCTAGCCATAGTTATAAAAAAATTTATTCTGTCTTTGATATTCATAAATTTTTTTAATAATAGATCCTTAATGTTGAAACATGACTCATAATGTTATCACTTTATTTTCTATTAATATTAGTTGATAATTAATAATATCTCGTGGGCTTCAAAAATTTGTTCATGGACCCCTCTCTCAGTGAACTAGAGAGCTTTACTTGAGATTTTGGGTTAAATTTTTAGAAGACATATTAAGATTGTAGATGAGACCTTACCGAGAGATTTCGCTCTCATTTATGAGGATTTTATGATCTAGGGTTTGAGGTTTTTCATAGACGTAAGCCCTTATAGTTAATCATTCTTTCCAATAACGGCATATCACTTTCAATTAAGATTAGTCGTTAGAGCATTGATCGCTCAACATATATCAACAGAAATTAGGATTTTTATATTATGAATTTTATCACTATGAGCTTAAGAGCGAAAGGTGGGGCGACGATGACGAACTCAATTGAGATTCCATGGTGTTGTCACCCATGTTTATCACGGTCTTTGGTCTATTTGGTCAGAGAAGATAGTTGATCCAATATGAGTTCCTTCGTTTATGGGGATCTTATAGGGTCGGGGTGAATATTTTATTAAGGGAATAAATTTAAGTCGACCTCAATTAACAGAGAGTTTTTTATTATATTAAATATATCTTATGATTTATATTTCGAAGGGGAGGAAGTTATTGTAGAATATACGAGCTGTAACAGTGACCATAATATAATGAAAATTCTTTGCGGTTTGAGGGCTCTAGTCGAAACTGCTATATATGAAGTCAATCGACTAGATCACGCTAAAAGAGAACCCAAGTCATGTTCTTATTAGCATTTGATTGGTTTGAGAGCAAACATAATATATAATTGATACGATATTGATTCTTTGAGCTTGGGTTAAACTTATATTTGTCATCTCCGACAAACTGATGTGGAAGGTTAATGTGGTTTGCTCTTTAAGTTTTAGTGATTTAATTTCATTTAAACATTTTAAATTTTATAATATTCTTTTAAGATTTATATTCTTAGAAACTTGAGAGATTTTCTTTTGAACAACCTACGCTTGAGATTCACTTTGGATCCAGTCATTATCGGAGATTTGATTAATTGATTTGTATTTGCAATTTGAAAGCTTGAATTTTAAAAATAGTCCATTCTGGTAAAGATTCACATTCAACATGATCATTATCGGAGTTTGAATTATGGCAATTGTAACTAGGGTTATAAAAATAGCTCGTCGTTTCCGAGCAACTCATGTTCAATTCGTTCGTTAATTAAGCGACTTGAAAACAAACAAATTCTTTTGAGCTCGTTTCGGAAATGAGCCGAACATGAACATGTGTTTATTCAATTATGTTCGACTCATGTTTACTCAAATTAATTAAATAATTATATTTATATAATTATAGAATTGGTGGGTGTCATTTTAAAAATTTAATTGGCAACAAAGATTCATAATTAATTAAAATTATGTTAAAAATTAAAATTAAAATATATTAAATCATGTTAAAATGAAAGTTTTAATTTGAATAATAAGAACTTTATTTTAGCTGTAGGATCCTATGTCTAAACTTCTAATAACTATGGAAATTTAAACGAAATCTTTTTTTTTATTCAATTGCCTCCTATCTCGTTTCTTTCATTCCGTCTTAAGAATTAAAGGGGTGAGGCGAAAGACGAAAGCTATCCTAGGGTTTGTCTTCTATTTGCTCGAGATTATTGAGATTTTGAGTGAAAGCTAATGAGAGATCAACGACTTTAAGATTGTGGCGGGAAAGGAAGTTATCTTCCAAAGCATCCTGATTTTGGATGTTCATTATCATTGTATTTCCAAGCAGATGGATGAGATTGACGACTTACAGGCTAGTACAGCGGTGACGCCACCGGTTTCACTGGTCGGCGCTGTCCAGACCTGGTGAGTTTATGGTGTTTTTGTTTTCTCCTATACGATGAATATTCCAGAATAGTTGAAAGTGTGGTAATAAATCAGTTAATTTGGGTATTCTTGGTTTGAGTTGAAAGGAATTTCTTGTGTCGTCTAATCTGTATTATTTGGTTTGATAATTGTAAGGCAGAATCAAGTTTGTGGGTGGATTCTCATTTCAATTTTATTTTGCTGTACTTTTTTGTAGTTCTAAATATACGCCTTTATCTGTCGAAATTTTGCGGAGAAGGGTTTCTGAAGAAAGAAAACTCTTGCACTTGTTGAGAAATGAGAATTTCTACTTGCCTACAGATCTTTTTAAAGAAGCCATGTTAATCATGGAGATGCAATAACATACACATGAATCTGTAATTTTTTTATTTTTATTTTATTTTCTAGAGAGGATTAATTAGTGGATGAGGTTTATCCAGCTTTTCCTCATAGAGTCATAAATCTTGACGTTATTCATTCGTTAGGAAAACTAGGAGTGGTGTCTACCCACTTTTTGTGAATACTTATACTTGCACTTGTCATTTTAACTTTGTTTTCAGCTTTAAGCATGGATTGCTGTTGCAACTTGTATGTGCATGACTTGTTCTTTTATACTTTTCGTGCACTTGATGAACCATTATAATATTGCATACTTTATTTTCATTCAAAATCCTAAATCCTAACCTTTGAAAACAAATTATTTAAGCAATAATTATTTTTTCCTTCAAAGTTCACTTTAGATTTTTTTTGTTTTATCTGAAGAACTTTGTAATTTTAAATATTTTTTAATTACAACGAGCCAATTTCGAGTTGAGCACAAGCAAAAATGTAAATTGAGCCGAACAAGAACATGTTGCTCACGAGCAATTTCAAACATAAGTCAAATTCAAACAAAGATAATTTCAGATAAGACGACAGGAGCTAAGCGTGAGCTCATTCAATCTCACAGCTCATTACAACTCTTCTTGTAACTTGGGAGCTTCATTGTATAAGAAGGTTCCTTGATTAAATTTTCCATCAATGCGGCTATGATCAAAGATATAGATAGCTTTGAGCATTCTTGGCTCTGTCTTATTTTACGAAGGATCGCGTTGAGGACTGATCTTTTGATTGCCTCTTTTGTAGTTTTCAATTTAAAAACTAATACTTTAAGCATGAAATTATATTTTAATAGTAGGCCCCTTTCATTAGAATTTTGATCAACATGGCCTTTATTGGTTTATCTGAATTGACTCGAACCTTGTCAGCTCTACATTTTGCTTGCAGAGGATTGGGTTTGTTTTTGCTGAATTAATTTGTTTTATAATAGACACTGTCAACTCTACCTCAAGGTTGAGATTTACCTTTAACATGGCCATTATCAAGGTTTTAATTAAATCTTTATATTTGCAATTTTGTTTTTTTTATTATTTGAAAATTTACTTAAGCATCAAACTATTCATATTTGATCCTTATGAGGAGGATGGTCGGATTGGCCAAGTGGGAGCTTAGTTGACTTCGACCATTGTAAGGAGGAGAATCGAATGGTCAGGTGAGACTTACAACCCCACCTTATTGACTGAGCGACCCGCCTGAGAGCATGTAATTATCGAATTTAAATTTTAAATTTTTAAAATTTCAAAATAATCATATATTTTAAAGACATTTGCATGCTTCTGTTGACCTCACTTTTGTCGAGGAGGATTTAGGGTTCTAGCTTTAGGAGCTTCCCCGACGAACTTAGATTCTTAGCAATGGGCCTACCTCGTTTTAGAATGCTCAAAACCACCTCGTCACTCTTTTGGAATCCTGGACGAAATTCCGTACCGCTAGCTCATAGCAGGTTGGAATTGACGTTAGGAGTCCAAATTGAGTTCCTATAGGACCACCGGACCTTAGGACAGCCTTGTGCACGTTTCCTGCACCACCGAGCACAAATTCCTCGGACCACAGCCTCGACGCTTTCAACCACCTCGCAGCGGATCGAGATTGAAGCCAGAACGCCGGGACGACCAACGTCGAGTTAGAATTTCAGAAAATGCCGGATTTGACGTGCTTTCGACGCGACCGTCGACGAGGTTGTCCGAACGACCTCAGATGACGAAACGGACTGCGCCGTTGCGTCCGGAACGTCTTTTCTGCCTAAAATTGATATTTGATTTGCGACGATCGCCTTCAGGAGCGAAAATTACGATTTTGGGCTTGATTTTAATAAAATTAATAATATATATATATATTTTTAAACTTATTTAATCTATCCTAAGCCCTAATCCCTACCCGTTCGATCGGTTGGCTGTCTCTCGCTCGTTCGATGGGGGCTCCCGTTCCCTGCTTCTTCCTCGCTCGAGCGTGCCTCTTCCTTGTAGCCGTTGCCCTCTCGAGCCCCGCGTGGTTTTCCCCATACCTGCTTGAGTGTTATCCTGCGCGAGGGTCACCTCGCGTGACCTCCCGCGCGGCTCTGTCTCTTGCTTGACGCCCGCCCTTGCTGCCGAGCCTCGGCTCTTACCTGCGACATTTTGTCGCCATCTCTCTGACCCTTCCCCACTTGCGCCCGGCTCTACAGGTAAGGAGTGACCTTCATTTCCCTCCTGCCTATAAGACCCCGTTTTTGGATGGATTTAGGGTTGGTTGGTTGGTTGCCTGCTTTCTCTTGAGAAATTGGTGTTGGATTGGAGCTTAGTCTTCTTTGCTCTTTCTTGCGTGCTCTACATTACCTGGTATGCCTTCCTCCCTTCTCCTTTTCGGTTTGGCCTGATGTGGCCTGCGGCTTTGGCGTGTTTCTCCCTGTTTAGCCCCTCGGCTGGGCACTGGCATGTTATGGAATCATTTCTAACCTAATTAGCTGGAATATTTGCTGCTGCTCTCTTCTTGCTAGCAGCCTATAACTTGCTGTTATGGATTATTTTGGGCTTGAAGCATGTTGGGATTGAAAATGTGAGCCTATTCTAAAATATAGGTTTGGTTATTTGCTTGAGAAGGTGGAAATAAGGCATGACATTGGCTCCTCCCTCTCTCTTTTATATTATCTAAGGCATGAAAAATATGTTTTGTAGCAAAGTATTGGTCTCTTCTAGCATGTTGGGGTATGCATTCTAAGCCCCACTCTTCTTACTTTCTTTCTAGCATGAACCATGGAGGCACTTGTTTGGCTTTTGATATACATGTTTGGGGCTCACCTCTTGCTCCTTATGGCTCTCCTTCATCAAAGTTATATGCTAGGGAAAAGTTTTACTTTACTTTGGAAAGCCCCATGTTTGTTCTTATGCTAAATATATTGTGGCTTTATACATTGTCATGGTGAATGTATGGAGGAGTTTTGTTTCAGCTTTACACTTAATTTGGTAGCTCGGATTTATTTTTACACGGAGGTGGATTTTGGGGGTTTTGTGAAATCTCATTTGGCTTCATTTGGGGGGCTCGGTTTTGCTTGTTTAACCCCTACCCGAGAGCTTGTTTTTGATGTATTATAGCTGCCCCCTTTGCATTTGATGTGGGGGCTCGGCTTTGTGTTTTGCTGCTCCTGCAGCTGCTCCCTTTGCACTTGATATGGGGGCTCGGCTTTGTGTTTTGCTGCTCCTACTGCATTGCTTCAGACTTGATATGGGGCTCGGTTTGTGTTTCTTTGTTCTTGTAATCGCTCCTCGGCACTTGATATGGGGGCTCGGTTTTGTGGGTTTGCTGTTCTTGTAGTTGCTCCCTTTGCATTTGATATGGGGGCTAGATTTTGTGGTTTTGCTGCTCTTGCAGCCGCTCCCTTTGCACTTGATATGGGGGCTCGGTTTTTGTGCTTTGCTGCTCTTGCAGCTGCTCCTGCAGCTGCTCCCTTTGCATTTGATATGGGGGCTCGGTTTTGTTTCGTTATCGTTCGTTCTGCTGGCTGCCTCCTAACACTTTCGGGGCTTGGCTTTCGACTCTTGTTATTAGCTCGGTGCTTGGGCTTGATCCTAGTCGTGTGGTGGCTTGGGTTGGGGCCTAATCCGGCTTGGTTTGGTGTCTTCGTCGCTCCTGCGGTGGCCTCATCGCACTTGAAAGGGGCTCGGTTTTATGTTTGGGCTGCCTTGCGTTGCCCCTTTGGCATCCGAATTCGGGGACTCGCTTTTGTCTTTGTGTTTTTGTCGCTCTCGTAGCTCGTTCCCCTCATGGCATTTGAATTTGAGAGGGGTCTTCTTTTCTTTTGCTGCTTCTGTTTTGTTGTTCCCGTTCTCCTCTATGGCATTTGGATTGGGGGCCCCTTTTGTTGCTTGGTTTTATTGTTGCCTAGCAGCTATCCCCACAGTATGTTGGGGCTCGGTTTTGGTTCCTGCTATTCCTGCAGCCTCTCCCGATGCAGCCTTTGAACGGCTCGGGTATAGGTCTCTCCTGGGCTCGGGTTTGTGCTTCTTTTAGGCTGTAGGTGGGCTGAATTGCTTGGTTACCCTATGGATTCATTCCTATGCACTTGTGATGAATTTGAATTAGTGTGGGTGGTTTGTTGGGGCTTGGCCGTGAGCCTCATTGTGGTGATTTGGATTGTCGGGGCTTTACCTCTTGCTGCCCCTTTGTTGTAGCTTAGGCGCGAGCCTTTGCACTCGTTTTTAGCACCGCCGAGAGACTTATTGGGGTGATTATTGTGATGGTGGCTTTGCTCTTTGCTACACTTGTCTATGAAATTGATTTAATGAATTTGGAAGAGCCTCCCGATTTACTTGTGGGAAATAAATTGAGCACGATACTCGAAATACTTCTTGGAGGTTTATTTGGTGGAATTGATGCTAGTTTTGTGGCATGAGCATCATTCATTCTCTTTCTTATGCATCGAAAGTTTTCGATTCTTCTATCGTCATAGCTTGAGTCCCGAGCCCATGGGTGAGCCTACTAGGGGAGTCTGTATTTCAGGAATTGAAAATTAATGCGGGTACTTGGAGTTTGGAGGAATCCCGAGCAGTGGTCCAGAGTCCAGGGCTTGGTCAGTATCTTTATGTCTGTTTTTCATGCTTTTACATCTGTCGTTTGGGGGAAAGGGGTGTGTTCCTTAGGTGTTTAGTCCTTATCCTCTCCCAGAGCGCCGATATGCCTTTAGGTCCTTTTTTTAGGTCGTGTATGGACGGTCGGGAGTTCAGGGTGATTTACTTGTTTTGATTGTCATTAGAAAACGGTTCACCTCTTTTTACGAAATTGTGTTAGGTGGACCGCTTTCCCTCCTTCTTTCCTTGCTCTCTCGTCCCTAGTTTTCTCCTTGTTTCTTGGCTCAATGTCCGCACCTACAGGGGACGTTATAACCCCTTTGGGTTATATGTGGGGCCATCAAGCAAGGCTGTAAGTGCGGTGGGGACACTGATAATACTGCGCATAGCGGAAGGTTACGAGAGAATCATGGAATCGCGTCGCTCGACTCGAAGCTGCAGTAGAGAGTAGGCAGCGAATCACGACACTATTCGCCCGTCCTGGGGTTCTATCTGTGACGGTCTAAAGATGTTAGTAGTCCTAGTCACTATTAGGGTAATCGACGCGTGGATTGAAAATATTTTAAAAAAATACATACATTTGAAAAATACAAAAATTACCTCTACCACGACATACGCTCTACTTACCTACAATTTCTTACTATACGCAAACACTAAATGAAATGTGTGAAAATTCTAGAGGTCACGATCGGCTACTCGAGTCGGGTTAGAGACTGTCGTGCAGTAGAAAGTTGCTGCAGTAGTCGACGCCTGGGTGGGACATACATCACAACTCTGAGTCCTTAACAACACTGCGCTTACGGATCTTTTTCCAGATGCCCCATGGCTTTCCTATGGTTCGCCGTGAGTAGCGGGACATCTGTGTATTTCTTTTCCGGTGTTTTGTGCTTTTCACTACGACTTTGTTTTGCTTTCGTTCGTTTTTTTTACGAGGTTTCTACATGATTCCTTCTCTTTTCTCGATTGTCTTTACTTTCTTTTCCCTTTCTTTCGGGCATCTTTTTTCTTTCTTCCGCCTTTTTCTTTTGGATTTATTTCCGGATTTGGCATTTTTTTTACTTTTCCTGCACGTACGGTAGTACCCCTACTTACTCAGGTCTTTCCTACTACGTTTACTCTTGTCATTTTTCTTGCACTAATGCCTTTTCTGCAGAAAAAACAATAAAAATAAAAAACAATAAACAGATAACGATACACCGCGGGTAATCATCACTCTACTGGTACACTCGCGACGTTTTTCTACTTGCTTTCCTTTATCGCGTGAAGCATGTTTACTTTTCTAACACTCGCTCTCTCGTTTAGTTTAGCATGTTTACTATTTAGCTTAGCATAACCTGCTTCCTGTTGTTCACTATAGCATGTTCCTGTTTGTTTCGATGCTTCGCTTTCATCGTACTTGTCGTTATTGCTTGTACACACTCACTCTTCGTGATAAAAGTGATAATAAAAATAAAATAAAACGATTTGCATGTCCACTTCGACTAAACTTTAAACCTAAGCTACGATCTTGCTACTGACTTGAAGCAAGCACGCATGGGCAAGACTGGCCATCTTCTTCAAGAAATACGTGTCGACATCAATGAAACCATTTTTTAGTTTAAATAACAAGCGCTTAGGACTGCAGGTAGATCGCACAAGCGCGACATAAATCCTCACTCGTTCTTTTAAGCTCTGTACCGCTCTCGTCGTGCAATATAAGCTCCCTAACTCGCTTAGGATTCCGAGGTCGTCGTCCGATACAGCGTAAATCCTCCTACTTTTCAGGTTATTTGCATAATCAGGTGATTATGTAAATGTAATCCCTATAATTAATTGACAGGATTGAAACTAAATAAATTCATTTCTAAGATTTAAAGCTCAACCATAGGATAGTCTGGGAAGTCATCGAGGTTCTCCTCGAGGTCTGTGACATCCCCTACCTCTATTGCCTTTGATTCGGAAATAACCGTTACTCATTGCGTCTTTCACTCTATTAGATTTCCTACTTATCACGCTTCGTTGAAAACCTTACCTTTTGATTTCATGAAGATAGAAACCCTCGATCTAAATCGAGAGTTCTCTCGAGTGACTTCGGTCATTTGAGAGGTAATCGACTATGAGAACTGCTTCTATAGGGAGCTTTAAAGACTCCAGATAATATAAATCCTATTTAATTCTTTTCGTATTAAATAGGGTAATTTGTCGGTTCGCATAAAGCGTTCGCGAGCCAGGAACGGATGTCGTGAATTACGTAGTTTATTTGATCGAGCGATATCGTTAAGTAGTGTGTACTATTCTTCGGGATGAGATGCGTTAACTCGTAATATGACGCTCGTTCATTCAAATCGCTAAACGAATGAGATCCGTCCACTCTCATTCTCATATTTTCAAATTTAAAATTTTACTTTAAAAAATCAATATATATATATACATTAAATTAAAATCTCAAAGACGCACGCCCATTCAACATTTCAGCGGCCGACAGCTTTTCATGGCATGGGCGATTATAATTTATTTTCTTTTTTCTAGCACATACCATTCTCAGATAAAATAGTTAAGCATCAATGCATTGATTGGAGCACATGTGGGTATGCTTAGTACATAGATTTGGATAATTTAATAAATTTGGTATGCTTTTCAATGCAAGTATTTCAGGATTCAACTCATTTAAGCCCGTGTATTATTCTTAGATCTTATGATTGAACATTCAACATATCAGTCAAAGCACATGTGCTTCTTAATTTTGATAGTGTGCATACTCTTCAATGAACCTTAAAATGTTTGAATTTTAGTAATTGCACTTGTTTGAGGAGATGTATCATAATTGTAATTATCCTTGTGAACGTAGAAGTTTTGAAATTGTTTCAATTTTTGAAAGCCTGCACATATTTTAACATTTAAAAAACCGCTAGGTATAATTTAAAATGTTTTCATTACCGGCGTCTGACCGCTTGTGTGTTTATGTTGTGGATCTGATAGCAGAAAAGAGTGGAATGAGAACCATGTAGGTGCTGAAAGGATGTTATCTTTTTGTAGCTTTGTACTTTGTAATTTATTATGATGGGCTCCACGAGCTTTACTTTACCTCTTGTAAACAAAAGTTGATAATTATTTTTTAAAAAAATTCTTAACACTCATAGTTTTTCGCTGGAAATGAGGTTCTATTTGTGTTCCTGAGCAAGTTGTTGAATTCACTGCCTGTTTCATTTGTGCTCATATAGGGTTATCGAGTCCCTTGTAAGTTCTGCTTAGTGTTCAATTGTTATGATATATTTTCATTTCCAATCCAATTTTGTTCATATTTTATATTTCTTCTTTTCATCTAGTCATTTAGTCATTTTGAGTCTTTTATTTTATTCTGTTTAATTCCCGTTTTAAGTTTTGCATCAGTTAAAATTTCGGTAGCTTCCTTAGATCTCTCTCACATAGGGGCCTTTGTCGGGAGTAATTGGCATTCTCACCGCACGTAGAAAAGTATACATGATCGGTGTTTTGCAACACTTAGTCCCTGTATCTTGCAACTCATCGCACTTGAAAAAAGGCATATGTCCCCTTCAGGTTCTTGTGCAAGAAAAAAAAAACAGGATTTTTCCTTTATGTTGGAGCAACACAAACGAGTACTTGAAGCAAATTTTCCCACCACATTGGAATATTTATCTGCTGTTTTGGAACAATATGAATGACTACTTATTTTTTGTGTATACCTTTTAAGAAATGTGGCAAATTTGGTGACAAGGTGGCAGACCCGTGGGATAAAATATTAATTATATTTATTTATTTTTATTTTTTTTAAGAGAGAATGAGTAGAGATATGGAGAGAGAGAGAATGAGGTAGATTAGTGAGAGAGTGGGAAGAGCTCTCTATAGACAAAGAGAAAAGCCAGGAAGAATGGGATGGTAGTTGTTTAGCTTTGGTTGACCGGCAGGAGTTATAGGTGGTGGTTTCGATTTGTAAGAGAGCAGATGGTAAAGATCAGGTTGGATTAGTAGATGACTGGAGGCCGGACAAAGCAGCAGGAATTGGCTGCTGTAAGGAACCAGGATGACGGGCAACTAAGGGAGTTGTTGAGTAATAGCGCTGAGTGTAGAAAGAGAAAAACTACCTACTATGTTGCAGTTGGTTTAGCGCTGAATGGTGCAGGAGAAACTTAATAGCGCCGGAATCTGTAGAGGCCGAGTAGGGACTGCTTAGGATGAGCGGCTGTTGAGAGGGAGAATTGCTATATAGGGATTTTGAAGGTGGTGAGGCTGCAAGCAAGAGCTGAAACTCCATTGAGAAGGTTGGCAGTGGAGACGCGGGAGAACTTGGTGGTGGATTGGGTGTGGTAAGGCAAGCTTAGTTGAGGGAAACAACTCACTAGGGGAGAAATAAGCTTGATTTAGATGACGTGGTTGAAGTTGGAGGCGGGTTGGAATCTTGATGCTAAATTTCACTCACGCACAAGAGCACAGGTTGCGTATAATAAAATGAAGAGTAAGAGTATCATCTCATGAGGGCTGACTTGGTAAGTATTAAAATTTAATCATAGGATGTTATCCAAACGATCAGATCTGGGCGATGCAACAATCGAACCCAGACTATGAGCACAAGAAGAGACTGACAACCAAAGCGAGGATTTACTTCGAGAAAGACTAGGACAAGAGAGCTTTGGGGGTGAGATTTTACATGTTTGTTGAACTAGTTGAAAATCAATGTGAGTGCATTTGGTTAAATGACACTGTGGTCCAATCATTGTGTCGGCGTTGTTTTGGGTGTGAAGTGCCCGTAAGAAGCTGTCGGCCGCCGGAATCGAAATCCCGTCGCCCGCTTCGGAAGGATGCTTCAACATGAGAAGAAATATGAAGTCAAACGGATCCCATATTTTTCATAGTTTAAATGAAAGAGCGCTACACCTTGTCGGCCGCTTTAAGGATTGGCTTAGCGTTCTTTTGGAAGTTTAATTTAATTTATATATACGCATTGACTTTTGAAAATAAAATTTTAAATTTTAAAATATGAGAATTTAGAAAGGACGGATCCCATTCGTTAAGTAGTTTGAATGAACGAGCGAAATATTGCGAGTAACACATCTATCTCGAAGAATGGACGTCCTACTCGACAATATCGCTCGATCGAATAAACCACGAAATTCATGATATCCGTTCCGGTACGCGAACCTTTTATGCGGACCGACAAATTCCACTATTTAATATAAGAGAATTAAACGGGGTTTATATTATCCGGAGTCTTTAAAACTCCCTATAGTATGCTGCATAGTTAATTACCCTCGGATGACCGAAATCACTCCGAGAGAACTCTCGATTTAGATCTCGGGTTTCTATCTTCACGAAGTCGAAAAGGTAGGGTTTTCCGACGAAGTTTGAGAGTAGGAAATCCGATAGGTGAAGGGCGCGAGAAGAACGGTTATTTACGGAGTCAAAGGAAAGAAGGGTAGGGGATGTCGCGGATCTCGAGGAGGACGTCGAGGACGTCCGGCATTATCCTAGGTTGGGTTTTAAATTTTGGAAAGAGATTTTATTTTGATTTCAATCTACGCAAATTTAATTATAGGGATTACGTTTGCGCAATGACTGCTCTGCTACGAAGCTACTCGAAAGACGAGGAGGGTTTACGTCGTATAAGCGCGACAACCTCTGAAGCTCAAGCAGTTAGAGGCATATATTGCGCGAAGAGGTGTGCGAGCGCTAAAAGAAAGGTGAGGGTTTATGTCGCACGGGCGGACTACCTCGAAAGCACAAGACTTGTTATTTAAAGCTAAGGGAGGGTTTCTTGAAGGAGATACGGGTTTCTTTGAAGAAGATGGCCGTCGCCGCCCACCGTGCTCCATGCTCCACGCCATGCAAGATCGCGATTTAGGTTTAAGTTTTGAATTAAAGTTGATACGCAAATTATTTTTATTTTCGAGTGAGTGTGTGTGATCATGACGGGGAGTAGTAAAAGTAAACAATAACACGAGCATCTTGTAACAGAGTTATACGGTAAGCATATCTTAAACGGGAGTACGTCTTTGAAAGTAAACATGCTTGAGCAGTGTGTACTAAAAGTAAGCGAAGCTATACTAGCGAGGAAAGAGTGCAGAAAGTAAAGCATGCTTGAACGGAGTAAGAATGCTGGAATGTAAAACATGCCAAGCAGGTATAAATCGAAAGTAAGTAACTAAGCTAGCATGAATGCGTATTAAAAGTAGAGCAGGTACAACGATAAAGAAGATGAAAAGCACGTCAGGAATACCGTATGTCCCGTTTATCCTCGATGCGTATTTCTTTCATATATTATTATTTTATATGTTTTCTCTTTTTTTATTTATTTATTTTTCACGTGTAAGATTTATTAGCACAGAAAAAGAAGCAGGAGTAGTAGTAGGTGAAAACAACTACCACTAAACGGGAGAGCTACGCGAGTGCGGAAAAGAAGACAAAGTACGTAAACCCGATAAGTAAAAGTGAAAGAAAGACGGCGGAAAACGTCGAGAAAACGAAGAAAAATCGTAAAAGAAAGCTAGGAAATCGAGAAAACAAGAAAAGAACGTCCGTGAAAACTGCGAGAAAAGTAACGAACGAACGAAAACAAAGAGAAACCAAGTAAGAAAACACGGAAAACGCTAGAAGAAACCTCTGAGTGACCCGTAAGCACGGTGGTGTTTCGGACTCAGAACATGTCTTAATATCCGGACTCGAGTGCTGATTACTATCCCACTTTCTGCGAAAGACGATCTAATCCGACTCGGATAATGCAACCAATGGACTTTTTTTATAAGTTTTCACACATTTCATTTTTTCGGGTTTTCATGCAGTCAGACTATAGGTAAGTAGGTCATGTAGTAGTGGAGGTAATTTTGTATTTTTCAAACACATGTATTTTTTCGCTTTAAAACATTTCCGTCCACGGGTTGACTACTCTAGTAGGACTAGGACCACGAAGCTTTGATTGTCGGCGAGTAGAAACCCGGGACGGTCGAACGGTTCCGTGATTCGCGCTCTACTCTGCTGCAGTCTCGAGGCAGGCGGCCCGTTCTATGGCTCTCGTAATTTTTCTCGTTTTGCAACGCATCATCGTCCCCACCGCACTTACGAACTACGCATGATGGCTATATATAACCCAAGGAGGTTATATATGCACACCTACGTGTCCACTGTATGTGTGTGGGTTAAGCCAAGAAACAAGGTGAAAACTAGGGACGAGGGGTCGAGAGGAAAGGAGAGAGAAGACAAGTAAATCACCCTGGACTCGAGCCAGGCCTCACATGTCACATGAAAAGGACTAAAGGCACCTCGACACTCTCGGAGAGGTGAGGACTGAGACCACAAGAACACACTCCCCGTTTTCCTGAACAAAGATCGTAAAATCGAGGAGATGAAAAAGAAAGCGCTGCTCGGGTCCTAGGCTCCGGACTCCTAACCCGAGGGCTATCACAAAACTCCGAGCTAGCCCCTTCACTTTCCTTTCTCTTTTTTTTTTACTCCGATTTTCATTTCATGCCACATATCGGGCCTCGAACAAATCTTGAAACAAGGGCCACGAACATATAAACATCAACTTATCCAATAATTGCCACAACTCGGCGGCCCCACCTAAAACCAAAGCAAAAAGGGAGCTAAGGAAGCCAAACCGAGAGGCGACAAGCCACAAAACGGCCCAAGAAGAAGGCAAAACCGAAGGTAGCAAAGAGGCAAAACCACTTTCACACATGCAGATTTTACGAACAAGCCATGCGAAACTTCCGAAATTTTCGAATAAACCGTCGAACATCTCGGATTTTCCCACAAGTGGGCATGCTAAAGTTTCGAGATACTCCTACATGTAACTACTTAAATTTCGGATTTCCATGGATCGATAAAGCCGTAATCCTTTCACAAACAAGAGCATAATACTTCTCAAATTTTCTCAAATATCCGAATAGATGCTCCTAGGTGCTCGAAGCTTTCGGATTTTGTAAAAGAACACCCAAAATATTTCGGGTTTTGCAAAAGTATCATTCCAACATTTTCGGATTTTGCCAGAAATATTTCGGATTTTGCAAATGAACCACACAAACTCTCAGATTTTTCAAATCAGCCACCTAACATTTCAAATCTTATAAATGAAGCATACCTCCCCCTTTTATCTTTTTTTTTTTTTGTTTTGAAATAGAAAGAGATGAACAATAAGCTCATAACCAACATATACTTCCAAGCCATTCACAAGAGCATTTGCAAGATAAACATCAAACCATCATATTCATTTCTTCTCTTCCCCTCAGCATTTCAGATTTTTGCAAAATAGAAACTCAAGTATTACGAACCTTTAAGCATAGAAAGCATCACCTTTTGAGCACATATGTATGTAACATGAGTTAAAAAGAAATAACAATATTCATGAAGCATGTATAGAACCTTACTTTGACGAAAGAACTAAACCACAAAGTGGAGGGGGAAATGTGGAGCCAAGGGAACTCCAAAATACCCTCTAACTCATGTCAACAAAAGAAATTAAGCCATGCCAAATTTTCACATCAAGCCCGCATGAATAAAGAAGAGAAAAGAGCAAGAGTATGTCATTTTTACCACGAAAACCATGTCCACCCTAAGGAGAGCAACGACATAGGTAATCTCGAATATAAAAGCTAGAATCGAAAGGAGCCCATACCTCGGTGAGAAATTAAGCAAACCCCACTACAGCTCAACAACGAGGAACCCGACGGCACGGCCAAACTCGAAGCCGAGCAACCAACTCGGGGAGAACCGCGAGTAGCGAGAGAAAAGAAGAGGGAGGGGAGAAGCGAGGCGATGGCGAGCACACGATACCACGTAACCAAAACAAGAGCCGACCCTGAACCCTAATCCAAGAGAGGCTTTTATAGCCGGCCTCCGAAGAAGAGCAAGAAGAAGCCGTCCCACTTGCACGGGCGTCTCGGCGAGAGAGAAGAGGAGAGGGAGAGAGTGGCGACAAAGTCGCCGAAAAGGGCGACAATGGAGGCGGGGAAGGCCGAAAGGGGCTGCGTGAGCGGAGTCGCCGGGGAAGTGGCGAGAAGGTACGGGGACCGAAGTCGGAGCTCGCGCGGGAGCCGAGAGAAGCGGGATCGGGACGGGAGAAAAGAAAAGGCGAGTCGAGTCGAGAGAGTCGGGTTAAGGTTTAAAAAAAAATGGGATTTAAAAAAGGATTTTTTTTTTTTAAAATAAAATAAAACTTATTTTAATAAAATAACGACCAAATTTCTCGTCGCGAACCCGCGCTCAAAACATAGCGAGTTATACGTCTTTTCCTAGCAAATTTGACGTCCGGACGCAATGGCGCGGTCCGTTTCGCGATCCGGGGTCGTTCGGAGAACCTCGTCACCGGTCGAGTCGAAAGTGCGTCGAGTCGATTTCGTTGAAATTCGACTTCGATGTCGCTCGTTCCGGCATTCCGACTTCCGATCTCGATCCGTCGCGGAGAATTCGAAGGCGTCGAGGGCGGGGCTCGAGGAATTTGCGTCGGTGCGTGCGGAAAGTGTGCGCAGGGTTACTCCTAAGGTCCAGGTGGCCCCATAGGAACTCGATTTGGAGTCCTAACGCTAACTCCAACCTACCAGCTTGTGAGCAAGAGGTCGGGAATTCCGTCCGGGATTCCAAAAGAGTGTCGAAGTGGTTTCGAAGCATTCTAAGACGAGGTGGGTCCGATCTTAGGAATCTAAGATCGTCGGGAAGCTCCTAAAGCTAGAACCCTAGATCCTAGGAGGAAAACTAAACCTCGACAAAAGTGAGGTCGACAAATGGACCCCGATAGGTGTGGTGCGCGGACGAGCACACCGCGCGTATTGGCGTTGGCCGAAGAAGATCGATGAACCAACACGGAGCCGTCTAAGTAAAGTACTTAGGACGGGACGCGAGAACGAGAAAGAGAGTGAGTAGTTTCACGGGGGAGAAAGAGGGGAACTCTCGATTAAGAGAGCCGCGACTTTAATTTTCGATTTCAATTTCAAACATAGATTTGATCTCGATTCCGCAGTAAAACTCGAGTTTTTAGAAAAGTAAAGAGGCTGGATTGAGATGAAAAGCGCGAGGACTCGCATCCGACTCGAAGACCGAACAACAAAAACATGACTAGAATTATTATGACGGGAAAGGATCCCGAAGTAATGCGGAATCGAACGCCTTGATTCGATCGAAGGGCTTACTCCTCAACCTCTAAAACGGATAGGAGAACGTTGCGGAAGCAATGCGGTATCGGATGCTTGGGATCCTCAACCTCCAAAATTGACGGAGACCATTCTTCGAGCGATGCGGTATCGGATCGCGGGATCCTCAACCTCTAAAATTTCGAAGGAGATCATTGCAAACGATGCGGTATCGGATCGTCGGGATCCTCAACCTCTAAAATTGACGGGAGATCATTCTGAAACGAATGCGGTATCGGATCTTTGGGATCCTCAACCTCTAAAATTAACGGGAGATCATTGCTGAAGCGATGCGGTATCGGATCGTCGGGATCCTCGGCCTCTAAAATTGACGGAGACCATTCGTTGAGCGATGCGGTATCGGATCTTGTGATCCTCAACCTCTAAAATTGCGAGGAGATCATTCGCAAAGCAATGCGGTATCGGATCGTTGGGATCCTCAACCTCTAAAATTGACGGAGACCATTCTTCAGAGCGATACGGTATCGGATCTTGGGATCCTCAACCTCTAAAATTTCAAAGGAGATCATTACGAAAGTAATGCGGTATCGGATGTCGTGATCCTCAACCTCTAAAATTTCGAAGGAGACTATGCAGAAACAATGCGGTATCGGATGCTGGGATCCTCCACCTCTAAAATTGACGGGAGATCATTGCAAAGCAATGCGGTATCGGATGCTGGGATCCTCCACCTCTAAAATTGACGGAGACCATTGCTGAGCAATGCGGTATCGGATGCTGGGATCCTCAACCTCTAAAATTAACGGAGACCATTGTCGAGCAATGCGGTATCGGATCTTCGGGATCCTCAACCTCTAAAATTTCGAAGGCGATCATTCGCGAGCGATGCGGTATCGGATCTCGGGATCCTCAGCCTCTAAAATTGACGGAGACCATTCTTGGCTGATGCGGTATCGGATGTTGGGATCCTCAACCTCTAAAATTTCAAGGAGGCCAGTTCGCGAGCGATGCGGTATCGAATGTTGTGATCCTCAACCTCTAAAATTGACGGAGACCACTGCAAAGCAATGCGGTATCGGATGCTGGGATCCTCAACCTCTAAAATTTCAAAGGAGACCATTGCTGAGCAATGCGGTATCGGATGTTGTGATCCTCAACCTCTAAAATTGACGGAGACCACTGCAAAGCAATGCGGTATCGGATGCTGGGATCCTCAACCTCTAAAATTTCAAAGGAGACCATTCTTTGGCAGATGCGGTATCGGATCTTCGGGATCCTCAACCTCTAAAACGGACTAAGAGGGAATATGAGGGTGTTTCATATCCAGCACGAAGAGTCGATCGAAAAGGATCTTGTTTGAGAAAGGATGTGATTCGCACACCAACGGAACCGATCGAAACTCGCGGCTGTGTGTCGATAGAATCAGCCGATCCTTTCTCGAACAAGTGAGAGAATTGAAGGGATAACAATCACGAGTCTCGGGCTCGAAGAAAATCGGATTCGAATTTGAAATTTAAATTTGGGAGGAATTCGCTGCACACTGTGCGATGCGAAGTTCTTCGAAAAGCACAGTGTAGAGGTTTCGAAAATTCACGAGGTGCGAGTTTTATTTGGCGTTGACATTTATTCAGGATTTGGGCTAGTTTAAGACGAGTGCGGCATCGGTGCTTCGTAGAACAAGACGGCCTTTGAAACATCACGATGCGCGGCATTTTCGAGGTATCGTCCACCGATCGAAGGTGCGTGTAGAGAATAACTCCTTTAAGGTGCTATCGGAATCACATTCTTTCAAGTACCTATAAAGGTGTTTTATCTCTACGGATGTCATCGCTGAAGAAGACAACTTTGTAACTTCGTTTGTAGCAGTCACCATTTGATCTGTTGCAGATTCTGTAAAGGTTGTTGAAGTTGACTCTGAGAAGTATTTCTGGCGTTTTTCGAGTTGAAGTTGGAGTTGTATTTGAGAAATCTTTCTGACATTCTTCGAGTTGAAGTTGAAGTTGTATTTGTTGGGCGCTGAAAGACACGACTTCAGGGTCGAATTTCCATTAATTGCTAATAACGTCGTCGTTTCTTTAATTCTTTCTTCTACGGCCTAAGGAAGTCCCAAAATTTATGTTCGTATGATCAAAAATATTTTTCATCTTGTCAAAGATATTTACGAGTTAATTAATGACCGACTAAAAGGCGTACTAATCACTGACTTTCTTCAAAGCATAATATCGGAGGAAACTTCTTAAGGTTGCCTTCCAAGTTTCATTAATCGGGGGAAGATTAAGACACCAATTTTTGATTATATGTTTGCCTCAAGCTTCTTCTCAGGGAGCATTCTTTTTTTTTATTATTTTTTATTGAGCTTTTCGCTCTCCTTTTTTTATTGAGGATTACTATATCTAGTGAAGCACGGATTAAAGATTTTGAATGTCTGGATTGTGACACCAATTTTTGATTGTGTGCTCACCTCGAACTCTCTCCGGAACACGCTTTTTTTATCGTTCCTTTTGTTTTCGAAATTCTCGTATCCTGCGAACGTATTTACGTTAATGATTTTGAATGTCAAAAGCTCGCGATTAATAATTACGAAATGTCCTTTATATGAATCGCGGGATATTATAACTTATTCGAAAGTACGGATCCGATCACGTGGCGGGAAATTAAAAGGCTCGTGATATCCCGAGTCGATTACTCGTATTCCAAGACATTTAGCTTCGTTACGAAATCAACTTAGGACTCGGTCCGAATTCAGCTAAAGAAAACAATTCGATTATTAAGGCATTAATTTGATTCTTCCCCGAAGTCGAAGTCTTAGCGCAATATCCGATTTTGAGCTTTCCAAATATCGAGCAATTCTCGACAAAAACAAACTCATTTTCTTCATTGCGATAGGAAGAATGGTACGGACCAACAACGATCATACTAAGCCTACAAAAGTAGTATAATAGTAACTGAAAAGTGTCACGTCCAGTTGTCGGTGCGTAGAAATCGATTGAAGCAAACACATCGCCCGAAATCTTATCGATGGAACTTATTTCGAGTTCCTTTTAAATATTCATCGGGGATCGTTACGCTTCCATTTCTGAAGTTCTCCTCGAGCCAGTCTTTGAAGGCTGAGCGGTTTTCATGGTGTGGCAGAAGCAGCCGGTGGTATGGACGGTATTGAGGATGATCTTTCTTGTCGGCCTCCTCCGGCTTTTCTGGCTCCGTGAGTCGAGTTCCGGCCTCTTTATCGAGTAACGGAACATCTGCGACACCGACTCCTCTTTGAACGAGTACACCTTGCTTAATCGTTGATTCATTGTCGGACCACTGTCTCTCATCCATCATCAGTATGGTCTCAGCTGGAACGATCGCTCATCGGACCGGTGCGGTTCTTGTCGCGGGCGATTGATCTTCGAATTCCACGATTGCATTTCCATTCTCCGTGCCTTTGCCATCTGCGCGGACTTTGAATCGGACTCGATCTTGAACTTAGGAGACGGTAGAACACAAGCCTCGGCCGACTCTTCTCATGTAGAATACCCTTTCCTTTGGTTAGCGGAGCGACTCGGTACGACGGTAGCGAATCGCGACGATAGGAGCGAAACGGTCTCGGAGTAGTCCCGACGGCATCCGAGTTCTTTTCGATCCATTCCTTCTTCGGCATGGGGAGTTTCTCGCCGGTCTTCGAGTTGAACATTACAATAAAGCCACGAGGCTTGCTCATTTCGAGTTTCATCATTTCGATAGCTACATCCCCGAACTTAACTTCAACATCGTCGAACCCTTGCCCAGACTTAACGAGCGACGGGTCGGGCGGCTCATCTCTATCGACGGCGAACTCTACTCCGGAGAGCGAAGAAAGATCGGCTTTGACGAAGACATCGCTCACCGCATTTAAAGAATTTCTGGAAGTCGGTAACGTCCCGGTGTCTTGCGGTTTAACGGAAGTGCTCAATTACCGCACTTAGTACTTTATGGCCAGGCAATTCATCGATTCCGTTTGGTGTTTCCACCTTATTTTATCTTTATTGTTCATTTAATTTCGGGATTTAAACGGAAGGTACAAGAGCGAGAGATTTGGTTTAATTTGCCAATAGAAAATCGAAGCCGGGAAACACAAAGTGAAAGGGAAGTCGGGACCCGATCTGGCCAGAGTCCGCGCGCACCTTGCGCACAACACACTTATTGGGGGTCCGAACCCACAAAATCAAAAGAACCCTAAGGATTCCGAACCACGCCTTGTTTAAAGGTGATTAAACGGACGGTTACGAAATCCGAAGAGTATGACGTGTTTGCCAAGAAGAAATGAGGCAAAACAATCAACGGAAGAATGACGATTTGATTATGAGGGACATGGGCACGTTGTCGATGTGTGAAGATAGAAACGCTTTGATTTAATGGAGAGTAGAGTTATTCGTCAAAGTAGGCTGTAGTAGTTGTCGGCCGCTTTAAGGATTGGACAGCGTTAACTTTTGGAAGCTTAATTTAATTTATATATACGCATCGACTTTTGAAAATAAAATTTTAAATTTTAAAATATGAGAATTTAGAAAGGACGGATCCCATTCGTTAAGTAGTTTGAACGAACGAGCGAAATATTGCGAGTAACACATCTATCCCGAAGAATAGACGTCCTACTTGACAATATCGCTCAATCGAATAAACCACGAAATTCATGATATCCGTTCTGGTCTGCGAACCTTTTATGCGGACCGACAAATTCCCCTATTTAATATAAGAGAATTAAACAGGGTTTATATTATCCGGGGTGCCTTTAAAACTCCCTATAGATGCAGCTCATAGTTAATTACTCCTCGGATGACCGAAATCACTCGAGAGAACTCTCGATTTAGATCTCGGGTTTATCTTCACGAAGTCGAAAGGTAGGGTTTTCGACGAAGTTTGAGAGTAGGAAATCCGATAGGTGAAGGGCGCGAGGAAGAACGAGTTATTTACGAGTCGAAGGAAAGAAGGGTGAGGGGATGTCGCGGATCTCGAGGAGGACCTCGAGGACGTCCGACTATCATAAGGTTGGGTTTTAAATTTTGGAAAGAGATTTTATTTTGATTTCAATCCTCGCAAATTTAATTATAGGGATTACGTTTGCATAATGCGCTTTATCTGAAACTACCGAAAGACAGGGAGGGTTTACGTCGTATAAGCGCGACGACCTCGGAACACTAGCGGATTAGGGGCATATATCGCACGGAAGAGGTGTACTGAGGCCTAAAAGAAAGGTGAGGGTTTATGTCGCACTGGCGAGACTACCTCGAAACCTGAAGCTTGTTATTTAAACTAAGGGAGGGGTTTTCTTGAAGGAGATACGGAGTTTTCTTGAAGAAGATGGCCGTCTTGCCGTCAGTGCTCCATGCTCCACGCCATGCCATGAATCGCGATTTAGGTTTAAGTTTTGAATTAAAGTTGACATGCAAATTATTTTTATTTTCGAGTGAGTGTGTGTGATTCATGACGGGGAGTAGTAAAAGTAAACGATAACACGAGCATCGTCGTAACTGAGTTATACGATGAAGCATACTAAACGGAGAGTACGTCTTTGAAAGTAAACATGCTTTAGCAGGTGTGTACTTAAAATGTAGAAGTTATACTAGCAGGAAAGAGCTGCAAAGAAAGTAAAAGCGTGCTTAGCGAGTAAATGACGGGAATGTAAAACATGCGACAGTGATAAGCCGAAAGTAAACGAACTAGGCTAGCATGAATGCATATTAAAAGTAGAGCGAGTACAATGAGTAAAGAAGATGAAAAAGCATCGCGGGAATACGAGTATGTCCGCTTTATCCTCGATGCGCTGCTATTGCTTATTATTATTTTATATGTTTTCTCTTTTTTTATTTATTTATTTTCACGCGAAAGATTTATTAGCATTGAAAAAGAAACGAGAAGTAGTAGTAGGTGAAAACAACGCTAGGCTAAACGAGAGTCTTCTAGAGTGCAGAAAGAAGACGAAAGTACGTAAGCCTCGATAAGTAAAAGTGAAAGAAAGACGGCGGGAAAACGTCGAAAACGAAGAAAAATCGTAAAAGAAAGTCCAGAAATCGAGAAAACAAGAAAAGAACGTCCGTGAAAAGCTGCGAGAAAAATAACGAACGAACGAAAACAAGCGAAACCGTAGAAAACACGGAAAACGCTAGAAGAAACCTCAAGTGACCCGTACAGCGCGGTGGTGTTTCGGACTCGAAACTATCTTAATATCCGGACTTGAAGTCGTATTACTTATCCCAACTTTCTGCAGAAGCGATCTAATCCGACTCGGATAATAATCATGGACTTTTTTTTATAAGTTTTCACACATTTCATTTTTTCGGGTTTTCATGCATGACAGCTATAGTGTAAGTAGGCTATGTAGTAGTGGAGGTAATTTTGTATTTTTCGAACACATGTATTTTTTGCTTTAAAACATTTCCGTCCACGAGGTTAATTACCTAAGTAGGACCAGACCACGAACTTTTAGATGTCGTCGGCGGTAGAAGCCGAGACGGTCGAACCGGTTCCGTGATTCCCGCTCTGCTTCTGCGGAGTCTCGAACGGGCGGCCCCGTTCCATGGCTCCGTAATTTTTCTCGTTTTGTACCGCATCATCTGTCCCACTGCACTTCTGACGCTTGCTTGATGGCCATATATAACCCGAAGGAGTTATATATGCACACCTACATGTCCACTGTATGTGTGTGGGTTAAGCCAAGAACAAGGTGAAAAGTGAGGGACGGAGGTCGAAAGGAGAGAGAAGACAAGTAAATCACGCTGGACTCCGAGCCGACCTCACATGTCCTATGAAAAGGACTAAAAGGCACCTCGACACTCTCGGAGAGGGTGAGGACTAGACCCCTAAGAACACACTCCCTGTTTTCCCAAACAAAGATCGTAAAATCAAGGAGATGAAAAAAAGAGAAAGCCACTGCTCGGGTCCTAGGCTCCAGACTACTAACCTGAGGGCTATCACAAAACTCCAAGGCCTAGCCCCTTCACTTTCCTTTCTCTTTTTTACTCCAATTTTCATTTCAATGCCACATATCGGGCCTCGAACAAATGCTTGAAACAAGGGCCACGAACATATAAACATCAACTTATCCAATAATTGCCACAACTCAAGCAGCCCCACCTAAAACCAAAAGCAAAAGGGAGCTAAGGAAGCCAAACCCGAGAGGCAACAAGCCACAAACACGACAAGAAGAGCAAAACCGAAGGTAAGCAAAGAGCAAAACCACTTTCACACATGCAGATTTTACGAACAAGCCATGCGAAACTTCCGAAATTTTCAAATAAGCCGTCGAACATCTCAGATTTTCCCACAAGTGGGCATGCTAAAGTTTCAGAATACTCCTACATGTAACTACTAAATTTCAGATTTCCATGGATCGATAAACTGCAATCCTTTCACAAGCAAAGAGCATAATACTTCTCAAATTTTCTCAAATATCCGAATAGATGCTCTCTAGGTGCTCAAACTTTCAGATTTTGTAAAAGAACACCCAAAATATTTCGGGTTTTGCAAAAGTATCATTCCAACATTTTCGGATTTTGCCAAAATATTTCGATTTTGCAAATGAACCATTCAAACTCTCGGATTTTTCAAATCAGCCACCTAACATTTCAAATCTTATAAATGAAGCATACCTCCCCCTTTTATCTTTTTTTTTTTTTGTTTTGAAATAGAAAGAGATGAACAGATAAGCTCGCACTTGACATATACTTCAAGCCAATTCACAAGAGCATTTGCAAGATAAACATCAAACCATCATATTCATTTCTTCTCTTCCCTCGAGCATTTCGATTTTTGCGAAATAGAAACTCGAGTATTACGAACCTTTAAGCATAGAAAGCATCACCTTTTGAGCACATATGTATGTAACATGAGTTAAAAAGAAATAACAATATTCATGAAGCATGTATAGAACCTTACTTTGATGAAAGAACTAAACCACAAAGTGGAGGGGAAATGTGGAGCAAGGGAACTCCAAAATACCCTCTAACTCATGTCAACAAAAGAAATTAAGCCATGCCAAATTTTCACATCAAGCCCGCATGAATAAAGAAGAGAAAAGAGCAAGAGTATGTCATTTTTACCACGAAAACCATGTCCACCCTAAGGAGAGCAGCACATAGGTAATCTCAAATATAAAAGCTAGAATCAAAGGAGCCCATACCTCAAGGTGAGAAATTAAGCAAACCCCACTACAGACTCAACAACGGGAACCCGACGGCACGGCCCAAGCTCGAGGCCGAGCAACCAACTCGGGAGAACCGCAAGTAGCGAGAGAAAAAGAAGAGGGAGGGGGAGAAGCAAGGCGATGGCAGCACACAATACCAGTCAACCAAAACGAAGAGCCAACCCTAAACCCTAATCCAAGAGAGGCTTTTATAGTCGGCCTCCGAAGAAGAAGCAAGAAGAAGCCGTCCCACTTGCACGGCGTCTCGGCAGGGAGAAGAGGAGAGGGAGAGAGTGGCGACAAAGTCGGCCGAAAAGGGCGACGATGGAGGCAGTGGAAGGCCGAAAGGGGCTCGTCAGTGAGCGAGTCGCCGTGGGAAGTGGCGAGAAGGTACGGGGACCAAAGTCGGAGCTCGCGCGGGAGCCGGAGAAGCGGGATCGGGACGGGAGAAAAGAAAAGGCGAGTCCTATGAGAGAGTCGGGTTAAGGTTTAAAAAAAATGGGATTTAAAAAAGGATTTTTTTTTTTTAAATAAAATAAAACTTATTTTAATAAAATAACGACCAAATTTCTCGTCGCGAACCAGCGCTCGAAACATAAGCGAGTTATACGTCTTTTCCTAGCAAATTTGACGTCCGGACGCAATGGCGCGATCCGTTCCAGCGATCAGGAGTCGTTCGGAGAGACCTCGTCACGGTCGAGTCGAAAGTGCGTCGAGTCGATTTCGTTGAAGTTCGAGCTTTGATGTCGCTCGTTCGCAGATTCCGACCCGATCTCGATCCGTCGCGGAGAATTTAAGGCGTCGAGGGCGGGGCTCGAGAATTCATGGCTCGGTGGTGCGAGAAAGTGTGCGCGAGGCACTCTGACTGTAGTCCGGTGCCAACCTACATTGTGAGCGAGAGGTCGGGAATTCCGTCCGGGATTCCGAAAGAGTGTCGAAGTGGTTTCAAGCATTCTAAGACGAGGTGGGTCCGATCTTGGAATCTAAGATCGTCGGGGAAGCTCCTAAAGCTACGAACCTCAGATCCGAGGAGGAAAACTAACGCTCGACGAAAGTGAGGTCGACGAATGGACCCGATAGGTGTGGTGCGCCGGACGAGACACGCGCGCGTATGGCGTTGGCCGAAGAAGATCGATGAACCAACACGGAGCCGGTCCCAAGTAAAGTACTTGAGGACGGGACGCGAGAACGAGAAAGAGAGTGAGTAGTTTCCGTCTAGGGAGAAGAGGGGGAACTCTCGATTAAGAGAGCCGCGACTTTAATTTTCGATTTCGATTTCAGAACATAGATTTGATCTCGATTCCGCAGTAAAACTCGAGTTTTTAGAAAAGTAAAGAAATTTGGATTGAGATGAAAAGCGACGGACTCACATCCGACTCGAAAGACCGAACAACAAAACATGATTAGAATTATTATGACGGGAAAGGATCCCAGTAATGCGGAATCGACGCCTCGGATTCGATCGAAGGGCTTACTCCTCGGCCTCTAAAAACGGATAGGAGAACGTTGCGGAAGCGATGCGGTATCGGATCGCGGGATCCTCAACCTCTAAAATCGACGGAGACCGATCTTGGGCAAATCGCGATATCGGATCTTTGGGATCCTCAACCTCCTAAAATTTCGAAGGAGATCATTGCGGGTTGAGGGGAGATCGTCGCAAGCAATGCGGTATCGGATCGTTGGGATCCTCAACACTCTAAAATTGACGGGAGATCATTGCGAAGCGATGCGGTATCGGATCTTTGGGATCCTCAACCTCTAAAATTGACGGAGACACATTGCTTGAAGCAATGCGGTATCGGATCTTGTGATCCTCGACCTCTAAAATTGACGGGAGATCATTGCGAAACGATGCGGTATCGGATCTTTGGGATCCTCAACCTCTAAAATTGACGGAGGCAATTCTTGCAGCTAATGCGGTATCGGATCTTTGGGATCCTCAGCCTCTAAAATTTCAAAGGAGATCATTACGAAAGTAATGCGGTATCGGATCTTTGTGATCCTCAACCTCTAAAATTTCGAAGAGACCATTCTGCAAACGATACGGTATTGAATCTTCGGGATCCTCCACCTCTAAAATTGACGGGAGATCATTCTGCAGCGATGCGGTATCGGATCTTGGGATCCTCCACTCTAAAATTGACGGAGGCAATTCTTGGCTAATGCGGTGATTGGATCTTGGGATCCTCAGCCTCTAAAATTAACGGAGACAGTTGTCGAACGATGCGGTATCGGATGCTGGGATCCTCAACCTCTAAAATTTCGAAGGCGATCATTCTTGGCTTGATGCGGTATCGGATCACAGGATCCTCAGCCTCTAAAATTGACGGAGGCAATTCTTCGAGCAGATGCGGTATCGGATGTTGGGATCCTCAGCCTCTAAAATTTCGAGGAGGCCAATTCTTTGAGCAATGCGGTATCGGATGTTGTGATCCTCAGCCTCTAAAATTGACGGAGACCAGCGCTGAAACGATGCGGTATCGGATCTTCGGGATCCTCAGCCTCTAAAATTTCAGGAGGCAATTCGTTGGCAGATGCGGTATCGGATGTTGTGATCCTCAGCCTCTAAAATTGACGGAGGCAAGCTGCGCAAGCGATGCGGTATCGGATCGCGGGATCCTCAGCCTCTAAAATTTCAAAGGAGGCAATTCTTTGACGATGCGGTATCGGATCTTTGGGATCCTCAACCTCTAAAACGGACTAAGAGGAATATGAGGGTGTTTCGTATCCTACACGAAGAGTCGATCGAAAAGGATCTTGTTTGGGAAAGGATGTGATTCACACAATGGAACCAATCGAAAGCTATAGCTCAGTTATTTTCTTAAATGCGATGTAGTGTGTTTTGCACGCGAAAATCAGTTAGAAAATGGAAATATCATCCGGGAAGCTCGAGAAAAGGCGATGAACGACTTACAACGGAAAGCTCGAGAAAATAAATAACAAAAGTCATCAAAACTCTGAGAAAATCCTAAGAAAAGGACCACGAGTGCTCTATCAAAATCAAATGAAAATCCGAAGAAAGCCGTAAGCACTCGGGTCGAGTAGAGCTCGAAGCGTAGCAATGCTCGCTCGAAGGGTCGTCGAAGAGCTACTCGGTCACCCGAGTGTATAGATCCCGCCACTCAAGCTAGAAGGGTGTCTCTACTAAACCTAACTCGGGAATGGTGCTCCTCAACCCGAAGCCCAGTAATCAACAAGTGAACAACCAAATTTTATAATATGATTTTAGAATTTATACTTTTAAGCATGTACGTGGATTTCAAGCATACGAAATAGAGTTTATCAATATTTGTTTGTAGTGAAATAGTATCCATTCATATCGATTTTGAAAATTGGGATTGTCCACGAGTTAATCATTTCGTCGAGTATAGGGTCACTAGCAATCCTAGAAGGTACGGGTGCCTGCATTGCGCTATAGTGGTGAATGATACTCGTCATCCTACGGTTTACTGGGGCCACGGAGCGGGTCCGATGTCGTAGGATGGGATATCATTCTACTCTATCATCTGGCGATGCGCTTTAAGCATCATCGCCGTCATTGCCCCAAAAACAAAACAAAACCAAACTCCGAGTGGAGCGGGGAAGACGTGTCAAGCAACAAGGAGGGGAAAAGAAAACTAACCCACCTTCGAATTTGAAGGGTTAGTTCGACAAGTGAGTTAATCTAAGACTCCCCTAAGACATGTAAAACATTGAAAGTACAATCCAAGCTCCTTGAATCGACCCCTAGGGTGTCCCTTTCTCGCTTGGGTGCAGTTATATTAAAAGAGTGTTTAGAAACGAGATCCGAGAAAATCGTTCAAAGTCTTTAAAATCAAACAAAAAGGACTGGCCTAAGGAGAACTGGCTGCCAACCCTTCAAAACCCGTGCTAAAGCTAAACCTCCTCAAACTTTAAAAATATCAATAACCTTTGTAATCTCTCCTCACAAACCAGCTAGAGAAGACCCTCATATCACCATAATAAGCTCCATAGGCAAGGGTGGCTAAAAGTAAGGTCACCACCACATCAACCACTCCGCCAAGGCCCTCGGCTAGGGCTACAAGCAGTGAGAGGGACTCACGGCTAAGCTAGAACAAAGGGACAGCCAAAGGTAAAGCCCTCCCTAAATTCCAAATCATCATAATGAGGCTCACGGCCAATCCCCAATGAGTGGACAAGCCCCATAAAATCAGTTCAATTCTAAGCTCATAACAAAGTATATAAAGGTATTTGTCAAATAAACATGAAGTTTTAAACTTTCACAAAGCCATATCTGAGCCAACTCAAGACACAAACCCGAGTCCTCATCTAGCCAAATATTAGCCCAGCTTCACATTGAATCATCCCCCAACACAAGGCTAAAGCAAAAAGCACCAAATTTCCAATCCGAGCCTAAATAAGATCAAACCCGAGCCATCATGAAGCATTCAACCGAGCCAAATGAATCAGCCCAACTCCAAATCACAACATTTCCAACACAAAATTAAACCCGAGCCATAGTGAGTGTGGGAATCAGTATAAAATCAAGTCACAGCATTCCCCACTCAAAGCCGAAGCAAAAGGGAGCTAAAAGAGCCAAACCCGAGCCCATATAGGGTCGAACCCGAGCCATGGCTGGGCTGGAATGAGGCCAGCTTCAAATTAAAACAGGGGAAACAACAAGACTAATAGGAAACCGAGCCACACAAGACCAAAATCCAATTCCCAAATCGAGCTCGAAACAAAAAAAAAAAAACAAATATAGCAAGGCTCAACAAAACCCATATAAGAATGAATCCATAACACCAAAAATAGGCTCTTGAATAGGAAGTAAATCAAACCCACCAAGCTCCCAAACAAAGCCAAAATAAATCTCTCCAAGCATTGAAATAAGAGCAGCAAGTATACATTGAAATAGCCTCTCGGGTAAGGGCTAAGCTAAGCCAACCGAGCTTTCAAATAAGTTATGATAGAGTTAAAACCACAACTAGCATGAGGCTAAAATAACATTTCCATATACTCAACACATTAAGATATAAAGCCTCTATACATTTATCATGAAAGTTAAGATAGGGTTCCTTCGAATTGAATCAAAACTTCACCTTAACATGCAACTTTTGTAAAGGAGAGCTACAAGGAGCAAGAAATGAGCTCCACATGTATGTAAAAATTAAGTAAATACTTCCATGCTTCATGTCAAGCTAAAATGAGCATAGAACATCTCAATACCTATCTCAACATGCTTGCAAGCAAGAATAAACATAGAACTATCTCAAATCTTCATAACGTGCTTTCATAAAGGACCAGACTTCCATATATTCAAGACATAAAGCCACCACATGCTTTACATAAGAACAAGCATGAAGCTACTCAAGTTTAAACTAAGCTTCTCCCTAGCATGCTCTTTTGATAAAGAAAGCACTAAAAGGGGCAAGAAATGAATCTCATGTGCTTATGAGAGAACCCAAAATGAGCTCCCCTACTATTCTTTAACAAACAAGAATGAATAAAAAGCTCCAAGCTATACATCTCAATACTTTTGCAAGAAGAGCTAGCATGAACCTAAAGCTTCATTTTCAACTTCTTATACTTGCCTTAAACATAAAATAAAGAGAGATATTAGCATGCCATCAAAACCCAAACTTTCTATATGCTTCAGTCCTATCTTTCGCATGTTCCAAGTAATAATACATCCACAAATCAATGTGTTAACATGTCATTATATAGAGGAAGCAAGAAAGCATCGTTTAAGCAACCTAACAAAACATTCCATGGCATATAAGCTCTCGACCGAAGCGAGTAAACAGGGAAGAACCGCACTAACGACAAAGTTGCGGGTGCCCGGGGCCAAACCGAAGAGGAGAAAGGGGTAGGGAGAGTTACCAGGTCGTGTAGAATACACAGGAAGCAAGACAAAAGCTCAAGGAACAATCCAACAGCACCTCCCCTTCTTCACAAGAAATTCGGGCCAACCCTAAAACATCCCAAAATAGGGTTTTTATAGGCGAAAGGGGAAGAGGAGTGCCGCTCCATACCTGTGGAGTCGAGTAGGCTCGGGTAAGGTACGAGAGAATGGGAAAGAATGTTGCAAGGAGGCTCGGGCCACTTGCGTACGCGCTGCAGGGATAACCCTCGCGCAAGAAATGCCGCAGGGATGCTGCAGGATGAGAATGGGGGTGATCGCGAGAGGCTCGAGGGATAAACGGCCGCAAAGGGAGAACAATCGAGCGCGGGAGAGGGATCGAGCGAAGCTTCCAGGGAGCTCACGCGGGAGAGACGAAGTCAACCGAGCGGGGTAAGTGGGTTTTAGGGCTTAGGTTTAATTTAATACATATTTATTATTATTTTATTATAAATTAAATCCTAAATCATAATTTTAGTCCCCGACAGGCCGTCGTCGCAAACTTAACGTCAATTTTAAGTGAAATCGACGTTTAGGATGCATTGGCGCAGTCCGCTTCGTCGTCCGAGGTCGTTTGGGCAACCTCGTCGACGGTCGCGTCAAAATTGCGTCGAAATTTGGTATCGTCGCAAAATTTTAACACGAGTACGATTAAAAGCGAGGTCAACACATTGTGACCTCTATCTTGCTCGCAAGCCTTGTATATCTGCTCTCTCTTGCACAATCTATTTATTTCTTGATGATAAATTCAATGCGAGAAAAGCCATCAATGTTTTAAGCTCTAAAAAGGACCACGTTCATCACAAATATCCTTAACGTATGATAAATCCACTGTGGTGTTTGTACTCACGACAAATCTGTCTTCCAACTCCTGATTTCAAACAAATCTCCAGTGCTATTGACATGTATTTACACAATTAATAATTTATTATCTTTTAGAGCAAAACACATAGTAGAAGATAGAAAATTAAAACGATAAAAACTTATCATTGATAACAATTAGAAAACTAAACACATAGTACATCCAATTCCTAAAAAGGGATATTAGTTCATTTCTAAGAAGAAAATAACAAACAAAATACTTTGCTTAAACATGTTTACTATAAGATAATAACAAAGGACAGGAATACAAAAATTCAAGTAGATGACTGCAAATTATTCTGGTCGATCCTTCCCTTCTCCCAAACTTTACTTCTGAAGATTTTCTCCAGCCTGTCAATAGAGAAAACCTTGGGAAAGCTCCTCACCTTGCTTATTGTGCCAAAAGTCCGCTAATTTATTCCAAGTAGTCTCTTAGTAAGGCGGCTGCAATTTGCTCCAAGGAATGAAGGAATTGGGCAAAATTGTGTAAAACGGCTTCTTGGCATCTTGGCCCCAATTTTGGGCAACTAGGTTCCCAGTTTTGTATCCATGTGCCATAATTGATTGTTTCAGGCATCTGGTCAGGGGTATAGGCGTTCAAACAGCCCGAGATCTCCCAAATACTTTTATTTTTTATTTTTTATTTTTTATTTTTTTTTTGCACAAATGACCTCCAATTCACTTAAAATTAATCAAAAATAATATTTTATTGCATCAACAAAAATTTTTAATGTGTAATGAATTTCTAATAATTTAGTCTAACGTCATGAAAAGTTAAATGATATCCGTGATAGGTTTGATGTAGCTCAAGGGACAGACAAAATTAGAGAGTTGCTTTAGATGGTTTGGTCACATTAAACGTCGACCATCTGATGATCCGATTAGAAGATTAAATGTTTTAGATTCAACTTATGTTAAGAAAGGTAGAGGTAGACCTAGAAAGGCTTGGGCTTATTGTATAAAAAATGATCTTAATTTATTAGAATTAAATGAAAATATGACACTAAATAGGATGCAATGGAGAAAAAAGATCCATGTAGCCGACCCTACTTAGTGGGATTAAGGCTTTGTTGTTGTTTTTGTCATGAAAGTTAAAGATTTAAGGCTATCTATATATATATATATATAGTTCACGGTTAGTAAAATCTCCTATATTTAAATATTTTTTTGCCTTCAAATAAAGCCTGAAATGAAAATTCCTAAAGTATAAAATATTACACTTGTACATATAATGGGATTCAATGCCTGCAAAATCATTTATTAATAATGAAAATTCAATTAAGCTATGCAAGTGGCTAAGGATAACAAATGTTGGAGCTGAATTTAATAATCAAAACACTGATAGACTAACATGTCTTGATCTAGTGTATACTTAATTGCATTTAATTAGATTTACATAAAGAATATAAAATTTAAATATTCACTAGATAAAAACGTGTTAACACGTATAGTCTACGACCATGTGTAAAAGATTTATTCATGTATATAGCATATCCACTAAATTTTCACATGATTGGGTATCTAATATGGTATATTGTGAAGAATTGTTATATCTCCATGTTGTGCAGTGAGATTGTGGAAATCGATTTGAGAGATCTGAAGCAATAATTTAAATAGAAGCGCACAAAACAAGAAATCATATAAAATACAAAGAAGACCAAGATTTAATGTGGAAAAAAACGAGACTAGGAAAAACTATTGAGCCTCACAACACTAATAAATTCACTATGAAAATGAGGATAATTATATGAATTTCACCACATGCAAGCCTCTCAATATTTTGGAACTCAAGAACACTCATTTTCTTCTTCCTCATACATAACTTCAAAATCCATCCCTCAGACGCTTGCAGAAAGGCTCAGAATTCAGCCGCGAAGTCAAAGACTTAAATTCTCGAACAGTTAAAATAGTTGTTGGCACCAAGGAACCAACTCTGAGCGTTGGGTTTCTAGGCACTCGGGTTCAAGGAACGGTTCGAGCCGCGTGGCTACAGCTCTATTGGGCGCAACAATTCCTTGATCTTTATTTCATAAGCACGTTGTTGGGTGCTTAGGCACCCATACTGGCACCATGGTTCCACTCTAGGCACTGAGATGCCTCGAGTTTTCACAATCAAGCTCCACATATAACAATCTCTCACTTGGAGAGCGATTGCAATCAATTTGTTCCATCTTCAAAATGATGTATTGTAGTGTGACTCAATCCTGGTCTCAATATTCTTGAACTCTAATTGAAGCCGGACACAGCTTAAGTTTCAATTATAACAGTCTTAGTCAACATATCTAATTGTAGGCCATTCACATTGCTTGGTTCACAATTAGTCTACTGTTAAATGCAGATTCTATGGTTGCTTGAGCTCATTTAGATGAACCCGCCATTCTTTCTTTATCAGTCATGTAATTTTTTCTTCAAAATATTACGGGGGACATGTAATATTTTCAGAGTGTAAACCAAAGGCGTTTTGATTTTGTGCTTTCTAGTGCAAACAAGTAATATAAACTGAAAGAAGTCCACGTTCTTTATTATGCTAGCATTTATGAAGGAACACTGAAAGCATAGTGGGACTCATGTAAACACTAAACAATAATGCAATATCTTACAGGTTACAGCTATCTATATTCATATTTGTGATTGAAAAAAAATACGTATATGTTAAAATTTCCAGGTACGAACCACAGAGGCGAATTCGCTCTATGAGTTGGACAAAGCAACACAGGTAACTCTGTAGATTTAAGTTCAAAGGAGCCTTTTTATTAATTCTTTAGAAATGACAGTATAATATTCTGCCTTTTGACGTTTGTCAGGAGGTTATCAATGCCATTGTAGAGGCGCAGTCTCATGCACTCGGAGGAAGCTTAAATAAGATTTCAATTGGTCAACATTTTCCTACTATATCCTTTTCACTTAACAGTTTGTGTATTATTCTTAGTAATTCATAGCATTTTACTTTCTATAGATTTGAGCTACAAGATGGGATGTTTCTATTGAAAATCAATTACATATTTTCGATACATAGCATCTTCTAAAGTCTATTAGCTTATTGGTTGAGAGCTTAGGCTTTCAAACAAAAGATATTGGTTTTGAGGCCGAAGGTTAGTATTTTGGAGTTTAGGAAAGTAATATATCTTTTGCCTGTTTTTGGTTGTCGCCTTGACCATGAAGTCCACATCAGTATAGAGAGAAGAGTAGGATTACCTGAGCTAAGAAGCCTGCGGCGCACATTTATTAAGTTAACGGGGCAAGCCAGCTTGAGTGGCCCACCTCCTCCTGCAGATGCGGATAGTGCCAAGAGGATGTTTGTGGACTATTTGAACAGGGAAATTGGTGCTTCATAATGCTATTTTTTTGGAAGATTTGCATACATACCACTCAATTCTTTTGTGTTTTACATATCTAGCACATAAACTTCAGTTTTTGACTATATGCCACACCTTGCTAATGCATGTAACGGTGTGTTTCACTTTTTTGAAGTTAAAATAGCGGTATTTTTATTGATGTGATATAAATGATTAAGAAGCCGAAGTTTAGATGCTAGTTTAATACATAGAAATTGGTTGATATGTATGCAAATGTCCATATTTCTTTGTTCTTCGTTTCATGTTATTATTAAGTTGGGTTAACAAGTTGATGATTGATGTCTTAATCTATAAATGTAATTTAAAGATTCCTCCTTTATGCAAGGATATGCTTTGAAGGGGTTGTTTTTTTATCTACAAGCTTGTAGGAAAGAAAAATTTTGGCTCCGGATACTGATGACCAAATTTTTGTAATATAAATTTTAATTAATTTCTCATCTATTGCGTTTATTAAAAAATAAATTAAATGATTTTGAGACTCATTTTGACCTTTTTTTTTAGAAAGATTTACATATGATTCAATTCTTATATATTTGCATATCAAGTATCTAAATTTCAATTTTTACATGCATGCCTTCTTAATTTTGCACGAAACAGTGTATTTTGTTGTTTCTTGAAATTTACAATGATGGTATTTTTGTTGTGATATTGAAGTTTGGGTGGTATGTATGGAAATGCTAATTTTTTCTATTATTTATGCAGTTGCTTCGTTCCTACATTTTTATAGCCAAATTTAACAGCTATGATTTTCCTAATCCTGTTTAGATGCGAGTTAAGCAAAACATGCTCAGCTTCTTCAATATTCAGATTAGACAACAATTATCTCAATCGAGGTTATTATTAAACATTTTAAATATAATCTCTGAATAAATAGCGTATAAATGTATTCATTAGGGATGCATTAGATGATAAATAGGCTGCATAGATCAGGTAACTGTTAATTAAGAGCTTAATTGTTTTCATTAATAATTGAATTAGGAATAACTAATTATACATATTTAACTATAATTTCATAATTAGTTTAGTTTCATTAATTAAATCATTGTTTTGTATGATAATAAGCCTTGGCATAAAAATTGTGTAAATTTTTGTGATTTGGCTCGATTTTTTTTTTTCTTTCGTAGAAAGTGTATGATATTCCTTTTTTTATTCCATAATTCATTGTAATCAGTGTAAAAAATAAAATAAAAAATTATAAAACATTACATCCATACCACTCAATTTCTATTTACATATATCTAACACCCAAACTTAATATGTAACTACATAACAATTGGATGGGATGTACATAAATTCCTCAAAAATTATTTGCCTGTCATGAAGTAGAGGAAGAAAACCTTCCGTACTGCAAATATTCATCAGTTGCAATGCCTTTGTTAATACCATCTTAATGGCAGCGTTAATTACATTTGTTCATAATAATTCTAATGAATCGTAATTAATTCTCCTTCTTGTTCCTATATCCCCGCACTAATTATTTTCTCAGAATATCAAAAAAAAGGAGGAAAATAAAGCTAGAGATGCTCTTCAAAATCCGTGCAGGACCCTCACCACACGTGAAATTAAATTTTCTTACTTTAAAACCCGTTAGGCCCTTACTGTTCAAAAAACCTGTATATATATTTCATATAATTAACTACATTAATTTACAGAATCAAGCTTGAAATTGCCTTCAGTTAATTAGAAAAAATAGATGGAATCTCATGCCCTCGCCTCAGCCATTCCTATCTTCTCCTGCTTCGGCAAATCTGCTTCAGCTCATGGAAGCACACCTCCTACCTGTCGCTTCAATATGCTTTCTGGAGCTCCTATCGGTATCAATATATACATACATATATACATACATATATATATATATATATATAAATATATATTACATTATATTTTTTTATTTTATTTTATTATATTTATTTCAGGGTGGAGAAAGTTGGGGATGCGGAACTCTACAAGAGCTTCTTCTTCAACAGTGGACACAATGGTGCGAACTTACAATCAAATAGCACCAACAAATCCAATATCAAAAATGTCAGTTGACAATTTTATTTATTTATTTATTTCACTTAAAGAGTTTTTTCTCTGTTATTCTGAATAAGAAATGGTATTCTGTTGTATCGTTGTAAGCGCAGTGGTTCACCTCTTCTTTGGATAGCAGTTGGAGTTGGTTTATCGGCATTCTTCTCTGTGGTTAAGTGCCTATAATTCATTTTCGTTAATTTTTTTTTAATCTTATTATGTGAATTGTTTAATTTTTTACATGAATTATTTTTTTAACATTTTGTCTATTAATGTGGCAGATGGCGACAAAATTTAAGGTGAGTTTGGCTATTATTTTCTTCAATATGAAATAGTGTTTAGGGTCATCCCATTCTTATGGTAGTAAGAAAAAAAAAAGAAAAAGTTATTGAGAAAATTGAGTGCAATAGAACTCTTTGAGAGAGAGAGAGAGAGAGAGAGAGAGAATGTGAAGGAAGAAGGAACATTAAAAGGAAGAAGAAATCTCTAAGCAATTTCGCTAATATACTATCTTATTGCATCAAAAATATGGAAAAATTTTCTGTCTGGACTCAGGACGTAGCTTTAAGTGTGCACTCTAGTAATATACCGCCACGCGTGCTACATCATGAGAGGTTATTGAAGTGAAACTACGATGGTTATTAGGGGGTTATTGGGGGTTATTACGGAGTTATTGCGTGGGTTAATGCAAGGGGTTATTGAAATGGAACAACGAAGGTTGTTGGGGGGTTATTGCGGGGTTTATTACAAGGAGTTATTGAAGTGGAACCGCGGAGGTTATTAGGGGGTTATTGCGGGCGTTATTACACGAGGTTATTGGAGTGAAACTGCGGAAGCTATTAGGGGGTTATTGATGGGTTATTGCGGTGTTATTGGAGTTAATACATCAATAGCCCTCCAATAACCTCCCGATAACTCTCTAAATAACATATGCAGTTCCACTCCAATAACCTTCGCGGTTTCACTCCAATAACTTTCGCAGTTTCACTTTAATTATCTTTTAGGTAGGCCCGATATAACACACATTGCGGTATGTTACTGAGAGTCTGCACGTAGAACTACATCTGGAGGCCAGATAGAAAAATTTTCCCAAAATTATTATTATCGCTAACTTTTTAAAAATGAAATCATACATTTTTTTTTCTTGATCAATAAATGAAGTGGTATTATTATAAATATTAAAGTTTAGGTGTTAGGCATTTTAAATACAAAGAAATTGTGTAGCATGTATGTAAATGTTCCTATTTCTAATTTTATTGTCCTCTTTTCCCAAAATATTGGACAATAGGCATTGTGGTTGAACAAAAAAAGATAAAAGCTTCAAAGTCTTTAATTTGATATAGGTGCATTTACATATAAGCACACAATTCTTATGTATTTACTAAACTAACCCGTAAACATTCATATTTACACATAACACTCAAATCTTTAATAAAAATTTTGATGAAGAGAACCTCTACCTATTTATCATAAAATCATTCAAATATGATCAAAACTAAATCATATAAATATATTTCAGAGATATGCAATTAACAAAGCATTCAAAGCAGTGATGGGTGAAGAAGCAGAAGCCAATGGTCAGTTCAATACATCAGCATTTGCATCAGGATCTCCATTCCCATCTCTTCCTTCCCAACCAGCTGAAGCTTCAGCTGACATTTATGTTGATGAACTGAGTGTCAATATTCCAACTGCTGATATTGTAATAAATGATAAAAAATGAAAATAAATAAATAAATATTGTTGTACCAAAATGAAAAAAAAAAAAAAAGAGAAATTAAATTAAGGGTGGAGAGAGTTGATTTTTCTGACTTAAAAATAAGATTATGGAAGGCAGTATTATTTAGTCTTCGGTGTTGAATGCAAGTGCAGTAAACATGAATTGTATTTCAAAATTGTTTTGTTTAACTCATTGTTATAATTGCTTAGACATTTTTAACAATCTTCTTTTGGAAAATTTACATTATACATACCACTCCATTCTTATGTATTTACTTATCTAATACCTAAACTTCAAGATATATATATAAAGATTGCAATAGGCTATGATACGAGCCCCCAACAAACCTCATGTGCCTAACCACTCGACTTAACCGCACATAGGCAGATTCGAATTCCCGACCCTCGGAAACTTAGAACTGACGTTGCAGATGCCAACCAAATAGTCGGATATCTCGACACAGACACAGATACACACACATTATTTATGCATCAAAAGATATTTTTCATATTAAGGGTTTGTTTGGGGCAGCTGCAGTTTGTTAAAAAGCAACTGTCAAGTTGCAGAAAAATAAATATAGTGGCTATTATAGTTATTATTATTATTATTATTTGAATAAATCAGACTGTAGCTAGAAAACTGCCATCACACCTAGCCAGAACCGGTAGGAAAACGTAAATTTCATTAAAAGAACTATCCAAATCTGCGTTGCTATGTCAAAACACAGTTTACCCAAATATACAAAACTGCGCACCGCCATCCCACCACTGCTCCAAACGGATCCTAAGTTTCTAAATTAAAAACATTGATACGTTTGATGTGATATAAAATATTTAGGTGGTATAAACATAAAGGATTAAATTTTGATGTTAATTATAAAAATGCATAAGAATTGGGTGGTATACATTTAAGTGTCCTTTTTCTTGTTTATTTAATGCAACAGAAGGCAGAAGTCAATTATATGAATAGCTGCTTTGTTTTGTTTGACTGGATAGCTTTTACCCAGCTTTTATCCACATATTGGCTTAAAAAAAGTTATTTTTGGACATCAATATAAAAATTTGACACAAAGCAACTTTAATAAAATTCTGTCTGTAAAAGTAGAAAAGCATTAAAGCAAACTAGCTTTTATTATTATTATTATTTTTTTTGAAATTAAATGATGTAATTGTAGACTAAATTTATGGTGTAATTGAATAATATATTCAGTTCTATCTTATTGAAAGAAATATTATAAGCCACAAAAAATTGAAATGAAATATAATAAAATAAACTTTTTAGAGATAATTCATAGAAAGTGTCTGATGAAGGAAAAAAATTTGGGTCCGGCGAGCGTACGCAGCGCTGCGTTCGGCAGCTAATGGGAGGTCGTCACATATGTGTAACTTTCTTGTAACCTATCTATAACCTCCAAATATAAGAATGTTACATGGAGGTTACAGACAGAATACAGAGAATATAAGGAGGTTACACGGAGGTTTCAGACACGTCATGAAGAGGTTACATGAGATAAAACACGAAAATACCCTCATTGTAACCTGCTGTAACCTCCTTGTAACCGGACTTGCCGGACGCAGCGCTGCGTACACTTACCGGACCCAAATTTTTTCCCTGATGAAGATGAGGGAGATATGGTCTACTAAATTCTATGTACTCCATCCCTAGACTCATGAAATGTGTGGAATGGATCTCATGTGCCTCATTAACTAAAGTTATAGCAATTGTACATATAGTTCCTATGCCTTTAAATCTACTGGAGGATCTGAACAAGCAAAAAGTCAATTGTGGGATGCCTCATGCTACCTATAGTCTACTAATTTGTTCCACATTTGGTTTTTGAATTTTTTTATCAATTATCAAGTCATTGCAAGTAACTCAATGTTAATTATTTTTGTAAATTGAAACCATATATTCGATGGCGGATACGATTATCATACGTGAAACATGAAATATTTACATGTCTGCTCGAATGTGTAGCATATTGATTAAATATAAATTGAGGAATTCTAAAATGACAAATTTGAGTATTCTATGTCTCTATCTCTTTGATGTCATATTGAGGTTACTTTGATGGAGACTAAATCTTTTTTCTGTTTCAGTGATTTTTACACAAACTTTTATTCTTCTTTTAGTCAATCTAGGCAAAGTTAAGAAGCTTTTTGTCCTTGCCATCGGTTGGAGAGTCATTTCATGCTCTTAATTTGGGATCAAGAATATAAACAACAAAATATTTTCTGATTGGGACACAAATCTCATAAAAGTTATGTGTTTTTTAGTCACCAAACTTTTATCCCCCTCTCTCTATGCATGGTTCTAGTCGCACAAATAATATTTGCATAATGCAAGAGTAAGTGTCTGTTTGAGGCAGCTGCATGTGTTAAAAAGCTGTTATGCAGCAGCTGTGCGGAGGAAGCTGCTACGAGGAAGTTGTGCTAGGAAGCTGGAGACTGTGTTTCTGTTTGAGTTATACAACTGTGTTTTAGTTGTTTATGAAAAGAAAATATTTTTGCTTTTCGGTTATTGTGCTGTTTGCAAGATAATCATTCCAGACTTAATAACACGTACATTAAAATAAAAAATTATATTCAAAACTCTTAGGAGCTAATAAGTTCAAATATTTACGCCTAGAAATAACATCTCACTTAACAATGAGTAACACAACAATAATAAAAAAAAAATAAAACAATAATTAATATTATCAGAATATTAATTTTGAAACCACTGGCCACGGGTCCTTGACTGCCAAGTAAAAAAGATGTTACATTTAATTAAACAAATCGCATTTTCACGTCGTGCAACTTGTAAAAAACCGTGCCAAACTGGCCCTAAGATTGCTTGCATCAATGAACATTCACAATTTGTTCTAAATCATACCTATTTATTTTAAAAAAAATCAGTTACTATCCTAAGAATTGAACTTCTATCGAAATCTCATTCGAAGCATTTTCTCAATTGTCATAATAGCATCATACAACATAATATTTCTTGTCAATTTTTGACATCATGATATACATGGTAGGCATGGTCTTTCACAAGACATGCAATAATTGTCAAACCAAAAAACATATTTATGTGGCAAGAATTTTATGTTGTACATATAGAAATTACATGAAAAGTAAAGTTGTTTCAAAATTTAGTTGTGTGAATTAAATTTCATTTGCATGCTTTAATAATTAATTATGATGTTGCATGCATGCATGCACCTCTTTTGGAGAGGCATGCTACCTCTCTATCTCAAAAAGGGGGAACTACAAGGAATGTAATGAAGAAACTATCTCATGTGCATGTCTCCAACCATCAAATGCATGGTTTGAACCATATCTATTTTAATTATTATTATGTCTATGACATTGATGAAATATTAAATTTTGTTCTTAAATTTTTTTGTTTATTATATATATATATATATATATATATATATATATATATATATATATATATATATATATATATATATATATATATATATAGAATAGTACAAATTAGTTTAATATAAATTAGAGCTAATGGACATTTAATTTTTAGACCTTGGCATGTGACTTTGGCTCAATTCTTACGGTCGGTGGGTCATGATGTGTAATGTTTATTGTAATAATTTGCACGCTTGCCAAGATAAATAGTTGATTAAGGGGGACATAATTTGAATTGTATTATTCTTATTGTGTTATATTAAAATGATTAAGGATGAATGAACTTTGTAACAAAGAGAGACTTGACACTTTGGTTATGATTGTCACTTTTTATAAAGAGATTCCAAAAGAGTAGCTGCTTTTTTCAATGTTTACTAAGTGTTTCAAAGATATGCCTAAGTAGACTTGTTTTCAAAGTTTCATCCATACTCTCTCTCTCTCTCTCTCTCTCTCTCTCTCTCTCTCTCTCTCTCTCTCTCTCTCTCTCTCTCTCTCTATATATATATATACACACACACACACACACACACACACACACACACACACACACACACACACACACACACACACACACACACACACACACACACACACACACACACACACACACACACATATCAATATTATTTTTTAGGGTATAATTTTTTTTAAGTATTTAATAAAAAAATATATCGAGAATTACTAATTTTTTTTAAGTATTTTAATATTTATATAGAGATATTATAAATTTCACGACGGGCAATATAAGTTGATTCCGCTTTAGGCATTTATGTACCTTTGAGATCTCACTTTGATTTTTTTTATAAAAATGAGTAAGTCATTAAGTATTTTATTTATTTAATTTACATTATGGAAAAGAGTAGGTTTGTAGAGAAAATATGTAGATATTTTGTTTCAATATATACCAATGGAGAGATCAAGCATAATGAATGAACTTGAGTTATGTTTTTGTGATAATTTAAATATTAAAAAAATATAAAACTTTTATGTTAAATTGGGATCAAAATTAAAATTATTTAAAGATATATACAAAGCATATCATCAAGCAGATTCTATGAAATAATTGTTTCTAACTTGATGACATTTAAAATATGATATATTTAAATAAATCTAAATAATTTAGTAATTATATGTGTTTTAAATCATTTTTGAAAAGGTTTATTTAATTTTTATTGTGAGGTATAATTAAAAATTTATATGGTTTTCATACAAATTTATGTTTTCTTAAATTAATGAATATTCTTAATGTTAATAAATTTTTATCTAATTTAATTAGGGTAATATAATCGTAAGGGTTACGAAATGGAAATATGAATTTATATGCCCCATAATATTAATATTATGAAAATTTGTTCGTTCTTTGTATTTTTTTAGAAAATATACCTACAAACTTCTTTTGGATCAAATTATCTGCAATTAGAGATAGCTAAATATTATTTTTTGAACCAAAGTACATAAAATAGGTTCGAATATCAATCAACCTTCATTTGAAGATGAACGAATTCTGGCTAATTTGGAGAAGGTTGAGCAACGTTTCAAAGATGGTTTAACCAAAGTACAAAGATGGTGCAATCTTTATTCCATTGTGAAGTGAAGATAATTCAAATTAAAAGATTTGATCATGATATGAAGATTGTTTGATATCACATGCTAAGATGTTCAATCATAGTTAGGCTATTAAATTTTATTTAAATATGACATCATTATACAATTTTATCTTACCTTCTTAATATTCATTAGTCATTTGAAAATTATTTATCTATAATTTGATTATGAATATCATCCCCAACTTGAATAGCCTCAAAGGTTAGGGTTTTAAATTTAGTTAAACATTCAATTTCTATTATATTTTACTAACAGGAGAGATGTGAATTGATTAAAAAAGAAAAAGATGATAATAATAATAATAATGATATTATTATTATTGTTATTATTATTATGAAAGCAAACAGGCAATACATTAATTAGTGTGGTATAATTAAATAAAATTTGAAGGTCAAACTTAATGATGTGAGGTTGTCCTCAAATTAGGTTCCATTCATCATATTAAGTTAAATAGTTATAGTCCCACTTTTAATGTAAAGAAATTAAAGTTTAAAAGATTTTAATGATTAGATTAAGCATCTAATCATATCTTGTTAATACCCTTAAGAGTGTTTTATAGTAACTTTTGGTCAACAGAAGATTTTTTTTTGAAACCGTTCTCACTTCAGCCAATATGCGGAGTCCAGAACAGAGACTAGTGCTTAATAATTAAAGAAACTATTATGACATTTTATAGTGTATATTTAAATAAAAATATACTTTTACTATAATAATAATACTCATAATCATGATTTTTTACATACTTTTAATTGCCATGCAGCTTTTAAAAATACATATTTTAAAGTAGTCCTAGTCAAATATTAATTATAAAAAATATATTAAAAATTCTTAATTTATGTACACAATGTGGTGTGATTCACGTTGTTGTCTGTAAGTTTGGACAGTAGACATAATATTTTCTCAGAGTTTTGAGGCCGATTTGATTGGAGATGAGCGATTAAAAAAAATGTTAATTGTTGGTAGGAATCCAATATTGATTATTGATAAATATTGAGTGATAACTAGTCAATAATATCACAAAGTCAGGAGATGACTCGATTTGATCATACGCTACATAAAAATAATGCATAAGGCTCGTTGATAACTGTGAATAACCCGAATAAAGCCGAACTCTTTTCGTAGTTTTTTTTATTTTTAATTTTCTTTTTTCTTCCTAAACTTCTCTTGCACAATTTCTGCCTCCTTTACCTTTGATTAAGCTCTCTCAAGCATTATTCTTGCCTTATTTGCTCAAGTGATCAACAAATGTGAAGGTATATCATATATATCCTCTTCTCCTACTAGCTTATTATAAAATTTTATTCTCGTGAAATTTATTTATTAACATGAAATTTATTCAATTTTTTTTCATAATTTTTTGTTAATCTGAACGTTAGATCTATCTGAAATTTGTTTAGTTGAACTTAGATGGAACGTTGTCTTACATGTTTAAACAAATTTGTGATTATGGGCTCAGCTTGTGATATGTTATCAACAAATTATCATTTGGTACGAATCTCGAGGCGATTAGCATAAGTTTTAGAGCATTTTTATCAAGAAGCATTCAAACTTAAAAATCTTCTAGAACTTTGATTTAAGAAAACTTGCAATCAAAACTAAACAGCTCGATGAGATGGACTCAACGACACCAAAATTAGCCCAATCTAAGTTAAATCATGAATGCCCCAATCAATCCATTAAATCCCTATTTGAAGCTTTTAGTGGTTATTTGGAGAGTCAATCACATTCCAAATTTAATGAGTTTATAATCAAATTGAGCATTTCAGTTGTGAGAATTATCTCTTTGGGCCATCAGATGGAATGCTGGAATCCTTAATTATTTGTAGGGAAGTTACTCCCATACTCTAAAATAAGGGGTCCTCTAGCTTGAGTTGGACTGGGAGAGAAGAAGTCAAATTCTAGAGCTGTGTTGGCTTGAAGACTCAACAAACATTTTCTACTCCCACAGTTGCCTACCACCACTGGCTGGCCACCGTCAACCACTGTTGGACGCACTCTGGTCACTGATGTTGATGAACCCTACAATGTAAGGATGCAAACCAAATTTGATGTAAGGTGGTGTAACAACGCACCTCGAAGTTGGTATAATGATGCACCCAAAGATTGTAACAATGCACCATGAAGAATGTGTAACGACACACCACAAGAATGGTGTAACGACACACCTTGAGAATGGTGTAATGACACACCCCAAATATAGTAAAATGATACACTCCAAAGATGGTGTAACGACGAACGGAGATGGTGTAACGACGCATCACGAAGATGGTATAATGACACACCCTGAATACGTTGTAACAAATCTCGAATACAATGTAACAATAAACCTAAAGACAGTGTAATAATGCACCCATAAGATAGTGTAACGATGCACCTTGAATGTAGTGTAATAACACAACCAGAAGACAGTGTAATGATGTACATCAAAGCTAGTGTATCAATGCACCTAACCCTAACATAGTATAATGCACCCCGAATAGGTGTAATGAAGCATCTCGAAGATGGTATAACAATGCTCCACGAATATGGTATAAGAATACACCCCAAAAATAACATACTGTCACACCCTTAAGACGGTGTAACAACACACTATGAGTATGATGTAACTCCTAGCAATAACTGCTCACAATTGTCGTACTTTGAATATGATGACCTTCTCTGAACTTTTGAAGTATTCTCCTCATAGCTCCCCACTATAATCTACAGTCTATGCGGCTCACAATTCATGCACTCCAAAATCTGGCCTCTGCCACCTATGAACATTATTACAACTCCCAGCTATGGCCTATGTGACCAATTACATCATGCGTAGCTTACAACTTATCTAGTTCTCAAATATGGCATTTATAGCTTACATACGTTATTACAGCTCTTTATTGCGGCCTATGTGACGAACTACGACTCACAACTCACACAACTCCCAACTTTGGACTTTATGGTTTATGAACGTCATTACGGTCGATCGTTATGGCCTGCGTGACCAACTACAGCCTAGGTGGCTAACAACTCACACAGCTTCCAACACCAGCACCTACAGCCCAACGGGCGTTATTACAACTCTCCGTTAAGGCTTATTTGACCAACTATGGTCTACATGGCTCACAGCTCATGCAGCTTCAATCTAGCCTTTGTGGCCCTCAAATTTTATTACAACTATCTAGTATGGCCTATGTGACCAACTATGACACGTGTGGCTCATAACTCATGCAGCACCTAACTCCCACCTCTGCGACTTAGCTCCCTATTATGGCCAATGTGGCCAATCGATAGTTCTGAAGCTACCGCCTACGACCTCCATGGCCAACTACTAAAGGTTTCAACTACGGCCTTTACGACAAGCTAACACGACAATCACTGTCTACATCATTCACGACATACTACTGCTTTTATAACAATTGCTACGACCTTCACAATATATTATAACTATTATTGTTGAACTATTGTTGTACATCAACATTATAATTCCATCTTTTATAATTTAAGAGGAGAGCGGGCTATGTATTTTCAATTCTTTATTAATTGTTTCAACTGGGCTATATCTCGTGTTTTTTCTCTTTCCACGTGTATGTCTGAAAAATACCTGCGTGGATCTAGATGAGACCTGATGGTAGCAGAGATCGGTTGAACATCTCATTCGACTGGACACCCCATCCAACCGACAGGCCACATTGCCAGATGAACCCAACAACGAAAAGGTTTCACACATATGAAAGTGTGACATATATATAAAAAATATTACGGACATATGAAAATGTGTCAGATACATGAAAATGCACAATTGAAGATAATAATATGGAACTTTAAACCCTTTTTTACAATTTTTGAACTTTTTTTCTTCTATCATCTATAAATAGGAGGACATTTTTCATATAAGGTAACTCATGCTATTTGAACTTTCCATAAATTTAAGTATTACTCTCCCTTTCTCTTAAAATAAGTTTTTTCAATATATAAAATGGGTTTGAGAGCTTGGGGAACACCGCTACTTTGCCCCTCTAGGGGCAATCGCTGTGTCACTCATTCTTTCTCTCTTTCTCTCTCTCTAGGTTTCTACTCTCTATTCCTTATGTATGATTTACATGATAGATTTGAAGTCAACACCAGTGTTTTTTATGAAAAAAAATCATGTTATATACTCCTACATTTATTTTATTTGTGGTGTGTTAGTTCTCTTACTACGCTAAAATGCTAATTTATTACTCGATCATCACAGATTTTCTGGCACACATCAGATTGAAATTTTATTGAATTGCATATTTTCTTAGCTTAGACCAGTTTCTGTAACTTTATATTTGTTTTAAGTTGGACTTTGATTTATCAAATGAAATTTCTTTTTTTTTTTTTTGTTTTAAATTTTTACCTCGAGTCAATTTTGTTGGAAGGTAGACATGTTTCAAATTATTTATATGCCTATACTACTGTTTTATTATAGTATTTTGAATGCAATTATGTTTATGTCTAGATTATTTTTGTATTATATAACTATAAATTTAGGAAATATATGTATAAATGTTTGTATCTATACATGTATCTGTATATATGTATTTGTTTATAGTCTCTATATATCTAGGATGTATGTTTAAGCCTTAAAAAGTACGTATTGAATGTTCATACATGCATGTATATGTATATATAATTATTTCGGATGATTGATATATATATCTCCGCTTTACTGGCCTTTTGGTTGCGGGGTTACTGTAAATCCTCTCAGGTCAGGGATTCAATCCCACTGTGGAGCGGGGGATCCGTCTGTTTAGGCACATGACGCTGGTCCTCATCATGGGACCCAAGCGAATGACAAACCGATATTTGAGTTCCTTTGGATTATCTATATATATTACATGAAAGGAGAACCTAAAGAGTAATATGCATGATCCAAACATGTAATCTCATGGTGGGAACTAACATTCTCAATCAGTATGTCACTAGTAATTATGAAGGAGATGAACTTTTCTTAGTTCTTTTCTTGTTTAAACGCACATGTAGGGGGTAGTCTTCTATATTAGCATATAACCATGTGCTCCCATAAGCACACGTTAGAAAAATAACAAGTTTTATATGGTAAAAATGGGGCACATTTTCTATCAAATATTCAATTGAAATAAATCCTAAGAAAAATTAACTTTCAACCTCTTTAGATATATTTATAGATAAGATAATGCGTGTGTGTACATATGAATAAAAGTGGTAGATATGTAAATATTTATTTATTGGGTGATATGATGTAAATGGTCTTTTATTAATTTGTTTGTTATTATTCCGGCATGGTACACTTCTCCATAAGATCAACGAGCTGCACTATGATTATGTCGCTCAAAATCGTGAGGTTATAAAGTAGGGGTATTTGTGAAATTACATTTTTAAATTTTTGCAAATTAAAAATTTTTATTAACATAACATATGTTGTATGTAATTAAAATGTATTAATTTTGCCATTATATTATATTATATATATATATATATATATATATATATATATATATATATATATATTGTTTAAAAGTGTTTATAGAGTTTGAAAATTTTATTGATTTTGTAGATTGAAAATGTGTCGGTGCTTATCTCGAGGAGATCTAATGGTCCAGAAGAAAAGAGAACAACGATTGAAGGCCCATTGAGAGAAGATCATGGAGATCAGTTATACAACCACTTGTGACCGTCCAAGTCAAAGCTAGCAAGACGAAAACTAAATGAGTCACAAAAGCGACCAAATAATAAAAATTCGAGCTATTTGGTCAGAAACGAAATAAAGAGATGTCATAGCCAACCAATATAAAAAAAACCTAACTAGAGAAAAGACCTACTCTCTCGACATCCGCAATCATACCGGGGAGGTCCAAAAGCTTTCCTTTCTATTATTAAGGGCTGTCAGTCAAAATAACTTAACCGAGCGCACAGTCCTGCCAACTCGAAGCCCATCAAGTTCAGTTGACCATTAATGCCAACAAAACCTAGTTGCCGAAGGAAGATGTGCTTAGTTGATCGAGCTGCAGAGTAGCCAAGAAATATACTCATTTATGTAAAATGCCTAGAATATCCTGCACAAACCCAATTAAAACATGACAAAAGTGTAACATCACATTATACTATCTCTTTTATAAATAGGAAAATCATTTTATGTACAAGAAATAACATATATGCAAAATTTGAGTAAAATAAGGTCGGAAAATGATAGCACAATTAATACAATTTACTATTCATTAAAGTTCTTGATTTGAACTTTGCCTCACCAATAAATCAAATAGGATTTATCAACTTTATTAAAGAGCGGTGCTATCGAGAAATTTATTAGCTCATTGAACTAGTCTTATAATAAGGCATCATTTTAGTTTGAATAAAATAATAAATAAATAATTATTTTAATAAGATTGATATGCCATCAACAAATTCTCATCTCCCATCACAAATAGAGGCAAGACACGGATCTTGAGACAATCTTTTGAGTAAAAAATATTCAAATCTTGATAAAAAGACATCTAGAGCTCCGATTTCAGCAAACTTATACACAAACTGACCGACTCGATGAGATAGACCTAATGATATCAAAATTAGTCCGATCAAAATCAAATCAAACAAAGATCAAGTCATTTAACCGCTCTTAAATGTTTTCCAGACATATTTAGAAGGTCAGACGAATGTTGAATCTAGCAAGCCTATAGTTAAACTGATTGTTTTGGCAAGACGAACCCAGGAAGCCCAATATTGTTCAATTCTGACATTATTAAAACACTCAAATGTCCATCAAACGTTGTCTGATCGAAGAAAGCTCTCTAGATCATCCGATCAAAGTTGTTCATTTTGCTGCATTAATTGTACCCATAACACCATAAATAATGCCTCACTCCTCTCATGAGGGCAGGGGGGTAAGCTTGAGGCTTGAGATAGAACTTGAAGCTTTGAGAATAACCTGAAATCCAAAGACCACTCCCGCTAAAGGTGATTGTCATCGATTGACATTAAGCATGCTAACTACCATCAATCATCGCTAACCACCGTTGACCACCGCAAATCATTGTCGACTATCATTTGTCGGCCTCCACTGATCGCCATTAGTTGTCGCCTACTTCTTACAATAAGTTCATTCGCATGTCGACGTTTTAATCAGAATACAAGTCTTGCCCTCATGAGAAACAAGAAGCCTCTGCAATCATAATCCCATAGTTGATTTTTACAACTGGGCTAAGCCTAGTGATTTTTTTCTTTTATGGGCTGTCCACGTAAAAACTTCAAGTGTCACTACTGATTGTTTTCTTTTATTTGAGTGTGTGTTGAAATCTCGTGCATTGTTAAGACGCTAATTCATTACTTTACCACCGTGAATTTTGTAGCACGTATCATGAATAAATAAATAAAACTTATGTTAAAAAAAAAAAAAATCCCTTAAAAGATAGGTTTCAACAATTGCGGGCACCATAATATGGCAAGTCATATAAATAGTATATAAAATTTTATATTTACATTGCATAACTTTCAAAATTATCACTCTCATTAGCCTTTTAAAAATAAAATATGAATATTCGTACCACGTGTTTATAGTACTTAAGCATAAAAAAGCTAAAATTATTCGAATAGTGAATTGCGACGACATTATGTGATGTTTCTCCCACATAAATTACTATAAAGCAATGTAGGGTGGTTGTGGGCGGCAAAAAAGAGAAGTGACCCCTTCACCTTTATCGTACCAAAATATCCTCCTTACAACAACCTTTGAAATAACTTATACATATATTTTGGGTGTTGCTTTAATGTATGCAATTGTAGTTTTATGTTTAATAATTGAGTGATATTGGGTTTTATTGGATTCATCTTGTTGAGACGTTCAATTTGACTATAAGTATGCCAGATTTGGAATCTTTTAATTATATTCCAAAAACTTCTAAAAGTGGTTTAACGGCTTTGATATGAGCTTGATTTGAGTCAGATTGAATCAATTTTTATTTCACTAGGCTTGTCTAGTTTAGTTGCCCAGTTTGACTATAAATTTGTTGAAATCAGAATTCTAGACGACTTGTAATAAATTTGAGCTGTTTTTGTTCAGAAATTACACTGAGATCTATGTCACGTGTTGAGATTCATGTCGGATGGCGAAAATCTATTAATGCAGTTTCAATGATATTTTGATTGATATACATGTAAATATGAATATGTTTAGGTGTTAGGCATTCAAATACATACTTAGCTGATTAAATTTTATTTTATTTTTGATGTTGAAATTTCTCGGTCAAGATATCATAATTTCGTACTCCCGAGTTCATTGGGTTTGTGGTTTGGTTTGTCACGAGTGAACGGAAGATACTTCATTAACATTCATGGGTTGTCTCCTCCGAAGTTTCTTCTCAAATTGGGCTGTGTTTTATAGTTTAAATTTAAGTTTTAATGATTTTTTAGGGTGCGTTTTATGTCATGTCTTTTTCGCTCATTTTGCATTTCAGCCATTGTCGTTTCCCGTGTGTGTTAAGTGTGCTTTTTATTCTCTTATGAGAAGTCAAACACTCCTTAGGGTACCTAAGTTTGAGTTGAGTTAGGTCAGGTTGCCCTGGGATTGGTTTACATTGGCTCGGGTTGACCCGAGTTAGATCGGGTTGACCCATGTTTGTTTTAGTTAGTTTGGCTTAATCCGAGTTAGGTCGGGTTAACCCAAGTTTGATTTAGGTTGATTTGGATTAAACTGAGTTCAAGTTTGATTTAAATTGGTTTGGATTAACTTGAGTTAGGTCGGGTTGACACAGTTTTAATTTAAGTTGATTTGGGTTAACCCGAGTTAGGTCGGGCTGCCTAGGTTTAATTTAAATTGATTTGAGTTAACCCGAATTAGTACGGGCGACACATGTTTAATTTAAGTTAATTTGGGTTGAACAGAGTTGGGTTGGGTTGACCCAGGTTTATCTAAGTTCAACTTGGTTGAGTCGATTCTATGTTGAGTTAGACTTGAGTTATGTTCGGGGTTTAGGATTGGAATTAGGTTGGTTTATGCCTAATTTGGGTAGACCCAAGTTGGATTTAGTGTTTGGTTAAGTTAGGTCCAATTTAGTTTATACCTAAATTAAGTATTAATTTAGGTCTAAGTTAGGATAGACCTATGACAAGTTTAAAATTTTGGATTAAGTTGGGTCAGTTCTATGTTGGGTTGTACCAAGGTATGTTTGAAATTTGAGTTTAGGTTGAGTTAGGCTTAGGTTAGGCTAGGCCTAGGTTAAGTTTAGAGTTCGAGTAGAGTTGCGTTAGGTCTAAGTTGGATTAGACCTGGGTTGAATCTAAATTTTATTTTGGTTTGAATTAGGTCTAGTTTGGGCTAGACCTATGTTAAGTGTTAACTTTAAGATTTGAAACTTGAGTTAAGTTGGATTAGGTCTAACTTAAGTTAGACCTTGGTTAGATTAAGTTTAGAATTTGGTTGAATAAAATCTTGGTTGGGTAGACTTGAGTGGGATTGAGTTTAGTCGAGTTAGGTCTAAGTTAGTTAAACCTAAGTTATGTTTTAAGTTGGAGTCGAGTCAGGCCTAAGTTAGGTCAGACCTAAGTTAGAGCTTAAATTGGTTAACTAATGTGATTCTGTAATGATGAGAATAACCATCTTCGATTAGTTTATTGTTTTGATTAGGAGGTAGCTCTAAGGTTTTCTGAGTTGATTTTTATGTTTAATTTAAGTTTAGGAGACAATTTGGGCTAAAATGTAAAATTTGTAATTTTACAAATCTGCCCCAAATGCTCAAATTTTATTTTTTTAAAATTTCAGGGGTGAAAATTTTTGTTTTAGTGTTTAGAGTTGCTGCCCTAATTTTTCGTTTTAATTTTCATTTTAATTAATTTTTTTAATTTATATTTTAATTTTTATAAATATTTTTTAGAATAATTATAATTTTGGTGGAAAATTAAACATTTTTGTGTTATGGATGACCTTTGACTTTAGAAAAATCATAGAATATCCCTGATGACAGAGAGAATAATCACTAAAATTTTCGTACTTTTATTATTTATATTTAATTTTTAATAATTAAAATACCCTATAAGGTATTTAATTAATTAAAAATTAAATATATGCTAATTATTTTATTCTTTATTTTTATTATATTATCCTCTCTTCACTGAGTTCAGAGGTATTTTTCTTTTATTTTTGTTATTTATATTTTCAAAGTTGTGAATTTCTGAAGTTTGAATGTTTTTTTTGAATTTAATTAAATAAGAAAATCAGATTTTCCTACTTGATCCTACATGGTGCCGTGTCAGCCTTGTACGCGTCGAAGTTCCATTTGGCTCTCCTCCGTTGGTTGCGCTTTACATGCGAGTGCCGAGGTGGTCAGCGATTTTGTGCTCCGCTCGGCGCATTCAGCTACCTCAGCTCAATCTTTGTCGTCCGTTTTGAATACATAGAAAAAGATGACATATGTTCATCTTCCCCGAGGGATAGAGAACTGAGAAGCATTCATAATCAAACTCTAAGATCTCACTCTACATTCAACCAAATTACATAGGTTTTGATCCTATAACTTCATCTAAGTGAGACGAACCTATCTATATGGTTAAGTGGGCATGTATTATAGTTTTTCTTCACAAAAGACCAAACCGAGGGAAAAAATAGTGAGTTCAATTCATTACCTTATCCCAAGAGGTGGGGCCTCGATTGGGCTTGACAAAGAGGATCGTCCCGAGGTTGCGCAGCTCCTCCTTGCTCCAATTTGGATTGAAATTGGTTCTAGCTATGAGCTAGACTAAATGGAGCCAAGCCACAGATTGGTGTTAAACTAAGGTGGAGCTGCAAGAAGGCTCAATTTTGATTCGGGAAGTGAAGTTAGGTCTTTGTGAAGCTTTTGGGAGGGTTAAATTGAGGTTTTGGTGAGGTTGATGTCAAAGTCGTAAAACACCCTGAGTTTCAGTGGTGAAATTAGGACAATGGGATGGAGGGGAAGGCTTGGAAATGGTGGGGATGAGCTACTAGTTTATGTGGGAGCAAGTTTGGTGTTAAATGTAGAGGATTTTAGTGAGGTTTAATGGGCTTTGTCTTCTTTTAGAGCTCTCAAGATGAGGCTATATATAGTTGTGGGCAGCCGTGGGAGAGGCCATAGATGACTTGAGAAGCTCTTGTAGTTAGCTTGGGCAGAGGGATTTTAGAAGTGCTTGGGCATATGTAAAGTGATTTCTCCAATTTTGATGACTTGAGTATGGAGGATCCATTAGGGAAGAAGATGGCATGTCCAAAGTGTGTGGGGATTGAGGAAACTTTTGGTGTCGTAGCTAAGACCAGATTTGGTCTGGTATCAGCTTTCATTGAGTGGGACTTGGGTTGGTTTTACCAAGGTGCCAAGTGTTAGTATTTTGGTTAAGTGTGCAAGTTTGGTCCTTTAGTGTTTGGATTAGGCTAAATTAGTTTATTTTATCATTTTGTGTCATCCATTTGTCATGATGGGTCATTTGGGTTATTGGTTTGGTCTTGGGGTTATGGTTGACCCATGGGGAATGGTTCACGGGCTCTCCCATGATGGCTTGAGCTTTTGCCATGGCTTAGACTTTTGCCAAGGCTTGGGATTTTGTGATTATGCTATCCTTAGGTAATGAGGTTTAGCCCAAAAATATTAGGCTTAATGGTCTTTCACAATTAGCCAAACTAAATGATTATATTAATTGTAGAGGTTGTCCCCCTTAATTTAACTTTGATTTTTTTAGGTGCTTTTGGCCCTAACATTTTGAATTGATTTTGATTTTTTTATGAGTATAGTTTTTCACTAATTGACTTGGTGAATTTTGGTGATTTCAATTTTTAGGTTTAAGTTGATGTGTTTAGGGTTTGTGTCAACTTTATGGTGTTGGAAAAACGTTAGGTGAGACTAAAGTTTGACTTCTCACTCACCCCTCCCCTTTGGTTTGAATTTTTATGTTTGTAATTTTAGTTTAAGGCCATCAAAATTGAAGGGTGAACCCTTCTCTGACCTAGAGCTAGCGTCATGTCCAATAAGCTTCATCTAAATCAAGAGGGTGTTGTGGTGGTCAACAGGTCATCATAAATATTCCTAGGATTCTAGGCTAAATTTGGGTTGCCTAAGGTATCCTCCACCTATAGGAATTCAACTTGGGCTTTTATTAGTCTAAAACCTATCCATCTCAACCAATAGTTGAGTATTTGAGTCTGACCTCATGTGTAGATTGGCTTGAAGTTCAATATCGGTGAGTTCCATCTCTAGTCATCTAAGGTCATTGGGAAACCCCAAGGCTAGATCCTAGGCTTCTACAGAGATAAAATAGGTCCTCTCTAAATTGAGGTCAATAATTTTTTAGAATACTCTTCGATTTAATAATGATACTTATATTATTGACTACCATAACTTAGTCAAAGGTCTGTTTCCTAAAAATTAGACTAACTCTCTCCTCCATATATTATATCTCTTATTGTAACTGTTTTAATATCTTCTTATTTGAAGACAACCTTAATAAGTTTAATTTTTCTGCAAATGGTCATGTATGGATTAAATGTGACTCTTCTACCATTGTTTATCAGCTTTGGAGATCCATGCCCAATATATTCATGATTTTCTAATGTACTTTTCAGCCATCATATTTTTTTATGACAATTATTTATGCTGATGATTATGATTCCAAGTGTAAGGAACTCTAAAATTTTATTTTCAATTTGGTTGATAATATCAATCAAATTTGACTTGTTATAGGATATTTAAATTGTATTTGCAAGTCTGAAGAGAAACGTGATGGTTTGTGTCCTATTCCTTGCAAGTTGTTGGATTTAAATAAATGCATACTTAACTAAAATCTTTTGGAGCTTACTAATAGTGGCCTTTCTTTCAATAACAATTTAAAAATCCTATAAGATGCTTACTTGGTAGAGTTTTTTGTAACGATCTGTGGATAAATGATTAATCTCTTTCACATTTTAAGGTTATGAAGACTCTTATCTCTAGTCCTTGTATTGATACTATCAAATAATTTTTTAATACCTCCAAGCTTCTTAATAATCTCAAGCATTTTACCAACATACTCGTTCCAAAGAGCCTATATGTTCAATCTCTTAATGATCATAGGCATATATCTTTAAGCAACATCATATGCAAAATTCAACTCTAAGATGTTGGTTAAAAGGCTTAAGAATCTACATTTTAATATTGTGTGACGTAATAAAGTAGGTTTCTTTATTGTTGATAATATCATTCTATATTAAGAGCCTTTATAAGGTTTCAGTTCCATTAACGCTTCCAATTTTTTATGCTCTAAAATAGATCTTAAAAAATTATTTGATAGTGCCAACAATCATTTTATTTATAATTGAATGAATAAAATAAATTTTTTTCATACATTTGTTTGTTGGATTAAAGCTTGTATTTTCTAAGCTCAATTATATCTAATCATTAATAAACACATAATAGATTTTGTTATTCTACTCTTAGGTTGAGAGAAGGATGTTCTCTATTATGTTATATCTTTACTATTATAATGGGTGATTTTTTTAGGCTTATGTAATTGAATTTTCAAAATTCTAATTTTATCGACATTATCGTCAAGAATGATTGCATTTATCATCTTATTTAATTTAATGATTTTCTGATTTTTTGGAAGGCCAATTATAATTTCATTAATTGATTATCCCAACCTTTTAACACTCTCTACTTGGCTATTGTCAACCCTAGTAAATTTACAATTTATTTTTTGAAAGTTGTGGATAATCTTGCTAGATAATAAATATTGTCATTCTTTATTTCTAACTTAATCATGTTCCATTAGAATATTTTGGACTTATTATTATTAATTTTTCTAAGTTTAAAACTTTTGAATGCCCTAAAATAATGGGTAATATTCAATATTGACTGAGTGGATGGGTACCAAAATTACTTCCATTTGTTGGCCTATTTCAACTTAGCAAATCAACCATTTGGAACTATCTTTATTACTAGTCCTCCATTATCCCTAAAGGCCTAAGAAACAAACTTTCATTTCTCAATAATAATTTTATTCATCAAAACAAGGTTAAAAAATTGCATACTATTGTTTGGAATGTTTCTGACAAGCCTAAGGATTATGATAATTTGAGTATCCCTAATCTTGATACTAATGATATTATGTGAAAAAATAATTATATTTGGAGGCATTAGAATACCAACTTTTATCTCTCAAATTGATGAACTAACTTCTTTACCTCACATAAAAATATATAACTTGTCCGTTTTTTGGAAAGCTTAGATGCAAATAGCTATTAGGGACAGGTGATGCCTCTCATTTCAAGTTAAGATAATATAAATAAGCTTTTTTATTATGATGCTTAGGTGAAGATCTTCTCTTTATTAAAGATATGTTAATTCTATGTTCTTCTAATTTAATTTTCCTCCTTATACTAAAGTATATGAAGTGATTGTGAATAACTGTTTATCGCTTCCTAACACTTCTTCTACTTTGGAGAATTGGACCCAACTCATTCTTAGCACACTAATCTGGAAAAAAATTAGAATGTTCGCTATTAATGGGGTAAAAATTTCTACAGTCATAAGTATATTTACTCATTTGTTCATGACAATCAACCGAAAGTGGAGGAGAGCAAATTTATTTGGTTTAACGATTATTCTATTGAGTAAGCATTCACAGTGTGAAAACTTTTTATTGAAGATTTAAAAATTCATGACACTCTATTACATAGAGAGTTGTCAGTTAACACTTGGTTGGTTTTTTGCACTTCTTACCTTAATAACTCTCTCACTTTTTTTTTAATATTGAAATTCTCTCAATCTCATCTTAAAATTTCCATCCATTATGATAACTTTTTTTTCTTTTTAACTGCAATACTTCTCAACCATCACTTGTTGATACTTACAATTGCAAAATAACCAATAAAATTTTATACCAGCTGTGTATGTCACTTCTCATTACATTCGGTTGAAAAAAAAAAAAGTTCAAAAGCTTCAAAAATAATTTACTAATGCTCACACTTTGATGCAAGAAATTCATTATACTTATAAAAAAAATGAAATGTTTGAAAATTAAGGGGGAAATCCCAATAAATATTGTTAGTCTCCACTTCAATTGATGTTTTCTTTTGCTGCTATATGGTTGCCATCTTTAGGTACATGATATCTTGCTATTTTGGCATACATATATACATTTTTGGTCATTCTTGTAGAGCTATGATGGAATCCAATATATGTAAATGGGGCTCAACTGGCTATCTAGTCATCACATGCTAATTGATGCTTCATTTTTTGTCTGATATAATTTTTGTGCTCTTATTATTATTTTTTTAAATTTTAGTAGTATATTGGTTATTTGTTGGGACCCTGTTATAGTGTTGATTCTAGGTCAAAAGATATTGTTTTCATCTACTATTCTTGTTTGTTTAATGGTACCTTTGTTGGGATCTTCTTAAATGAATTCCATATATATATATATATATATATATATATATATATATATATATATATATATATATATATAGAGAGAGAGAGAGAGAGAGAGAGAGAGAGAGAGAGAGAGAGAGAGAGAGAGAGAGAGAGAAATTGATATTACGTGGGGACACCCCACATGCAAATTGGTGATATTATGATGATAATACACCACAATACTACGAGAATACCACCAATCAGTTTCTAATTCACACATATCATCTGCACACAATATTTGTTCCTTCCAAGAATTGCAAATCTACCGTATACTTAAGAAAAAAAATAAAAGATTTCATTGCTATATAAAGAAAGATTAAAATTTGAAGGTTACATGTATAAATCAACAATAATGATGGCAAGTATCTGCTAATCACCCAATTTTAAAATTGCAAATGTTCGGTACAAACTGAATTTAAGTTGAATAAGATTTAATCGAATTTGTCAAATCGAGATGCTGTTAAATCCATGATCATGTTTGATTCAGTTAAGAGTAAATCCGATTAAATCTGTTAATTTAGGATTAATGTTAAAAGGGAGAGAAGCAATTAGTTGAAAGAATCTGGGCTTAGGTTGGTTCAACTATGGTTCAAACCGGTCCCATGGGCCCAGACGGTTCGTTATCTCATGACTCCCATTTCATCTGTCTCCATGAAAACAAACTATTACCAAAAATTATACATATAAACATCAACAGCCATGTCATAAGAGTATGCTGCAGTCCTTATCCACTGCCAAATTGCTGTGGCCCACCTCTCAAATTGGCAATAATGATGGCAGTCCAAAATGTGTAAAAAAAGAAAAAAGCTATTGAGTTACATGATGCAACAAGTCTCTCTTAAATAACCACAAATAACCACCCAATAACCAGCGAATAACTCATAATAACTCCGTGAATAACATTAAAATAAAACTACGATTGACAGGTTATTAGGAAGTTTTCAAAGCATTATTTGAACAATAACCTCCCAATAACCTCACAATACCCCGAATAACAGGTAAAAAATATAAAAGTGAAACAGCGGAGGTTATTGGGATATTATTAGGAGGTTATTCGCTGGTTATTCAAAATAATACCACAATAACCTCCTAATAATCTCCTGATAATCATGAAATATACCATCACAGAATTTATTAGCTAGTTGAGTGGTTATTTGCGCTATCCGTACGCAGCGCTGCATACATTGTCCGCATGGAATAATTTTCCCTTTCTTAACTAATTTGCAAGATAACAATCAAAACTACCATATATGCCTATTTTCTAAAGACAATATAACCATTTCTCATGTAAAATAGTCAAAAAAAAAAAAATAAATAAATAAAAACAAAATAAAAAATAAAAACAAAATAAAAAATAAAAAATCATGCATACCAATGCGTACCACATAATTTTTATATATTTACAAATCAAACAGCTAATCATTCTCATTTACACCTACAAGCATATTTGAGATTCTTAGCTTTGTTTTTTTATCAATGTCCTTGCGCATTCCAACACAAATTTTTCTATATAAAACTTATACCTTCACACTTAATCTCATGGTTCTAAGACATCACGTCAACAAAACCAAAAATAATAATAATAATAAAGACCTAGCCACATGCAGATGGGTGCATTACCCCAATCACCTCAAAACGCTACAAATAGCCACCGCCTCCCCTCCTCTTCTCCATTACTCTCTGCTTCTCAGCTTCATTCTTTCCACATGTTTTCTCTTCTCCTCTCCACTGCTTCAGCTAACATTCCTTTTCTCCCTTAGAAGTCATACAGAGAGGAGAGCAGAGGCTGAAGATGGAAAGAGAAGCGAAGGAGATGGCAAGCAGGAAGCAAAGCAGCAGTGGGGCAGCTGTGTCTCCATGTGCGGCTTGCAAGCTTCTGAGGCGGAGATGTGTGCAGGATTGCATATTTGCACCTTACTTCCCTGCGGATGAGCCACAGAAGTTTGCCACAGTGCACAAGGTCTTCGGCGCCAGTAATGTCAGCAAGCTCTTGCAGGTATCTTGCTCCATTCTCATACTCTGAAGAAATTTGAAGTAAGATTTTGAGCTCAATAAAAGAAAGAATTTACTATAAATTCATGGAGTTATAGGTGGAACTCTTCCAAAAGTAATGCTTATAGTGCCTACAAAGTTAAAAGCCACTTTCAACATATTTGATCATGTAAGGTGCTAAATACAAGCAAACAAATTTTAAGTACATGAGAAGTGAGTGGGCCAACAGCATATCATTTTATGATATGTAGTATAAGAATGATGTGAAATTTGTGTTGAATTATGAAATTCAAGAGTAAGAAATAAAATTGTATCAAATAGTTAAAATTCAGTTGAATCAAACTGCCAATTTTACTCCCACCTCATGCAAACTGAGTTGTATATTCCAGAAGAAAAGTGTGAAAATTGTCCTGATTCTTTATAGAGGGTCATCTTAATCCTATAGTCGATAAAGTGTCAATTTAGTCCGTAGACTCCTTTAATTGAGATATTTTAGCCCATTTTAATAGTCTTATTGACTAATTTGGTACTTTTATAAATTTTGAGACTAATATGACCTCATGTAAATTGTCCCACTCGACTCCATATTCGAGTCCCCCGAGAATCACTCTTTACAGTTAAAACCCTCACACTAAATATGTAACAAGAGTTCAATCCCTGGGTCTAAACAGCCTCATTGTCACATTCCACGACGAAGATGAAACATGAGTAAACAGAGAAAAACAGATTAAACAAGCTATCAACCTCACTAAAAACACTCCATTCCATTGCATCTAAGCAAAATCAAATCAACATAATGAAACAAATAACAAAACAAACAAAAACTGAACGAACAAAATGAGGGAGACAATGCAGTCAAAACACAAGTTTGAGCCATTTGTTCTTGTGAAATGTCCTGCAGGAGCTATCAGTGGGGCAGCGTAGCGACGCCGTGAGCAGTCTGGTTTACGAAGCAAATGCACGTGTGAGAGATCCCGTCTATGGTTGCGTTGCTTCCATCTCCTCGCTCCAGCGCCAGATTAACCTCCTACACGCACAACTTGCTCTCGCACAGGCTGAGATAGTCCACCTCCACCTTCAACATGCTGCCTTGTTCGCCTGTTCTTCCACCGTCGCCATGACTCCGCTCTGCAGTGATGCCACAGCCTCAGCTAACACATCACAGTCGGTAATTGAGAGCGGAAGCACTAATGAAAAAACACTCTTCAGCATTGAAATGCTCCTTGATCATCCCAATATTGGTCTCCCCATGTGGTCTTGTTAGCTATTTTCTTCCTTTGTCTGATATTTCTATGTTAGCTTCTCCAACTTATAAATATGTAGTAGAATAATTATGTCTTATGTAGTCCGTGGATTTCTCTAACCATTTATGGCATGTAAATTTCTGCTTGTTATTCCAATTTCAGAAGCCGTCACATGTGATTTTGTATCCATGTCTGTCACAAGATTAAATTTCAAGTCTCATATTTAGTAAGGCATGGAACTAAACTTGGTTTAAATAAATCGGAATGAAGAAAAATGATCATCAACATATGAATATTCATCGAATAACAACAGTGAAACTAAAGATTCTTCTCATAAAACCATGAAAGTCAAAGAACAAAAATAATGATGACAGGGTCAACAATAAAGCATAGGTTTATTCAAAGACCATGGAAAATTGGATTATAGAAAACAACAATCAAAATGGCTACGTTGAATGAGTTTGAGGCAATAAAGAAAGCACAGAAAAGAGTTTTAGTGTAGCATGAAGGAGAAAGATGTTTAGTAAAACTAGAAAATAAATAAATAAACCAACAAGTAATTATTTCAAAGAGCTTATAAAATTAATACCTATTTAAGACAATATAATGAAAAAATAGAATTAGAAGTCGAACCTGAACAATTAGAAAAGAGACTTATAATAATGATGCTGATGGCAGGCCATCTCAAATGAATAAAAAGTTTGACTAAAGCTTTATGCAAAAAATGGGGGAGATAAATACTAAAAACAGTATGAAATGCTTGAAAGAATAACAATATAGAAAAGGAAGGCTATAGTGCAGCAGCAGCGGCTGTAACCATCAGTATGAGAAATAAGTAACATATATGCTGCACTTTTTTGCACATCATAATGACTGACATAAAAACCTAACTGTTTAGGTCTACAAAGCTTCACTTAGTGCAGTGAACGTAGTCACAAAAGGAAAAAGCATCCTTATGGCCCTTTCAACCTTAAGATGTCGCATAGGTTAAACATGAAACAAAAGGGAATCTGCCAAAGCACAAAGGTTTAATTACGTGGAAGTTAATGAAAGCCTTCTAAAATAATTATTCTGTATATTTTAATTAGAATTTGATTTTACTTTTTCTGATTTTATTTTATTTTCTCAGTTTTTCCCCTGCATGTTGAGCGTTTTTCCTTTATATAAAGAGGCATTCAGTTGAGTTGCAATTTGAGAAAAAGAAAAACAATAAGATTATCACAGTTTTTTTCTCCAATTTCCCCTCTATTATCATGTGGCTGAAAAATCAAAGATCAGGTTTATTTTGTTCAAACTGCAAGTTCTTTGTTTTGCTGTGTAATTGTTTTTTGGTAAATTTACATAAATAGTACGCAATTCTTGTGTATTTACATATCTAAAACCTAAAGTTTTATGTTTACAATTATAACAATGGTGTCATATTCTTACGCATGAGAAGGTGTACTTTAATTTTTAAAAAAAATAATAATAATGGTAGCAATTTTAATGTGATGTTAGGGATTTGAGTCCTATGCATGTAAAGATGTGTTATGTAAATACATAAGAATTGTGGTGCGTACACCCCACCCACAACCCCCGGCGCACCGTCCCCACCTCCAACCCTTCCCCTTTTTTTCTTGGCTTAAATTTTTTCTACTTGTTTCTGGACTCCTTGGCAATAACAAACAAGTTGAAAGGGATATGTAGGCTCTAATGCGGTAATAGGTTCTTCTCCACTGGGCCAATGCTATAGAGTCACCAATTACGACTCAAACTTGTGTCAAAAACTACGCATGTGTTGAACTGTTTAAAACTACAACCACTAGTAATGTCAACAGGGTAGACTTGATGGAAATATACCATAGAAAGCTCAAACGTATTGCTCCCTTTCTCAAATTACACCTACAGAAAAATAAGTAAACGAGTATTTGAAGGAAATAGACTTACAATTGAGAGTAATGGTTAATGAAGAAGGCTCTCTCATGTGAGCAATAATGGAGCGAGAGGATGGCTGTGGGGAAACAATCGCCACCCAAGATCTTTATTAACCACTTTAATATCATATAATGTCCTGAAAATTTTGGTCTTTACAAACTTACATATATAATGATAATTTATTATTAATTGTATTTTTAATTCAATAATAATATTTATGAAAAAGTTTAAAAAGATAAAAACTTAAAACTTAAACTATCCCCCTTTTTTTTTGTTTCAACACCCCTTTCATTGCTTCCACTTATATATTAAGCACAAATTAGGCAGCTTTGTGTTCCACCCCCTAACAAAAGTTACTAAACATAGCCTTCCAAAAAAAAATGTACTTATTGTGGGATTAGGAATTCCACTAGAAGTATGACAAGAACAAAGTTTCATTCTAGCAGTAATGTTCGTGAAGGTTATCTTTTCAATATCTTAACATTGAAAACAAAATCACAAAGCAATAAACTTTGACGGGAACTCTAGATGGCTAGCTGATCTTGTGCATCGTAGAAGCATAGTGTTATCGAACTTGATTTTTGGGTTCAGCAGCATGAGGTGCTCCCAATGCTGCACTATAGTATTAGTATAGGTCAAATATATTGACTTCTTAGTCACGTTTGACATACATAAAACTCCTTCATTCTAAGGCTTCCGATTGTACGAATAGAAGTTCTCCAAAAAATTACTATAGTTCTCCATCACTAAACTATATGGGGTCAAGCTTCATTGAATTCTGTAGTGATTTTAGCGTTATACATAGTTTTTATTAAATTCCTCGATAACAGGGGTTTACTGGCGTAAGTTTATTTTTACCAGATGAAATACAAGACAAATGAAATTCTAGGTGCAAAGCAAAGTTCATGACAACAATATTAAGAACAATGATAATATTTTAATAAAAAAGTTAATAAATTTTTGCAACATTAAATAGACAAATTTTTTTTCAGTTCTTATGACTTGTGAACCAAAATTATTTTCACTACAACATCTGAAGATCAGTAATCTTTATCATTATTTTTTAAAACTAGATGAAAATCTACTAGAAAGAAGAAATGAAAATCTCCATTGAAGTGAAAGCTAGCCTTATATACATATATATAAACATAATCAGCACTTGTAGAAATGAAACGAGATATAAAATCGAGATTGTTGATTGTAAACAACTATAACTTCCGTTGTAGAAATAAAACCCCATCCTTTTAGACCAAAGAATAAGTAACCACTAAATTGAAATGAAGTATTTTTTAAAGTTAATTTGATTTAAAAATTTCAATGATGCGGGATGTGTGAATGGCATAATTTTTTACCTCCGCACCATGTTCTGAGATTTGAATCTCAACAAAACGGCAGCATGATGAAAATGAAATATGAAAAGCTCTTGCTGGTTTCTTATGCAGAATGAATTATGGCTAAAATAATGATAATGATATATCATTTATTTGAACTTAATAATTTTTAGATATGTCACGCAATGCCCAACATGCAATAATATTAAACTGTTCTTGGATAGAGAATCACGTTCTCTTCAAAACAAAAAATAAAAATAAAAACTGAAGTATAAAGAGTTTTTAGCACAAGAATTTTAGTGTTAGGAGCCGTCTTCATGAATTTGTAGTTGATTACTTCTTTATTTCATGTTCAAGAAAATTTACATATTTACTAAACTATAAACGGTTTTTCAAGCCCAAAACACATCTGAGTAAAAAGCTAAAGCAAATAAGTTAGATGATTACATAACTAATACAATATTAAATAATTATATATATGACTTGTACCAAAGTTTAGTAAAACACTAAGAATTCAAAGTGTACAATAAAACTAAGTAATCATGTATACTTAATTTCTGACTCCACAAATCTTTAACACCTTTAAAACTTGAATAAATTGAAATTCCATGCCTATAAAACTAAGCATTTCTTTTAGCATGGTAAAAACGAAAATTAAATTGGAAATAAGGAAGAGATCAGTAAATAGCAAAGTACCAAACTCAAACTCGGGATGCAGATAACCAGCCCAATTTTAACGAGTTTCCTAATCAAAATCAACCATCAGACGAATAGGATAAACTAAAAACATGAAATTGTAGAAGTTATTTATCACTCGTAATCAAAACAAATGCATCTCAATCCTATATAACCGTGAATCTTTTACCCTGAATTTTAAATAACTAAATAATCAGTAAACCATAAGATGCAAATAAAAGAAAAATATCCACCTTTAAGCAGCTCCTTCAAAACCTAAGCCGGGAACTTCTCCCCTGTGTTCCAACTCTTCTTGGAGAAATTGACGAAGTTTTTTCTTTCACTGATGGATCGCTATGAATCTTAGACTCATTGATGGATCAAACAAACAACTCTTAAGTACTGATCTTAATTCATCATTGATTGGGTTCAAAATAGTACTGTATTGGATAGTGAATTCAGAATCCAATTGTTAGCCTCTTGATTCTATAACATGATTTTGATGATTACAAAGTACATTATTGGACTGATGATTATTTTTCATTAAGCATTTGCAAGTAGTAGATACGCTATCAAGATGATGTACCTGAGGGCCAAAGGGCTGTCGTAGTAGATTAGAAAATGCGACTTTCATATTAAAAAATTATACTTCTTGAAATTTCACAAATCCCATGAATAAAAAAGCAAGAGAGTAAAGTAACCCCGCTACGTGCACCTTTGGAACTTCAGTACAGCAAGAAGATAGTTACTACTTTCTTAGGATAGGTGAGGAGGGCTACTTCAATGAGGAAAATGTCATAGGGTTGCCTTTGAAAGCGTCAGCGAAAGTTGTTGAAAGCCGAGATAAAAAGTGAAAGCCCTCAACCACCTCGGAGTGAGGCTGACCGAATCCATCCATCAACCCAAAAACGATACGAAGCTTTGATCAAGTGAGTAACATAGGCGAACCACTCAAGCTTTCCATGATGCTGACGGAGCAAAACTAATAAAAATTGAATGATTTTTTAAGTGAAATTAACTTTAGAAAATTATTTCGCTTAATCTTCTAACATCTTTTTAGAAAATTTATTTTAAAATATTTTTAAATTCAATACTTTATACCCATTATACAGAAGTATTTTTATTTAAATACAATAGTATAATCTTCATAAAAATAAAAAATATATTTGAAATGAGGTTAACAAGCTACGTGAAAATTTAACGACCTATGGCAAACTTATTGTAGGCATACATAAACTTGTGGAGTCACTCCACAAAAATACAAAAACATGGGGGCTTGAAAATATTCAGAACGGCCTCTACAAATTTTGGGAGTCTCTGCAAAGTTTATTGCAAGTGTTAATGTTGGTCATTAACCGCTTGAATTCAAATTTTGGCCAATTAATATGGGATTTTTTTAAGGTTTCTATGCTGGAAAAGTGTGAAATAATTTATTCTAACATTATCCTTCAATTTAGGTTCAAAGAATTGCAAAAGTAGAGCATTCAATATATATTTTATATTAAGATTTTAAAACTAAAGAGAGTTGGTTTTGGTAAATTCCATCTTAAGGAATTTCTAGAGCTCTCTTCCTTTTGCAACTTTTGAGAAATACAAGCTTGTTGTCAAGTTGAATCAAAAAAACAATTTAGCTTCTTGGTTCTTCCCAACATATTGCAAGAACCATAAATTATTTATTTTTTCTTTAAATTGTTGTTGTTCTTATATTGTGCTTTCGGTGTGGCCTGAAGTCACTTGGATTCACCAATTATGTTTGAAAACACTGCCCAAGAGGCATAGAAAGGTGATGAATTGTTTGTGGGTTAATTTTGAAGTGATGTTAAGGTTTACAACACAAATAGAGTCAACCAAAGTAAAATGTCTATCAACCTGAGAACAACAAAATTTACTTCAAATTTATAGTTTAGCAAAAATAAACAACTATGGCCTTGAAATGGAATAAAATTATTAGGTCAGAGGGTTTAGTTGAAATTTGAAAAGTTCTCAAATTTTGGAAAAAAAAATTAGATAATTTCTTTTATTTTTTAAAAGTGGCTAGAAAATGCAAAATCCTAGGCTAGGCCAACTTGACTAGTTTTAAGTTGGGCTTTAAAAATGACTTTAGAGTTATGGAAAAGTAAGGAAAACACATCTAGATGGTAAAGGTATGTTTTGAGAATTGATAAAGAGATTTTAAATATTTTGTAGCGAGTTTAAGACCAGCAAATAGGATTTAAAAGAAAACCAGGTCGGATACTATCACTATGTTGGCTGACAACCTTTATTGGATTTTATTTAGCTTCATATTTAATTTATATAGATTCATGCACTAATGTTGTAAAATTATGTTGTTAATATTAAGAAAATTTGTTATTATGGAGAATATATAAAAAAAGGGGGAAGAAAAGATTACATTAAGTGAAAGCCAACTCTCAAGTCAAGAAAAACATGTTTTTCTTCTTCTAAAATAATTAACAGACATTGCATCTTCAATCTTACCTCCTGTCACAAATCAACTGATAAGCAAGAATTAAAATTAAAATAGGGGAAGGTATCTTCTCCAATCATTAATTATAATATGAATTATTTTAATATAATGATTGATAAAATATGTATTTAAATGCTAGATACATACATTTCTAGGCAATTTGTCCTTTGATGATGAAGCAAAAGAAAAACAAAATTGATAATTATTTGGAAGAAAATGATTTCGATGACATATGGGAAGGAGAAACTCTAACTATACCTTCACGAAACTAAAAAACTTGTCACATCTAATAAGAGACAAACCTTCTACAAGCTTTTATAGCCATTCAATTTAGCATACTTTCATCACCATCTTTATTTAACAGCAAGTCAACAAATAAGGAAAAACAAACTGTTGGAATTTATGATTTTTCTCATTTCTTATATGTCGACTTATAGTTGAATTTTAAGATGGATAAAGCATACATATTAATAAAATGATGCGAAGATAGCCTACCTCACCTTCTCTGACACTATTCTGCCCTTACATGTAATCAATTTTAGTCATCTTTAATTACCAATTTACCATAGTAATTAGGCGGTAAAGTTATGAAATCCCCACCATCCAACCCACTTTGAATGGATGCCATTATTTCTTTCTTTATTTTTTCCCAAAAATAAGGTGGGTTTAAATAAGGAGATCTCATGTAATCAGAGTGGATTGAATAACTGAGATTTGACAATTTCACCCTTTAGATATCATGATAATTGGAGAAGATGGAACCTGTACATAACATGTCGGATAAGAAAAAAGTCATGATAATTGGAGAAGATTGGAACCTGCATGTCTGATAAAAAAAAAAAAAAAGTGCATTAAAATATAAGATATATTTTTGGTGGGAAACAATTTTTCTTTTTATTATCAATTATTTGATTAAATTTTGATAAGAGACATAATATGTTTATTATATGAAGAATCCGAATGAGGTGACAAAAGAATATGTTATTGAAAAAGATAATAACAGAAGATCCAATTTTGAAAGAAATGATTATAAGTCCGAAAGCTTGCCCAAAATTGTTGCTTCAAGAGGAATCATAAATTTTAGACCCCTAATAATAAAAAATATTTACTTATGCTAAGCCTAAGTGTATCAAACAGCATAAATAAATAAATAAAGTGTATCAAACATGACATTATAGTTGTGAAGTGTGAAATTTAATTTACTTAATATTTTTTAAAATTTTATCTTGATTTTTCACTATTAATGGCTACCATAAGATTATATTAGAGGCTACCATGAAATTCTAAATAGAAGCTATGATGAATTTACAAATAAAAGCTATCATAAAAGTCTATGATGGAGGTTTTATTAGTCTTCAATGATAATTGATAGTTAATGTCATTAAAATGAACACTACACTATATAAACTTATGTAATCATCATTTTATAGAGCATCCACGAGAAGAAGCAAATAAAGAAAGGAGAGAGAGAAAAAATAACAAATGTGCCATCCGAGAAAGGAAGGAAGAAGGCTTCGGAATGCTTGCAAGATGAGTTATTCAGCCTCTTAAAAAAAATCTAGTTATCATTTTTGTAATAGATGACTACATTTTCTTTTAATTAAATAAAAATAATATTTTAGTTTATATCTTTAATTTTATATGAAGTATAATTGTTCATGTATAACTATTGGAGCTTAGTAGATATCAGGACTCTAAGCAGCCGTGAACGTTTGTTTACTAAAGTCAAACCACATATATTTTGGTGGTTTGGTTCTTGATTTCTCTACTATAGTTATTTTTATCTTCATCATATTTGCCCTAAGGTTAAGGGCGCTCACTTTCTTATTCAAGTAAGGTCATAAAAAGTATAGTAGCCATGAAGTTTGAGACCGAACAATTTGATGGCTTAAAGAAATTTGGCCTTTGGAGAACAAAGATGTGTAGTGAAATTATCAAATAAGGGGTTGTAAAAGCACTCATGGGGCATAACAAAATACCTAAAATCATGACTGAATAAAATAAGATAAAGATGAATGAAAATCTTGATAGATGTCTGAGACTATGGCTCATTATTCTGGATATACAATTTATCCAGGGAGCACTAAGATGTATCATGATTTCAAGTTGATGTTTTGGTGTACTTGGTTAAAATGTGAGGTGAATGACTTTGTTTCGAGATGTGAGACATGTCTGATGGTGAAAGCAGAGCATCAGAGACCTAGTGGTTTGTTGTAACCTTAGCTTGAGTGGAAGGAGAAGGATGTCACTATGGATTTTGCTATGAGTTTTTTAAGGTCTATGCAAGGTCACGATGCAATATGGGTGGTGGTTGACCGGTCGACAAAGTCTACACATTTTCTTCCTATCAGACAAACAGATCGATTTAGTCGAGAAGTTGGCAAAATTATATATACGTGAGATTGTCAGACTATATGGGATACCAATGGTCATTATTTCTGATCGTGATGGCAGATTCACTTCTATATTTTGGAGAGGTATTCAGGAAGGTCTGAAGACTAAATTAAACTTCAGTACAGCTTTTCACCCGAAATAGATGGTCAGTCTGAGAGGATTATTCAGGTGTTAGAGGATCTATTGAGACTGTGCACTTGATCTTGGAGAGAGCTAGGAGGATCATATTCCCTTGACAAAATTTGCCTATAATAATAGCTTCTAGTCAAGTATTGGTGTGGCACCATATGAGGCATTATATGGAAGAGAATGCATGACACATTTATCTTGGACAAAGGTGTAAGAAAGAAGATAGATGAATTCTAAGTTGAGAGATGATGCCACCGAAAATAAAACTAATCAAAGATATATTGAAAGCAGCATAAGATAGACAAATGAAGTATTATGACCCAAAGCATCAGACGGTTGAACTTCAGGTGGGTGATTTTTTATTTTTGAATGAAAGGCGTGAGTAGATTTTGTAGAGTGGGTAAGTTGAATCCGAGATTCATTGGGTCTTTTGAGGTGATCGATAGGGTTGGTAATTCTGCTTATCATTATTACTATCTGATCAAATGTTAGATGTGCACGATGTGTTGCATGTATTTGTTTTAAGAAAGTGGATTTCTGATGTTGAGCATAGAGTTCCTGAGAATGAGGTTGGGATACTGCATAACTTGACCTATAGAGAGGAACCATAATGTATTTTGGCTTTAGATGTGAGATAATTGAGGAGCAAGCAGATCCACGTGGTTAAAGCTTAGTGGAAGCACATATCAGAAATGGAAGCCAGGTGGGAGAAAGAGGCTGACATGAGGTAATTTTATCTTGATAGACTGAATTAAATAAGATGAAATAAGATATGACTGAATAAAATAAGATAAAGATAAATGAAAATCTTGATAGACGTCTCAGAGTATGGCTCAAGTTAGAATCATTGTATCTAACCAAAAGTCTCTCTAATATAATTTACCAAAAGAAAGAACGTTGTTTACTTTGCATGCAAAAATTTATGCATATTAAAATATATAACTGAGTTTAGTTCTATAAATTGACATTTTGTGAAATATTAATGTGATTATTGATAATAAAGGCCAAATTTTGTAGTTATTTTGCTCTTTACCTCGGCTTACAAGCATTTTCAAGTTACCTATTATTTGATAGCGATGCACTAAATTTAGAGGATGTAAAAAATTCACTTCTATCAAAGAAGGTGATTTTCAAATACTCAAAAGAGCTGATAAATTAATTGAAGTCAGAAAGACATCTTATACGTAAGAGTACTTTTAAAATCATGACGGACGTCAATATCAAATAAATTAAAGAGAATTACTCATCTTTATTGAAAAAAAAGGAGACACGTGAAAGAAATAATTTACTTTAAAGAAGAGTTAACAAGAAGCACATAATGATAAAAAAAGAATAAGTTAGCTCTTGTAGTAGACTTTTCTAATTATGAAATTGATTATGCTTTTTTAATGTTCAAAGATAATAAATGTAAAGCATAATGAATTTTAGACTCAACTTTTTCCAATCAAACAGGTTATAATTTAAATATTCTTTTCATATATAAATCAAATTCTGATGAATATGTTTACAATGGAAATAGAACTATTAATAAGATTACAAGGTCTAGAACAATAAAGTTTAAATCATATGTAGGTGTAACTACATCAATGATTGGAGCTGTATTTATTAGAATTAAAGAAGAATAATATTTTTAAGTGCTTTTAGTGTTGTAGAATATAAATTCTCTGGTGATATTAACACCCTAAAAATCTGTAACTGTGCATTATTTATCTTTAAGACGAACAGAGTAATGGACTTTGTGTTATAGAATACATTGTCGCGTGCTAATGTGTTAAATTCAACAACTATAGTAGTCGCTCGTGAAAGCAAGAATGGAGCTATTACGAAAAATGAAACCACTGATGATTCAGGAAGAACATTACAGCATAACATTTCTATCAAATGAGGGCTTTCAAAAGATAGAAAGGAAGAACATTACAACCTAAAATTTATATCAAATGAGAACTTCCAAACGATAGATAGGCATTGCATATTAAGTAGAAATTTAAAATAAAAGAGTAGTAATAAGGCAAATTTTGACAATTTTGCTATTGACGGACTAAGTATTACAAAGAAGTAACTTATGACATAGAGGCAGAACACATAGATGTATTTCAAATATAATCATGAAGTTATTACATTCATAATTTAGATCAAGTTTCATAAATTACTTTGAATAAAATTTAATATTGATCTTCTATGAAGTCATAATTGGATATTACCAAAAAGACCTTAAATAGAGCCCACCAAATAATCCTAAAAGGATGCTACCATGAAACATAAATGGAGGCTGCCATAAAATTCTTCAAGGGAGGCTATAAAAATCTTCAATGGTGATTGATAACTAATATTAGAAGGTTGAACACTTCACAATAAGAGCCCATATTATCCTCACGTATAGAACAAGCAACAAAGCAAGGAAAGGAGGAAGAGATAAGAGGAATGTTATCCAAGAAAGAAAGAAAGAAATCTTTCAGGTGCTTTCAAGTGGAGTTCTTCAACTACTTCCAAAATAGAAAAAAATCCAATGCTCATCTTTGCAATGAGTGATTATATTTTTTTTAGTTAGTCAATGCTCATCTTTTGCAAGTGGAGTTATTCGACTACTTCCATTGTAAACACTGCCAATGTCGGGTCCCAAGCCCCGTATGTGAAAAGTAGAGGGTTGCGTTAGGTAGTCGAAAGCCAGCGTAAAATTAATCGAGAAAACATGACATGAATCCTTTTGATCATTGTGTAAATGTTAGGGTGTCCCCTAAAAACAACGTTTTTGATGTCCTAAATACAAAGAAAAATATACAAGGGCTGCCACATCAGCGCGTGGGTATAGTGTCAAATAAACAAGAGTTCCCACATTACAGACAAATGTAGGTAATGAAGTTAGTCCATGAAACTAATATTATGATAGAATCTTGAAATATAGGTACTCTCACAGGTAAATTAATTGAATTAGTTGATATTATGATTTATAAAAAGATAAATATATTATGTATTCAAGAAACTACATGGGTTCAAGAAAAGGATAAGGAGATTGATAGCCTGGGTTTTAAATTTAGTATTCAGATAAGAGTTGCACTAGAAATAATATAGGCGTAATTATAAATAAGAGTTTGAAAGATAATATTGTCAAAAATAATAGAATTGAAAATAGAATTATAACTCTTAAGATTATTGTTGATATTAAGATTTTTAATATTAAAAGTGTTTATGCTCCTCAAGTAGGTTTAACTATAGGTTCTAAAGAAAAATTTTGGAATGACATAGAATAATTAATACGAATGATACCTCTGGAAGAAAGAATTTTTATTAGAGGTGATTTAAATAGACATATCGGTAGAGTGGTAGAAGATTTTAAAAATATTCATGGCGACTACGATTTTGGAGAGTCATATTAGATTTTATTTTAATTTATGATTTTGTTATTGCTAATACTTTACTCAAGAAAATAGATGAACATATTATTACTTATAAAAATGAATCTAATCAAACACAAATTGATTATTTCCTTATGAAAAGAAGAGATCTTTAAGAATGTAATGATTATAAGGTCATTCCAAGTTAAAATTTAAGTATTCAACATCAATTATTAGTTCTAGATTTTAAGATTAAGAGTAGTAAAATAAAGAATAATATGACTCATTATCATATAATTAAATAGGAGCAACTAAAAAACATAAATAAAATAATTTTTATGAATAAACTTTATAATTTCAAGATTTGGGATGTTCATGAAGAAATAAATTTTATGTGGGAAAAAGTAACAAATACTATTAAACAAGTGGCAAAAAATGTATTTGAAGAATCAAAAGAAAAAAGTTTCTATAAATAAAAATAGTTGGTGGTGAAACAATAATGTATAAGGAAAGATAAATATAAAAAGTTATGTTATAAAAATTGGTTTAACCATAAAAACTTAAAGAATTAGAAAAAATATAAAATGACTCGTAGAGAGTCTAGGAGAATAATCTGTGACGCTAAAAATTATGTTTTTAATGATCTTTATAATAGATTAGATAGCAAAAAGGGTAAAAACAATATATTTATAAACTAGCCAAACAAAAAAAGAAAAGTAAAGATTTAACTCAAGTATATCAAGGATGAAAATCAAAAAATATTTTTCTTAGAAACTGCTCTTCTTGTCTGTTACATGATCTATGCTCAATGCACTATTTAGGATATTGAATTATAATTTATTAGTGAATCACACCCTAAGAGTTAGAGCGTAAGAAATGAGAGAGATAGATATTCAATATAAGTGGGTGAGTTATTTTGACAAATTTCCCAATAAAGTTTTTGAAAATATGATTGATCTCAGTTATCTTAAAATCGTTAATAATAATAAAGTATTTCATTTTTTCATCGCATTAGTAAAAAAGAAATTGATGAGGCTTTAAAGAAAGCCAAAGATGGATAGTTTGTAGAACATGATGATATTCCAATTGAAGTGTGAAAATATTTATGAGATTTGGGAATTTCTTGATTATTTTAAAAAGCAAAAAGATGCCCGTGAAGTGGCGGAAGAGTATTTTGGTCCCCATTTTAATAAAGAGGATGCACAAGAGTGTACAAATTATAGAGGAATTAAGTTGATGTGTCATATTTTAAAATTAAGAGAGAGGGTAATTGAACATAGGTTAAGCTGACAATCTACTATGGAAGCTATACATTTATTGAGAGATTTAATGGACAAGTACAGAGAGGATAAGGAAGATCTAAATATGATTTTTATTGATTTAGAAAAAGCTACGATAAAGTTCCAAGAGATATCCTTTGGAGAGTTATAGCGAAGAAAGTTTCAATATGTCTTATATTCAATTCATTAAAGATATGTATACTAGAGATGTTACTTGTGTTAGAATAAAATGAGGATTGACTAAATATTTTCCTATTTCAGTTGGATTATATTAGGGATTGGCTTTAAGCCCATACCTTTTTTGCTTTAGTTATGAATGCTCTTATTGGACATTTACAGGAGTATGTACCTTGGTGTATATTTTCCTATTACAAAGATTTCTCATAACCAGTTCGGATTTATGCCAGGCATATCTACTATGGAAGTTATACATTTATTGAGAGGTTTGATGGAGAAGTACAGAGAGGCTAAGGAGGATCTACATATGATTTTTATTGATTTAGAAAAAGCTACGATAAAGTTCCAAGAGATATCCTTTAGAGAATTATAGCAAGAAAGGTGTAGATATGTCTTATACTTAATTCATTAAAGATATGTATACTAGAGTTGTTACTTGTGTTCGAATAAAATGAGGATTGACCAAATATTTTCCTATTTCAGTTAGATTACATTAGGGATTTACTTTAAGCCCATATCTTTTTGCTTTAGTTTTGAATGCTCTTACCGGACATTCACAGGAGTATGTACCTTGGTGTATGTTTTTCGCTGATAATATCATTCTTGTGGATAAGACTAGAGAAAGATCTTAGGAAAAAATTAAACTACGGATGTCTACTTTGGAGTCTACAGGCCTTCGTTTGAGTAAAACTAAAACTGAATACATGGAATGTAATTTTAATAGTAGTAGATCTAGTGACAGAGTTGTAACTATTGGTGATCAAAGTTGTGAAGGCTTTAGATATCTCAGATCTATTGTTCAAAGTGATGGTGATATAGATGGAGATGTTATTACTAGAATTCAAGTTGGTTGGATGAAGTGGAAGAATGCTACGGGTCTATTGTGTGATAGAAAAGTACCGCTTAGACTGAAAGGAAAATTTTATAAGATTTTGGTGAGAACTGCAATGCTCTATGACGCAGAATGTTGCCCTTTAAAAGAGAAGCATAAAACTAAGTTAAGTGTGTCGAGATGAGAATGCTTAGGTGGATGAGTTGCTTTAAAATTAGAGACAAAATGTGAAATGAATATATCTGTGATAGGGTTGGTGTAGCTCCAATAGAGGACAAAATTAGATAAAGTCCTCTTAGATGGTTTGGTCACATTAAACATCGACCATCTAATAATCCAGTTATGAGAGTATATGTTTTAGATTCGACTTATGCTAAAAAAGACTGAGGTAGACCTAAAAGACTTGGGCATGTTGTATAAAAAAATATCTTAATTTATTAGAATTAAATAAAAATATGACACTCAATAGAACGCAAACGGAGAAAAAGGATTCAAGCAGCCAGCCCCACTTAGTGGGATAAAGGCTTGATTTTGTTGTTGTTGTTGTCAATGAAGTGGCGTCATCTATATTTTTAATTTTGTAAGAAATAAAATTCTTCGTACAACTCTTTCGACAATTAATGATTATTTAATCTTGATAAGGCTTTTAAACTAAACTTAAGTCAAACTTTTTTTTTTGTGTGTGCCTCTTAATCTCAGTTGTACAGTTTTTTTTTTCATCACATTTTCTCTTAGGTTTAACACTGCCGTTGCCGGTCCCAAGCCCGGATGTGAAAAGTGGAGGGTTGCGTTAGGTAGTCGACGATCGGCGTAAAACTTGTCGAAAAAAAAATCATGACATGAATTTCCTTTTGATCATTGTGTAAGAGCTAGGGCGTCCCACAGAAGCGACACGTTGTATGGCTTGAATACGGTGGAAAGTATGCTGAGGCCGCTACACGGCGCCGGGTGTAGTGTCAAGTAAGCGAGGGTTCCACATTACGGACGGATGCGGGTAAAGAAGTTAGTCCGTGATCTTAGTATTAGGATAGGATCCTGGAATATAGGTACTCTCGATAGTAAACTAATGGAATTGGTTGATATTATGATCCATAGAAAGATAAATATCACATGTATTCAAGAAACTAAATGGGTTGGAGAAAAAGCTAAGGAGATTGATAACTTAGGTTTTAAAGCTATGATATTCGGTAAGAGTCGATCTTAGAAATGGTGTAGGTGTAATTATAGATAAGAGTTTGAAAGATAATGTTGTCAAAATTAATAGAGTTGGAGATAGAATTATAGCGACTTAAGATTATTATTGATACTTAAGATTTTTAATATTATAAGTGTTTATCTTCCTCAAGTTGGTTTAGATATAGGCTACTAAAGATAAATTATGGAATGATCTAGAAAACTTAATACACTCGATACACTTGAAGAAAAAATTTTTATTGGAGGAGATTTAAATGGACGTATCGGTAGAGTGGTAGAAGATTTCAAAAATATTCATAGTGGCTACGGTTATGGAGCGATTAATGAAGAAGGTAGAGCGATTTTAGATTTTCTTTTAGCGTGTGATATGATTATTCTTAATACTTTATTCGAAAAGAGATGAGCATCTTATTACTTATAAGAATGGATCTAATAAAACACAAATTGATTATTTTCTTATGAGAAGAAGAGATCGTCGACGTAGGGATCCATATGTAAACAGAGTATCTATTTACATACGCTCGAATGACCCCTTCTCATAATAAGAATGTAAATAACCCTATTCCGGCCTGGTCCGGTCTGGAATGAACTTAGAATCTGATGATCGAGTCGATTCCATGATTCTAAGTTCATAACTCCAGATCCCTTCCATTTTGGGCGGAAAAGATCTACTAATTCTTTTATTCCGAGTTAGTAAAAGGGATCTTGAACTAAAAAATAGACCTAGAAGCTAAAAGAGGGTATCCGAGCAATTGCGAGAATTGGGTTCATTGATATTCCTGGTATAGTAGATCTTATCACACATACGAGTCATACTCGATTCGATGGAATTTTTTGATCTTAAGGGAGATCTTCTATAATTTTGCACGTGAGGGGTTATTTCTTGGTTTCGATAGGACTCCTTACGAGCGTTGTTTCTATCTACTATTATCTAATATCTAAAAAGAATCAAGTTATTAATGACTGGGCGAAACCAAGAAATATAGGCACGCTCGCCATCCACACCGGAATAGATAGAGTTTTCCGAAAAAACCTGCCAGTGGAGGAAGACCCTCTAGGGATAAGAGACATAGAGTTGAAGAGAGAGCCAAAAAAGGATCTTTCGTGTATAATCCTGCATAATCTCGAATGTTATCGGTTCCGGTACGTAGACCAAATGATACGATGCAAGCAAAAGTTCCTAGATTCATGGAGATATAGAACAACATATAAGTTATCATGCTTGCATATCCATCATTTGAGTCTCCAACAATTATTCCAATAATCACATATCCGATTTGATCGATGGACGAATATGCAAGCATACGTTTCATACTTGTTTGAGTAAGAGCAATGAGATTCCCCAATATCATGCTAAGAATAGCTAGGATTTCCAAAAGAAGATGCCATTTGGTTGATGAGAAAGAAAAAGGAATATCGAAAATTCGCGTGGCTGAAGCTGAAACAACTACTTTCGAAGTAACGAAATAAAGGCTGGAGTGGGAGAGTCGAGTCGAAAAGAGGATTCCTCACTTCTTTATCTCATTCAAAACCGTGCATGAGACTTTCACCTCGCACGGCTCTAAGTGATAAAAGAAAGAAGAACTACTCTTCTTTTCTTTCTTTTTTTGATTACCTTGATGAAAAGGGGTCGGGGAAAGCTTGAACCCAATTCCTACGGTGATGGATATAAGCGCGATTGGGATTCTCGGGAGTTATACATTTGTGTATTGATAAGACTATTCACTATTTCTTGAAGCTCGATCTCCCCCGGATAAACCATATAGCCAAGATAAACCATGAACCGAGAATAGAAGACCCACCCATGAGTAAATATTTCGTAGTAGCCTCATTAGGCACGTACGGACTCTCTTGGTATATCCGGATAATAGGTAGGAGCATAAGCTGAAACATTACGGAGCTACAAAGATAGTTATTAAATCGTTAGCACCACATAAAAACATTCCTCCTAGAGTAGTTGTTAATACGAATAACGAAACTATATTCTAGCCATTTCGTACATTCAATGTACTCTACGGATAGAGGAATACATAGAGTTGAACATAGTCAAAGAAGAAATTGAAAGATTTCGTTGCGTTGAAATTGTTCGTTTGGAAATTGACCGAAAAGCTCATTCCATCGGAAAAAGAGGGCCGTTATGCTCATTACTCAACTTGTTGAAGAGATGAAAGAGAACCAAGGTCTATCTTTTTGATCAGAGGTTGAATCGATCATCGGAAGAAGAATTAGGCCAAAAATTAGGATACATTCACGGGAAAATGAAACTTCCATGGAAGAGAAGCAAATGAAACTAAAAATTCTCGTAGAATCGAGAATGAAGTTTTCATTCTGTACATGCCAGATCATGAATTAGTAACTGCATCCAATCTACGAAAAAGTCCCAATTGTTTCGAACTCTCTCTTTTTGGAATGGGATATTTACAATCCCCATGGAATGAGATTGTAAGGATTGTAAGGTTATTCCAAGTGAGCACTTAAGTACCCAACATCGATTATTAGTTCTAGATTTTAAGATGAAGAGTTGTAAAATAAAGAATACTAGGATTCAACATCGTAGAATAAGATGGGGGCACCTAAAAGACACGAAATAAAATTTTTTTATGAGTAAAATTCAAGATTTAAATATTTGGGATGTTCGTGAAGACGCGAATATTATGTGGGAAAAATTAACTAATACTTATTAAACAAGTGACTAAAAGATGTACTTGGAGAATCAAAAGAAAAAGTTTCATAAATAAAAATAGTTGGTGGTGGAATAATAATGTGCAAGAAAAGATAAAATATAAGAAGTTGTCTTATAAAAATTGGTTTAAATGTAAAAGCGTAGAGAAGCTGGGAAAAATATAAAACGGCCGCAGTGAGTGTAAAAGAATAATACTGTGACGCTAAAAATTCTAGCTTTTAGTGATCTTTATAACATGTTAGATATTAAGGAAGGTGAAAAATATATGTATAAACTAGCCAAACAAAGAGAAAAGAAATGTAAAGATTTAACTCAAGTAAAATGTATTAAAGATGAAAATCGAAAAGTCTTTTCTTAGAAAAAGATATTCAACATAGGTGGGTGAGTTATTTTGATAAACTTTTTAACGATGATGCTTGAAAGTACGATTGACCTTAGTGATCTTAATATCGTTAATAATAATAAAACTTTTCATTTTTACCGTCGCATTAGTAAAAAAGAAGTTGATGAGGCTTTAAAGAAAACCAAGGGGAAAGTACGTAGGACCCGATGATATCCCGATTGAAGTGTGGAAATGTTTAGGTGATTTGGGGGTTTCCGGCTTACTAAACTTTTTAATATTATTTTAAAAACTAAAAGGATGCCTGAGGAGTGGAGAAAGAGCATTTTGGTCCCCATTTTTAAGAATAAAGGAGATGCACGAGAGTGTGCAAATTATAGAGGAATTAAATTGATGTGTCATACTTTAAAATTATGGGAGAGGGTAATTGAACATAGGTTAAGACGTATTACGAAGATTTCTCATAATCAATTTGGTTTTATGCGGGCAGAGTCTACCATGGAAGCTATATATTTATTGAGAGGTTTGATGGAGAAGTACGGAGATAATAAGGAGGATCTACATTTGATTTTTATTGATTTAGAAAAAGCTTACGATAAGGTTCCTAGAGATGTTCTTTGGAGAGTCCTTGAGAAGAAAGGTGTTGATATGACTTATATTCAAGTCATTAAAGATATGTATGCTTGAAGTCGTTACATGTGTTCGAACCGAAGGAGGATTGACCAAGTATTTTACTATTTCGTTGGTTTACATCAAGGATCGGCTTTAAGCCCATATCTTTTGCTTTATTTATGGATGGTCTTACTGGGCATTTACAAGAGGATGTACCTTGGTGTATGCTTTTTGCTGATGATATCCTCCTTGTGGATAAGACAAGCGAAAAAGTCCAGGAAAAACTTGAATTATGGAGGTCTACATTGGAGTCTAAAGGTCTTCGTTTGAGTAGAACTAAAACTGAATGCATGGAATGTAATTTTAGTAATAGTAGGTCTAGTGACAGCAGTGTAACTTTGGGTGATCAAATTATTAAAAGGTGTGAACGATTTAGATATCTCGGGTCCATTGTTCAAAGCGATGGTGATATAGATGGGGATGTTAATAGTAGAAATCGGGTTGGGTACTTGAAGTGGAGGAATGTGTCTGGCCTATTGTGTGATAGAAAAGTACCGCTTAGACTAAAAGGAAAATTTTATAAGATGGTGGTGAGACCTTCAATGCTCTATGGTGCTGAATGTTGGCCTTTAAAAGAGAAGCATAATGTTAAGTTAAGTGTTGCCGAGATGAGAATGATTAGGTGGATGAGTGGCTTTACACTTAGAGACAAAATGCGAAATGAATATATCCGTAAAAGGGTTGGAGTTGCACCATGTGACGGATAAAATTAGAGAGAGTCGCCTTAGATGGTTTGGTCACATTAGACGTCGACCACTGATGATCCGATTAGGAGAGTAGATGTTTTAAATACAACTTATGTTAAGAAAGGCGAGAGGCGGACCTAGGAAAACTTGGGCTTATTGCATAAAAAATGATCTTAATTTATTAGAATTAAACAAAAATTTGACACTAAATAGGACGCAATGGAGAAAAAGGATTCATGTAGCCGACCCCACTTAGTGGGATTAAGGCTTTGTTGTTGTTGTTTGTTGTTGTTGTATTTTCTCTTAGGTTGAGGGGACACTTTTCCAAAAAAACAGCAAGATTTTGAATTTTAAAATGATTCTCAAGGGAAAATTTTTCAAGTTATCATGACTCAAATTTTATCAATATTAATGTCTCCTGTAGGATTTGCTTTGAGAAGAGTGCAATACATAATCAAACAACTCTTATATTGTACTCATCTAAAAGTAAATCTAATGAGTAGAAGCACATCTTGACCAAATCTAAGTGCCCTAACGACCCAATACAAGCTTAATAACATTGAAAGTGATCCAGGATTGAGTCTAAATAAACTTGGATTAAACACTTGGAATGTAATCAGAAACTTTATTGTATTAATCAGAGGGTTAAACACTCGCTAGATTTAGTATGCTTATGATCAAATTAAGCAGCTCTAGGAGAGGAATTCAACAAGACTAAGATCATTTAATTTTTGGGTCATTATGGCACTTAAATATTGAGCAATATTTTGTTATTAAATGAATCAATACATTTTGTTAAGAGAGATCTTCCATTTTCATATTCAAAATCACCTAAACTCCGATTTCAGCAAATTTATAATTAACCTAAGCATCTCGACAATACAAGCTTAATAACATTGAAAGTGATCCAATATTGAGTCTAAATAAACTTGGATTAAACACTTGGAATGTAATCAGAAACTTTATTGCATTAATCAGAAGGTTAAACACTCGCTAAATTTAGTATGCTTATGATGAAATTGAGCAGCTCTAGGAGAGGAATTCAACAAGACCAAGATCATTTAATTTTTGGGTGTTAGGGCACTTAAATATTGAGCAATATTTTGTTATTAAATGAATCAATACAACTCATCCAATGGAGAACTTTGGAAAGTTGGCTAAGTTGATGTTTGGGATCCCTTTGATTTTTGTTTTTTTTTATTATGCTTTGTTTATGTTTTGATTCAAAATAAAATATGTTTGGTATGATTTTTAAAATGCTCAAAATAGCTTTTAGATGTTTTAAATACTTATAAAATTAAAAATAAAAACATGCAGAAAATACACTAAACAAACAAGTTATTAAAATAAAGGTAAAAGCAAAAACAACAAATAAAAACAAAAGTGATCCTAAACAAACCCTAAATTTACTAAAATGTTCCTCTAAAAATTGTTGCAGCCGATTATAGTTGTTATAGCCGCCAACTACAGTTGTCGTGGCACAAGTACCCAACTATAATTATTATAATCATCAATTACGGCTTTTGCAGCCAACTACGTTCGTTGTAGCCACCATTATTGAAAAAGGCGTTCGAAGCTTATGCCTCGAGGAGCGCATCGAACAGGCGCACACAAAAATAGCCTTGAGGCTTAAGCCTCAATATCACCAATGCAGCTTATGATTTTTTTGTTTGAGGCGTATATCTCGAGGCTCTATGCCTCATGGTGTTTGAGGCAGCTCTTTGATCAAATTATGCAAAATAAATATATCATATTATATTATATATATTTGATACAGTGTTTCAAAAAGGTTAAAATATAATTTAAGTATGATTACTTAATTATGCTTTTAGTTTATTCTTTTATTTTAAATTATACATGATTTTATATGAATTGATAGTAAGAAAAAAATTGTAATACATAAATAACATTTTAATAGTTGTAAATGAGATTGAATTGGATGAAAATAAATATGATAATTCTTTTGTAGATTATGAAAACAAAGATGAGTCCACTATGAATCTTGAATCTCAAGAAATAATTAAATTTTAAGTAAATGTTTGTCTAGAATCATACTTCAACCTTTTATTTATATAAATATTTAAGATTAAAATTTGTGATTCATGTCTTTATGATAATAAATTAAATCGACATAGCAAATTATTTACGCATATTTATGAATTATTGTTAAATTTGTGCTCTTTTTTTTTTCTTAAGGCTTAGGCTTCAGTTCGTCTTAAGGCTTACCTCTCACATCACTAAGGCAAAACGTTTTAGTTCCTGAGTTCACCTTTCTAAACTTTGAACTAGCCACCAACTATAGTTATTATAGCCCAACTATGATTGTTGTAGACAAACTACCACTCTATAGCTATGCTTGTCAATTTTTATAATCTCATATTTTTTCATCAGGAGAATAGTGAAGCTCTTACTTTCAATTTCCTAATGAATTATTTTAACTAACCAAGCCTTGCGATTTTTTCGCTTACTAGAGTTTTTACTTCATCTCTTGGATATATATACTCATAGTCAGTAGTATATATATTTAGGAAGATTTACATATATATCATTTAATTCATATGTATTTATATATATGTACATCAAATACGTGTCTGCAAGAATCTCGAGGAAATCCAACAAATAGAAAATACAAAGGAGTGCATCTAAGGAGGGCCCACATATGAGAGACTATGAGTCAAGAGATGGAATACCAAGTCTCATAGGTGGAAGACCCAATGTCCATACACGGAAGAGTAAAGGTCCAACATTAGAAGGCTAAGTGTTCATTATTAGAACACCCAAAGACCTGTCTGACTAGGTGCAACCTCTTAAGTCGGGGTTGAAGGTTGTCCGAACCGAAGACTAAAGTCTATTAAGCCGAGTAGGGGCATCGACCAGCTTCTCTTCATAACTCGATTCAAGGGAAGAATACAGAATCCCTAGTTATCTCACGGACGCCCTTGAGATTTCTCACTAGGGACATCGATTTGCCTCTCATCATAACTCGATTTAAGGGAAGAATACAACATCCCTAGTTACCTCATGGAAGCCCTTGAGATTTCTCACTAGAGGCCGAGAACTAGTCATCACATGGAGCATCCTCAAAGGATCAACTTGTCGAAAAGTAATCAATCTGTCGGATTATGTTGATTCACCCTCTGTCTGATAGCCCAGCATTGTTCTGCCAACTGGAATTCCTTATTCAGGGATCAATAGTTGGCAACTATATCAACATAGCCGATCGGCAAAACAAAGCCTATTGAGTCAAGTCTCGCCGACACGTAGACTATCAAGGGCTGACCGACAATCGGACGAACAAGTCTTGTCGAACCAGAACCGACTAATTTCAGCCAACCGAGTTATAAGGTGGCAGAATCGAGGGTCTATATATGTGAAATATCAAAAATATTATGTAACACATCCATTCAAGCTGGGACAAATATGTAACTTCATATATTATAACTCATTATTTTATAAATTGGGGAATCACTTCCTCAGAAAAGATTAATCAATAATTCAAATTACTTTTCATAATTGTACACCGCCTTTTGTGTGTGTGTGTGTCTCTCCTGTCTTAATGCACTGTTCCTTGGGTGTGATTCATGAACAAATCAGAAACAATATATGTTAGCATTCATGAGTTTGTATGAGTATAAATACAATAAAGAAAAAAGACAGAGTTATTTGATTCCGCTTTCAGACAAAGTATAAAGATAGATTCGTTCAACGCAGGAATATTATCTGAATTATTTCTACAGGAATATTACATAGATAAAAAAATGCAGCACATAATAAAAAAGCAAAAGATTAAAGCTAGATCAATGAGAGATTGACCTGTAAAGCTACAACGAAAGATACCAGGAAAGCTAGCTTCAAAAAGGAACTGAACAACGTAGCGGAGCCACTGCAGTGGGAGTGGTGATGGCCAAGCGAAGCTTTTCAAGAAGGGCGAAGAAGGTAAACACAGTGATCCAATCGGAGGTGAACGTGAAGTTTATCCGCCAATGATATTTGGAAGGCAATGAACGGCCCACTGACTTTACCGGTAAAGATAGGATCTCCGCTTCAGCCGACGAAAGATTTATCCACCTCTCCATGTCTCTCGGCAATATAAGATGGCTGATTCTCTCGGAGAGATTGCAGATAATGTAAGGATGAAGGAAGATTGATATACTCCCCTCCTTTTCTCCGATGAGTTCAGGTAGGCTTCTCTTGCCGGGAAGTATCTCTGGGCATATGTGGGATCATAACTAGGTTAAATATTTGCACGAAATTTGAAATTTTTTTTGATAAAAATAATATAAAATAAATAGTTTATGTTTTTTATTTTACTCTTCTTTTTTTACTCTTCTTAAAGAGTAAAGTGCAAAAATAATTTATAGAAATAATTTACTTGTGTAAAATAATTTTGATTTATGAATTACTTGTGTAAATTAATTCTTTAAATAATCAGTTATATATCATTTGCTGTTTTTAAATACTCAATGAATAATTAAATTAATGTAAATATTTGATAAATATACTTTATAAATAATTTGTTTTAAATTGATCAAAATTTACCTATGATCTCAATTTGAAGGATGATTCAAATAAAAAAAATAGAAAAAATGATTATTTTTATTTTAAGAAATTTTTTTTACTAAATATGGTCGAATGACTTTCATATTAATTATTTAAAATACCATTTCATAAGAAATTGTGATAAGTGATTGAATCTAAAGACAAAAAGGAAGAAAGTGCTACAGTTTTAATCTTTTATTCATGAATAGTTACAAATAATAAGATTAGCTATTTATAGGCAGGGACCTATCATGAATAATAAGATCAGCTATTTATAGGCAGGGATCTATCATGAATAAGTACACATAACCCAAACTTAACATTTAGGGCCCGTTTGGCGCAGCTTATAAGTGTGGTGACGTATTTTAAAACGCCGCATAATCGTTTGTTTCTCACGTTTTTGAAAACGATGTCTGCTGCGTTTGGTTTTTTACACTAAATGCAGAACGCGGGTCAACCCCGGCGGTCGACTCGCGTGCCGTGTTTCAGAATAAGTTGTTTATCTTGAAACGCTCAAACTTCCCCAAACAGACCCTTTGTGGATAGATGTTAAATTTGCTCCTAAGCTTTTGAAAATTAAATGTAAATAAAACTTTTGTGAAAATATCTGCAATTTGATCTTGAGTAGCTATATGTTGAACTATAATTATTTTTGCTATGATTTGATCTAAAATAAAGTGATGATTGATTTCTATGTGTTTGGTGTGGGCATGGATGATAGGGTTATTAGCCAGAGCAATAGCTAATGTGTTATCACAGAAAATAGTAGTACGAATGTCCATATATAGGTGAAATTCAGCTAGTAGTCTTTAAATCTATATGACATATGTTGTTGCCAAACAGAGCACATGGAACTTTGCCTCTGTAGAAGATTTGGCTATCGTTGTTTGTTTTTGGACTTTTCATGAAATCAAATTCACACCATACAATGTTCAATGACTTGATACAGATCTTCTAGTGATAGGATCCTCTGCCCAGTCTGAATCTGAATAACATCGAACTATAGAAGAGTTTTTGGTGAATCGAAGTTCATGAGTTGTAGTTCCTTTAAGATAACAGAGAATGTGTTCGATTTGTTGGAAGTCTTCAATTGTTGGTGAGTGCATTTGTTAACAGACCTTGTTGACAGCATAAGCTATGCTCGGTCTAGTGACCGTAAGATGCTCTAGCATGCCGTGAGTTGTCAATAGAGAGTGATATTTGAAAATGGTTGTTTTGTGCCTCTATTGCTAGTGGCCTTGGATGAACAAGGGTTGAGTAGCTCTTTACAAGTCTACATTCTAACTTTATTTAGCAATTCTAAAGCATACAAAGTTCGATTTAAATGATAGTCGGATTCCACGTTGTTATTTGCCCCATCTCCTTAATTTGAAACTTGCTATGAAGAATGTTGAATAAATCATGAATAAATTCATATTATTACCAGTTATTAGATCATCATCCAGATATATATATGAAAGTCAAGACCCCATCCTTTTGATATATTAGAAGAGATGCATATGCTTTGCTGGAATGGAAACCTCGTTGAATAAGATATGCCAAAAATGTTGAATACCACTCACAGAGTGACTGTTTTTTTTTTTTCTTTCACGAGGTGGCTGTTTCAGGCCATATATAGCTTTCCGTTAGTAACAGACATGATGCAGATTTTGTTGATCTTGAAAACTTTATGGTTGAGACATATAGACTACTCTTCTAAAGTTCCATGTAGAAATGCATTTGACACATTGAGTTGGAGTATATTCCAATTGTTTTGAATGGCCTTAGTCACAACTCTAATGTATAGTCATCTTAGCTACCGAACTAAATTCTCAAGTTAATTAATTCCATATTCTTGGTTGAACCCTTGAGCTACCATTCTGGCTTTGTATCTAGCAACAGTCCATCGGAATGCTCCTTAATTATATATGGTCACTTGCATCCTATTACCTTGCTGTTTGAAGGTGGAGAGACTAATTCCCAAGTCCCTTGTTGTTGGAGTGCAAGGAATTCTTGAGACATAGCTTCCCTCCACTGAGAATACTTGATTGCTTGACTGAAGCTAGTTCGTTCGGGTACTTCAGTGAGTTGAAGTTGCAAATAAAAAATTTGTTTGGGTTTCCACCTGCCTGTTTTCAGCTTGGTTTGCATCGGGTGTATGGAGGTAGGATTAGAAATTCTACCTGTTGTTGGAGATGCATTCCAATTGATAATTGGTGTTGTGAGGCAGTGTTTTGTTGAGATAAAGCAGGAAGAGGAGCGAAATTTATCTCAACATATCTCTGTGGAGATTTGAGAGGTCGGAAATGTTGTTCCTGTATGAAAGTGTCAATTTGAGGTAGTAGCTCATTGCTAGAGATGCCTTTTGGTGCAGTAATGGTGTAGATATTTGTTGCTTCAGTATGTAGAAGCTAAGTGGTTGTATGCATGAATTGGAAGTAGAGGTCTTGTTTGGTGCTGCCCGTGAGAAGTTGCTTACATATTTTGAGTTCCTTTATTTGATACCCAGTTGGATCGAATTAAATTGAGCAATTATTGTCCCGGGTGAAGTTATGTACACATATCAAGTTATGAGAAATGTGAGGAACATGTAAAAGTCTCTTAAGAAGAAACTTATAGTTTGGATTCAATAAGATTCCTTGAACATTGAGCTGAATAGGAAGACTCTCGCCATTCCAACCTCAACATAGTCATTCCCACTATATGATTGTGCTTGCTGAATATCGTTGTAGTTGGGTGTCATGTGTAACAAAGCTCTTGTATCAAGGATCCAACCAGTGGAGAGATCGGATTTCAGATCTACGGTGAGAGAACTTTGTGGTTGGGATTGGGATTTGGGGACATGCGATAAGTTGGATGCCAACAGAAGAAGGTGAGTGCCCTATCATTCTTCAGATTTGACAAACAATTGTAGATCTTGGGCAGCCGATGGAGGCAGAGATCGTCAACGAATCATGCCACCTTTGTTTTGGAAGTTGATACGGTCACGACCCTTGTTGGAAAACAAGGCTATACGAGCTAAGCTTCATTCCTTTGTTGTAGTTGTTGTTTAGGTGAATTTCCTCACTGCATAAAAGAGCATAAAGATCTTTCAAGGTAATGGGTTCAAGCCTTGTGCAAATAGTGGCTTTGAAAGAGTTATAGGAGGTGGGAAGATCATTTAAGATATAAATGATGATATCTTTAGGATCAACATGGAAACAAGAGACAACTATTTGATCTACCAAAGACATGATTTTAGTGAGATATTGGTACATGGAATTTGTTTTCATAGAGATTTTATGAAGCTCATTCTTGAGCTGCATGACACGAGATTGACTCCAAATAGCGGCGGTAATTTCAAGATTTAACACATGAGGTAAGATGGATGAAGATATAATGGAATAAAGAGTTGCAGCGAGGTTTTGATCAAAAAGTTTCCAGCTGTGGTGGGGGTTGTTAATCAAGTTATCATTAGTTAACGGAAAAGGGTAGATCGAGGTTCCATCAAGAAATGATTAACATTCATTAGCTTTAAACAATTTGTAGATCTCAGAATGCCAAATGAGAAAATTATATGTGGTTAATTGAGTTGTAACTAGATTTTTAATATTTTCCATAAGGAATTTAACAAGCAGGAGGTATAGTAGGAGAAGATGGCTGAAATGTGGTGGTATAGGTGGAAGAATTTGCGGAATCCATGGACAAGATCAAGAACAAACAGAAAAGTTTGATTCCAGAAACGAGCAATTCAGATGTTTTTTTGGTTTGAATCCAATAAATGCGAAGGAGGAGACGGATTCGAATGAAAGCAAACCAACTAATTCAAGTAGGGGAGAAGCATTCGGGTAATCGAGAGAGCTTGAAAATCAAGAAATTATTTCCAAGAACAGAATGAGAATGGAATATGCGAGAAATCCAAAAAAAGAGAAGGTAAGGTTAGAAAACAGAAATTTTGAAGGCAACAATCTAAGTGAGCTTGAAACTACTAAAGATGAGCTCTGATGCCATGATAGAATCCAAAGAGAGAAAGAAGAAGGTGCTACAGTTTTATCTTTCATTCATGAATAGTTACAAATAATAAGATCAGCTATTTATAAGCAAAGACCTATCAGAAAATAAGTACAAATAGGAAAAAAATGGCAGTGCTGAAAGTTAAGAATATGATGTTTCATGACAAAGAACAATATCCCAAAAAAAGGCATCACACTATGTTCAGCTAATTTTACATTAACATAAAAATTCCCAAATTTAAATAGATACAAACAAAGCCATCTCTGGCTTTCAGCTCATCTCCTTCCCTTTTCTTCTGCCATCCCCCACCTGCAATATATAATTCAAAATAACACTCATCAAATTAAGTTCGAAAAATTTACATATATGTCACAAAGTCTTTATTTATTTATTTTTTCCTTTTGTACTGAAAATTTGTTTTAGTTATGGATGGTCTTATTGGACATTTACAGGAGGATGTATCTTGGTGTATGCTTTTTGTTGATGATTCCTTCTTGTCGATAAGACGAGAGAAAAAGTTCAGGAAAAACTTGAATTGTGGAGGTTTACATTGGAGTATAAAGGCCTTCGTTTGAGTAGAATTGAAACTGAATACATGGAATGTAATTTTTGTAGTAGTAGCTCTAGTGACGGAAGTGTAACTTCAGGTGATCAAATTATTAAAATGTGTGATCGATTTAGATATCTCGGGTCTATTGTTCAAAGTGATGGTGATATGAATGGGGAATTCAAGTTGGTTGATTGAAGTGGAGGAGTGCTTCTTGCCTATTGTTTGATAGAAAAGTACCGCTTAGACTGAAAGAAAAATTTTATAAAATGGTGATGAGACTTGCAATGCTCTATGGCGTTGAATGTTGGTCTTTAAAAGAGAAGCATAAAACTAAGTTAAGCGTTGCCGAGATGAGAACGATTAGGTTAATGAGTAGCTTTACACTTAGAGACAAAACGTGAAATGAATATATCCGTGATAGGGTCGGTGTAGCTTCAAATGACAGACAAAATTTGAGAGAGTCGTCTTAGATGGTTTGGTCACATTAAATGTCGACCATCTGATGATCCGATTAAGAGAGTAGATATTTTATATCAAACTTATGTTAAGAAAGGCAGAGGGAGACCTAGGAAGACTTGGGCTTATTGTATAAAAAATGATTTTAATTTATTAGAATTAAATGAAAATATGACACAAAATAGGACTCAATTGAGAAAAATGATTCATGTAGCCGACCCACTTAGTGGGATAAAGGTTTTGTTATTGTTATTGTGGTTGTATGTTGTTGCACTCGAAGATTTTAATAAATAGTTATTCAGAACTTCACTGGATGTTTTCTTGTTCGAATAGTTTTAGCAATTTTGAGATCAAACTTTGGTTAAGACATCGTAGATTGCTTATTTTATTTAAAACATTAAAAATATAAATTAATTAAGTTAAATAAAATGAAATATTTAATTAAATGTTGAAGATTAACAATATATACAATTTACCAGGACATCCAATTTTGATTACAAATCTCACCTCGATCATACCTCGCAAAGCTCATCCCCAGATCGACACATCCTTATCATCGACAACAAGATCGCCATTGACGAACTCGCGATAAGCCGCAACAGGCCAAATGAAGCCTCGAAACAGCAGACCCGCAGCGAGCGGAACATCAATAATAATCTCCTTCATCGCCGGCTTCTTTTCATCTCGGATGGCAATCAAATAGCTCCTCCCAACCCATCCAATCCACCCTGCGATATACAGGAACAGCAATCCCGGCGTTATGAACTCCCCCCAATGCCTCTGATCGCCACTGACGATGAGATGGGGAAGACCATCGGAGCCGCAGAGGAGGCCGAACTTGCCGTAGTTGTCAAATCGGCGCTTGGTTTTTTCAATCGTGGCTTTGATGGCGAGTGCAGGAGCGGAGTCAGGTGCGTAGTTTTTAAGGGAGGATTCAAGTTTTTTGATGGATTGTTTTTCGCGCTTGGCGAACTGTTTGGATTCTTTGCAGGGGGTGAGGCCGGCGATGTCGGCTGAGGCGGGAGGAGGGGAGGGGAGGGAGGAGGACAGGAGGATGGAGGAGAGGGCTATGGCTGCGGGGAGGGCTTTCAGGGGTTGGAGGGAGGGTTGGGAATGATCGGATTCAGAGGAGCAGGAGATCGAAAGGCGAGATTTTTGGGAGAAAGATGGGATTTTGGGTTTGGAGCGGAGGGGTTTGGGGAGGGTGGGGGAGGTTATGGAAGTGAGGCTTGCCATCTTCGTCTTCTCCTTCTTCTTTCTCTTGATGTGATGAAGAAGATGGAGGGATGAGTGTGGGGATAAGGGAAATAAGGGCTTTTGGCAGTGGAGATAAGGTGGGGTTAGGGGAGGGTGAGGTGGAGGGAGGAGATTGGATGGGAGCTTATGGAATGGACTGAGGAGTGTGGAATGGGGAGGTGACATATTGATTGGGGATTAGTGGATGTGGTGGGTTTGGAGAGGATGGAGTTTTGATTTTTTTAGGGTTTATTTTATATTTTCTTATTAATGTTTTTATTGAACATTATGTGCATTTTGTTTTTCATAAGATTAATAATTTATTATACGTTATTTGCATTAATATTGATTATGAGTAATCTTGAATATTACTTATTTTAATGATAAAAATATTTTTCTATTTACATAGATAAAATAAATGAAAAGAAAATTATAACCACTTTCTATAGTTTAAAAGAAAATAAATAATTAAATATAATCCTTCATTATAAAAAGAAAATAAACAATTAAATATAATCCTACATTATAAAAATATTACTACATGCTTGAAAATTTATAGCAAATTTTTATATCTAACTTTACACAAAAAAAGTCCCATATAAACAATTAAATGGAGAGAACGCATGAGATGGCAATGATTTTAAATCTAAATTCAAAAAGAGAAAAAATAATGGCATCTAGTTTATGTGAAAAAGTCTACTCTTTAAATTGACATTAAAATTGTTTGCTCCTCTTTCTAAGAAGATTATATCACAAATATGAAAATACACTGCAAGCTCGATCTCTCATGATTGTTTTAAAAATTGTGAAGTGAAGGGGAAGATCAAATAAAGATGAGCGAACAATAATGATCAAGAGAGTTGGTCAGAAGATAGATCTACTGATTAGAAATATGGGATAAATATTAGGTGACAACAATCCAATTATATCAGTCGGCGATGATTAGATGATGATAGCATTTTTTAGATGATAGGAATCAGTTGGCATAGTACCTATAAGAGAAGAGTAGAGAGAATACAAGGTAATAGATCGTAATGATAATTATTGATTGATAATATCTTCTATATTTCTAATACAACCAAAATAATATATATAATGAGCTAGATATAATAACTTAATATTAATTTTGTTAATTATATGTTAGGCATAAATATAAGCAAACTAAATAAGTTGCAGAGCTTTGGGCAGCACGGTATCAAGCATGTGTTTCTAACACAAAGTCATCAGACCATCACAGTCGAGTGACATTGATCAGATGATAATGGTGGCTTGCAATAATCTCTAGAGTTCTTTAAACTTCTAATTAGGCTCTTTTCAATTTGAAAATTTAATCTCTTTCATAGTAAGAATGAGATTTTATCCATATCTTTTAAGAGTAACATTCAAGTTATTGTTGGTCAAAACTCTCAAAATATTTTTTGAACCCTAATATCTTTTATGATAACTTATTATTCAATTACCATTAAAGTGATTTAATAATCTTAAAATAGAAAATGACTTTAAGCTCATTAGATTTCTCTCTTCAAGTCTTTTGATTTGATAATATGCATGGATTGTTCAAATATCGTTTGACCCTTCAATTAATATCTTAATATTTTCAATCACATTTTAACTACTTGATTTGAGCTTATTTGAACTCTAGTTCTATATTTTGATGTCTTTGGGTTTGCATAATCAGAGTTTATATTTGACTATAAGTCTATTGAAATTAAATTTTGAATGATAATGAATTTACATTTGAAAACTTCAATTCTAATATTGATTGGGTGAATTTTTAAAATTTATAATTTGCCCGCTTATTTTTAGACATCAAAATTTATATCATCAAAAAATATATGTTATGACATCAAAAAAATTATGGCATAAAAAACTATAGTTTCAAAAATATTTCAAAGCATGATCATTTTCTAGCATCAATGTAGATATTCTCTTAAATCCATGAACTACATAAATACTGCAACTCTAATTTTCAGCTTTTCTTAAATTGGTGCATTAATTAGATAGAATATTATCAAAAGATTTTATTTTGAAATTGTTCAAATTTAGTTATAGAGGGTCAATCAAGCTCAAAAAAATTCCAAAATTAAGTCTAGTATAAAATAATTATTTCAGGAACTCCAAAAATGTTGTGATTCAAATATATGGGCTCCAATTTTGGGCGAATTATTCCATCTAAAGCACTTACGCAGCGCTGGGTGCGGATTTTAAGGGTACTTGGTGGGTATTAGGTATTGGATATTGGGTATTGGCTGTTAGGTGGGTATTGGATGGGTATTGGGAGGGTATTGGATGGGTATTGGGGGAGCTGCGTGCGAACTGCGTACGTTCTCCATATGGAATAATGGCTCCCAATTTTGGGTCAAAGTGTGTTAGGCCAATTGGTGCCACCGATATCAGCCCTCGCCCACGCAACTACAATAACCAACTTTTTCTAATGAACATGTTAAAATTGTTTTCTAATTAAATAGTGATATTTAATGATTGAGAAATTCAATTTTTTTTTTATATAATAAAAAAATTTAGATGATCTTTGTTTTATGAGGCTACAAAGCTTAAAAAAACATGCAACGTGTCTTAGAAATCAATGATTCAGAGGTTATTTGGTTAAAAGAATATAAAAATTAGGTGGATTTAAATATAATGTAGAATCGAAATATTTGAAATAATTTGTGGTTATTATTTGTTTGTAAAATGAATTTATAAGTTTGATTCTCATGCCAAACATGCTTGAAGTAAAATTATTATTATTTTTTGTTTTTTCACAAGAGAAAAGCGAGCTTGTGACAAACGAAAAAATGCTTCAAGATTCTTTGTGATTTTTTGCAGGTATATATCCTCTTTTTTATTGAATTTCTTAAATAAACATATTATTTAATGTTACTTCGATCAAAATACTTACATTCTAATGTATGTTAACATACAAACTTTTATGATCATACAAACCTCCAATATTCTTTAATTATAACCTACAATAACTATCATCATTCTCTCCCACAATTAAATTTTGACTTGTGTGACCATCCATTATTTCATATGCATCAGCATAAGATTCTAGTTTTGCTCTAGGTAAATAATGATGTTATATTGGCTCAACATAACTATTGACATATGATTAAAATAAATGTAATGACTAAAAAAAATAGAGATGTATAATTCACCAATTGTTAATAGTATTTAGTAGAATAATCAATAGTATATAAATTCATTGACATATGCCTAAAACTATAATAACAAAATAATATTCACTTTGATATGCCCATTTTGGTTATTATATATATATAGTTAGGATTTGACTAAACTATTAATTTGTGTGGTTGTTGTTATAACAATTTTAAGGACATTAAAACCCAAAAATCTATGTCAAAATCTTCTACAAATAATTTTAAACCTCCACATAAACAACTGTGATGTGTTTGTTGGTCTTTAATGCAAAAACTCTCAAACTTTATCATTTGTATTGCACGGAAGTATTTATTAATTGAGAGTTGACATACTATGCTCACACATAAAGCAAAATTATACTTCAATTCATGTCGAATTTTGAGTTTGACCAATGTTTCTCGCGCATTAATTTGAATAGATTATTTTGTGCTAAACAATTCTTGGCGATAGAGTGATGGGTGAATGTCTGTGTTTGCACAAGTATCTAACACAGAGAAAAGGGAACTATTGAAAAGGGAAAAAACTACGGGATATAGAACGGTTAAAGTAATTCACTGTATATGTCAGGATAGAGAGTTTTGTTATTCTCTCTAATTATGTTACAAAGTTTTGACTAAGTTATAAAAATCAAACAACAACCATCTAATAATAATGACTTGGCTACAACAATTTTTAGTGGTACTCAATGATGATCTCTGATAGTCGTGACTTTTTGATCTCTTCAAGAGTGTAAACTAAGCTTTTAGCTTTCTCACTTATTTTTCATTTTGAAAATGAGGTCTTATTTATAAAGTTTTGATACGAGTGTTTTTATAAATTTAGTCAAAATCTCGTAACACTCATAAGACCATTTCTATTGATTCATTGGATCATTAATGATTATTTTTAGCATTTAAGCGACTTAATGACATCCAAATTTAAGTGAACTTTAGCTTGTTATGTTCCTCTCTTCGATAAACCAAATTTGATTATAAGCATCATTTAACCTTTCAATTAATGTTTCAAAGCTTTCAATCATATTTCAAGTATTTTATCTGAGCTCATCAAACTCAAATTGAATTGCTTTTAGTGTCATTGGATTCGTATTATTGAGATGTTTGATTTGGCTATTGCAGCTTCAATAATTTTGAATTTATTTTATTTTTTATTTTTTGGTCAAACATACGTCAAGATTCATGCTTGATCAAGTGGATTTTTAGGTCACACATTATGGGTAATTTCACCAATTACTATGTGTGTGCTCAAAACAATTCATAATTTTTTTACTCTTCGTAATAATAACATAAAAATGATCTCAACTGTCACCTTTTATGTTTTTTATGCTTAATTAATTAGACAAAGAAATTTAATTATGTTTTAATTAATAACTGCAAACACTAACTTTAAAAAATTATAATAATAATTACACAAATTTTCCTCTACACAAATTATGCTACTATCACACTGAATTAATTTATGACTACAAAAATATTATTATTATTCGCTACATATATAGTCAAATAGACATCAACTTAGTCAAAGTTTATATATACATCGCTTGACTCGCCATTGAATCAAAACCAGAGCTAACAAATTGTCATCTCAGCAGACCACTCCTTATCCTTCCTACAATGTTCATCGATTTATGGCTTGATCGTAGCTGTGTAATAGCTTGTGAGTTCAGACACAATCATTAACGAATTCACCAACTAGTCTGCTCAGACAAAGTCAATCTAAAACACACCAGGACGTCTTACAAAACCACAAGACGTGCTACAATATAACATATTTTCATTTATTATCATCTTCTTCAAGTGCATTCAATCATATAATGTATTCACTGTCACCCCAAGTTTATAAGTTCAAGGTCAATTTTGAGACACATGACACAATTATGGATACCAAACCTATTTGCACGTTCATTGTATTCATTTAAACTGAAACTCCAAAAGATAAACATTTTTTTTTAAGAAAAATTGCATACAAAATAATATAAGTTGATCATATAATCACATAAATAAAGGAAGCTAAGTATAAATTTCATGCATCATACAAATAATATTAATGATGCAATAAATATTCATTTATCAAATTTACTCTTTTAAAATGCAAGTTAAAAAAAATACAATTGCATTTAAAAAAATAATTCATAATATAACTACACTTTGTTAAATATTATTATACAAAAAAACTTAAAAATATTTAGAAGATCCTTAAGATTTTTAAAAAATCATCATTATCTGCCCTGATAATAAATAATTAGAATAATTCACTTATTTGACAATTAGGAGGATCTAATTAAGGACTTGGGACTTTGCTGAACAAAAGAAAGTGGTTGTGACAATGAGTGGGAAAAATACTACAACCGGACATCGGCAAGTCTGGACAGCCAACCACCGGCTGCCACGTCGTCCGCTGATGAGGTGTATGGTGAAGTGGAGGCTAGTGGTTGGCTATCTGAACGTGTGGTTTCCGAATGCAATATTTTTTCCAATGAGTGAGGACATCGTGATTAGAAAATGCTTTAAATTTTGTGCTTAAGATCCAACAGTGCAAAAATTAACTAAACAGGAGTTAGGGCATAAATCGGTCCTGCTAACCATGATCCGAACGTTGGCCCATCCTAGATGAGAAATCAATTTTTAGAATCCAAGTTAACCCTGCAACTTATCGTTATTTACAGATAAACCCAGGAAAGTCGACCGTTCTGCATTGAAATTCAGTATTCCAGACAAGTCCGTTATTCCCTTGAAAGCCAGGGTCATTTTAGTCCTTAAATCTCGGATTCGACCGTTGCTACTAAAATAAAAAAGAGACATTTCAAATTCAAATTCAAATTCGACCGTTATCCATCCATTCATTATTCCTCATTTCTTCCATCTACTTACCGAAACCATCCCCCCTCTCTTCCCCCACAGAAAGAAAGCAAATCTTTCAGGAGAAAAGGGAGAACAAGATGATGACGACAACCGCAGCCATCTCTTCTCCTCTCAGAGAAACCAACGCCTCCGCCAAAGCTCCTCACCCTCTCCACCAAATCGCAGAGAACCCAACCCACAAGCTACTCCTCAAGCAATGGCTCAAAGAAGAAGAACTAATCTCCCGCCGCACCACCATTAAAGAAACCCAACTCGACTCCGTCCGCCGCGAAATCATCGCCCTCAGCTGTGCCTTCTTCTTATTCCACTCCCTTTCGCTCATCCTCCTCTTCTCTGCGGCAGCCCGGCAACCAGTCACGGCCTGCCGTCGCTCATGGATTCCCTGTCTCTGCTCCCTCCTCTGCTCCATGACCATTGTTTGGGCGATAAGATACAAAGCGGACACCGAAAGCCACCTCGAACAGCTTCTTGAAAGAGAAAAGGAGGATGGCCTGTTACTTGGAAAGTGTGTGGAAGAACTGAGGAGAAAGGGGGCGGGGTTTGATCTGTTGAAGGAGGTGGATGCGTTGAGAAGGGCGAAGAGCTTGAGGGTGGAGGCGAAGGGGAATGGGATTGGCGTGGCTAAGAGATGGTCGAAGAAAGATTTTGTTTTGATGTTCTTCTTTGCAGCAGCTTGTGGGGTTTTGGGATTGATAAGGTTTGTACTTTGTAGCTGTTATTAAATGATGGCTGCTTAGGAGTTCAGAGGGTTTTTGGGTCCATAAATTTCTGAGATTTTTGGGAATTCATAGCAGAATGTTTTGTTCTGCGGATTTCTAACTATTTCTTTGCTTTGAAGTTTATGTAATAAGTTATACTTAGGCTCTGTTTTCTCAGCAAATTTTAATAAAGATTGAACCTTGTTTTAATGTAATTCTCAAGCGTGTTTTTTCTCTCTCTCTCTCTCTTTTATTTCCTTCTGTTTGAATCTTATTAGCTCATTAGATCCCTTTTTTCTACACGATTTCCATCCGATCTTTGCTCTCCTTTAGTTATTCCAATCTCTGCATTACTCACTTTCCCCTGCTCTCCCCATGTTACTGTCGCCCTAGACCTTATTTTAGATAATAGAGTTATTTAATATTTAATGATTAAGACAATATTTGCATTGTGAATTTAAGATTATAATTGTGTTAATAAGTCCATTATAACAATATAAAGTACCATTAATCTATTAATCATGAATTTTGATTCATGTATTTCTTAATCAAAAGTCCTAAGATCAAATTCAAAGAGGGCGACTAAGTTGACATGACCGATAGACATAATAAGCTCGATCAAACAATTAAGCCCATGAGACATGACAAAGCATGTTATTTGCTCTTTTATGAGTAATGATAATTTACTGAGATTACACAATAAATAAATCTAATGGTGTCAGAATGACAAACTTAACACTAACCCTAAGTTAGATTGAAATAACCCCCATATTCCCTTAAGTATCAACTTAGGCTAACAAAGGCATTATCAAAGATTATCTACGACATAGAATATTGAGGGTCATCTCATGATTATGTTCTTGTAACATACAATAAGATGTATTTTTATCATCCAAACACTGTACAAAATCATCTAATGTACAAAATAAGTATTAATCATCCAAATATTGTACAAAGTTAAATTCTAGTGAATCAAAACTTTTTATTCTTTCCAACTCTTTATTACTTGGGTGTGTGAGTCCACCAACAAATCTTAATGTAACAATTATTTGGATTAAAAAAAATTTGTTATTCTATGCTCAAGAAATTTATGTTGATTTTTTGATTTGTTCAATGACAATCAATTCACTAAAGAGAGATACACCTGATGGTGTGCGAATGACAAACTCTATACTAAACCAACATCAAGTCTGATTAAATGATCTCACCTACTCTGTGTAGGCCTTGATTGGGTTGAACTTGGTGTTAGTGAATAATGATCTGACAAAGTGAAATAAATATTTAAAATATAATGCCCCACTTCAAGAGAAAAAAAGCTATAAAGATTAAATAGATATAATTGGAGATATTGAGGGTCATAATTTTTAAATTGTAATTTTTGTAATGTACAAGTCAATTCATCTATAAATAAAGCGGGTCATCAGATAAGTATGTATTAAACTTCCGAGCATTAATATGTAATTATAAAACTATCCATGTATTGTATTGTGGAATCATTGCCCCCGCACCCCCTACCCACGTAACTCCCCCCCCCCCCGATTGAACAGATGCTTCCGCTCCACTCAACTCGCGAGCTACACTAAGCTCGCTCACTCGCTCCGCTCTGTTGGCTCGCTTAATTTCGCTCCAACATGTCTCTTATCTGGTATATGAACCATACCTAACAAACATTTTACTTCTTTCTATTGTTTTTCTTGAGTGTGCGAGTCCATAAGCAAATCAGGATCCAAAAGCTATTTGAATTTTAAATTTTTGTTATTTCTGCTCAAGTAATTTATAATTTGCTCAAGAAATTTGTTCATGACAGAAATTTCATTTAAGTTCTCTGCTTTCACAATTCATGCAAACAAAAGTTATATGTTTTCACAGTATTATTATTATACTCAAATTTACGTTACTTTCACAATTTATTCTTATTACTGAAAAGAATATTCTTCTCTCAACATCTACCACATGAAAACAAAATTTGTTTTAATTCTGAAATTCTTAAAACAATATTCTTCATCACTTCCATCCTGCTGGTAATAAAAAGCCCCTTTAGCTTCTCAACTTTCCATGGAAAACCACTACTAACATTTTTATACATATAGACAACAACATCATTTTAATTTCAATGTTCATAGAATTAATAAGTACAATCATCAACTCTATACACACATTTAACAAACCAACTAATAGCAGTAAACAATCTCTTATCACCTCAAACCAAACAAAGCATAGAACAGACCATAAAAAACACTAAAAACAAATGAAAGACAAAAGCAGAGATCAATCATCTCTGCAACAAAACCCAACTTTCAAACATTCTGAGATCCCACCTTCTCATTTTCACAAGCAGGAGACCGAACAGCTCCAGGAGGGATCGTAGGCACGCCATAGATCTGTGCTCCGAAGCCGGTTTTCATTTCCTGCCTCCCTTTTGCTCGGCCCAGAAAATAGCAGCCGAAAGCAAGTAAGATGGAGAAGATGATCAGAGGGAGAGAGAGCACAATCACAAGACCCATTCACTCTTTCCTTCTGAAGCTATTGTTAGAAGAAGAAGGTTCAGAGAGAAGTTGGTTAACTGAATAATAAAAGAGCAGAGTCTGAAGCAAGGCTTACCTTTAGAGTGGGAGAGCTTTAAGTTTCTTAAATCAGGAAAATGAACTGTAAGCATGACCGTTGAGGTAACGTTCGAATTCATTTAAACTTTGTACTAGTCTCCGTTGGGGCATTTACATACATACCACACAATTTTGATGTATTTACATAACTATAACACCTAAATTTTATTTTTACATTTATATCTCTCAAAATCTTCCATATCGCATAAAAATATCACTATTTTAAAATTTAAAAAGTGGAAAACACCTTTTTATGCATTTTGGTGAGGTGACATGTATTAAAACGGAAGGGTAGGGGTTTGATTTATAAATATATTCGAATTGAGTGATATTTATGTTAAGTATTCCTTCTTTGTTTTATAAAACATAGAAATGTTGAGAAATCAAAAATATTTTGTGCTAAACTGGGTAGGCAAGTGGCAAGATAAACAAATGACACTCTCTGGCATCATTATTCGTGAAAAGTTTGTATTCGTTAAGTAGCTCGTATTCAATTTGTTCGCTAAGCAAACAAGCTGAAGGCAAATAATTTTTGTTATACTCGATATATGAATGAACGGAAAACGAGCTGATAAAAATTTGATAATCAATTAAAATCATTAATTAAAAAATATATTAAATTTTGTTTAAATGAATATTTTAACATATATAATAAAATTAAAATCTCACTCATACCCTTAACATCTAATGGTTACCTGACTAGGGATGCCAAAATGACTCCTTCATGAAAAACTCATGTTCCCTAAGCAAACGAGTCGTACAAGAACAATTTGTTTACGCTCGATATATTAACGAGCCAAACACCAACAACAGTAAGTTTTAACAAGTCAAACGTGATCGGTTTGTTTACACCCCTAGGCCATACTCTTATAAAAAATTAATATGATTTTAAAGACAATTATTAATTCACAAATACATTTACTATTTGGTATAAACGCAAATATTATTATAATGGGTTTTTGGAAAATTTAATTATTATTAAATTTTAAAGACAAGTATAGATTTTCTATAAACTATTTTCAAATAGGCAGTACTAATAGATTTTTGGAAAATTAAATTGAAATTTTTTTAACAAACAACAACAACAATAATAATATAAGAGAACTAAACATTATTTCCAAAATTTTATTTGGGTAAAATAATGACAAAAATATAGAATTATTTGAACAATTAGCTTTTAAGTTTACTTTAGAAATTATTCATGAGCTAAATTAAAGCTCCTTGAAAAATTGCTAATATAGTTTATTTGAATTAATGAAAAAATTTTAGAAAATTTCAATAAGTATTTACCTTATCATTTTCATGACCCCACTTTTCTATGATATTAACAATAGATTAAATCTTGCCCATTTACATATATGCCCCCAAATTTCTATTTATTTGCTTGCCTAGCCATTAATCTCTGCTTTCTATATTTATATGATCCAAAATTTCATTCATAGGTATGATGACATAATTGTAAACATTCAAATTAATTATTAGTTATGTAAATATATAAGAAATAAGTTAAAAATTTAAAGTTAATTTTCAATAAATCTATTAATGCAAAGTATAAAATTGATAAAAAAAAACAAATAATAAAGATAAGAGAATTTTAATATGCATCATAAGGAGTATAATGTCATAGTCCTATAGATGATTAAAAAAATGATGAAATTTGTGAGTCACCCAAAATGCCTATAAAGACAAATAACATTCTAAAACAAGTCTAATCAAATAACTTAAATAATAATGGAGGCGACTTGAATACTCTATATTTGACCAACTTTAAAATTCAAAATTTTATTATTGATTGGAATTTATTTCTTGGAATCATTAGTCTAATGCTTGGAATTTCAAATTTAAATAAAAGATATGATGACATTGCCAAGGGAAGACCAATTATGCTTCATATTAGGAAAAAAAAAAACTCTATATATATATATATATATATATATCAAGCATAGTTTTGAAGGTATATATTGAATGATCACTTATTCGTGAGATAATGGTGGTTGAGAGTGTTTTTGGAATATTACTTGCTCAAAATGCTTCACGAATAGTGTCAGGTGATAAAAATTTGTTGATGACATGGCACCATGCAAACTTAGTCGAAGAATTTCAGTCACGGGGTTCTAACATGACTTGTAGTCGTGATGTATTTATATTTTTGATATAAAATTTCATTTTCAGATACAAAATATTAAAATTCTTAATAATCAACTCTCTCCTCTCCTCTTCTCTCCTCTCCTCTCCTCTCTCCTTCAAATTGAGAATGAGAGCATATTTGACATTTTTCAGAGAAGTGATTTGATAAATTTAATCATGATCTCAAAACACTGTATGGCTCCACATTGATTTGATAAATGTAATCATAAACTCATGCGATCACATGATCAAATATATAGGGGGCCTCGGCTATGACCTCAAAGTGACAGACAAAGCTCTTAGATAGTTGGATAATTTCATTTATTATTATTATTATTATTATTATTATTACTACTACCATTATTATTATTAATATTATAATAGTTAGATCTCATCAGATTTGATCAACATATCGAATTGTTATGAGTATATATTGTTCTTCTAATCATTCCTTAAAAGAGCTCAAAATAACTACAAAAATTTGAAATAACTCAAAATAACTATATGTTTGTGTGTGTGTTGAATCCAAATATGTCCGGTAGACCGTACCTAACAACTATAGAGTGAAACCGAGAGAAAAATTTCGTGGGAGAGAATGAGAAAAGAAGAGAAAGAGATGGAGATGATGATTTTTCCCCTCGGGAGCGAAACGGGGTATTCCCAAGCTCGTAGAACTATCTTATTACATAAAAATAGAGCTTACAAGTGAGGGGAGCCCAAAAAACACCCTTTACATGAAATGACCCTCCTATTATAGATGTTAGAAGAATAAAAAAGTAAATTACAATATTATCCATGTTTTAAAATGTGGTAGTACATGATATTTTAGTCTTTTGTGTTGGTGGTCATATGGAGGGAAAAGCCCTCCATCGACATCCTTCATTCGGAGAGATCCTTCGTTCGAAGGGAAAAGTCTCTCTTTTGAGTCCGCCATCGAGGGAATAAGTCGGTCGAGTGTAACTAATTCGGTGGATGCATATTGCAAATACCTTCGAAATTCGAGCAGACCAATTTTAAAGACACAATATATTTGTAAAGAAGGTTAGGGAAAGAGAGTGGATGTTTTCTCTAAGCCTAATTCACAAATGAGCACCTCCCAAAGAATGAAAGAGATGTTATCGGAGAAAATAGATAGAGAGGGAGACCTTCCTAAATATATAGAGAGGCAAAATCAAATCGTGAGCCTTGAAGTACGAAATTTATTCACGATGCCTCCATAAAAATAAGGTGAGGATATCAAGATGTTAATAAATGGTCAAAGGTGTATATCAACCCTTTGACTTTGATCCTAACTTCAATCGCTTGTCAATCACGAGGGCTACCAACTGGATTAACTAAATGGACTACTTTGTGAAGCGAGCTAGTCTCGACTCCTGTGAAAACAAAATGTGGCACATCGATACTTGAAATTGTATAGACATGTCACTACTACATATCTATCAGGCAGATTAATTTCACGAGACCATCCAACAAGTCAATCTGCCTAATAATCTCGGTAGGCTTGCCGGATAGAAGTATTTTATTGACTACGCATTGTGACAGTGATAATGCATCATGTGCTTCCATAGAGATCCATTAGATATAGAATGAGCTAGGAGGTGGCACATACACATAAGTTGTGTTGATCGATGTCACTTCAGCAGATCAATCAGAGATGTTAATTTGACCCGCTACCCAATAAGGCTAGGAGGGCCAATTTACCCTATTGTTGGCCCATGATGGCCAATCATTAATAATATATATATATATATATATATATATATAGACACAAACATATGCTTATATATATAGTTTTTTTCTTTAGATTTTTAATATCCGATATTATTTTCCAAATAAGTTCATTAAAACATCACGAGATAAATAGAAACCCAAACAAAAGAACATGGAAACAGCCACATGGCCAGAACTCCACTCCTCCATCCTCAAACGATCTTAGTAACTCTCATCGCCGCCCGGATCGGCGGAATATTTACCGGAGAGTGAACGGAGCACGCTGCAGAATAGCTGAACGGAGCACGGTATCCGCAGCACGCCGCTGTGCTCGTAACCATACTCCTCCGCCGACCGCCGGAGCAGCTCTGTAAAGGCGGGACTGCAGAGAAGCTCCGCTTCAACGGCGAACAACTCCATCTCCTCCCCAACAAATACTGGCACGTGTCCCGGTGGAACAACCACTGACCGCCATCGTATCAAACGGCGGCGTCCGTCGTGTATCTTGCGCGCTTTCAGCCGTTCGTATCGCGTGATGTCCCAATGGTTTAGCAGCCGTTGGATTATGTTGCTCATTTCTGGCGCGCGAGATCTGAGGAGGATAGGGGAGAGAGGAGAGGAGATGTTGAGGAGGGAGGAGGGCTCAGGGGATTCTTTCATTCTTATATGATAACTTCTATTCTGATAAAAAAAATAAAAAATAAAAAATAAATTATTGAAAATGAGGGCTCGAATGTAACTATATATATATATATATATATATATATATATATATATATATATATATAGTATATTAGCAGCTAGGGGTGTAAACGAATCGAACACAAATGAACAGAGCTACTGTTCGTGTTTGAAATGTTCGAACACATAACTGTTCGTGTTTGGTTCGTTTAACAAACCAAACGAAAAAAAATTGTTTGTGTTTGTCTCATTTGCTTATCGAACGAATCAAACACGAACTTCCTAGCGAACGAACACGAACTGTTTGCGAACAACGAGCTTTTTTGACAGCCCTAGCTTTGATAGCATACTTCCTCAAAATAAAGCAAATTGATCACGTATTTCGTACACGTCAAGTAATCCATACTTCCTCAAAATAAAGCAAACCGAACAAGAATTTTAGGGTTTTGTTTAGGGTTTTATTTCAATATATAGTATAGTATATTAGTTATAATATTATAATATTTATATTAATATAATTAATACTATAATATTAATATTGTTATTAATAATTTATTATAGATTATAATTTATAGAGGTTTAATTATTTAAAATATGATAAAATTTTATAACATATAATTATTTTTAAAATAACATAAATTTTTTATATATAATTATTTTAAATTATTTTATATTTCGAATAATAACGAATCGAACACATCACTGTTCGTGTTTGGTTCGTTTAACAAACCGAACGAAAAAAATTGTTCGTGTTCGTCTCGTTTACTTATCGAACGAATCGAACGCGAACTTCTTGACAAACAGAACACGAACTGTTCGCGAACAACGAGCTTTTTTGACAGCCCTATTAGCAGCTAAAATGTTATTATTTATAAAATTTAAGGTGATATTTTTGAATTGTCAAATGGATGAATTATGCATGCCACATTCAAATCGTTGAGATTTTGATTAAAATGAAAAATATGGATTAGGGTTTTATCTTGGATGTTGATATTTGGGAGAGAATTTGAGAATGGATGAAAGAGGGTGCTAGATCTATAAATTGCAATGTTTTCGATTGTTATATTTGTTTTATTATTAATATTAATTTTAAGACTGATATGTCATCGATGAATTTCAACCACCTCACACAAATTTTGATGAATTGCATAAATTTAGACGTAAATTTTTTTAAGAAATGTTTAAATTTTAATTAAAATTCAAGAATTTTGTTTTCAGCAAACTTACAGTAGAACTGACCAGCTCGATGAGCTAGACCCAACAATATCAAAATTGGTCCAATCCGAGTTAAATCAAGCCCTTAAACCACTTTTTGGGAGCTTTTATTGTATAACTGGAAGGTCTAACGAATTTTAAATATAACAGGCATATAATCAAATTTAGCATCTCTGATTGAAAGAATCTCTCTGCTCCGTCCGATGGACGGTTTGAATTCCTGCCTTATTTGCATATAGGCCCCTCCCAAATTCTATAAATAGAGTCCCTCCCCTTCTTGAGAGAGGGGGGAGACCTTGAGCTTGAAAAAGACATAAGCTTGGAGGAGATGCTGAAGTTCAGAATCATTGATGCACTAGAGATCTAGTGAATTCCTCCCACTCTTCCAATTACTGTATAAAATATTTTCCTATAAATATAGAGCAAAAAATACGAATAAGGGGACCTCTCATGGACTCTTGCGACAGTGAATTCCAAACTTACTTTACTCTCTCTCAACTTTCTCTCCTTTATCCCCCTGCTTTAACTTTCAGAGCTTGATTCACAAATGACAAATTAAGATCCAAAAATTATAAAATTGATATTTTCATAGTTACTTTAGACACAATTATAGGTTATAAATAATAGATTTACAAAAAATATTATAGAAAATATTAATTCTTAATTTTGCATTAGATCCTCGAGATGTATATTGATCATCCAAATTTGATGATATGTGTCAATTTACAAATAAATTTTATCACGAAGAGTTTATAGATACACTAAAATTACACTTACAATTCAATTTGTCCATTTTAAATTTAAGCTCGTCATAATAATTTTTTTTAATCACTTTAAAACTTTTGATTTATGTCAAATATCAGTTAAAAAATAGAAAATCAGTCATTCAAAATCTGATCGATCATTTAGGGTCAGTTTGGGACAGCCTGTGCGTTTCAAGATAAGCAGCTTATCATAAAAAACGGCACGCGGGTCGACCACGGGGGTCGACACGCGGCCTGTGTTTAGTGTAAAAAACTCAAACGCGGTAGATAGCGTCTTCAAAACACGCGAACCAAATGGTTATACGGCGTTTTCAAAAAATATCACTGCACTTATAAGCTGCCCTAAATGGGCCCCTAATTTTGATGACAACAGCTAAATAGACAATTTCGACTATGAAAATTGTCATGAAAATATTAAAAAATAAAATTAAAAATAGTTTTCATGAGAGCTCGTTAATAACATATATTGAAATGAATATTATCACGGCCGATATAAAATATATGAATAATGATGTTAATATCATTCACAACAAGATTAAAAGAGATTTTCTTTTACCTTTATGATTTATTTTAAATAATTTCTTTTTCATTTCAATTAAATTATTTATATTATTATTATTATTTAAAATATTAAATTTTAATTATAATATATTTTTAATTAATTTTTAACTTCGTCTTCCCCCTCTTGAAGTTCTTGATTCACCTCTATAATAAGTCGTTATATTTGATGCAATTTCTATATTGTTTTTTTTTAATTGCGTTCCTTTTTTCAAATAAACGGCCAAAAAAACGTCATTAATAAATTAAAATTTAATAAAAAAAATTGAGTTTATTTTAACTCATTATTGTTCGATTATTCAGTGAAAATTACTGAAGGACACGTTGTAAAAATCCAAATTGAATAACCTCGAATTATACCAACCACTCGTTTTACAATTTTTTAAGGCCTCTTTGGGATTTTGGTGTTTTTTTTTTTGGAATATATTTATTTAATAATTTTTTTTTCAAATATTTTATTTTATTGTCTGAAAATAAATCAAACTTTTTATTAAAAAAAATAAATTTCATTTTTTTAATTATTTTAAATATTTTATAATTTTGTTATTGTTCGAACAAGATATGATTGATCAGATGATAAAATTTTATTTGGTTGAAACAAACGTTAATGTTAATAAAAAATTTTTCTTTGCTCTCAAATTATTTTAGTGAGAACGACATATTTTTCATAGAAGTGTAAGCTACGCAACATATAAATTAATTTATTTAATCTTTCAAAAATAATATATATATATATTTGTAGATCTCATAGAATATATTTATTTCCAATTTTTGGGCACTACTTCGTTAGTCAAATGTTGAATAAGAAAGGCCTGGGGGGACATGCATGCGCAATTCAACCCGTACTACTTAAAAGCAATAGATGCGAGAAAATCGACTTTCATGTCTTTTTGGGTGTGTTAGGGGCAGCTTATCCATTGTGTTTGCATTTTAAAAATGCATCGGAGATGATTGTTTAACGTGTTTTACATGCATATCCTAAAACGCCAGCAGTGTTGTTTTAATTAACGCGGCTGCAGGATCGACCTTGTGGCCCGCGTATTAATACTGCGATTGAATTTGTTTCCTCCCGTGCCCTTCCGTCTTCTTCCCTAGGATCCAGCCCTAAGCCTCCTCTCCGCTCTTGCGAGGACTACTTAGGCAATGGCTTCTCTTGTTGGATCGATGCACATGGTGTTGGTGGTCACTGCGGGTGGGTCCAGTGCTTCAATCGTGAGACACTCGGGAGTTCCATATGTGAAGAGGGACACATTCAAATGGATCCTAGAAAGATCAATATGTCTTTTGGAGGGGAAGGTTTGAAGTCGGTTATGGGGCGTAGTGAGGAGGAGGAACTGTCTAACTTTAAGAGCGGGTCACCTGTTCATACGTCTTTTACAACTTTGTCACCCAATGATGCCCGAGGTGATCTATTGATGAGGTAGCACGCCATATTTACAGCCTCTGCCCAGAAGCTTTTAGGAAGTCATGCATTCAATCTTCAGCATCTTGCCCTTTCAGTTAAGGATCTGTTTATCCTTTCTGCAACGCCATTCCACTGTGGCGTCTTGCACACTGAAAAAACGCCTTTGAATCTCATGCTCGTAAAACTTCTGAAACTGATTTGTGCACTCCATGTTATTATCAGATCTCAAATACTTGATCTTTCTGATAGTTTGGTTCTCCACCCCGCTTTCCACATCTTGAATTTGAAGAATCTTTTAGATTTCCTCTTCAAGAAATATGCCCAAACTTTCCTAGAGAAATCATCAATGAATGTAACATAATACAGAGATCCTCCCAATGAAGATTCCCCGGTAGGGCCCCATACATCAGAATGCACATGATCAAGAATCCCTTCAGTTTTGTGCTTTCCAATCATAAAACTTACTCTAGTCTGTTTTCCAATAACACAGAACTTAAAAAAATCGAGCTTGCAGCTTTTAACATCATGTTCACGAAGATGACCCGACGCATATGCCACAGCTTTGTATTATCATTATTAGACTCAACAGAATGAACTTCACCTACAACTGTATTCCCCACAAATTTGTAGATGTTATCTGCTGTTAACTTTCCTCTTATTATAGTCAATGCACCATTAACAATTCTGATAGTTTCCCTATCCTCATCTGCCTTAGAAATAAAACCATTTCTATGTAGAGTGCCCAAGGAAATCAAATTCTTCTTTAAATCTTGAATATATCTAACATCACATAATATTCTAACAGTGTCATCAAACATGTTAATTTTGGCTTCGCCAATGCCAATAATATTGTAGCATCTTTCATCATCAAAATATATTGAACCAGAATTAGATAACATGTATGAAGTAAACAACCATCTGTTATGTGTTATTGGATAAGAGAATCCTGAATCAATACTCCATGCATCCATGAACTGAGTTGATGAAACTAAAAACATATGACCATCATTGCAATTTGAATTGTCATTCTGCACTACATTTACAGACTTGGATGATGCATCAAGTTTCTCCTCAGTCTGTTACTTAAGCTTTGGATAATCTCTCTTCATATGACCCGACTCCTTGCACTTGTAGCAATGAATCGTTTTTCTGTCTTTAGACTTTGATCTGGAATTTCACCTTTGAGACCACTCCTTCTCTTTCTTCCTTTCACAATCCTGATTAATTTTAGCATATAAATTGTCTCCATGAGAGCTTTCCCCTGCATTCTACTTCCATTGGTTGTGAGCCAACAATGTTGCAGTAATCTCATCAACTTTAATTGTTTATTTTCCATATGTAAAAGTAGTCACCAGATGTTCATAAGAGGAATGCAATGAACTCAACAGAATAATTGCTTGATATTCGTCCTCAATACTCACATCAAGTCGTGATAAATCTGTGATTATTTGATTGAAAACATTCACATGTTGCGACAAATCAAAACCTTTTTGCATCTTCATCCCATACAACTTTTGCTACAAATACAATTTATTCGTCAGAGATTTGGACATAAACTGAGTTTTTAATTTCTTCCATACATTTCTTGGAGATTTTAGATTCATCACGTGATACATAACCTCATCTGTCAGACATAAATATATGGTTGCTACTGCTCGCCGTTGCAATTCTTCTCAATCTTCATCCTCCATATTATTAAACTTCGTAGCTCGCAAAGCCATCAAACTTCTTTGTTGTGCCAACAAATCTTTCACCCTTGTTTGTCACAATCTGAAGTTTTTGGTTCCATTAAACTTCGTGACTTTGAATTTTGCACCAGAAATTGTCATGTCAAATTTCTCTTGCCACGAACTACTCATACCAATTTGCTTTCTAAAAATGCTTTGCTGAACTGCTGTTATTCCGAGAAGAAGAACAATAAGTCCCGAACTTACCTGTGGCGATTCGCAACTCCAGAAGACCACCTCCCAAACCAGGCTACTGCTGAGATCTGACGTCGGGTGACTCTTATGTGTCACGCGAAGAACCACGAATCGCGATTCGCGAATGCCTTGTTCGCAAACCCTTGTTCGCGGAAGAACCCTGAATGTCTGGTGCGAACCATTCTGAAATTTTTGAAACAATAATCTTCATCTCTTCCATCCTACTGGTGATAAAAAGATCCTTTAGCTTCACAACTTTCCATGGAAATCCACCACTAACATTTTTATACAGATAGACAACAGCATCATTTTTATTTCAATGTTCATAGAAATATAAACAAACACAATCATCAACTCTGTACACAGATTTAACAAACCAAATAATAGCAGTAAACAATCTCTTATCACCTTAAACCAAACGCAATATAGAACAGAACAAAAGAAGAAAAACTACAAACAACTGAGAAACAAAAGCAGAGATCAATCATCTCTGCAACAAAACCCAACTTTCAAACATTCTCCGATCCCACCTTCTCATTTTCACCAGCAGGAAACCGAACGGCTCCAGGAGGGATCGTCGGCACGCCATAGATCTGTGCTCCGACGCCGGTTTTCATTTCCTGCCTCCCTTTTGCTCGGCCCAGAAAATAGCAGCCGAAAGCGAGTAAGATGGAGAAGATGATCAGAGGGAGAGAGAGCACAATCACAAGACCCATTCACTCTTTCCTTGTGAAGCTATTGTTGGAAGAAGAAGGTTCAGAGAGAAGTTTGTTAACAGAATAGTTAAAGAGCAGAATCTGAAGCAAGGCTTACCTTTAGAGTGGGAGAGCTTCAAGTTTTTTAAATCAGAAAAATGACCTGTAGTATTTTTTTCATATTTGGAGACAAAAACCATGACCGTTGAGGTAACGTTCGAATTCATTTAAACTTTGTACTAGTCTTTGTTGGGACATTTACATAAATACCACATAATTCTTAGTATTTACATAATTAACATTTAAATTTTATTTTTACATTTATACCTCCCAAAATCCTCCATATCGCATAAATATATATCACTATTTTAATTTTACAAAAGTGGAAAACACCTTTTATGCATTTTTGTGAGGTGACTTGTATAAAAGATGAATTGTAGGTGTTAGATTTATAAATACATAGGAATCGAGAGGTATTTATGTAAATCTTCCATCTTTGTTTTATAAAACTTGGAATTGTTGAGAACTCAAAAATATTTTGTGCTAAGCTGGCTAGGCAAGTGGTAAGATCAACAGATGAGCTTGCTTTCGTTAAATAGCTCGTATTCGATTCATTCGCTAAACAAATAAGCTTATCAAAAATAATTTTTTTTACACTTGATATATAAATGAAACGAACACAAAAAAATAAAGATTTGATAATCAATTAAAATCATTAATTAAAAAATATATTAAATTTTATTTAAATGAATATTTTAACATAGATAATAAGATTTAAGTCTCGCCCCTAATCTTAACTTCTAACGATTACATGACTAGGGATATCAAAATGACTTGTTGTTTATGAAAAGCTCGTATTCGCTTAGCAAATGAATAGAACATGAACAATTTTTTTGCGCCCGATATATAACAGGGCCGAACACGAACAAGAGTATTTTTAACTAGTTTGGGTTCGATCAGACAATTATTAATTCACAAATATATTTACTGCATTACATAAAAGCAAATATTATTATAATGGATTTTTGGAAATTAAATTACAATTTTTTTAACAAACAACAACAACAACAACAACAACAACAACAACAACAACAATAATAATAATAATAATAATAATAATAATAATAATAATAATAATAATAATAATAATAGTCTATAAACTTTATATCCAAATTCTTTTTGAGTAAAATAATGACAAAAATATAGAAAAATTCGATTACTTAGCATTTGAGTTTACTAAAGAAATTTTTTTTGAAAAATGGCTAATATAGTTTATCTGAATTATCAAAGCTTGCATTTTAGAAAAATTCCATAAATATTTACCTTATTATTTTGATGACCCCACTTTTCCTATGACATTAACAATAGATTTAAATTTTTGCCCATTTACATAGATGCCCCCCAATTTCTATGTATTTTGATGTCTGACACTAAAACTCTGTTTTCTATATTTATATGATCCAAAACTTTTATATCACATCAAAAATATCATTATTTTTATTTTTAAAAATGAAATGCATCTTTTTATTCATAGGTTATTAGATATGTAAATATAAGAAATAAGTTAAATTAAAAGTTAATTTTCAATGAATCTATTAATGCAAAGTATAAAATTGATAAAAAAACAAATAATGAAGATAAGAGATTGTCAATATGCATCTTAAGGAGTATATGGATCTAGTCCTATAAATGATTAAAAATGATGAATTTGTGAGTCACCCAAAATTCCTATAAAGACAAATAATATGCTGAAACAAGTTAAACCAAATAAGGTAAATAATAATGGAGGTGATTTAAATACTCTATAATTGACCAACTTTAAAATTAAATTTTTTTTTATTGAAATATATATATTATTGTAGTTAAGATTGATCATATATATATATATATATATATATATATATATATATATATGTTGAATCTAAATCTATCCGGTAGACCATACCTAAGAAAAAGAGTGTGAAACAGAGTGAAAAAGGTCGTGGGAGAGAGTGAGAGAAGAAGAGAAAGAGAAGAAAATGAATATTTGCCTCTTCAGGGGCAAATCGGGGTGTTCACGGGTTTGTAGACCCGTCTTATTCCATAAAAATTGAACAAACAAGTGAGGGGAGTCAATAACCACTTTACATGAAATGACCCTTCTATTTATAGATGATACGAGGGATAAAAAATAAATTACAATATTATCTATGGTTTAAAAGGGGATAATACAATATATTTTATTATTTTATATTGGTGGTCATTCTCAGGGAAAAACCTCTGCCAACATCCTTCGTTTGGTGGGGAAAAGTCCTCCATATTCATCATTCGTTCGAAGGGAAAGTCCTCCATCATCATCCTCCATTCAGAGTGAAAAAATCCTTCTCTTGAGTCCTCCTTTGAAGGAAGAAGTCGGCGAGTGTAGCTAATTCGACAGAGGCATACTACAGATAGTCTCGAAATTTGTGCAGACCATTTTTTAATATATAATATTTGTAAAACAGTTTGGAAAAAGAGTGAATGTATTCTTTAAGCCTGAATTCTCAGATGAGCCCACTTAAAAGAGTGAAAGAGATCCATTATATGTAGAATGGGCTATGAGGGCCAATTTACCTTGTAGTTCCCCCATGATGATCAATTATTCATCTACAACAAAAGTGCCTGTGTGTATATATATATATATATATATATGTGTGTGTGTGTACATGCCTATATATAATGTTTTTTTTTTTCTTTTGATTTTTAATATCCGTTTTATTTTCCAAATAAGTTCGTTAAAACTTCGCGAGATAAATAGAAACAGCCACATGCGCAGAACTCAACTCCGCCATCCTCAAACAATCTTAGTAACTCTCGACGCCCGGATCGCCGGAATATCTGCCGGAGAGTGAACGGAGCACACTGAAGAATAGCTGAACGGAGCACGGTATCCGCAGCACGCCGCTGTGCTCGTAACCATACTCCTCCGCCGACCGCCGGAGCAGCTCTGTAACGGCGGGGCTGCCGAGAAGCTCTGCCGCAACGACGAACAGCTTCATCTCCTCCCCAACAAACACTGGCACGTGTCCCGGTGGAACAACCGCTGACCGCCATCGTATCAACCGGCGGCGTACGCCGCCGTCGTGTATCTTGCGCGCTTTCAGCCGTTCGTATCGCGTGATGTCCCAATGGTTTAGCAGCCGTTGGATTATGTTGCTCATTTCTGGCGCGCGAGATCTGAGGAGGATAGGGGAGAGAGGAGAGGAGAAGTTGAGGGAGGGAGGAGGGCTCGGGGGATTCTTGCATTCTTATATGATAACTGCTATTCTGATGAAAGCTAAAGAAAAATGAATAAAATTATTGAAAATGTGGGCTGGAATTAATATATACATATATATATATATATATATATATATATATATATATATATATATATATATATATAGAATTACTATTATTATTATTTTAATAATTACATAGATAGCATATTAGCACATGAAACGTCCTTATTTATAAAATTTGATAAAAATGGAAAATATGGGTTGGGGTTTTATCATGAATGCTGATATTTGAGTGAGAATTTGAAATATGGATGAAAGAGTTTGCTAGATCTGTAAATAGCAATGTTTCAGGTGCTGGATTTGTAACTAGCAATGTTTTGGGTGTTATGTATGTAAACTACTCTTTTATTATCGATGTTAATTTTAGGATTGATATGACATCAATAAATTTCATCACGTGACACAAATTTGGATGAAATGCATGAATCTCGACCTAATTTTTTTTTAAGAAATATTCAAATTTTGATTAGAAGTCATCTAGAATTTCATTTTCAACAAATTTACTGTTAAACTGACCTGCTCGACAAGACAGACACAACAGTACTAAAATTGATCTGATCCTAATTAAATAACGCCTTTAAATAACTTTTGGGAGTTTTTTGTGTGTAACTAAAAGATTTAACAAATTTCAAATATGACAAGCATATAATCAAATTAAACCGCTCAGCAGACAATTTCGAAGAACTCTCAATTCTCACATCATGAAGACCCTAAAATATGTGTTGAGTGTCATCTGATCGAGAGAACCTCTCAGTCCCGTCCAGTGTTTTGAATTTCTTCTTTATTTGCATATAGGCCCCTGTCAAACTATATAAATAGTGCCCCTCCCCCTCTTGAGAGAGAGAGGAGGGGGGACCTCGAGCTAGAAAAAGACATAAGTTTGGAAGAGAAGTTGAAGTTCAGAATCACTACTGCACCAGAAATCCAGTGAATAACACTCGGTCTTCCAGCCACTGTACAAAAGACATTCCTATAAATAGGAAGCAAAAAATATGAATAAGGAGACCTCTCCCTCAACTCTTGCGACAATGAATTTCAGACTTACTCTACTTTCTCTCATCTTTCTCTCCTTCATCCAGCTTTAACTATTCACAAAAGACACACTATGATCAAACAATAATAAAATTAATATTTTCATAGTCACTTTAGACTCACGATATAAATAATAGATTTAAAGAAAATATTATAAAATCATTAATTCTTAATTTTGCATTAGATCCTCAAGATATATATTGATCATTCAAATTTGATGATATTTATCAATTCAAAAATAAATTTTATCATGAAGATTTTATTATAAAGAAAAACTACACTTAAAAATATACGAATAATGATTTTAATTTCAGGACAAAATGTTAAATTGCAAAAGAGATTGAAAGAGATTATTTTTTTTCCTTTAAGATTTATTTTAAATAATTTTTTTTCATTTCAATTAAATTATTTATTTTATTATTTTATTAATTTTTTTTTAATTTTAATTATAATATATTTTAATTAATTTTTAACTTCGCCTTCCCCCTCTTGAAATTCTGGATCCACCTATTTGATCCAATTTATTTATTGTTTTTTTTATTGCATTCCTCTTTTCAAATAAAAGACCAAAAATTTTTATTAATATATTAAAATTTAATAAAAAAAATTTTGAGTTTATTTAATATATTGTTCGATTATTCAGTATACAACAGCTTTCAAAATTTCTGAAGGACGCGTTACAAAAATCCAAATTGAAAAAGTACGAATTATCCAATCTCCACTCGTTTTACAGTTTTTTAAGGCCTCTTTGGGATTTTGGTGTTTATTTTTTAAATATATTTATTTAATAAATTTTTTCACATATTTTATTTTGTGGTCTGAAAATAAATCAAATTGTTTATATATATAAAAAAATAGATCTCTTTTCTTAATTGTTTTAAATATTTTTGAAAATTTAATTATTGCCTGAACATGATATGATCTTTGTCATCTTTAGATTTCGTTTGATGAGACAGTGATGTTCGGTTTGGTTGGAACGGACTTCATTGATATGCCACCGCGTGTGTTACACTGCGACCCGCCTCATTAAATATATATATATATATATATATATATATATATATATATATATATATATATATATATATATATATATTTATTGGGGGTTTTTGGAGAACTATTTTGGTGTTATTGAGATATTAACTCTAATAACGCCACAATAACCCCCCGATAATCTCCGCGGTTCCACTTCAATAACCTCCGCGGAACAATTTCAATAATTTCTTCAATAACGCTGCAATAACTCTCTGATAACCTCTGCAGTTTCACTTCAATAACTTCATGCAGAATAATTTCAATAACTGTTTCAATAACGTCGCAATAACCTCCTGATAACCTCTGCGTTTCCACTTCACACGCAACGAAGTATTACTGGAGTCCGCACCCAGACCTGCGTCCGCACTCCGTATGAAAATTTTTTCAAAAGGGGCCACGAGTTAACTTTCTCTCAGGGATTGGTTTTAAATGGTATCTCAAGTCCTACAAATAATGAGGTAAGGAGCAATAACATTACACAATAATTAAAAAATTCTGAGGAGTTAAAGGATTTCTCTTTATAGAGGTGAGATTTTTTTTTTTTTTTTTTGTGTGCATATTTATTTTTGTAATTTTTAAGTAATTTTTATTTATTCTTTTGTTACTTTGTGTACAAAATTTTCTTTCATAATTATTTCTAATATTATTTATATGAAAAATTTACATCATTTTAATATATTTACTTAAATCAATTAAGATGAACTTAGAATTTTCTTTTTTTTAAATAAATAGAATGTGATGAGAATGTTATTTTTGATTTGGAACATGTCCTACAACAAATAAGTGAAATGATAATATCACTTATGATGCTTCTAACAATGAATATATTCATCACATAATCAAGAAATGCAATGACAATATCACTTATGATGCTCTCACCCAAATCATGAAACATGAAATTTATTAGTTCATGAAATTGGTTTAAGAAGAAATTAATATATTTTTTACTAAAATATTTCTTCATAATTATTTGTAATATTATTCATATGAAAGATTTGCATCATTATAATGTCTTTATTTAAATCAATTAACATGAACTTATGCTTATGAATTTTTAATTATATAAGTGGGAAGAGAATGTTACTTATGATTTCAAACTATAAATATGTTTGAGCATGTTCTACTGCTAAGAAGTGGGATGAAAGTTTCACTTATGATGCACCAACATAACACACACACACACAGATATATATATATATATATATATATATATATATATATATATATATATATATATATATATATATATATATATATATATATATATATATATATAATACCTGAGGAACAGATTCCAAATGTGTCGTTATACGAGATATGATTTTTGCAATCAAGACAAACTTATAATGTGCAATAAAATATAATTTAAAAAAAAAGAAAATTTTCTGCCCAACTTTTTTCAATTTTATTTATATGATAGATTTACATAATTCTAATATATTTATTTAAATCAATCAACATCAACTCATGATTTTCTTTTTTAAAGTATATAGAATGGGATGAGAATATTACCTATGATTTTGAACTTGTCTTACAAGTAAGAAGTGAGATGAGAATATCACTTATGATGCTCCCACCAAAAATCGACTTCTCACATTTTAACTTTCGCTCTTGACTATTTCAGGTACTTCTATTTTTGAAAATTGCATTGCAATTATTGTTAAACAATGAATTGTTGGTTGGTATGAGATGTTGGTTAAGAGTTCACGCGTTAACTTGTTTGCACAGATTAATTTTGAACGACTTTTAACTCCTACAAATAGGGAGGTGATGAGCAATAACATCACAAAAGAAGTTGAGAAATTTTGAATAGGCATGAGATTTTTCTTCAAAGAGGTGAGTTTTTTTTTTTTTTTTTTTTTTTATTTTGTAATTTTGAAGTAATTTTTATGTATTTTATGTTTTTATTTTGTGTACAACTATTAGTATTACTTTAAGATTCTAAATTTTATTAGTTTTTAGTTTTCCTTTGAATTAAAATTTAGTTAATATGAAGTTCAAAAACTTGATTTTTTTTAGATGAATTTAATATATATTTTTTACAAGATATTCTTATTTTAGAATTATTTATATGAATAATTTTCATCATTATGATGTATTTATTTAAATCAATTAACATTAAATCAAGATTTTTTTAATTTAATTATGTAGAGTGGTATGAGAATATCACTGATGTTTTCGAACAATTAATATATTATAGCCTATTCCACATCCAAGAAATGCGATGAGCTACGACGCTCTCACTCAAATCGACTTTCTAACATTTTCATTTTCACTTCTCGCAGTGTTTTATTTTTTATTTTTTATTTTTTTTGAACAATTTTTCACAATTATTGCTAACTAATGAATGGTTTGTTGGAATGAGGTGTTGGTTGGGAGTTCATGGGTTAACTTGCACCCATAGAATAATTTTAAATTGACATTTAACTTCTACAAATAGGGAAGTGATGACGAATAACATTACATCAAAACATTGAGAAATTTTGAGGAAATATATGATTTTTATGAAGAAATGTGAGTTTTTTTTTTTTTGTATTTATTTATTTTTATTTTAAAGTAAATTTTTATGTTCTTTTTGTTATGATTTTATGTACAAACTTCAATATTTTTTTAAGGTAATTTTATTAGTTATTAGTCTACTTTGGATCAAAATTTAGTTTATTTGAAGTTTAAAAATATGAAATTGGTTGGAGAAGAAATTAATAAATTTTTTACTAAAATATTTTTGGATAATTATTTTTAATATTATTCATATGATTTACATCATTATAATATCTTTATTTAAATTAATTAACATAACTTAGGCTTTTCTTTATTTAATTATATGAAGTGGGAAGAGAGTATCACTTATAACTTCAAACAATAAAAATATTTAGCTAGAGTGACCAGAGTGAGGGAAACTCAGGAGTTATATAGCTAGGGAGCTAAGGAGTCTGAGTTCGAGTCCTGAGCTAAGTAAGTAGCTCCTCAACTCCCGATACCGAGCTAAGGTGAAATCCTGAACTCCCGATCTACTTTGAAACAAAAAAACTTCTCGAGCTGGATTAGAACAGTAGTCTATTAATGAAATGATTACTTTCTTTCCAAAGCCCTGCATGAGCAAGCCAAGCTAGTATGTTATATAACTAAGAAGTGGGATGAAAATATCACTTATCATGCTCCAACAAATCACACATACACACACACACACACACACACACACACACACACATATATATATATATATATATATATATATGTAACAACCAACTGAAGGATAAATTCGAAATGAGTTGTTATATGATGATATGATTTTTGCACTCAAGACAGACTTATAATGCAATAAAAATAATTAAAAAATAATTATGATTTAATGTTAATTGATTTAAGTAAAAATATTAGAATTATGTAAATATTTCATGTAAATGATATTGGAAATATTTATGCAGAAATATTTGATAAAACTAAAAATTATTATTATTCAGAACCTTCAAAAAATGAAAATTTCTAAACAAAATAAAAATACAAAGATATAGAAAAAAATTACAAAAAATAAATACACAAAAGAGTTACCTCTTCAAAAAATTATGTCTCATCTGAATTTCTCGACTTCTTGTGTAATATTATTGCTCCTCCATATTTACAGGAGTTAAAAGTCAGTCATTCAAGATTAATCCGTGATAGTAGCAAGTTAATGTGTAATCCCCCAACCAAAACCTCCTACCCACCAACTATTCATTATTTATTAATAATTGAGCAACACAAACATTTAGTTATTTACAAGTGTTTGGGCATCCAACACATCATTTCAAAGCACATTCCATAATTTTCAAACTTCTCAACAAAACAATCCAACAAATCTATTTTTATTTCTCTTATATTTTCAGATCAAACTTTACAAAAGAGAAATTTTAAAATTATTTAATGACTATATCAAAATTTATTTAAAATTTCTATCTTAATTTTCTCATAATAAATAAAATAAATTTAAAATCTCTCTCATAAAACTTTTTAGAAAAATGAGAAGAAATTTCAAGCCAATTTTTTTTCAATAAGAAGAGTTGAGATCGAATCTGGGCTTCTTCGGCAAGAACGGAACCGGAACGTGCGAGTCGCACCGCGGACACCGCGGGTTCGCTTTCGATATCAACACGTATAAAAGGCAGCTAGGACAAGCCGCCGCCATCATCCCGCCGGTGAAATCTGAACCACCGTCGTCTTCCTCTGCTAACCCCAGTCGCTTCGCCGACAAAGATGTCGTCGAAGACGACGGCGATCCCGAAGGGCAAGCACTTTCTCCCTCCACCTGCCTTCGATGCGCACGCTCCAATGCAGATTTCACCTTCTCCAGCGTGCAAACGCTTTGGTACTCGCCGGAAATTGCTCCGGCGGCGAGCCTTAGATCGAGGAGGGCTGAATCCTCTGGTAGGGAGGCTGGAGAAGATGACGGAGGGGGAAGATTGAGGTCGTGGAGTTTGCGAGAGAGTAGATCGGAGTCTAGCTTGTGAAGGTATGTTTTCCCCGACTGCATCCAGAAATGGGAATTAAGATATTGATCGGAAAATTAGGGTTAATGTGTAATATTTTGGGAAATGGTGAGACTGCCGGAGGCGGTGGCCGGCGACGGTGAAGCGGATGGACTGCACCCCAAAATTGGACAAAGTTCGAAAATCAATTTGCATTAAAAAATTGGACATAATTCTTCCGCATTTACATATCTAGAACTTAAACTTTAATACTTAAATTCATAGTACTCCAATTATTAGCATCAGGTCAAAAATATCACTTCTTAAATTTTAAAAAAATTAAATGCATAAATTTATAATATCAGAACATTATAGATATAAATATCAAACTATAAGTGTTAGACATAATTCCAGAAGAATTGTATTGTACTACCAAGATTTACCTAAAAAAATATGTCAATTGTATCAAGAGTAGCATATAATATTATTACTTGGTAATTTCAAAAGAACTTTAATTTTTTTGAATCTTATTTTAATATATTTTAGTAATTCAAATTCAAAAGAACAATGAATTAATCCATGGCAAGGAATTGAAGAGAAAACAACCAATTTCAACTCGAACTCATTCTATTCAACCTCGAGATGAATCAAATTTCACTGTAAATGTGCTCGATCCAATCTCAATAAGTTCTAGGTTAACTTCAACAAGCTCGTTTCAATCAATGAACCGATGAAGAATTCGATGCTCATTCGATCGGAATGGCGTCGGATCGAGATTCGGGAACGGGAAAATACCTTGAGATCGAGGCGGCGCTCCCATCCGGAGGGAACCTGTAGGTCAAGATCAAGCTCCGTCGAGGGCCCGACGTCTACCGCACCGCCGCCAAGGAGATCGCGCGTTAAGAGTCCCCTTCGCTTCCCATCGGCATCCTCTCGCCCCACCTCCATGATTCGCACGATTGAAGTCACGTCGGCAGCCATTAACTTTCTTGCAGAGGGTTTGGTTACCTCACGAAGAGTAGATGAGGGCTATTCTGAAAGGGTCTCGGGAATAAATAAGGGGTTTTGGGGACGAGGAAATATTGAGTTTGGACATAATAAGTGCATTATGGTGATATTACACTATAATATCATCCTAAATATCATCATTATTTTAATTATATTTTGATGATATTATAGTAGTATTGCACAACTAGTTTGTATTTAATATTTTTTCTTTAGGATAGAGTACGAAAATTTAATGCACGGGTACATAACGGATTATGTTCGATATAAGCTGCTTCCAGATAACAGATATGGTATACCGTTTTTTCCTTTTCTCCTTCGCCCTCCGCCCTCCGCCCTCCGCCCTCTACCATTTCAAGTGTATCACGTATGTTGTCCAGACACAGCTTGGGCCTAATATTTTCTTTGGTAATTTAAAGGTTTATTTTTAGTTTTTGGTAAAAAATGACGAGTTAATTTGGTCAATGAAATTGGATGAGTGTGGAGGCGGTTCATTCATTTATTGCAGTGGGAGAAGTACAAGCTTTGAAGCTATAAAGACTGTTTGGTTGAAGCATTCTTCAATGCTCTTCATTCAATACTAAATGAATATCACGAGCGGTATGATGAGTCAGGACTTTAATCTTTACCATTTTTTATATGTATGGATTCTAGGATGGATCTACACTAACTTATGATAAATATATATATTTGAACATCATTTCCTTAATTTTTATAACTAACATCCAATTATTTTAGATGAATCATGCTACAGAATCACTCTTGAATCGAATGCATCATGATGAAGATATCATCTACGTTATAAAATCATTTAAGATTGAAATATTTTATGACAATGAGCTGATTGAAATGATATGTGATGAACAAGATATGAATAGTTTGAGATGGTCTAAAAGAATTGTCTTAACTTTTGATATGCCAACATTTAAGAATATGAATAGTTTGACTATGATTTGTGAGTCATTTGCAATGTTGGACTGCTCTTAAGAAGATTATCTATCATTGTCACTTTTGATATGGGAACATTTAAGAAATAATTTTGATCAATTTAATAATCCATTTTCTTATTGCTTGTTGTTTACTCTAAAGTGCCTTAGCTTAGGAGGGCTTATTAGGCTAGCTGAAGAGCTAGATTGTTTTGTCCCTTTCTAGCTAAAGTTAGGGCACACTGAGGATCTTTTGATTGATTTCATGAAGATGAAAACTTAAAACATTAAAAAAGGCAAACCCCAAATTATATCTCACTGATGTCTCAATAACCTCTTATAAGGATTCAATTCATTAGTCATTTATGATATTGGATCGCTCTTAATTAGACAGTCTATTTTTTCTAAAATAAAAACTAATGTCAATCATGATCACTTCTAGACGATCGCAAAAACTGATTTCTATATCTTCTTGAAATTATTTCAGTTGATCCAATTACAATTATTGAAATTTCATTATTTTAACTCTAACATTAAATATTAACTTGTAATTAAAAAATTCATTTAACTGCCATTATAGGCTCTAGCCCATGGAATTAGGGAGTAAACAAGTCGAGTTGAGCTCGATCACCTCCAACTTGAGCTTCAGCTTAATTAATTTTATCATGTTCAAGCTCAAGCTAATTAAATCTATGAGTTTGAGCTGGCTAAAGACTCGATCTGTTGAATATAAAAAAGAGAAAATAATATTAATTTAAGCTAGTGTTATAATAAAATGATAAATATAGTGAATAATTATGAGGAAAATAATAAGAAATCGCTTAATATATTATACAAAATATTATTATTTTTAAATATTTTTAATACTTTTAAGATACTCTTCAAATTTAATATATTTTGAATATATGTTTTATAATCATTTTTTTTTTTAAACGAATCGGCTCACGAGCTAACAAGTTGAGTCAGGACTAGCTTGAACTTGTTGTGTTAGCTCATCTAACTTAATTCAAGAGTTGCTTATCGAGCAGAGCTCAAACCAGCTTATGAGGCGACTCGACTCACTTACACCCATACCAAAAAAAAAAGCTCATTGAGCTGTCCTGCAGTTAAAATAATCTCCCAAAATTTATACTCAAATTATAATGCAATGCATTCAAGCTAAATTCCGTTATAATAATAACTTATTGCACTTCATGTAGCCTTCTAGGCAGCCTCGATCGCCCTTCTTCCTTCGTAAGCAATAACAATATTTATGAACATATATATAGATAAGGTCAAGGTAATAGTAATTTAATTTTCAGATTTATAAATATAGAAACTTCCATGCAGTACGTACATTTATTAAATAAATAATTTAGAGAGAAATATGAAATTTGGTGAGGTGGGGCGCACGTAATTATGCGCGGCAATTAAGGAGCCTTGGCAGTGGCAGGGGCCATTAAATGACGAATACTGTGGGTGATAGATCGCAGAGAAGAATTAGTTTTTGGAAAACTAATCTATTAATTACTGTCATTAATAACAAACTTAATCTCTAAGTTACTCGTTTGGTGCTGAGGATAGGCGCACTTAATGAGGTGCAATGCCACTTAATGCCTCTTAATTTCAGCAATTATTTGCCGAAGAAATACCTAACCTTTTTAATCTCTCTCTCATACTTATGTTAATGCCCTCTTTAAGCTTTGTTATTAATTATAAGGGTAGAATGTAAACGATCGAACATGAGTTGAGCTTGTACACGAGCTGATCACGAGCGAGCATAGACTAAGTTTTTGTTTTTCGCTCTTGTTTGAATTTTGAAAAGTAATTATTATTTGTGCTTGACTTGTTTGTTTAACGAGAGAAATACAAGCTATTCGTGAACAAATAGTAGTTTTGACAATCAAAGGCGTGCAGTCATAGAATGTTAAGTTTTGGGGCGAGATTTAAATCTTATTATTTATATTAAAACACCATTTAGATATAAATTAATATATTTTAATTTTGCTTTTAAAAGTAATAATTTTAGTTGATTTTAAATCTTTGTAACCTTGTAGTCATTTAATATTTTTTTAAACACTTCACTTCAATATATATATATATATATATATATATATATATATATATATATATATATATATAATTTAATTTAATTATTTTAAGCCAAGCACGAACGAACAAATCTTCATTCATGTGTGACCCATTTATATATTAAGAGCAAAAATTTGTTCATGTTCAATTTGTTAACTTAGCAAATGAATCGAGCACGATCTTCACATCAAGACGAACACGAATTATTCGCAAACAACAAGCTATTTTGACAGCCCAATCACCAAGCACCATCGTGGCATGGCCGGGCACCATAGTCAATCCATCGTACATAATATTATTTTATTACCATATAAATATATAATATCTATTTTCAACAATATTTACATTAATTATATATTATCATATATATTTAATCTTTAGCCTCTTATACGGACCACAATTAGCTATGTATTTGTTCACTTCTTTAGTTTTTTATAAACTTATTGAAATATTGATTGAATTAAATCAAATATGATTATTAAAAAATTTTATTCAAGACAATTATAAACTCGATCCAAAGATAATTACTTAGAATATAAAGTTAATTTCAGACTATCACATACTCGGTTCGATTATAACCCTAATCATATCAAATATTTGATAGAATATAAAACTTTTTGTTAGTATATATTATATTTAGCTTGAATTCACCATATATTAGGCCACATACATATCTATAATTAAATGCATTGCAAGAATACCCTATATACCAATAAAGGTAGAGCAGTGTCAGCTATAAAGCTCACCCATTTAATTATATCATTATCAACGCATGATTTTAGGGTTAATGAGCCAACAAATTCTCACCTGCCCCTCGCTTCAATCTTCTGCATTAATTCCACCATTTAAAATGAGGTTCAGATGATTAGAAAATTTGATTGATGAATAATTGAGCATCTTAATTATGATATATTTGTCATTAAATGCAAAGTTATTAGCATATTTAGTGAGGGTTTTAATTAACCTCTAAAATAATTGATTATTAATGTATATATCACTTGTGCATTTCATTTTTTTTTTAAATTTAAAAAGGGTTATAATGATAATTATTGTAGTGGATCGATAGATCGCTTCAAGAACTGTACAAGGCAAAAATATAAAGGAGATGGTAATTTACTTCAAATGTCATCACAATTTCAATTTTTAAAAAAATTAATTAATTATTCAAGTTAAGGATCATTTACAAACATACCACCCATTTCCAATATGTTAAACCCACATTTGTCCTTGGATCACACCTTAAGGGATTAGATCATTAGAAATGATAGAGAGTGTGCGTCCGACTATCGTCAGACTCGAAAAAATCGAAATTAGGGTTGACACAAATATTTTCGAGTTGAGTTCGGATCAGAGAATTTTATTTGTTTATTATTCGGGTTGGGTTCGCGTTAACCGGAAAAATACAAACATGACTCGAATAAGCATGAAATTTTGGGTCAGTTTGGGTTGGTGGGTCAAGCTCGGGTTCAAGTCGGTTTTAGTTCTTAGTTTCAGTTTGTTTATTATTCGGTTCGGGTTCAGATTGATCGTATTATGGTCATGTTATTTTTCGGTCGGATTCAAAACTGACCTGCTAAGCCGAATTGACACTCCTAGTTGTATGGACTTCTGGTCATCCAGGCTTGCGATAGGTCGTCTAGGCTGGTTCGGTCCTCCAGATTGTCAAGGCGAGTCGTCGATTCAGTCTGACTCATTTTTATTATATACACTGTCTATTCAAATACCAAACATCTAAACTTTAATAATTTACATTCATAACATCCAAATATTTCGTATCACATAAATAATAACACTAATTAAATTTCAAAAAAATAAAATACATATCTTAAATGCACGGTCAAGATAAAATGTACTTAAAAAATCGAAGCTTGTCCTTTGATATATAAATAAATAAGAATTACGTGGTATCTGTAAATCTTCATTCAGAGAATTTAATCAAATTATAAAAGAAGTGGCATTTGCGTATATAGCACACAATTCTAAATGCATTTACATATCTGACACCTAAATTTCTACAGATGGCACGCAATTCTTAATATCTCATAAAATTAGCACTATTTTAAAAGGTGAAACACACAATTGCATGCATAGGGTTTAAAGCACCAAATTGCTATTCATGTAAATATAAAAAATTGTTTTGTGAGATATGTAACACATAAGAATTGTGTGAAACACATAAAATTTAAAAAATAAAAATAAAGGTCGACGGAGAGGATGGCCGAACCAAATGTCAGATATTAAGGCAAACAAAGTTAAACTGATCGAGATGTCAGTCAAAGCAGAGGTTGACTTGTTGGATCAATATGGGTCTATAATGTAATTAATAAATGTGATTGGGTCATCATTTAATAACTCAAAATTATTGTGGTCTAATTAAGAATAAAATTTATGACTTTAGACACATTTGTCATACGAAATTATATGTGTGGATACTATAAGAGCGAGCTTCGATTTGATGAGGGCGGAATCGGAATTAAGTAAATTTTGTAACCACGCTTTAGTTACATTAAATAAAGAGGTAATGATCCCGTGCTCGAGGTGTGAAATCTCTTGTACCCCATCAACGAGAGAGACTAAGGAAAACTCCGGAAAGCTGCAGATTAGAAGATCGTTGCTCGCGATCGATCAAATGGATTCGAGTACGCTTCCGCTATTGTATCGATTCAGATGTTTATAAATATGAACGGGATTGAAAGATTCTCGTGATGTATTCCTAATAGATTTTGATTCGATCAAAATCTATTTGGAAAATTTAAAGGGTTTTTAACAATTGGTATCAGAGCCTCCTGTTCATATTCATTTTTTATATTTCGTTACTCTTTTTCCTCTGCAATCGTCGTCGATAAAGTTTTGCGGCGACGACACAAAATTGAGGAACGAGAAATTTTGACGGCGTGGCCGGAGGCTTTTCTCCTTCTCCTTCTTATTTTTTTTATCCCTTTTCGTTCGCCCTTACCCGCGAAGGAATCGTCTGCAAAAGGCTGCGGCGGCGGGGCTACGGCGACAGGAATGCCGTAACGGGACAGCGACGTCGGTGGATGCGGTGGCGCGTCCTCCGATGGCGGCACAATCCGGCGCAGCAGAATGCTGCGTCGAAAGGGGAAGCGCCGGAAACGGCGCCGGAGGGAAGAGCGTCGGAGGAGGGCGGCGCCGGAGGCTGCGCTGGGCGGCGCCGCAGTTCGTGAACGGTCCGCGGACCGGTTCGTGGACCTGGTCCACAGATCCGATTCGCGGACCCGGTTCACGAAATAATATTATATATATAAATTAAATTACTCATTTTAATTTTGAAATTAAAATAAGTTATTTAATTAATTTACTTTTATGTTAGGAAATAAAATAAGTTATTTGATTTATTTCCTTTTATTTCCTTTTATATGTCAGAAAATAAAACAAGTTAGTTTGATTTATTTCTTTTTATAAGTTAGGAAATAAAATAAGATATTTAATTTATTTCATTTTATAAAATAAAATAAATTAATTAATTAACTCAATTTTGGGATTGATTAATTTTATAAAATCCATAATTTTGTTTTATAAATCATGGGCTTTATGGCTTATAAATTAGCCAATTATTTATAAATATAAGATTTTATAAAATTAAATTAAAGTTTCAATTAAATTTGAATAAATGGTACTTTGTAATTGTCCATCATTTTGAATGAACTTATTGAAACATGATATTGCAAAAGTGACCTCTCTTGTGTAGATAGTTCGTGATGAATGTTGGATGTTGTGTGTATGCGAGTTCATGCGTGTATTAATTAGCCCAAAGGAAAATTAATACTTGTCGAACTACATACACACTTTGTGATGATAAGCATGTAATAATTATAAGGAATAATATATGAGTAATAAATTGATCAAAGATAGATTTATTACTTGATATACGTTATTGTTAATACTTGATCATTACAACGAGATTACCATTGTGATTAATATTCTTGTTTAAAGACTTGATATTAATGTTGCATTAGGTGTCTTGAGATGGGATTTACCATTAATTGAATTTAAAATATTTTATTAATGTAATCTTTTGTTCAATTTTCAGTTGTTGCTAATGTATCTGCTAATCTCAATTCGGTTCCAATCCTTAAGGGTGATAGCTTTAAGGATTGGAAAGAGAACATTCTCATTGTTCTTGACTGCATGGATCTAGATCTAGCGTTAAGAATGGAAAAACTCGCTCCTCTTACAGATGCAAGTTCCTCCGAGGAAAGGAGAATCTTTGAGAAGTGGGACCGTTCTAATCGCTTGAGTCTTATGATCATAAAGCGCGGCATACCTGAGGCCTTTAGAGGTGCGGTGTCTAGTGAGATCACTGATGCTACAAGTTTCCTTGCTGAAATAGAGAAACACTTTGCAAAAAGCGATAAAGGCTGAAGCTGGTATTCTTTTAAAAAGCTGATTTCAATGAGGTTCGAGAGCGATGAAAGTATAAGGGAGTACATCGTTGAGATGTCTAACATTGCTTGAAAGTTAAAGAAGCTAAAGCTCGAGTTGACGGATGATTTACTCGTGCATTTAGTTCTTATTTCTCTTCTTCCAGCAGTTGTCGATTTTTTGTCAGCTATAATATGCAAAGGGAGAAATGAACTCTTAATAAGCTTATTTCTCATTGTGTGCAAGAGGAAGAAAGGTTGAAGCAAGGAAAGACTGATAGTGCTCATTTGGTGAACACCTCTAAAGAAAAGGGCACTAAAAGAAAGAATGAAGGCTGCAAAGAATAAGGGTCCTTCTCGAAAGAAACAAAATAAAGTTCAAAATCCCGAAAGTATCGGTTGTTTCTTTTGCGATAAAGAAGGACATCGAAGAAGGAATGTGCGAAATATCACGCTTGGCGTATAAAGAAAGGTACATTTCTAACTTTGGTACGTTACGATGTAAATTTGACTTCGGTACCTAGAAACACTTGGTGGTTAGACTGCGGTGCTACTTCTAACATAAGCTGTTTCAATGCGGGGTTGCTCGAGCTACCGAAAACCAAATGATGCTGAAGATGCATTTATGTGGGAGATGGAAAATCGGTAGAAGTGGAAGCAATTGGGCATTTTAGATTGTTATTATGTACTGATTACTATTTGGATTTGATAGTTACTTTCGTTGTACCGTCATTTAGACGGAATTTGGTTTCTGTTTGTTGTTTGGACAAATTGGGTTATTGTTGTTTATTTCAAAACAGATGTTTCAGTTTATCTATTAATTCCAATATTATTGGAACTGGTTCCCTTATGAAGTATGACAATCTTTATTTGCTTGATACTGTTGCTTCTTATAATGAAACTATGAATGTGGAATCACGAGGTACTAAGCGTAAAATTAATAATGAAAATTCAGGAGCATTATGACACAAGCGTTTAGGTCACATCTCTAGAAATAAAGTTGAAAGACTTGTGTCAGATGAAATTCTAAGTTCCATTGATTTTACGGACTTTAATGTCTGTATTGAATGCATTAAGGGAAAATAGACCGAAAGAAAGAAATTAGGTGCATATAGAGCTACAAAAGTCTTAGAATTGATACATACTGATGTGTGTGGACCATTTTCTACAGCTTCTTGGAATGGTCAACAATATTCTGTATCTTTCATAGATGATTATCCAAGATATGCATACCTATTTCTTATTAAAGAAAAGTCCCAAGTATTGTACGTGTTCAAATCTTATAAGGCTGAAGTTGAAAACCAACTAAAGAATAAAGAAAGTTAAATCTGATCGTGGTGGTGAATACTACGGCAGATATGACGGTTCAGGTGAACAACGACTGAGACCATTTGCTAAATTCCTAGAGGAATGTGGAATTGTCCTCGATACACAATGCCGAGTTCACCTAGCATGAAAGTTGTAGTGAAAGACGAAACCGCACTCTTAAAGACATGGTAAGAAGTATGATCGGTCATTCTACCTTACCGAATCACTACTGAGGAGAAGCACTCGAGACAACGACCTACATTCTAAATAGAGTACCAACTAAAGCAGTTGTAAATACACCTTATGAGCTTTGAACGGGCGAAAACCCGGTTTAAAGCATTTTCATGTTTGGGGTTGCCCGAGTGAGGCAAGGCCTTAGAAGCCACTTGAGAAAAAGTTAGACCACTAAAACGGTGAGCGACTATTTTTTGGTTATTCGGAGAGATCTAGGGGTTTCGAGTTTTATGATCCCAAATTAAAGATAATTTTTGAGACGGGAACTGCAGTGTTCTTTGAGGATATTGAATTTGGGGGGAGAAATTAGGTTAGAGACTTTGTCTTTGAGGAGGAATCAGACCATACTACTCTTGTTGAAGAGGAATTGGTTCATATTCCTATAATTGCTTTTGATAATGATTAGAATTTTACTCCTGACATTGATCAAGTTGCAAATCAAGAACAAGACATTGTTAATCATCCCCTTGAGGAACAAATTCAACAACCTCAAGAACAAGTTCAAGAGCAAGTGCTTTTGCTATGATCCACTAGGGAAAGAAGAAATGCTTATTTCGGATGATTATATTGTATTTCTTCGGGAACATGAGGAAAATATTAGTATGATGGAAGATGATCCTATCAACTTTCATCAAGCTATACAAAGTTCCAATTCAGAAAAATGGATTAAAGCAATGCATGAGGAGTATAAGTATATGCAAGACAATAAAGTTTGGGAACTTGTCCCATTACCAGAAGGAAAGAAACTCATTGGTTGTAAATGGATTTTTAAAACCAAAAGGGATTCAAAGGGTAATGTGGAGAGACATAAAGCTCGTCTTGCAGCTAAAGGCTATACTCAAAGGGAAGGGATTGACTATAAAGAAACATTTTCTCCGGTTTCAACAAATGACTCTTTTAGAATAATCATGGCACTAGTTGCTCATTATGATATGGAGCTACATCAAATGGATGTTAAGACCGCTTTTCTCAATGGAGACATTGATGAAACGATCTATATGGTGCAACCAAAAAACTTTGTGTTAGGAGACCTGACCAACTTTTAATATGTTTGCAATTTATATTTATAGAAACGACACCAAAAACTTGATCCCGCTTTAAATATAGATATATGATTTAATGTATAATGTGGATTCTACACAAGTATACGTATCGTATCGAAGTAATACTGGGGCTCTAGTGGAGTCCTGGTTATCGATCCCACATGGAAGTTTTTAACAGATTTGTTATCAGCTAAATTTAAAGGAATTACTTACGAATAAAGTGAACGGAAATTCAAAGTAACTATAATAAACTAAAGTAAACTAATGTTTGAAATAACTTGATTTAAATAATTTAGAAAAAGTATCCTTCTCCTTATTTTTAGAAAATTAAGTGAATGATGAATTTAAATAGGATTTTTAAATTGTATTGTGACAAATAGGAGCATTCCTATTCTTTACCCTTTAGTCAGAGTGCAAAGAACATTGACTAATCCTATGTTTGATTATCGAATCATGGCTAATTGCTGGGAGGATACTGGCTGCCACTTCAGAGCTCCCATGTTCCCCTCACCTGAGGGCTAACATCTACACTTCAACTCTCAAACAATAGGACCAAATTGTATATGGCCGCCTTCCAAGGCTTTTGACTTTCCTGAATATTGGATGTAATTCAACATATTTTAACTACTCAATTGGCCAGATTGAAAGTAAATTAAGTTTTAAGTAAAAATTATCACAATTTATTTATATTATATTAGGTGCTTCTATTTAATTTCATCAATCCGCATAATTTTCATAAACAAGGAGAAAGACTAAGAAATCTACTCATAATGCATGGGAATAAAACAAAGCATGGATTTCATTTAAAGTTAACAACAATAAAATAAGATACTTATCTTAATTTCCTCCCCAAGCAGATTCCTTGAAGTTCCTTTGACTTTTCCTTCTAGTACATCAAACTAAATAACACTCAATTAAACTAATGAACTCACTAAACACACTCAAACTCACACACAAATGACACTTAAGACACTAGAAAGAGACACAAAAGACACACACAAATTACTAAAATTCGTCATTTATTTATAGAGGTAGGCAAAGGTCCAAGGGGTGCTTAAACACCTCTTCAAAAAGTGTCCATGTTCAATGTATATGCATTTTGAACTGTCTCGCCGTCGGTGGGAAACGACATCGCCGTCAGCGGGGCTTCTAGAAGGTCTTCTAACCGCGCGATCTCGCTGTCGGCGGGCTCGGGCTCACTGTCGGCGAGGTAGTTATAATTCCTTCAGAAATTCTCCTCACGATCTCACCGTCGGCGGTCTCGATCTCGCCGTCGGCGACTTAGTTCAATTTGCATGAATTTCCTTCTTTTTTATCCAAATTTGCTCCATTTCATGTTTTTTGCTTCCATCACTTATAAATCTTCATTCTGCATGATAAAATAAAGAAAATACCTTTCTTTAAAGTGCAATTTCATCAAAAATAGATATGAATTTCTTAATGTATTTTTACGTGATCAAAATCCCAAACTTAATTATTACTTGTCTCTCAGTAATTTTAATACTAAAATAAAAATAATGATTTCTGTAATATAATTTTTCAATTCAGATAATATGAATTAAATTTAAATAACATTATAATAAAGTTAAATATAAATATTTTTGAGTAATTAAATTAACTTTATAGAGATAAGATTATTTAGTTATCAGGTCTAAGATTTCTAGCTTTCTATTTATTTCAGGAATGACTATATTAAAAATAGTAAATTACTTAAGATATTTAGATGATAGGAAATTTAAGAAAACTCTATTTAGTAAAATACTAATCCATAAATATAAGTTTAGAAATATAATTAAGTTTTACCATTTATGTTGAATCCATTGAAGCCAATTTTTGATAAGGTATATCATCAAGCTTCTCCTCACTTTATGTTTTTCTTTTCTTTTCTTTTTGGATTGATTTTCAATCATTCTTTTTCTTTTTTTTTTAAGTGAGGATTATTGTATCTGGTTAGTCTTTTAATAATTTTGAACTTCAATTTCTCTTCCTAAATTTGAAACGTAAAATATTTCTTTGCTTATATATATTTCATAGCTTTTACTTTATTAAGTTTCTATCCTTTCTTTTTCACTTAAATACTTAAGAATTTTTAATTTCAAAATATAGTTTTTCTTACTTTAAATAGTTTACTATATTCTTATTCCTTTTAACCAAATATCTTATTCCATTAATTAATTGGATTACTAGAAATATTCTCTTTAACTTTATATAATAATTATATAAAGTAACTCATAATTATTGAATTGAAAATTACTATAGAAAATCATTTAATAATATTTTTTTTAACATAAGAATTGAGAAAAATTTTAATAATTAAATTTATATTTTTACCTTCCCCAAACTTAAATTTTTCTATTTATACTACATAGTGAAAAAGGGAAAGTATATATTAAAATTCATCATACCTTTGGGCTTTAGGTATTTCTTTTCTTTGAAATTTTTGCGAGCTTCTTCATTACTTACGTAACCTGCATCTTGTTAGTATTCTTCCACATATAATATTTAAAAGAAAGTGCGAGGATGAACTTTTAAAATAAGTATCAAACATAACAAAGAAAACTTAATCTATTACTACACATACATTTAAAACTTAAACAATACATTAAGAGAGACTAACATCCTATATATAAAAAAATGTAACTAATTTAACACACAAGAAATCTAACATCAAAAACATAAACAAACATATCAACATCCATAGTTCCTAGAAAGTACGAAATAATCACATCCAAAATAATAAAGTTTCCTAAAACAAAAACAAATTTAAACAAACCAAACAAACTAAACAAAAGCTCTAATCTTCTGCATCAAAATCCCAAGCTATGTCATCTCCCTGATCTCCAGGCTGAGAAGGCTGAGCAGGCTGGTACTATGAATAACGGGGGCACTCAGGAAAGACAACATCTAAATCACCACTCCTATATCGACGTTCAGCTTCATAGTATCCAATCTCGTACTCTGAATGTCAGCTGGAGATATTCGCTATCATAATCGTGTCTTCTCTCTAAGCCTCCGATCCTTTGATCTATATGCTCAAATCTTCTCTCCATATTTTCTCCAAATAACTCAAACCTCTTTCTACTCGGGTTTAATTCATTCATCAGATCTTGAAGGGTAGAAGTGGTGTACTGAGGGGGTGGTTCATAACTAGTAGAGGGTATATTTCAACTTGAAGAAGGTACATAATCCCTTGTCCCAGATCTTCATCCTTCGTGGGATTCATATTTCTTTATATTAGCCTGAGTAAGGGGTTTCATAGGTTCAATCCATTCCTCATCATCTCTTGCCTCTACCCCAGATAATTGGCAAAGTGCATAGATAAGACCAGGATGTCCTAGTCCTCCTCCGCTTTCATTTCTAGCAGTGGCTAATATGTTTTTATATATAACATTCCCCACATTAATACTCTTCTGATTCTGAATACAGAAATTCAGAACTGCTCTATCTCTTGTTACCTCACTATGGTGGTAGGTAGGTAACAAAGTAGAACAAATAAAATAATGTCAGGCTTTAGATGTTGCATTTAGCATAGAGAGAGGGAAGTTTACCTGTTCCCGCTGCTTTATCTTCCAGACTCATTTCCCATCAGTGAGAAAGTCAATCACCTCTTCCAGTGGTCCTTCCATAGTTCCAAAAGTTTCATATTCACTGGTGTAGGTGTCTCGTACTTCATAATAAGTGTTTATCCTAGCAGCGTTGAAATCTACAAAAATCCTCTAACCTTAACCGGTGCATCTTCAGCCTGTGTTAAATTTGCATAAAATTCCTTTACTACTTCTACAGCTGCTCTGTTAGTAACGAAACAGAAATTTTCCCATCATCGCTCCTGAATGATTCGCTCAACTTCTCCTCCTGGATTCTTGAAAACTCGATCTTGAATGCATTTTCTTGCTTGTATGTTTTGAAAATATCGCGTTTGAGCCCTTGCATTAATGAATAGGGTTTCGTCATAATCTATTCGTCACTTTTGTCGTGGAGCCATTTCTCGATCTCTAAAATTTGCAAAAATCTTAACTAAACTCCAAAATATTACTAAGAAGGCTTCCTACAACAACTAAAATCCATTTTAATCAATTTTTATGAAATTCTTCCAAGTAATGTGAACCATTTTGCTCGGACGGTCTGGAGAGCTTCCTCTGATCAGATGACGTTTAATGGACAATTGAGTGTCTTAATGATGTCGGAATTGAGCGATATTGGGTTCATTGGATTCGTCTTGTTGAGACGCTCGATTCGACTATAAACATTCTAGATTTGACATTTGTTTGAACTTTCAAATGTGTCCGGGAATTTTCTAAAAGCGGTTAAATGACTTGATTCGGGTTTTATTTGACTCGGATTGGACTAACTTTGATATCATTAGGTTTCTTTCATCGAGCCGGTCAGTTTGATTATAAGTTTGATGAAATCGGAGTTCTGGATGACTTTTATCAAGATTTAAACATCCCTTACTCAAAGTATTATCTCGATATCCGCACCATAGCTCGAGATTGATAGTGTATCAAAATGTAATTGTGTGTTTTTAAAATCATATAAAAAAATATTTGATTTCTCATGTCCATTTACACGATGTTTTAATTAGATTTCATGAGCAAATTATTTTCGGTTTTCTTAAAAAAATTATAATATCCTAATTTCCTAATAAAACGATCTTATTGACTGGGGAAGATATTGTAAGCCTACAGTGGGTATTGTTAAATCATAAATGCAGCCTCTAACAGTATTAATTGTTCATAGTTTTCGCACCTGACTTAATTAATTTCGATTTATTGCAAGCAACAGTTCATATCAACTGCTCCGACCGAGACTTCAAAATCTATTCTTTATTTAAAATCTAATCTTAGCCTATCTAAACATTAATATATATATATATATATATATATATATATATATATATATATATATATATATATATATATATATATATATATATATATGAATACTTATATAAATAATAGTTGCTATGAGTCCAGAAAATTTTTAATTTTTTTTACACTAGTGTAACATTAGTTTTCAATATATGGCACACTTCTCCAAGCAAATCTATCATAAAATTCATCATGGGATCCAAAGAATATGACAGTATGAATCTCGGTAAAAGTGGATCTCAAAGAACTATATCGGGAGTCAAAAGACAAACAACAAGCTTCAATCCCTTCAAGTGGAACTATGGGCTGACTGAACGAAAGCACAACTGAACGAAAGAATAAAAGACACATAATTCGAGGTATAATTAGGTACAAAAACTCCCTTTACTCATTCTAGGATTCACCATTAAATATATTTTCAATTGTCTAAGAAGACCCTTTACACAATGAGAGATGCCCATCAAATTACTGTGATATACTCTCTCATTGATGATCTAAGTTAACCCTAACAATAAGAGGGCCTTTGCCGAGAATTCTCTCGGGAAAGCCGATCGAATACCTTCTAGCTAATCGAAGACTTCTAAACCAATCAAACAAGTATAAAACGATCAAATGACCACACCAACCGGTCATTTGTGATATAAATGTAGCAAAATACTGATAATCTTGCATAATATGAAAGATTTTAGTAATATAAATATATATAAAAAAAAATTTATGTTAGATATGTAAATTTATTACTATGTGGTGGTATTGATATGAATGGCCCATCATCATCTTATGTTGTTGAAGCCATTAGCTACGATCAGAAATTATAAAAATTGTTGTTGGAAAGCGCTTCAACTCATTAAATTCGAGTTTCTAAATTTATTGCATTTATTTCATATAAAATATATATATATATATATATATACTTATTTTTGTTGTCATAAATGCATTAATTAAGTTAGATATCTATCTTTAACTACTTCCAACTGCGCTGATTAATGCAATTTCATTGACATAAAACTTTGCATTAAATGCATTATATACGCTGTTATGGAAGCTTCATTGTTACTAATTATACCATATTCATTTTCCTCATTACTTTCTCATGACTCTATCTACCTTTAAATAAGCCATAAATGACAGAATAAAGATTTGATTGAAATAAATATTAAAAAGAAATTTACTGATTTTTTATGATTAAAAATTTAATTTTGATAAAGATATGTCTGCTTCTGCTAATTCCATGATTCCGTCTGTTAATTTGCACATTTAGCCCAAATTTCAATATGAAATTACACCCTCAACATTAATAGTTTAGGTGGTGCGGATGGATCGGATAGATACATTAAAAGAAATTAGTATTTAATAGTTTACTGGTCCATTACTAAATCTCGATTTCCACGTTGTCTATCCGATCCGTCCGCATCACATACAGAGATGAACCCAGGACGCTCGGAGGACTTACAGTGAACCCCACCCAAACCACCCGCCCACGGCTGCGGCACACACACACACACATATATATATATATATATATATATATATATATATATAAAATGTTATTTACATGTTAATTTCTTGCAATCATTAATGTTCAGAATCAATAACGTTGGTTGACTTGAGGGCCCTCTGATTTTGCTGATGTAAGATGTTATAAATGTGGCCATTTTACAAGCTCTGACATAAAGTTAGTGATGAATTTAAAGCTTTTGCCCTTTTATTCATCTACGGTGAGCTTCATGACCAATCAACCAATTAGAAATATACCGCCATTGTTACCCCTAACTGCCACCCATCATCACTATAGTCAGTCCTGGTTTTCAAAGAAGCTAATTGTTCACCAATAATTTATATTCTGCTCCTTAGATAGCTCAATTTAATTTGAAATAAAAAAAATTTATAGATATATATATAATATATTTATATATAATTTTAAATCACAAAAAACTTGTGTTATCACATGTTCCACGTTTTCTACTCCACAAAAATTAATTTAAACAAGTAACTTTCAAGTTAAAAACTAGCGAAACAGAAAGAAGAGTGTAAATGAAATCGAACACAAACAGGCTCTTCACAAGTCGTTTTCGAATGAGTTAAACCTGATTTTGTTTAAGCTCGACTTGTGCAACCTTACCGCCAATGTCCACAAACCACCACCACAGACATCCATCAACCACCGTGCTGGTCATCAATGCCACCCACCAACACACTCCCATGTTGCCTAATCACACACTAAACTCATTTAATTTCACTAAACACTAAAAATGAACTTTAGGTGCTAGATATATAAATAAATAAGAATTGAGTGGTACATATGTAAATCTTATTATTAATATTCTACATCTTTTTATATGTATTTTTTCATCAAATCAAACAAGCTCTCACACCATAAAAAATTTCTGCAAGTACAGGATAAAAAAACAGCGCAATATTACAATTGATAAAGAGTATTCAAAAGCTCGACAGAGATGGAAACCGGTTCATAAATCCATAGCATACAGCAGCAAGTGCATGTAGCAATATATTCAAAGCAGTACACCACAACAAGCATTATAAATGTGTTTTTGCAGATTTAATATGCTACCAAATAATACAGCAAGTGCAGGTAGCAGAGGCTGTTTAATTTGCTCGGTCTCTGAGTACCACAATGTCGAGCTCGGAAGGATCTGTCGCCTGAATCTCATAGTGAACTCCGTCCATCTCTCGCCTGAATCGTTGCTTGGTCGTTGCGTATAACATCTTGGCTCGAATTCGAGAAACAGATGGAGACCTGATTCAGAGTTTGTCAGATACGACATAAGATTGTTCCCTTAAAAAAACAAAACAAATGAGCGATTTGAATGCCATGCACCTAAAAATAAAACTTTAGGTGTGAGATATGTAAATACATAGGAATTTTGTGCTATGTAAATGCCCCAAAAAAGAATTTATTTTGAATATTTAAGTGTTACGTATCTAAATATAAAAGTTTGTGTTAGATATGTGAACGCATAAGAATTTTGTGCTATGCATGTAAATGCTCCAAAAAAACTTTAATTTGAAGATTTGAGTGCATCTATCAAAATATGAAAGTTTATGTGTGAGATAAGTAAATACTTTAGAATTTTGTACCATGCATCTAATTGCCCCAAAAAAAATTGTGTTAGCCATAGGCTTTGTGTTTATGTTGTGTTAGTTTTATTTTCGATGTGATATTAAAGATTTCTGTGTTATGTGTCAAAATATAAAAGTTTTGGTGTACGATATGTAAATACATAAGAACTTCAGGCCCAAAAAAATAATAGATTTGAGTGCTACATGTAAATTTAGTTGTGAGATATGTAAATACATAAGAATTTTGTCCTATGTATATAAATGTCCTAAATAAGTTTGTGTTAGCAATGTATTGCTCAGGCTTTGTGCGGTTTTTCTTTTGTAAAATATAAAGTTTAGGTAGTTGTCATGGACGGATTGTCTAACAATGGATTTAAGTAGGACTTAATGACGTTGTACTCTATAGAGCTACATCTATGATGCAAATGAATATCTGAAATATGATATCTTAGACGCATAACAAAATATATCCAGAAAGAAAGGAACTTCCTGATGAGTTTACACAAATGTTGAAAAATTTGTGCAAACAACATCACAACTCTATGTTTACCTTTCAAAAGGCAGGTTTTGATACCCCTATGCGAAGCACAAGAATCAGCATAACTGGTGCCTAACGCCCGACGAAGCATGAGTTAAATATATCCAGTAGTTAATTTAAACTTGATTATTGGTATCTGACTTCACATGTTGAATTTGAACCAAAAGTTTAGTATGATAATATTGGAGCCTCATCAAGTAACGCCCCTTCAACATTTCACGATTTTGGCATGTATGAGGAAATGATTGTTGATGCCAGTGGGGCTCATTTTATTGGAAGTGTAACTCATGAGGATCAAGAACCGAATAATGAGGCAAAAAAAAAAAAAAAGAATCACTAAATGCAATACAACAACCTTTGTGGGAGTGATGCACTTCACATAGAGAATTATCAATTGCCCTAAGAATGTTGAGTATCAAATTTGATTCCAATATGCACAGGAAACACTTCAATCAGGTAGCAACATTATTAAAAGAAACAAACCCTGTAAATAATTTAGTTCAAAAAATTTGTACAAAAAAACTTGTGTTGAAGCTAGGGCTATTATCTAAAAAGATTGATTGTTGTGTTTACGGTTGTATGTTGTATTATAAAGAAGATGCCCAAGAGTACCGATAGGTTTAAACTAAGAGGGGGAGAGAGTAAAAATCAGAAAAAATATTTCTTGCGTCTTTTTTACTTTCCCCTAATTCCACAGCTTCAACAGTTATTTGCTTCGACACACACAGCTTCACACATGACATGACATAATACCGGATCTCTTGGTGCTAATACAATGATCAGGGGTGTAAACGAGCTAAGCTTGAGCAAGCTCAAGGCTTGCTAGTTTTCGGATCATTAATAATTTATTTTGTTTGTGCTCGGCTCGTGTTCGAAATAGTTGGTGAATAACCTGTCTGTGCTTGACTTGATTCAAACTATTTTGTTCGAATTAAGCTCGTATTTGAGCTCAAATCTCGACTAGACTTATATATATTTTTTTTTACTTGAAACATTTTCAATTATACATATATATAGCAAACACCTTTCCTTTTATTTTTACTTTTATAGCAGATTCCCACTGAAGTTTTCTGAGGCCCCTATGTGGGACAAAACTTGGCCCCTGACGCAAGGCCGATGAACAGACCACCAATTTGTTATGAATTTACATAAAAGTTTCCTTACACCACATGCAGCAGTGGGCCTGTAAAAAACTTTTGGAAGAAATATTGGATCCATTTAAAAAGATACCACCCAATTCTTATGTATTTACATTTCTAAAATCTAAATTTTATTTGAATTTATTTTACATTACAGCTTCATGAATATCTTGTATTTATCTTATGTATTTACTTAATTTATATTCTATTTTAATTTTTTAGTTAATATGGTTTTAATCTATTACAAAATTTTGTTGGATTATTTAAAAATTATTTCGAGCTAAAATGAGCCGAACACTAGAGAATAAACCTTTGTTCGTGTTAGGCTCACTTGCTTAATGAATGAGCCGAACACGAGCTGCTTAACAAACCAAACAAGAGCCGTTCACAAACAGCAAGTTGTTTTGACAGTCCTAACAATTACTCATCCTTCAACTGTTGAAACTTAGAAACACTTTGATCGTAGTTATTCTAATCTTACAACGAAACTACGCAATGTTAGGCTTAGCTTATAATGCAGATGAGTTCACACTTTTTAGTCACGCCATAACAACTTATTCATGTTGGCTATTATTATCATGCAATATAATGTATCCACTGATATGTGTATAACTCTCATTTTTATTTTCTAACATTGATCATATAATGTTCACATAGCTCAAAAGATAAAATTGACGTGTACTTGTGACCTCTTATAAATGTACATTTATTGTGGGAAACCAACATGTTGACTTATTATACAACAACAAATAAAATTTTTACCTTGGAGCTGCTCCTACATGGACGATCAGTGGTTTCCCGACTTACGAGATTTTATCTGGTTAGAGCACATCCGGGAAATTAGTCTGTCCCTACTGCACGAACCTATCTAAAGCATTCATTTTGAATCATGGAAGAAAAAAATTCTAGTTCGTCATCGAAGGTTCTTAGCACGTAGACACCTATTCAGAAGGAATAAATATCAAGTACACCTCCAAGGATAAGTGGAATCGACATATTGCAGATGATCAGTGAAATACCAAAGATCACAAAGAGACTAAAACTAGTCGAGTCGTCTACCAGATTTTCGCATTACACATAATTGGATAAAACAGAATACTTTTTAAGATTTTCCATACTGTAGCACCAATCTGATTAGGCATATATGGATGTTATGCATATATAGAAAAAAAATTTTGATAATATATATAACATTGTTCTGGATATCAAGGGAAAAATAAAAAACAATGTCTAAGCAAAAACCTGAAGAAGTATTACAAAACGAGTGGGATAGAACTGCAAGAGACAAATGCATGTAAAATAATAGAGCACAAAACTATATATTGTCTTGCATTGAATCAAGGACAAAACAATCTATGAGTGGTTGCAACCTTTGAAGTTTCCAAGTGGTTGTGCATCTAAAATAAGCCGGTGTGTTGATTTGGGGACGGGAAAAATATTAGGTATGAAGAGTCATGATTGTCATATTTTCATGATGCCCGGCCAAAGTCGGTATTTGTTCCATTGATCGAAATCAGTTCATTATTCAAGGAGTTGTGCGCGGACACTTTGAATGTCGATTCTCTATGAAGTTTTAACACGAGTATTTTGTTATTGTTATGCAAGTTCGAACGGATATTTCCTCCAAATTTTTCTAACTAAATTGAATGTTTATTAATACATCTGTGTTACGATGCTATACTAGGGGTTTCAGTAAAATGCAGATAGATGCATCCCTCTAAACTGTATGTCTTCAATTTTAGAGTTTAATGTTTTATTTTTTTTTAAATGATTTAACCGTGAATATTTCTGAATAAAATTTTAAAAAAAAAACTATTAAGAATAAAACATGTCTCGATGGATCGATATTTTAGGCATATCTATTACAGGAAAAATAATTTTTATTTTTAGTACTTTGATCAAGGGCAACGTACACATGATACTGTTAGTGAGAAGTCTTCGCAAGCAGAATTGTTCATATTCTAGATATCAAGTGAATCATTGAGTAGACATGGCATGCACTATCTTAATGATAGAGAACTTCAAATAGCTACATCATATGTTTTCTACTAAATTACGATGAAGTGTAACCATTCCTACAGTAAGATTAAATTTAATAAAGAAATTTCTAAGTTAATATCACAATGATGTCCGCAGTTTATTTACCGAGAGCTTGAACATATACGATGACTCCTGTCTGCACGAGATCGAAGATGAATTTCAAAATAGTTCAAATTATACGAAAGTTGAAGTAAATTTTTAATTCACTCGTATGTCGTGTAGTGGTACTCTACAAAGTAAAACAATCTATGCATTGGAACTTCAACTAGGTTCACAATAAAAGTAACATAATCACATATTAGGATTTAGTATATCTTGTTTGGAAGCCTAATCGTAGTCTCAAGCCATGACAAATTTTTGAAGCTAATTGTTACAAATTTTACACGAGCTCCTGATGTGAAATAAAATAAACATATAATTGTGGTGTTTTTGTTAGAGGAAACACATATATATAACGAGATTAGTTATTATGGCATATAGACCACGAAAAATAATTTAGATGTAAAATGTTATCAAATCAATTCACCAAGAGTCAGTTATGTCTTATTTTTATATTCAGCTTAGCTCAATCGATGAGGAGTTATCCCTAGAAGATTCTACAAGGCTTCATTTAAAGTTCCTTTAGATATGAATGAAAATGATGAAGAAATTGACGAAGAAATTTTAAGTTCTTCAACATCTTACTCATCGAATGAAACAGACTAAAAAATGGTATGTATAATTAAATGATTAGTTTTCGCACCTTCTTGCTTATACTTTCATTTCTTCCATTGTAGTTATTCTGCATGCTTTTCTTGATTTTATGCGTAGTCACGATATGTTTCATATTGACATTTTACACGATTCTGCTTTTACTATTTTGTCTTATTTTACATACTAATCATGCTTACTAATTCATTTTTTTTTCTGAATGGAAAACAAGGACGTCTCCAGTACGAAGAGGTACAACACTCCTGCAGTCACTCCGACGTTGCCCCACCTCCAGCACTTGCACCATATTTCCATCCAGATTCCTCGGCTGATGAGCCAAGCCCATTGACTCTTGCACCTAAGATGGCTGACTCCACCGGCAAATTTTGTATTGTGTCGGAGTGTAAATCATAAGTCGACTTTCTTTTTACAGTGCATTAGTTTCAATTTTCGTGTCACTTGTTATTGTAACTAATATTTCAATTGCAAGTTCTACCAGACAACCCGTGATGCGGATCACGGTGATCGTCCAGAGGCTGTATGATCATCCGGAGCTGGTATGATCAACCATTTCTCTCATGGAAACAAATCCAGATAGCGACTCGAACCATGTGACTTAGGGAGTTCGAGGTATAATATTTTAATTTGAAATATAATGCTAATACAATTTTTTATACTAATCAAACTTACAACAGCTTATAGAGTTATGTAATTATGAGACTCCAATAGACTTCTGTAATGTTCCCATTAGCGTGCATCCAACAGGAATTGAACCTACAAATTCGCCAATTATGAGTTGCGCACTTTCACCATACAGCCATGGATGCGGTAGCGAGTGAACTAGGTTGGTAGAACCGAGGATAGAAACTCTTCAGAATTATGGGTTTTTTGGCTTAGCAATCAAGCTCTTATATTTATCTGATCATGTATACTGACTAAGAAGCTCAACCGAGAGTCAGTCACTGCAGAGTTATATATCCTCACACATCGGCCCCCGGGCCCACAACAGTGGGTATCTAACTACTCTCGGCGTTCCATGTAAGTTAAGAAAATTAATTTCTATTTTTTAGGGCTATAAATATGACAATAAATATTAAAAATGCCAATTAATGTTTCAATTTTGTTATGCAGGAGTACAAGCAGCTTCGGGATAAATAGAGGGAGATGGCTAGCCAGACCTTGTCGTCGGCCGACAGTAATGGTAGCTAATCTTCCACTGCTCAGTCCGATTTTGAGTTGCAGACGCAGACGACGAGGAAGAAGAAGAGAGTGTATGGCCCATGAGCAAAGGGGATAGCATTTGAGGTAGAGCGCTCTCATGCAACTGTGGGTGACCTAAGTTCATTACAGGCTCAACATGATGAGCTTGTCAGGCGGGTCGTGATGATGAATTAAAAGCTCCGGCAAGTGCGTAAAATCCAGTAGATGGTTATAGATAGTATAGTACGTCTGACGGAGAGTTTTGACCTTTGAGTCAAGTGGCATATGAGTGTTGTCGAGGAGAATGAGGAAGGTCGGGAGGAGGATGCGAAAGATTAGGATTTTAATTTTGTTTGTTGGTGTTCCCCCGCCATTGGGATTGATTATATGTTTTTTTTATTTATGTTTTACTAAACTTTCAATTTTTGTAGTCGTGAATTGTAAACTTTGAACACATTCATCTGCTTATCTTTTAATTTAAATTTTTATCATTATTTAGATTTTGTGATAGTGATCTTTTTTCTCATTTCTAATGATAGATAAATATCATATTACGTTACTTGTGTTTGTTCTCTGTAGGTATGTAGAAATCAGTATGCTATGTTTTTTTTTTTTTTTTTTTTTTTTTTTTTTTTTTTTTTGGTAATAGCATCGGAATATTTGACACTAATAGCTACAATTATTCGATCGATACTCGACAATGATATTTAGATGGTATGCGCAAGTTAGCGTCTAAATAATGTCGATGCTAATTTGGGTTGGATGGGATCGACGCTAATGCCTCGCTAATATTGCATCAACTATTTTTTTGACAAAAATTCAAAGCGATGAAATATGGAGACGATAAAACCGACGTAAATAAAAAACCGACACTAATTTCGACGCAAATTTAATTAACGAAGCCAAATTTAGCGTCACCATTAAATTGAAGGCTAATCCCGCCAAAAAAATGTCCTATTAGCTTAGGGCATTTTCCTGTGGTAGTTAAGGATTTGAGTGGCTTGCATGCAAATATGCATGATTAGATGTTAAATATTGTAAATATATAAGAATTGTGTTGTATGAATCATAAAAAAGTAAATCTGCTATCAGTGTAGATTAAACAAGAGAATGGATTAATGGCCAAGATGGTGGATTTAAGATGTCTATATGTTCACATATGCAAGAGTTATTAGTAGGCAATTAACATAAAGAAATTTTTGGAACAAAAGACGTGCAACATAGCTAAACAAATGAAGTAATTTTATAAACCAAATGCAGCAGAAACAATAGTCAGTATCCTCTGTGGTTGACTGGGGCATTCATAGAACTCTGAATAAAAGTTTACTAGTATTGCTTAGGTAGAGAGATTTCCATTATCACCCATCATATGTGTGAAAACAAATAAATAGTTAAAAAAAAGCTTCAGGTTAGACATGCCAATTGAAATTTGATCAAGATAAATTTAAAATTATTTTTAAATAATTTGAGATGACTGCAATACAATAGTTTAACACTCTTCTCAAGACATATCCAAAGTGTTAAATTTGACTCTTCGAATATGGTGGATTGCACATCATCTCCCAATTGCACAGTAGGGACACTTTTTGGTCCCGGCAATGGCTTACAAAGCATGTCCCATAATTATTTAATACAAAAACTGGAAACTAAATGGAGATGTCAGACGTTACATACTGGCTATTTGGTTCGATGGCAATTGCTATATAAAATCCTGTTAGTAGAGAAAAGTATTTTGTTTATTTATAATGATGAGAATTTAAGCCAGCACCAAATAATGAGGGATGATGAGGAGGGTTTAGTAACCGTTTACATACATACGTTTAAAAGAAATATTTTTTACATCATAAGTAGATTTGGTGTCTTCATTCTGGGTGCAGTTCATAAGAAATTAGTTTAACATTAGAACCAATTTCTCCTCAACAAATGCAAATTTTTATTTATTATTCCATCAAAGCGAATAACATTAAGTTTTGCTTATTCTTCAATTTATTGGCTGTTTTAAACAAGAAGATATTATTTTTCCCCAAGTTCTCTCCAGTAAACAAGTGCAAGAAAACTATTTTAATTTCAATCACAGCATTTCAATTTCCATTTCTCTTTCTTTCTAACCAAAACACATACATCAAGTCCTATTTTGTAAGGGTGTCAAAAATTAATCTAACATGTCAACTTGACCCCACACTTGACTCAAAAAATTCAGGTTTGTTGACTCGATTAACTAAGTTTGTATTAGGAATCCTAGCCCATTTAATTTTTTTGATTGGTTTTGCAATGACCCCACCAACCTGAAATTGGCTCAAAATTCACTAGATGTTTGACCCATCAACCTAAAATTAACTCGAAGTTGAATAGCATTTTACTTAAAATTGATCTGAATATATAAGGGTTACGCATGTCGGGTTTGGGCCAGTTGGTTCAAGGCAAGTAGAGTTCGAGTTGGACTTTCATGCTCGTTTGATATATACGTCAATTTCAGGTTAAGCGCTTTTGGGTCAGACCCCAACCAACAAACCTGATTTAACACATCTACCATTTTGATGCCATATAAATGCACCAATAGAATGATATCGAGATGTCAAGTAGATAAATGCTAAAAGAAATAACACAAGGAACTCATAATGATAATTGATTTTTCTAAATAATATTTCATTGTTCGAGATTACATTGAACCAAAAATACTCTAGTTCATAGATATCACAGATAGTTAATAACATTATTATCTAGAGAACAATGTTAAGTGGGCAACATAATCTCTTAATCCTCATAATACACATGCATACATGTTGAGTAATCACCATCATTATCATCATTGACCCCATCCTAACTTCTTGTAGGCAGCAACTTCATGAATTCTAAATTATCTAATTATTCTTGTTGAATGCTTATTAAGTTGTCAAGTTAGTTTCGGAAATCCATTTTTCATGGCATAACATTTATCCATGCTAGGTTTAACCCAACTTTCTTCCTTAAAATCAATACTTCCAAATTAATTGCACCTAACGGGTATGTTGGCCTCCAAATGCTCCATAAAGCAGGAATAACTTAGATAATGTCAAATCTAACTTTAAGCTTTTGTACCGAAAGGTAGTTCACGCCGAAATCCAGAGAAGAGTGGCAAAGGAATAACACAAACTATACGCCACAAGTTATTTTAATACAACCTCCAACCTAAGGGATCAACAATCATCCCAATCAATCCTAACTCAATTGAACTTTGAACCAGTCTAATCAATTTTTATAACCCCCTTAATTCACATTAATCCTTAAGCACAATCACATCATCAAAAGGCATCGATGACACCTTACTAGTGCACTAAAAAGTGCAAAAAATCGAGCTTAAAATTAACATAAAACAGCCGCCCGAGTCCTACTAAGTTGGACACATCTCAAAATTTTTTAATAAATAAAAGGATGATATTAGGACCTAAAACCCCTACAAATTTCACTGTGACTTAGTGTCCATTAATTCAACCAATTTAGACTCAATGCAACCCTAAGAACAAGAAATCCGAGTCTCTGAATCAGACCTTAAAAATCGAGGATGAGAAATTACTTTGAAAAAAAAATTTCTCTGATTGATACTACTGTAGAAAAAAAAAATTATGTGTAAGCAAATACAGCAAGGATAAATTCTGATCATTTCCTAACAGACTCCACAGTTAAAGAAAAATCATAGCTACTATCACAATCTAGATAAGTTGAAATTAAATGATGATTCCTATAGAAATTATTCTATTGTAACTGTAAATTCAAATACAAATTCTCTAAACAAGTTTTAAAAAATAAATTCATCATTAACCTACTGCAATTAAAACCTCAATTCAACAATCTGAGATTCGAGCCTTGATTTCCCTAGCGTGATATTTATGATTAACAATCTAATTATACATACGTACTCTTAAAAGGATCCTCTTTAACCTCAACCATATGATCTAAAAGTAACAACTGCAGCAATTTTCTATGAGGAAAAACGATCATTAAAAGGTCAACAAGAATGATCTCATTTGTTCTTTCCACGAGTTAATGCCCAAATCACAATCATAGATCACATTCAAAAAAAAAAAAAAAAAAAAAGAATCACAATCATTGATGATCCAAATGATTACCCATAACATCCTATTCTCAAATCATGGATCCCGCATTTGGTAGGATTTCATTCATGTGAAATCATAAATACAGGTGATGAGAGGCTAATTTTTCAACCTCCTAGTTATACCTTTTTTGCCACATTAATGCGTCAAAATATTCGGCAATGATGTGCTTGTCGGCGTATTTTTGTGCGTGAAGTGCCTGTAAGAAGCTGTCGGTCGCCGGAATTGAAATCTCGTCGCCCGCTTCGGAAGGATCTTCAAGAAAAGGAAGGAATCAACCGACCCCATATTTTTCATAGTTTAAATGAAAGAAGCGCTACACCTCAGTCTACGCACTTATCCCGAAAGACAAATACAAAACTTGAGGTGAGCGCTCGATCAAATAAACTAAGAAATATATGACGTCTGTTTGGTCTGCAAAACCATTTTTTTATTTGCCGACATGTTCCCCTATTTAATACGAAGAATTAAATAGGGGTTATTTTAAATTTGGTTCGGAATGCTTCCTATAAAGGCAAGCCTCTATAGTTTATTACATCTTAAATGACCGAAATCACTTAAGAAAACTCTCGATAAAAATCGGAAATATTATCTTCAAGGAGGTCGAAAGGATAGGACTTTTCAACGTAATCGAACGAAAGAGATGTGAAAGGGGATTCGCTCAAAATCGGAACATTTTATCGTAGAATCCAAAGGAGGAAGAACCGGGGATGTCGAAGATCCGAGGCGAACCCCGGTGACTTCCAAGTTATCCTATGATTTGGCTTTAATTTAGGAGATATTATTTAAATGTTTCATCCCGCCAATTTTATTTAATTAGAGCTTACATTTGTGTGAAACGATCACACGAACGTACTAGTAAGATGTGAAGATTTAGGTCGTAACGAACGACAACCTCTGAATCCTAAAGCGAGTTAGGGCTTATATTGATGACAGAAGCTATACTGAAAGCGCCAAGAAAGGTTGAGGATTTATGTCGTGCTAGGCGAACGACCTCGAAATCCTATGGTTTGTTGTTTAATCCCTAAGGAGTGGTTTAGCTGACGTAGACATGTTTTGCTGTTAAAAATGGTCGTGCTGCCCACCGCTAGCTCCAAGCTCCTTGCCGTGAAGAAGTTAAGTTTTCTAAGGTGACAAGTCAAAATGTTCAATCAGGTGGCCCTATGGTCGAGTTCACCTAAACATCCCATGCAAAGTACGTTTAAAGTTAGTACAGATGTGTAGCAAGGTATGTAAGACGTGAAAAACAAGAAAGCATGCGATAGAAGTATGATACAACGTCTTAAGCAGGAAAGCATGCGGAGAGTAGGTATGCAAAAAGAATGCACAATACAAGATATAGCATGCGATAGACAGTACGCAAAAAGTAACATGCCGTAAATGTAAACAAACCCGTATACTCTGGAAGATCCGTAGTCTTCTTATGTGTAGCCAGCAGGAGTGTCACATAAAAGCCAAACAAGAGAAGGAAAAAGTCGTCGAAAAGCTCGAGAAAGCAAGGAGACTGACTTATAACAGAAAAACCCGAGAAAACAAACGAAAGTCGAAAATAAAATCATCAAAACCTCTGGAAATCCCGGAAAAAGGACCAAGAGTGTTTCATCAAAAATCAAGCGAAAGCCCGAAGAAAACCGCAAGCACTCGGGTCGGGGCTAGGCTCAGAACTGTGTAGTACTGCTCGAAGGGTCGTCGAAGGCTACTTCGGTCACACGAGTGTATAGAGCCCGCCACTCAACTAGAAGGCGTCCAACTAAACCCGACTCGTGAGAGTGTTCTCAACCCAAAACTAATAATCAACAAGTGGACAACTAGCATTTTATAATATAGTTTTTGAAATTTATATTTTTAAGCATGCACATGAGTTTCGAGCATACAAAGAGAGTTTTATCAATTTCCGATTGTAGTGGAAAGATATATATATATTTTTTTTGTTTCAAAATGTAATATCATATTTTTATCGGATTTTGAAAATTATGATTGTCCACGAGTCGATCAATTCGTTGGGTAAAGGATCGCTAATAATCCTAAGAAGGTACGGGTGCCCCGCTTGCCTTGTAGCGGTGAATGATACCGTCATCCTACGGTTCACCAGGGCCCTGGAGCGAGTCCTGATGTCGTAGGATTGAATATCATTCTACTCTATCACCTGGAGTCGCTTTCGCATCATCGTCGTCATTACCCCAAAACAAAACAAAACAAAACCGACTCCGAGTGAAGCGGGGAACACGTGTAAATCAATAAGGAGGGGGAGAAGAGGAGATTAACCTGCCTCCAGACCCGGAAAGACTAGAATGGGAAGAAGGTTAATCCACTCGCTCTTAAAACATGAAACAACAGAACGCTGAAAGCATGACCCGAGGTCCTTGAATCAGTCCTGAAGATGTCATTTTCTCACTTGACACAAATGGATCGGCCCCGAAATGGGTATCCCTTGCATTCAGATAAACCTAAACCAAAAGCAGTGACCTTCGAGAACCGTTTAAAAACTTCGCAAATCGAACGAGAAAAAAAAAAAGAAAAATGACTCGGGGAAAACTGACTACCAGACTCCAAACCTGCAGTAAAATCCGGATACGTCAAATCTCAAAAACAGATATCAGCCCCTAAGGCACAGAATCTCTCAATAGGTCTACCTACTGGCTCGAGGCCGGGATCACAATAGGAAAATCAGGAAAACTTCCAATTCATAAGAAAGTGAGTATACCAGCCCAAAAATCTCAAAACTAGCATCAATCCCATCAAGTAAAATCTTTAAGAAAGTGCCTCAAGTATCGATGCCCAATTCACTCCCAAAAGCAGATAAGAAACAATTCTGAATTACATTTCCCATCAATTCCAAGTTCAAACATAGCAATAAGCAAAGCCATCACCATATTAATCACCACCATGAGGCTCTCGGCCAAGACCACAACAAAGGGGCAGCAATGAGTAAAGCACTCACCCATCCTCAAAATCACAAATCGACATTAAGAGGCTCACGGCAAAACCCCATACTGAACCCAAATCCTTCACAAACACACTAGAGAGCCCTCACTAAATAGACATAGAGCTCAGCCCACATAAAGCCCAAACAGAGCACAAACTCGAGCCCAATTCTAAAATAAAGCAACCCCAACATCAAATCAAACCCGAAGAGCACCAAAGTCCCAACCCGAGCCAAGATAGGATCAAACCCGAGCCATCAGTAAGCACCCAGCCGAACCAAATAAATCAGCCCAACTCCAAATTACAACAGCTCCAGCATAAAGCTAAACCCAAAGCACCATTGAGCAAGAAACCGAGCCAACAATGAGCTACATCCCACTCAAAACAGAGCTAAAATAGGGATTAACATAAGAAGGGGAAAATCGAGCCACTGCAAGCCCAACCTGAGCCATAGAAAGGATGGGAACCAACCTAAAATCAAGCTACAACATTCTCCACTCAAGGCTAAAACAAAAGAGGAGTTAAAAGAGCCAAACCCGAGTCCATATAGGGTCGAACCCGAGCCCATATAGGGTCGAACCCGAGCCATGGCTGGGCTGGAATGAAGCCAGCTTCAATTCGAAAACAAGAATACAGCAATGCCAACTGAAAACCGAGCCACATGAGGCCAAAATCCGGCTAGGATCAAGCTTAAAACAAAGAGTATAGCAAAATCTCAACAAAGCCCAATATAAGAATAAATCCAAAATACCAAAGTAGGCTCTCAAATCGGAAATAAATCAAACCAACCAAGCTCCCAAACAGAGCCAAAATGAGCCTCTTAAAACATTGAAATAAGAATAGCAAGTATCCACATGTTAGAATAGCCTTTCAAGTAAGAGTTAAGCCAAGCCAACTAGATTTCCAAAGGAATTATGATAGAATTAAAGCCACACCTAACATGAAGCTAATATGCACATTTCCTCATGTCCAACATGCTAAGATATAGAGCCTTTATACCTTGCTACAAATTTTAATAACATGCATTTTTATTAAGGCAAAGCTACAAGGAGCAAGAAATGAGCTCCACATATGCTTGTTAAAAACTATATAGATTCTTCCATAAATCATACCAAACGGAAGTAAGGAACCTCATAGTACATGCCTCCAACGTACTTGCAAAAGGGGCTAATATTTGCTTTAAAATCATGCTTTCAACATATCGAAAGTAAAAGACTAACTGCATACATGCGTTTTTCATTTCCAACATGTATATTCTTTTTAAAACAAATAAAACTTAAAGCATTGAGATCAAACAATCCATGAGCTTACAAGAGGAGCTAATATTTGCTATGAAACTATGTTTTCATGCTTTTGAGTTGCTCTATATAGCAAGAGAAAGAGAAAAGAGCCTACCATATAGTATGCATATGATTGGCTTAAACGAGTACCGTAATTTATCCCTAAAACATGCTCAAATCCCTATTCTTACTCATGCTTCAAGCAATAGAACACCTCCAAACATTTGTATAAGATTATACCAGCATACCATTAGAGAGGGAAAGCAAGAAACTATCACTTTAAGCAATCAAACAAACCATTCCATAGTATATAAGCATCCAGCCAAAGCATTGAGCAGGAAGAACCGAACAACAGCAGGGTTATGGGCTCCCTGGGCCAAACCGAAAAGAATAGAGGGGAGGAAGGAGGTTACCAGACATTATGGAGCACACAAAAGGAGCAGCAAATTCAGGTAGCAATCCTACAGCACTTCCCCTTCTCCAAGAAGAAATTCGGCCAGCCCTAATTTCATCCCAAAATGGGGTTTATATAGGCGAAGGAGGGGAGAGGAGTGTCGCTACTCACATTACAGGAAGGTGCGCAAGTGGCCCGGCACACGGCATGGAATGCCGCAGGTGATAAGAGTCACGACAGGGATAGGATCCGACGACCGGTAAGAGCGCGTGTATGCGTGCGGCTCGAGGAAGGAGCCGCAGGGAATGGGACGCCTGCTGTTGCGAAGATGAGGGAGAGAGAGAGAGAGGGCTCGACCCAGCGTGCGAGCAGGAGAACGGGAGAGAAGGGCCGAGCAGGAGAATGGGGAGCCGGCTGAGTCAAGCGTGAGGGGAATTAGGGCTTAGGAAATGTATTATATTTAAACATATATATTAACAATAATAATATAAATATTATTATTATTAATATAATAATTGTAATCATTTCGTAAGTTTCGTTCCCGGCGTGCTATCGTCGCAAATTGAATGTCGATTTTAGGTAAAATCGACATTCTGGACGCATCGGCGCAGTTCGTTTCGTCGTCCGAGGTCGTCTGGGCAACCTCGTCGACGGTCGCGTCAAAATTGCGTCAAAATTTAGTATCGTCGCAAAATTTTAACTCGAGCTCGATCGATCAGAATGGTGTAGGTGTGTAAGACGTGCACAAGGCTGTTCTAATGTCCAGAGGTCCTATAGGGACTCAATTTGAACTTCTGACGTCAATTTCGACCGGCTATAGACTAGCGGTACGGAATCTCATACAGGATTTCAAAAAGTAACGAAGTGGCTTCCAGACACTCTAAAACGAGGTGGGTCCCATCGCTAGGAATCTAGGATCGTCGGGGAAGCTCCTGAGGCTAGAACCCTAAATCTAGGAGGAATACTAAACCTCGACAAAAAGTGAGGTCAACAGTACTAGAGATGGTTTGTATGTCTTGGTCCCCAATCAGCTTTTGCATAAGCATGTCACCTTCTTTGGCTGATATAGAGAGCATGACTTCTCCTTTCTTATTAAAGGATAAAGAACAACACCAAGAGGAATATCTAAGTTGCATTGACAAGTTTACCTAACTCGCTAGTTGATATTACATCTATAAGCATGATAATCTTTTTGTCGTACAGAAGTTTTTCCTTCTATTGTGAGATTGCCACAATACCAAATGCTTATCATGAAGGTATGAATAGTTAAAAATAACTTGATAAATATCAAATGGTAGCGCCTAGCATACCATTTTGTCAATGTAATCCTCGGTGATTGCAATCTAGAGCCCCTGAACCAGAGTTAACGATTTATTTTCATCTTTGCCCAACCTTAATTTCTAAACCAAAACTATTGAAATGAGGTCCTTCTGGTTATCAGTATCCATATTGAACTTGATCTCCACTTGCTTGACCTGCATATGTTAAGGTGAACAACTCATTTGTGGATATTGGACAGCAAGCTAGCCAATATATCCTTCAACATTACAAGTAAAGATTTAGATATTTCTACCCTCTACAATGGATTTTAGCATGGTGTTTTCCGCTACAAAAATAATTGCTTTTCTTTCTCACCTTGCCTTCGTTTTCCAGGGAAAAGCTCAAGATATAGCTCCTAGCGCTTTTTTATCTTTTTCTTTTTTTTTTTGGGGTCATGTGGTCTAGTATCAGATCGTGATCATAGAACATATCTAGTTTTTTTTTTTTTTTAAGTTGAACGATCATCATTAGTTTTCCATTTATTCTTTCTTTCAGAGAAAGAAAAACACTCGTCAAATAGTTCTCTACTTGTTCCTAACATCATGATTCCTACAATGATATCTATCACCATCACAATGGCCTAAGATTAATTAAAATAAGCAGAGTTCATTTGCTAAATAATGAACTGAGTTGCACTTCATAAGTGATTGTACCTCTCAAAGATTTATTACAACATGACCACCTGACGTTGAAATTCTAACATGTATTTGTGCAAAAATTTTCCATGGCATTGTCTCAAACTACGCTATTTCTTTTAGTGATCTTAAATATACGCCATCAATCATTTGTTCAAATGGTGACCCATCTTTAGATGAACAATTCGTCACACTAAGACTTGATGACTTAATTTCAATCATGAGGAAACAAACTTGACCTCAGTGTCAATATCCATATAAAGTTAATCTCTTGATCAAACCATGCTTGACTGTCCCATTATAAATATAAATCTTCACTTTAAATTTCACATTCAATGGTTGCATCTTTCATTAGTTGTAGCCAATATTCTCCACTTCATCGTCATCAACTATGTTTGCTTCCTAGCATAGGAGGAGATAAAATAAGATTTAACCGACTAGTCATAGTAGTGGTTGTTTTCATCCTAATTGACAACATCATGACAGATTTGTTCTGTCAGTCTAGCAACCAAGTAGAATAGCTCTGGTGTAGAATTGTTGTTACTCATGGATTCCATTTCTACATCTTCTTGTTCTTATAACTTTCCTGACTTTTAATGCATTTCCAATACATGAAGCAAATCCCCATTGTATTTATCTACTTTGTTTGTTTATGCCACAAATAATCAACACTACTATTTTGATTTGTAGTCAATCTCTCAATGCTATTACGTAAGCCTATAATAAGGGATCAGAACAAATTCAATAGATTTTATAATTTTTCTAGAGTTACCTCGAGCATTGTTTCCTGTTGAAGATATAGTTGTTTGCATCCTCATTCACTCCATCATGATGGTCATAAGCTCCATCTAGCTATCCATTTTGGCCAAGTTTGTTGTAGATTCATTAATGGTTGATTGGCCTTTTTTCATATTCTTCTTAATAATATCTCGTTCTTCAGTTCTGATTTGCTTTCAAAGCAATAGGTGGCTCTCCCATATCTATACAATATTTCTTTATTTCTAACATGCGCCAATGATTGATGCTTTGGTATCAATTTGATCCGTTAGAAATTCTCAATATGATTGATGTATAAATATCAACTTGATCCATTGAAACTTCTCCCTATTACTGCATAAACCCATAATGAGAGAAAAGAATGGATTTTGTTTTTTTTAAGGTTTTCATTTTTACCGTCGCATTAGTAAAAAAGAAGTTGATGAGGCTTTAAAGAAAACCAAGGGGGGAAAGTCTGTAGGACCTGATGATATCCCAATTGAAGTGTGGAAATGTTTAGGTGATTTGGGGGTTTCCTGGCTTACTAAACTTTTTAACATTATTTTAAAAACAAAAAAGATGTCTGAGGAGTGGAGAAAGAGCATTTTGGTCCCCATTTTTAAGAATAAAGGAGATGCACAAGAGTGTGCAAATTATAGAGGAATTAAATTGATGTGTCATACTTTAAAGTTATGGGAGAGGGTAATTGAACATAGGTTAAGACGTATTACGAAGATTTCTCATAATCAATTTGGATTTATGTCGGGCGGGTCTACCATGGAAGCTATACATTTATTGAGAGGTTTGATGGAGAAGTACAGAGATAATAAGGAGGATCTACATTTGATTTTTATTGATTTAGAAAAAGCTTACGATAAGGTTCCTAGAGATGTTCTTTGGAGAGTCCTTGAGAAGAAAGGTGTTGATATGACTTATATTCAAGTCATTAAAGATATGTAAGAGCTGTTACATGTGTTCGAATCGAAGGAGAATTGACCAAGTATTTTACTATTTCGTTGGTTTACATCAAGGATCGGCTTTAAGCCCATATCTTTTTGCTTTATTTATGGATGGTCTTACTGGCCATTTACAAGAGGATGTACCTTGGTGTATGCTTTTTGCTGATGATATCCTCCTCGTGGATAAGATAAGAGAAAAAGTTCAGGAAAAACTTGAATTATGGAGGTCTACATTGGAGACTAAAGGTCTTCGTTTGAGTAGAACTAAAACTGAATACATGGAATGTAATTTTAGTAATAGTAGGTCTAGTGGCAGAAGTGTAACTTTGGGTGATCAAATTATTAAAAGGTGTGAACGGTTTAGATATCTCGGGTCCATTGTTCAAAGCGATGTGATATAGATGGGGATGTTAATAGTAGAATTCAGGTTGGTTGGTTGAAGTGGAGGAATGCGTCCGGCCTATTGTGTGATAGAAAAGTACCGCTTAGACTGAAAGGAAAATTTTATAAGATGGTAGTGAGACTTTCAATGCTCTATGGTGATGAATGTTGGCCTTTAAAAGAGAAGCATAATGTTAAGTTAAGTGTTGCCGAGATGAGAATGATTAGATGGATGAGTGGCTTTACACTTAGAGACAAAATGCGAAATGAATATATCCGTAATAGGGTTGGAGTTGCACCAGTGACGGATAAAATTAGAGAGAGTTGCCTTAGATGGTTTAGTCACATTAAACGTCGACCACATGATGATCCGATTAGGAGAGTAGATGTTTTAAATACAACTTATGTTAAGAAAGGCAGAGGCAGACTTAGGAAAACTTGGGCTTATTACATAAAAAATGATCTTAATTTATTGGAATTAAACGAAAATTTGACACTAAATAGGACGCAATGGAGAAAAAGGATTCATGTAGCCGACCCCACTTAGTGGGATTAAGGCTTTGTTGTTGTTGTTGTTGTTGTTGTTTCTATTGATATACCAATCAGGAATACAAACATAATTTCATGTTGTTGATAAATTCCCCTTTATTTTTTGTTTCCTTTCACATGTTCTTCTTTTGTTCTTCAATTCCTTCTCTGGCCAGCACCAAAATGCTGGCTCGTGCTTTCAGTTTCGCTGTAATGACCATAGATACAATGTTTTAGGCATGATTAAATGTTAGGACAGAAAAAACTTTCTTTCTTTTTTTTTTTTGGGTATGGATTGTCGTAGATAGCAGACAGCAAGTAAAAACCAATGGGCTGCAAGCTATAACAGCACGCAATAATACACAGCAAGCTGAGCAACAACCACCGGAAGCGAGCAGAGTAATGTCTGCAGCTGCACAACAGCAAATCAAAGTATGCACACAGTAGCACCGGAAAAAAAAAAAAAACAGGCAGTGTTATGCAATGAGCCGCTATGCCCTTCTCTTCTTTTTTTTTTTTTTTTACTCCTACAGCACTGGGACTTGGACCCTTGGGGAACAAACAAAATGAGAGGAAAAGGAAATCTTTTTCGAAATTTAAAACGCAATAGGACTGAGTTCTCATTTTTTTAGTATGAACTAGCAGCATCCTCTTTGACCTCAACAACATAGAACCATAAGTTTTTCTTTTTTTTTTCTGAGAAATCAGACCACTAAAACTAAGTGAGCTAATGCGTGATAGTTACTGCATTGTGCGGTATTTAAGAACTATATTATTCTTCTTTGATCACAAAATTCAGTTATTGTTAGAAGTAATTGAACAATCACTCAAAATGTGACTGAGTTCAAAATTAAGTCAATTTTGAGACAATTTTTAGGATGAACAAGACTCACTCTAATATAGTTAATATATATAATTTAAGATGTTACATTGAATGTTCACATGAACAAATTTAAAAATAATTTCAAATCAGCTAAAAATTTAATTATTTTCAACTCAAAATCAAATGATTATGAGCATGAGTCTCCTCACTTTGAATCGATTATGATTATGACATCACTTATCTCCCCGAGCACCAGCGTCGTGTAGGAGTCGATTGAATCCTCCAAAATCATATTTACAAAATCTTTTTCAGGTTCTTTTAAATATTCTTTCGGGATTATCACATTTCCACTTCTGAAATTCTCTTCAAGCCAATCCTTGAAAACAAAACAATTTTCTATAGTGTGGCTGAGCAACTAGTGGTACGGGCAGTATTGAGGATGATCTTTCATGCTGGCTTCCTCTGGCTTTTTCGGCTTTGGAAGTCTGAATTCTGGTCTCATCAGCAAGTCGTGGAACATCTTCGACCACGGTTTCCTCCCTGAAGGAATACGCCACTTTCTGTCGTTCTGCAATGGACATCTGTTTATTCCTTGTTTGGTGTGATCCTGGCTGATGTAGTTGTTGGCTACATTGGCCATATCGTTGTGTCTATTGTTGGCGGAATTGTCGAGGTTATTTGGTTTTCAAAATTTCCTGGCTGCGCCTCCTTTACTGTGCCTTCATCAGTTGCACAGTCCTTGAATTGGACCCAATCTCGAGTCCAGAAAATGGCGGGGTATAAGCGTTAACAGACTTTTCCTCATATAGGATCTCTTTTCCCTTACTCAGCAAAACAGCTGGCGCGGTGACAATGAATCCGGTAGTAGGGGCAAAAACAGTTCTCGGAGAAATCCCAACGACAGTATTTTCAGCAGTAGTAGAGCTCTATTCAACCGACACCTTTGAAGGGGAGCACTCTTTGGCAGATTCCAAATCAAACTCTACAATAGGCTGCGCGGACTTATTCGTTTCGAACTTCATTACCGTGACGGAAACCTTCACGAACTTAACTCCAATATCATTGAATCCTTGTCCAAACTTAATAATTGCCAAGTTAGGCAGTTCATCCCTGTTGACATCGAACTCCATTCCAAAGGCAAAAGAAAAGATCAACTCTAGCGAAAACATTGTCTCTATCATTTGAAGAATTTCCGAAAGTCAGCGATGTCCTGTGCCTTGCGGTTTCGACATAAGTACTCAAGTTGACGCACTTGTCTTATGAACTGGGCATCCACTATTATTTTATTTTTCAAATTTATTATTTATTTGTGATTAAAGCATCGAAGAATTGCAATTATCAAATTAAACAAGCGTGAAAGGACGTTGCATGGTTTGATTCGCAAGAAGCAAAACAAACCCGAAGGAAACGAAGAAAGTGCGAAGTTTAGGACCCAGTGCGGGACCAACTCCACAACGCACAATGCCCAGGTGGAACTAGTCCACCAATACACCTATTGGGGGTCCGACCCCATACAAAGATCAAAAAGTCCTTAATGGCCTCCTAAACCTCCCTGTTCAAAAGATGATTGAACAGACGGTCCTGAAGTCCAAAAAAGTTGACCGTGCTCACCCAAGAAAGAAATGGGAGGAGCATGTCAACGGAAGAAGGGTAATCTGGTCCATAAGAGACAGACACATTACCGATGTATGAAGATAAGATTTCCTGATTTAAATGAAGAGAGAAGCAAATCTCCAGCGGAGTCGCCAGAAGCTGTCGGCGTTATTTTGGGTGTGAAGTGCCCGTAAGAAGCTGTCGGTCGCCGGAATCGAAATCCCGTCGCCCGCTTTGAAAGGAAGTTTTAATTTACATATATATATAATTTTTAGAAAATATGAAATCAAACTGGCCCCATATTTTTCATAGTTTAAATGAAAGAGCGCTACACCTCAAGTTTATCCTAAAGACAAACACAAAACTTGAGGGTGATACTCGATCAAATAAACTAAGAAATATATGACGTCTGTTTGGTCTGCGAAACCATTTTATTTCGTTGATAAGCTTCCCTATTTAATATAAAGGATTAAATAGGGTTTATTTTAAGTGTGTTCGGAATGCTTCTATAAAGGCTCGTCTTATAATTAATTACATCTTAAATGACCGAAATCACTTAAGAAAACTCTCGATAAAAATCAAGAAATATTATCTTCAAGGAGGTCAAAAGGATAGGACTTTTCAACAAAATCGGACAAAGAGGTGTGAAAGGGGATTGGCTCAAAGTTGGAACATTTTATTGTAGAATCCAAAGAAAGATGAACTAGGGGATGTCGGAGATCCAGAGGCGAACCTCGGTGACTTCCCAAGCTATCCTATGGTTTGGCTTCGATTTAGGAGATATTATTTAAATATTTCATCCTGCCAATTTTATTAAAGTAGGGCTTACATTTGTTTGAAACGATCACACGAATAGCCTAGAAGATGTGAGGATTTAGGACGTAACGAACGGTAACCTCGGAATCCTAAAACGAGTTGGGGCTTATATCATGACAGCGAGCTATACAAAGCGCCCAAAAGAGTTCGAGGATTTATATCGCGCTAGCTGAACAACCTCGAAATCCTATGGATTGTTGTTTAATCACTAAGAGTGGTTTAATTGACATGCATACGTGTTTCTTTGTTGAAGATGACCGTGTTGCCCACAATGCTATCTCCAAGCTCCTTGCCGTGACGAGGTTAAGTTTTCTAACGTGGCAAGTCACGATAACGAATCAGGTGGCCCTATGGTCGAGTTCTCCTAAGCATCCTATGCAAGTATGTTTAAAATGTTGTACAGTGTAGAAGCAGAGCAGTATAAGACAAAAAAATAAGAAAGCATGCAATAGGGTACAACGTGCTTAAAAGAACAAGATAGCAGTAAAAAGAAGTACGCTCGTAAATATAAACAAACCTGTATACCTGAGAGATTCGTTAATTTCTTAAATGCAGCAAGCTGGAATGAAATGAAAGCCGGGTAGAAATATCGTCCAGAAAACCCAAAAAAAGGACGGCGAATGACTCACAGTAGAAAACCTCGGAGAAAGTAAACGAAAATCAAAATAAAATCATCAAAATCTCGGAAAGTCCCGAAAAAAGGACCACGAGTGCTTCATCAAAATCATACGAAAATTCGAAGAAAACCGCAAGCACTCGGCTCGAGGCAGGCTCGAAACCGTAGTAATGTCGCTCGAGGGTCGTCGAAGGCTACTCAGTCACCCGAGTGTATAGAGCCCGCCACTCAGCTAGAAGGGTGTCCTACTAAACCTAACTCAGGAGAGTGTTCTTTAACCCAAAACTGATAATCGACAAGTGGACAACCATAGTTTATAATATGATTTTAAAATTTATGTTTTTAGAATGCACGTGGATTTCAGACATACAAAAGAGAGTTTATGTCGATGTTTTAGTTGTAGTGAAAATATGTTTTTGTTGTAGAATGTAGTATCATATCCATATTAGATTTTGAAAATTGGGATTGTCCACGAGTCGATTACTTCGTCGGGTGTAGGATCACTAACAATCCTAAGAAGGTATGGGTGTCCCGCTAGCCTTATAGCGGTGAATGATACCGTCACCCTACGGTTCACCAGGACCCTGGAGCGAGTCCTGGTGTCATAGGGTGGGATATCATTCTACTCTATCACCGTGTGCCTTTATCATCAACACCGTCACTACCCTAAAACAAAACAAAACCAACTCCGAGTAAAGCGGGGAAAACATGTCAATCAACGAGAATGGGAAGGAAAGGAGATTAACCCACCTCCAAATCCGAGAAGGGTCAAAGCGGGAGAAGGGTTAATCTAAAACGCCCCTAAAACAAGTAAGAGTAAAACACTAAAAACAAAGACCAAGACCCTTGAATCAATCCCGAGGATATCATTTTCTCACTTTGGCATAACTGGATCAACCCAAAGAGGGTGTCCTTTCCATTTAGATCAGAAAAAAGTTTAAAATGAAATCTAAAAGTCCTTTAAACTTTGTAAATCAAACAGGAAAGAAACGACTCAGGGAAACACGCCTCTAATATTTCTGAACTTGTGCTAAAATCCACATTTCCCAAATCTCAAATTAATTAATAGCTTTTAAAGCATTCAATTCTCCCGACAGGGCCACATAAGGACCCCTGCTCAGGTCAACAGTAACAAGAAAGTCATCTCAATCACAAATCTTTCAATACATAAGAAAGTGAATGGACAAACTTCTCTAAAAATCCAAATTGACTCCAACTTCATCAAATGGAACATAAAAGGAATGTCCCCAGCGTAGTATTAAACTTCTCCCCACAAGTAAACCAAAAGGGGGTTCCATACCATCACAATCAACCTCACAGGCAAGAGTAGCAGGAAGTAAGGCCACCATGATTCAAATCATCACACTAAGGCTCACGGGCAAGACACAAATAGGAGGGGACAGTTCACGGCCAAGGCTGCAACAGGGGCCAACAAATGGTTCTCTGACAAGGCACAAACAGGAAAGGACAGCTCACGGCCAAGGCTGCAACAGGGGCCAACAAATGGCTTTCGGCCAAGGCACAAACAGGAGAGGACAGACCCACAGGCCAGGGCTGCAACAGAGGTAAGGGTTTGCGGCCAAGGCATAACAGAGACCCACACTAACACTTCCAAATCAAGCCAACATTAAGATTTCCAAACTCCCAATTCGATTCATAACTTAACACGTCATAAGAATGTAAAATCTTCCAACAAATCCGAACAGAGGCTCTCGGCTAAGGCGAGAAAGGGGAAACAAATCCCAGCATAAGATTTATAAAAGGATCGTCACAAAGCTGTAACTACAGCTCAACACAAAGCCACAACAGAAAAAACCACTATAGGAGTGACACCGAGCCAAGTATGAAGCCAAAACAAACCCAGCACAAAGCTTAAGCAGGAAATCACTACAGGAGTGAAACCGAGCCAAGTATGAAGCCAAAACAAACCCAGCACAAAGCTTAAACAGGAAATCACTACAGGAGTGAAACCGAGCCAGCATAGGGCTCAAACCCGAGCCAACATAAGACCCAAAATCATGCCATGACAAAGCTGAAATCAACTCCGACACAAATCCAAAATTTAGACCATAGTAAGACTAAAGCCAAGCCAACGTTAGACCCAAAATCAAGCCATGAATGCGTCTTTTAAAACATTAAAATGAGAACAAGTGTAACCTATCAAAGCAGGCTCTCGGATAGGGGCTAGAGCAAGCTAACCAAGCCTCCAAGTGAGGTTAAAATGAGCCACGATAAGATTGAAACCAAACCAAGCATGAGACTAAAATGAAGGCCTCAACATATTCAATATATCAAAATATAGAGCCACCATATGCTTCATATAAGAACAAGCATGAAACTTCTCAAACTAAACTAAGCCTCTTCCTAGCATGCAATCTTTGTGAGGGAAAGGTATAAGGAGCAAGAAACAAGCCCCCACATACATATAACAGAACAAGAGGCCCTTCAACAATTCATAACAACAGGAGCGAGTGAAGAACTCTATTCAAAGCATTGGTTAGAAAATGCTAATAGTTTGCCATGATAACCAAGCCTATAACATGCTTGCAAGACTCAAGTGGTCTCTCTCCAAAGTGAACTACATAAGGGCCAAACTTGAGCCCCAACAAAATCTTCATGCTTTCCATATATTAAAACATAAAGCTACCACATGCTTCAAATAAGAACAGACATAGAATCTTTCCAAATCGATCCGAGCATGCACTTTTTGACCCAAAGGAAACTTAAGACATTAATTAAAACTAAGCCTTCTAATATCTCATTCTAGATAAGAGTGAATGAAAAGCTTCATAATAAATATCTTAACATGTTTGCAAAAGGGGCTAATATTTGCCTCAAAACCATGCTTTCACGCTTTAGATAAAAAGAGAGAGGAGAAAGTTCATAGCATAACATATTTCATCTCCCTAAGCAAGTGATCAAGCCTTCCTATAGAACATGCTCAAATCTCTGTTCCTACTCATGCTTCAAGCAATAGAACACCCCCAAACATTTGTATAAGATCATACTAGCATGCCATTAGAGAGGGAGAGCTAGGAACTATCATTTTAAATAACCAAATAAAGCATTTCATAGCATGTAAACACCCAGCCGAAGCATTAAACAGGAAGGACCGAACCAACAGCAAAGTTACGGACTCCCTGGGCCAAACCGAGAAGAAGAGAGGGGTAGAGGAAGGTTACCAGCCAATATAGAGCACACAAGAGAAACAAGTTCAAACACCAATCCAGCAGCACCTCACCTTCCTCACAAGAATTTTCGGGCAGCCTCAAATGTCACCCCAAATGGGGTTTATATAGGCAGAGGAGGGGAGGCAAATGTCGCAACTCACCTCACAGGATCGGGCGCAAGTGGGAGAGGCACAGGGACTGGTGACAAATTGCCGCAAGGGGAGCAGGCCGCTCGGTAACAGAAACACGCAGAGGTAAGGCGCGAACAGAGACGAGTTTGTATGGGGACTAGCGACAAGTTGCCGCAAGGATAGGATACGCGCAGAGATAACGCTCGATTGGGGATGGGATGAACTTCGTACGAGTCGAGGAGGAGACGGCCGCAAAGGAGTGCGCGGCTCGAGCGCGGGAGAAGGCTCGAGGAAGCTTCCATGGAGCTCGTGCGGGAGAGACGACGTGAGCCGAGCGAGAGAGACGAGCTATAGGGCTGAGTTTAGTAAAATAGGGTTTAGGATATATAATATTATTTTATTTTTAAACTAAGCCCCCCGACAGGCCATCGTTGCAAAGTGAATGTCAATTTTAGGTAAAATCGACGTTTCGGACGCATCAGCGCCGTCAATTTCATCATCTGAAGTCGTTGGGACAACCTCGTCGACGGTCGCGTCGAAAGTGCGTCAAATCCGGCCTTTTCTGAAATTTTGACTTTGATGTCGATCGTCCCGGCGTTCGACTCCGCCCGATCCATCGCGAAGGAATTGAAGGCGTCAAGGTCGCAAACTGAGAATTTGTGAGTCCATGTGTGTAAGACGTGCACGAGACTGTCCTAATGTCCAGGGGTCCTATAGGGACTCAATTTGAAAGCCTGACGTCAATTTCAACCGGCTAGAGACTAGCGGTACGGAATCTCGTGCAGGATTTCAAAGAGTAAGGAAGTGGCTCCAGATTCTCTAAAGCGAGGTGGGTCCCATCGCTAAAAAATTAGGATCGTCGGGGAAGCTCTTGAGGCTAGAATCCTAAGTCTAAGAGGAAGACTAAACCTCGACAAAAACGAGGTCAACAACAAGCTGAGAACTCAACTAATCAAACAGATGACAACAATTAATAAACAATTATGGCACCCAAGACATAAAGTAAACAGCTCCCTAATGAGTCAAAATCCGTAGCATTGACCAACTAATTTCCAGATAAAAATATTTCTTTCCAACGATGCTCATCATGTTAAAAGACAGGTACTCTTTCCATAAGCCACGGACATTTGCACGTGAGCAGATGATAAATTATAGAACGAAGAAAAATTAATTTAAAGTTTCTACTCTCCATATTCTCCCTTAAATGTCATCTACAGTTTCTCCTTGTGATTATTAATATGTTTATAACAAGCTGTAAAAAATAAACAACATTTTACTATAAATCATCCTAACTCTCTGACATCATTTAAGGCTCTTTCAACTTTTCAACCTAAAATATATAATATTTGAGATGTGAAATCTAACAAATTATCTATTAAAATGCATTTAGCATTGTTCTATAAGGTTTAGAGTATAACAAGATGTTAATTGTTATCCTCATATGTAAATCGAGTACTCATGTCAATTGTTTATTAGGCTTTTAATTTCATAAAATATATCGACAATCTAAGACTTTCATAATGTCACTTTCTAGTTAAGATTTGTCTATTATAATTGCTAAACTATATAATACAGGTCGAGCCGGTTGGGACTCAGATCCCAGTTCCCCCATTTGGCTTTGCCCTTTGCTTTGACACTGAATCAACACACTCTTCTATTGGTTTTGAAACTAGACACCAAATAAACTACGCGCCAAGTAACTTGTACATAGACACCATTACATCTACGGTTTAATATTCAAGCAATATATTTAATAATTAATATATATATATATATATATTTATAGTTATTGCTACAATTCAATTATTATCTTGACAGATACATTGAAGCTACCAAAAACATTCCCTTACTTTCATATCAGATACTCCCATTAATTTATACATTTTAAATCTTATATGCATTAATACAACGTTCAGTTTATCAATAGGGCTATATTCATGCTATTAAATCATCACCAATAGCTTTATCCAAACCATTTGTCCTATTTTATGAACCCCTCATTTTTCATTCGCTTCCTCTGGTCGCTAAAATGAAAGACTCTTCATAAATGCAGAGAGCAGCGCATAAACAATAAATCATGAGGCCAAACAAAGTTAAGACATTACCAAGCAATGAAGAAAATCTTGCTCTTCTGGCAGTTCTCCTGCGTCACAAAATCAAAATCATAGACGGCATATCGGCAATCATTTTCAGGCAGGCTTGCCAAGAAATCATCATAGCTCTCAGCAACACCTCCAGTCTTCTCCACAACCACCTCCTTTCGCTTCTCGTCAATTTTGAAAATCACATATCGATGAGTTTTCTTCCTTTGTAACTCTAAGAATGTGTCCCGACAGTGATCAGCAACTCCCATCCCAGAGGAAGCATTAGACTGTAGCAACGGAAACACATTGTAAGAAGAGGGCACACCAATGCTTTATGCTATTGCGACAGAAATTCTCATTACATGTAACAAATGATCATGCATTTCAGTCAGACTAAATTTTTCATCAGATATTTTAAAGGAAGATTTACATACAAAACACTCAATTCCTATTCATTTACATATCTAACACATAACTTTAATTTTTACATACATGCCACCGTCACTTTTTAAAAGTTAAAAAGGTGATATTTTTTGTGTGACATGAAAGATTTGGGTTGTATAAATGTAAAAAACAATGTTTAAGTGTTAGATATGTAAATACATAAGAATTGGTTGGTACGTATGTAAAGGCGCCTATTTTTAATCACAATCCATTAAATGTCATTCCGACAGGCAGCTGCTTGCATTCCATAAATTGACCAAGTTTAGCAAGATCTCAAAGTAGGATAAAAAAATTTTATTGAAGCAACCATACCGACATCATAGAAAGCATATAACAATGATCCCTTAAAGACATTTTAAGATTCTAAGAAAGCATCTTAAGAATAAAACACAAATATATAATGGGTTTAAAGAGGGATTGGCACGAAGAGAGAATAAAAAAAATGCAAAAGATTGATAAGTTCAGGGGTTAGGAATTTGTTTTGGATTTACATTTAATAATGTAATTTCTATCTGTATGATTGTTTATATAAACGTTTGGCATGGTTTATATTTCCATCAAAATATATTTATTAAGGAAAAATACATATGTAAAAGCATGGTTTTGAAAACAATACATATGTAAAAGCACGGTTTTGAAAACCAGACCGGACTGGCCAATCCGAACGGCTCAATCGAGAATTGATCACTGTTCCAGTACGGACATGTGAAAGAATCAATTTTTGTGCCTAACCGTTTGTGATCACTTGGAAACTATGGTTCGACCAGAAACCGACCAATCGGGCACGATTGCAAAAACAGTTGGGCGTGAATATTTCCTCATTCGACTGCTGAGGTATTGTAAGATTGCCCCTACACGACACCCATTGTTGCTTCCCTCATCGCAATGATCGCCTCACTGTCTGTCATCAATTCTATTTTTTCTTAATCTTCTTTCGCCATGAGAGAAAACACTTCGAGATCTTTATGAAAGTTGTCTCACTGCTAGAAGAAAAACCAGATCATTTAAATATTGAGGTATTAAATTATACCTGTTATATTATTATTCCATCATTTATGTCGTTTAAATAAAGTTTTAATTTATTATATCATCCGATTGAATAACCAGTTCAACCTTTGAACCCCTCTCTTTACCGGTGAATATCCGATCTGATTCTCAGAACATTGTATAAAAGAGAACAAAAGATCTATCAAGTTATACAAAAAAAATTTTTGAAAGTATTTAACCTAAAAGAGAAAAAAGATCAGCAAAGAAGAAATATTTTGAATATGAGGGATTTACAATACATACCACAATTCTTATGAGTTTACAAGGCCAGCATCTGAAATTCAATATTTAATATAACACTCAAAGGTTTAACATTATATCAATAAAAAAAACCCACTAAAATTAACTTTTTTAAAGTAAAAAAAAAAAAAAAAACTTTTCATGCATAGGACTTTTCATGCATAGGTTTTGATGTAATTTTAACACTTAAATGTTATAAATTTAAAAATCAAACTTGTAAGTGTTAGATATGCAAATGAGAAAAGTGTCAAAATAAACCCCCAATCTTTACAAAGAGTCATTTTAGTCTCAAAGTTCATAAAATGCCAATTTACTCCCCACACTTTTTTAGTATGGGCTGAAATAGTCCCTGGGCTGGGCTCTTCAAAAGGAGGACTAATTCAGCCCTCTTAAAAGAGTTTAGGAATTAATTTCATATATTATGATATTAAAATGACCCTAAAAAAATAGTTAGGGGATCATTTTGACACTTATATGTAAAAACATTAGAATTGCGTGGTATGTATATAAAAACTCCTTTGAAGGTTGTCAATTTAGTCCCCACACTTTTTTTAGTATGGGCTGAAATAGTCCCTGGGCTCTTTAAAAGGAGGACTAATTCAGCCCTCTTAAAAGAGTTTAGGAATTAATTTCATTTATTCTGATATTAAAATGACCCTAAAAAAATAGTTAGGGGATCATTTTGACACTTATATGTAAAAACATTAGAATTACGTGGTATGTATATAAAAACTCCTTTGAAGGTTGTCAACCAATATTTTAACACAAGTGAATATCTGAAATTTTGTATTAAGGCCCAAAAAGTGAGTGGTTGACCTTGTTAACTGTTAGACTCTAAAACGTTCAATTTAACTCGATCATTTTAGAATATTGTTGATTAGTTCATGTACATACAAAACTAAGAAGTGGTGCAATGATGGAACAAAAAATGTGTAAATAATGCAAGTAACTTTTAGAAGAAACAAAAAATAGAAATGAGGTTAAGGACAAGCTCACAAGCCGATACTTCCAAAGAGAGAGAGAGAGAGTTGTAGTGCTTTAAAACTTCAAATATCAAATTGAATTTTCTCAATTCTAATACTTAAAGAATATCAGAAAATATAAAGGTTTTTTGTTATCTCATAAATAGGAGCCAACATGTAAATGATACGACTAAGTTTGAGTAATGGGTAATCCGAGATTACCATTCAATTCTCATATTCATATGTAAGGGTCAAAGTCACGGCAGATAATGGTTACATAATCCCATGATATATAAAGCACACAATTTTCTCAATTATAATTTTTAAAGAATATCAGAAAATTTATCATATAAATAGGAGCCAACATGTAAATGATAAGACTAAGTTTGAGTAATGGATAATCCCAGATTACCATTGCACCCTCATATTCATATGTAAGGATCAAAGTTCACGACAGATAATGAATACATAATCCCATGAATTTAACTTGTAGTTTGCTATTAGTTGGAAAATTTGAGCTAGTTTTAGCAGAAGAGCAAGTACCTCAATAAGCACTTCTAGCAAGAACCTCAATTCAGCTAATGCGGTTTTTATGCCTAGCAGCTAAGTCGCTTGGTTTAGCAGTCATGGTGAATGTGCAACTTCATGATTCTTGCAGAGGAGTCTCAAAAGCTCAAAATTAACGAGCAAGGGCTCAATTTGGATGATTTAACAAGACATGGTTATGGCGACTTAAGGTTATAAATAACTTAAAGCTCGCCAATTTTCAAATTAAAAATACTGAAAACCGGTTACAATAAAGGACTTGTTAAACCCGGGCCTAGTCCTCATAACCAAAGCTAATCTAATATGGCTGTAAATCAATTCCCTAATTCTCCTATCCCTTATGAGAAATCCAGAAGGACTGGAAAATGAAAAATTCCAAAAAAACCCAATTTAATCCAAGTGACATGAAATTGATCTAAACACTTGGCTCTAGAAAGATCTTTGACACATCATTAACTCACAACAACAATGCTTACAAAATGTATGGTTGTGATTCATTTTGAACGTTTTAATACTTTTGGTTCAAGCATCATTCCTTTTTTTTTTTTTCAAATTGCTTCTAAGCTCGTCTGCTGCATAGATTAAAAAAAAAATAAGCATCATTCAAGCTTCGTTGTGGCTAAGGTACTCAAAAAGAAATGCATGGGAGTGGTATGGTGCAAAGCTTTCACTATTTAGAAAGGAGGATACATAAGAAGAGATGCCTCATTCAAAAAAGTAGTGATTTACCTCAATAAAGAAAGAAGTTGGTCTCCCAAAAGCAAATTTAGTACTAAGGAGCCATCCAAGACTAAGGGAGGCGCTACAATATTGAGGGGCCTCAAATTATGTAGATATTATTAATGAGGAAACAGTAAAAGATAAATTTTGTTGAGAAGGCCTCCAACAATTGACCTAAGAGGTGCTTTGAAAGGCAAAACCACAATGAAGCTTAGAATTGCAATGCCTGTAAATGCAGAAAGGATTCAGAATTCAACACTCAAAAGGTCCCCATTTGTAGCAGATATCAACAAACTGCAAAGTAAAACTTTCGTCTTAGAGCTGATCTCTAAACTCCAGTAGAAGTCAAAGGAGGTTACTCTCTTGCTAATTGGATAGACATTTTAGTAGAAGGTGAGGGCAACCCTGAAGTCCCATTCTAAAAAGTAAACTAGCAGAGAGCGCATTAGAGAAACAGTTTTTGAGAAAGTCACAGCTAGGGATGGAACCATCAAGATAAAAGTACTGCGAGGAGCAAACTGGCTACTAATGATAATAAAATCACCGCTAAAGTTAACCAAGATAGTGATTCTGAAGTTACGAACATTGACGGCAATAAAGCACTGACTCTCAAATTCATGGTTCTTTGACAAAGGAAAGTATCAAGTTCCCATTAAAAAAAAAAAGAGAGACTTTGTGGTGACGTCTGCCATAATGAACTCATCCTAAGAGGAATGGGTGTTCAAGGATAATAATCTTAAAGAGTACACCTAAGCGCCTTCCAGCAAAGATTGAGTCCCTCAAGTAAGACGTAACAAATTTTAAAGTAGGCACCGACGCCTAAAGGACCAGAATAGCAAATTAAAGGAAGTTCTTCAAGGAGAGGATTGCAAGGTTTAAGTCTCTAACCAAGTTGACTGACAACATGTGAGGGCAAGCCAAATTTAGCTAGTATGATAGTCACCCTTGCTAAGTTGCCTAATAGATTTGCCCACCTTTGCCAAGATACTGACAAGTTGGAGACATGGAACATTCAAATGAGGAAGTATTGGAGAACTTCTTGAATAAGCAATTTTAAAACTACTGTTTAATTCATAATGCGCTAGCTAATCCTGATGGATGATCTCGCTAGAGAGAGGGTTCTCAAACCAAGGACAAAGCATAGGAAGTTGTGGATAATTGGTTCTTTTAAACAATTCTCTTAGATATTAACTTTAAACTTGTTTTGCTTTTTCTTTTTTGCTTGAATTACCTCTTCGAAAGAGGAATTGTAAGAATTTATATAGATATAAGTTCATATTTTTTATGTTTTATTTTCTTCAAAATTGACATAACGTATCATTAAATACATGAAATCTGATTTTCTTAAGAAATTTCTTATTTTTATCACGAAAAGTTTGATCTTACTTTTCATTGTTATTATGTGTGATTGATCTCAATTTTATGTAGTTAGCCTTCTTTATGTAAATATGTTCTTTTTGATGAACTCAGCTACTTGAATTTGATTCTCCACCCGGAAGTCATTATTCTGTTATGATGTCCGGAGCAGGATTTAAATTTAAAGTCATTCTCAATGCTGATACTCGTAATTCACAATGAAATCAATCTTCTATATGAAATCAAACTTTGATCATGACATCACCATTTGGTAGGGTTAAAGGAAATGTATCACTTGGAATCCCAAATGGATAGGTGGCGATTAAAACTATTGGCTTAGAGATTAGGCAATTAAATAAATAAGTGAAATAATTGTGCGGTTCTAACTTACACTGGCTGGGGGTCTTCCATTCTCTTACCTATAAATAAGGCTTCATCTTCATTTTTAGTCCTTCCGTGTTGTCTCACTACCCTTGCTCCTTTGTTCCTCCTCTATATTTCCTCACTAAAGTTTCTACAACAATGATCGTTAGCTCAATAATCAAAAGCCCCAAGTTTTATACCAAACTAGAATGTAAGTTCACTTCTTCTATCAAATATAGAAAAACAAGTACCTGCTCTAAGAGTTGCATCTTGATATGGGATTTATTATGCAAGCTATTAAGATTTCTGGATTCCTTAACTTACTCTCAGACATAATTTTATGCCTCAACCAAAACCAATCCAGACTCGACATCTATCGCTTTCCCTAAAATCACTGAAATCCTAAACTTTTTTGAACTCGTCAGTGATGCTGACAAATTCATAAGCATCATTTCCTTCGCCATTTTCCTTCACCAGCAAAAGACTATAGACACAAATTCTTCAAGCATATGCTTGTCGTGATGGATTTCAAAGAGAACAAGTTTCTATATTACAAATAGAACAAGATAGATGGGGTTAAAAAACAAACTGAAGGATTGATAATAAATAATTCTTCATTGAGTCAACCAAGAGGAGGCAACTATAGACAAGGTCAACAAAAATGCAAAAATTTAAAGCTTAATGATATGGTTGACTTAAAGCTTGACGAGTTCGAATTAAAGAAGGTTCGAGCTAGTCCAAAATCAATGACTTTTTGAACCTAATTCACTTCCTCGCGATGATTGTTTGACCTGGCCTAATTCACTTCCTCGCGATGATTGTTTGACCTGGCCTAATTCACTTTTTGCATCTCCCTCCTAATGAAAATGACAATTATGATTAGATACAATGAAGAAAAATAATTTCATAGAATGAATAAAAAAAATCTACCAAAGAAGATGTACTAACCTACTATGTTCATATTTATGCATTATGTGATGTACTTTCTTTCCTAAAAACGTTCCTCAATTTTATGAAGTAATTTTATTTGTATCATTCCATACATATATCCCATACATATCTCAAAATTTGACAACTCAAAAATTTTCAGTTTGGGTTGATCCAATTAAATTTTCAGTCAAGTTCGGGTTAAGATTCCCACACCTTTAATTTTTTGAGTAGGACTCGAGTTGACCTACCAAACAAAATTTGATCTATCAACCCAATTTAAATGAATTTAATTAAGACTTGATGTCAATTAATTAGAGGAGTGTTAAATGGGTTACACGGGTGGGTTCAAATCAATCAGGATGAAGACGGGTCGAGTTGAGGTCAAACAATTATGGGTCAAGTCAATTACAGTTCAAACCCGAACACGATCCATTAAGCCAATTTTGACACCCTTAAAAATACCTATATATTCACAGGTTCTCTTTTGATGAAACAATATCATTTTTTCATTTATGTTGGTATTTCCTCATGAGAAAATACACAATTGAAAATATATTGTTGTTACATAAACAAAAAATGCAATTGAACAATATTGCAGGAAAAAAATAACTTTTCACTGTAAAGGACCAAGAGATGACGAATGCGACAATGCAAGTAGCCTAGGATGACACGAGAAGAATAACTTGATGAGTTTGTGCATTTGATAGAATGGATAAACAATTAGGATATTAAAATATTTGAATAAGTAAAGGTTGAATAATAGAGTTGATAATCGTATATGGTTAAATTCAATAACCCAATGATGTATTAACAGCTAGAAATCAGTGTTTTTAAGAAATTGGGATGTGGACTGTTAAGTGCAGTACTTTTGGTGGTATGTCAAAAAATATTCTTTAAATTAGATCATCACCTTCCCCAACTTGATCATCATCCGTCACTTCAAACATTTACCTAACTAATTCAAATATCGAACTAAACAGCTGAAAGGGCTTCATAATTATATTTCTGTAAAGCAAACTACGATATGATAGGATTGCTCACAAAAGATGTACCCAATAAGTAAAAAAAAAACACCCAGCCAGTGATAAACATCAAACTTAGCGAAGTCAAGGTACTAAAAGTTAAACATTCTTAATAGATTATGCTCCTTCAGGTCCTTACATATGCTTAAAGATAAAAAACACTGCTTATGTCAAAACAAATGTTTCATGATTGTTCCTCATTAAACTATGAAAGCCTCTCAAACCTTTAGGAAGAAAATAAAAAGTTCAAGTCAACATAAAAGCACTTTATATAAAAGAAAATGGTGCTGCCTCTTTTCCAATTCATTTCATTGACACAAATTACCAAAATCGGTTTAGAATGTGCAAGAAATTTAGAACCAGACAGATTTCGACCAGCTTATTCTTTAAAGAACAAGGCTACTAGCTGAATGTAAGAAAACAACGAAACCTAAAGCACATGAAAATAAATGTGACCCAAACCAATTACAGCCTTAAACAACGGTTGAATGGATACTGCAAAAAACCATAGAAAAGCACTACCAAAAGCCAAAGATAAAATGCTTAAGCAAAGAGCAACAGATAAAGAAAAATACAGGTAAGACTGAGAGTAATCGCATAACTCAGGAGAGATATCAACCTGATGTCGCTTAACATATTCCTTCAAGAGCAGATTCATTTGTGAGACAAAGTAGTTCAAGACTTGTAAACTACATAACATCTATGTAAAAGCATTATCAATAACAGGAGATAAAATTAATACATGAAACACATTATATGCTTGTTGACCTCACTTTTTGTCGAGGTTTAGTATTCCTCCTAGATTTAGGATTCTAGCCTCAGGAGCTTCCCCGACGATCCTAGATTCCTAGCGATGGGACCCACCTCGTTTTAGAGTGTCTGGAAGCCACTTCGTTACTCTTTGAAATCCTGTACGAGATTCCGTACCGCTAGTCTATAGCCGGTCGAAATTGATGTCAGGAGTTCAAATTGAGTCCCTATAGGACCCTGGACATTAGGACAGCCTCGTGCACGTCTTACACACCTACACCATTCCGATCGATCGAGCTCGAGTTAAAATTTTGCGACGATACTAAATTTTGGCGCAATTTTGACGCGACCGTCGACGAGGTTGCCCAGACGACCTCGGACGACGAAACGGACTGCGCTGATGCGTCCGGAATGTCGATTTTACCTAAAATTGACATTCAATTTGCGACGATAGCCTGTCGGGGGCGAAATGGGTAAATTAGGGCTTAATTTAATAATAATTATAATATATATATATTTATACATTTATAAATTAAATCCTAAGCCCAAAACCCCCCATTCGGTCCATCTGCTTCTCCCCCGCACGCGCACGAGCTCCATGGAGGTTTCGACGAGCCTTCTCCCGCGCTCGATACCGTACGCCTCTCGACCCATCTCCTGCTCCTTGAGCCGCACTCGATCTCCCATCCCTGCGGGAGCAAGTTGCTCCCTGCGGCATTTTGTTCGGCGCGTGCGTTATCCCTGCGGCGTCTCGCGTGCGCAAGTGGCCCGAGCCTCTGCTGCTCATCTTTGCGGCATTTCCCTCCATCCTGCCGCACCTTCCCCGATCCTACTCGACTCCACAGGTAGGGAGCAGCACTTCTTCTCCTCCTCTGCCTATATAAACCCTGTTTGGAGGTGAATCTAGGGCTGGCCGAATTTTTTTTTAGAGGGGAGGTGTTGTTGGATTGAGCCTTGAACTCCTTGTTCTCCTTGTTCTCTGCACTAGCTGCTCTGTGTTGGCTTTTGGATTTACTGTAAGAGGAGGTGCCGCCGGTTGGGAGTTGGATTTTTCTGCTCTTCTTGTGCCTTCGACACCCTCTGGTATTTCTTTTTCTCCCCTCTCTTTCTCGGTTTAGCCCCGGGAAGTTGTTATTCCTCGTTATTTATTTAGCCTTCCTCGTTTTGATGTTTTCGGTTGGGCAAGTATGTGTTAAGGGAAGCTTTATTTCATTGTGTAAGTCTTGGAAATGCCCTTCTTATGGCTTGAAGCATGATTAGGGAGTACATTGAATATATTTAGTTAGGACTCAAGGTCCTTTGCATGTTTTGGCTTGATGAAAGAAATGGAGAATCTTGTTTAGCTTTATATGTATGTGGAGCTTGTTTCTTTGCTCCTTCTATCTCTCTTGTTAGAAAGCATGCTAGGGGAAAATTAAGCTTGGTTTGGAAGGACTTCGATTGGTTCCTTCAATATATGCATGAAAGGCTTGTTCTCTACATCCTCTACTTCTTCTTCATTGCGGTTTTACATGTTGAAACATTAAATATATGGAGGAGTTAGTTTTGGCTCTATGCTTGATATACTTGTGGCCTCGTTGTGATTTATTTTGACCTCATTTAGAGGCGTGCTCGGCTTATTCTAGCTTGTACCCGTAAGTTTTACTTGGGTATATGGTTATTGCACCTATTCTAACATTTGCGGGAATTCGTTCTCATGGCTTTATAGTTAGCTCGAGTTTTGGGATCATATATTGGTTGAGTTTGGTTTTTGATGAGTTCTCGGTTTGGCTTTGAACTGGGTTCATTTCGACCCTATGCTTGGCTCGGTTTTTGGCCTTTCTTATGATTTGAATTTCTGATTTATGTTGAGCTTGTGCTAGGCTTACTTTGCCTTTACTCTGGCTCGGTTTTAGCCTCTCGGTTTTGATCTCATTGACATTTTTGGTTTCAATATTATAAATAAATGGTTGCAGCTCTCATTTGGGTTCATCTTGAGCTTTATTATGGTTTGATTTTGGTACCTGGATCTCTTTTAAATTGATTCTATATTGGGTGGGCTGTTCGGGCCGATATTTGGGGCTCGGGTTTGTCATTTTGGTAGGCTGGCAGCTGCTCTTTTGTGGGCTTTTATTGAAGTTTTGGAGTGGGTTTTGGTGGCTCGAGCAAGGCTTTGTTGTTGGAGTTTGAGGAGGTATGTTGAAGTTGAAGTTTAGGTTTGATTTGTAGCCTCATATTGGCTCGAGTTCGAGCCCTATGTCGGCTTGGCCGAATCTCATTAAGGCCCCCTCATTCTTATTTGATGAATGGATTAGTTTGTGCTTGGCTCAACTTGAAGCATATAAGAATTGGGATGTTATTTGTACACTTGATTTTGGCTCATCCCATTTGGAAGTTTAGCTAGGTGGTGATGTTTTGTGAAGTGCTCATTTGAATTTGAGTGTTTGGTGAGTTCTTTACTTATTTGATGAGTTTGAAGCTGGCTTGAGATGTTGTGAGGGTGTGCATATCCACCTTCTTATATGTTTGTGTCCCGGCAATTCACCTACTACTGTTGTGAGTCTGATCCAGAGTTGTGAGAGTGGGCTTATGTGAAAGGGATTCTATTCCAAATAAAAAAAAAAAAAAAGAGAGAAAGAGAGAGAGAGGTTTGGTTGAGGAGCAGGAAGTCTGGAGTTTAGTATAGGTCCGGAGTTTCAGTTGGCTTTCTCGGAGTCTTTTTTTTCATTTTTTTTTTTTTCGTTTGATTTATCGATTTTTAAACGATTCTCGAGAGTCATCGCTGTATGTTCGATCCCATCCGAATGCGGGGATGTCCATCTCGTGGATAATCCAATTGTGCCCGGGAAGAAAATGACGTCCCCGGGACCGATTCAAGGATCTCGGCTCGCTTTCGGCGTTCGTTGTTACATGTTTTAGGGGTGAGTGGATTAACTTGCCTTCTAGTTTTTAGTTTTTCGTAGTCCAGACGGCGTTAATCCCCTCTATTTTCCCTTCTTGTTGATTTACATGTGTTCCCGCTTCACTCGGAGTAGGTTTTGTTTTTGTTTTATTTTGGGGCGATGAGGCGATGATGCAAAAGGCATGTCGATGATAGAGTAGAATGATATCCCATCCTACGACATCGGGACTCGCTCCAAGCGCCCGGTGAACCGTAGGATGACGGTATCCTTCACCGCCTGCAGCGCAAGCGGGACACCCGTACTCTTCTGTGATTGTTAGCGATCATTTACCCGACGAAATAATCGACTCGTGGACAATCATAATTTTCAAAATCCGATAAGAATATAATACTACATTTCGCAATAAAAAAATATATCCCTACCACAATCAAAATATATAAACTCTTTTCGTATGTTCGAAACTCATGTGCATGTCAAAAATACAAATTTCAAAACCATATTATAAAATTTGATTGTCCACTTGTTGATTATCGGTCATGAGTGGGGAACACTCTCCGAAGTCGGGCTTAGTTGGACACCTTTCACTGAGTGGCGGGCTCTATACACTCATGCGACCGAGTGGCCTTCGACGTTCCTTCGAGCAAGATCTTCACTGGCTTCGAGCTTAGCCTCGACCTGAGTCTTGCGGTTTTCTTCGGGTTTTCGTTTGATTTTGATGAAGACCTGGTGGTCTTTTTCCGGGACTTCCCGAGGTTTTGATGATTTTATTTTGACTTTCGTTTATTTTCTCGAGCTTTTCTGTTATGAGTCAGTCGCCTTGTTTTCTCGAGCTTTTCGACGACTCTTTTGCTTGGCTTTCGTGCGACACACTCCAGCCTGCTGCGTTCAAGAAGACTACGGATCCCCCAGGTATACAGGTTTGTTTATTTTTACAGCATGTTCCTTTATATACCTGTTGCTACTGCATGTTATACTGTTTAACTGTTACTTTTTGTACCTGCTACCGCATGCTCTACTGTTTAGCACATACTATACTCTGTCACATGTTTTACTGGTTTTCCCTGTGCTGCATATCCTGATATACACTGTACAACATTTAAACATATTTGCATAGGATGTTTAGGTGAACTCGACCATAAGCCACACTGATTGAACATTTTGACTTGCCACCTTGAAAACTTCATCGCAAGGAGCATTGAGCTAACGATAGGCAAGATGACCATCTTCAACAACAAAACATATCTTCACAAGCTAAACCATTCCTTAGTGATTAACAACAATCCATGTGACTCTGAGGTTGTCCGCCTAACGCGACATAAATCCTCAACCTCTCTTTGGCCTCTGTATATCTCTCGTCGTACAATATAAGCTCCGACTCGTTTTAGTGATTCGAGCGTTGTCGTTCGTTACGACCTAAATCCTCACATCTTCGTACTCTTCGTGTGATCGTTTCACACGAACGTAGCTCCCAATTAAATAAAATCGGCGTGATGAAACACTCGATTAATATCTCTTAAATCGAAGCTCAAACCATAGGATAGCTGGGAAGTCACCGAGGTTCGCCTCCGGATCTCCGACATCCCCTAGCTCTTCCTCCTTCGGATTCTACAATAAATGTTCCGATTTGAGCGGTCCCCTTCACACCTCTTCGTCCGATTACGTTGAAAAGTCCTATCCTTTCGACCTCCTCAAGATAATATTTCCCGATTTTTATCGAGAGTTTTCTTAAGTGATTTCGGTCATTTAAGATGTAATTAACTATGAGGCTCGCCTCTATAGAGAAGCATTTCCGAACCCAACTCATAATAAACCTTATTTAATTCTTCATATTAAATAGTGAATTTGTCGACGAATAAATTGGTTTCGCGACCAAACGGACGTCATATATTTCGTAGTTTATTTGATCGAGCCTCACCCTTAAGTCTCGTGTTTGTCTTTCGGTAAGTGCATGACTCGAGCGTGTAGCGCTCTTTCATTCAAACTATGAAAAATATGGATCGGCTGATTCCTCCCTTTTCGAAGGATCCTTCCGAAGCGGGCGACGGGATTTCGATTCCGGCGACCGACAACTTCTTACGGGCACTTCACGCACAAAACAACGCCGACAATGCTAAGTTTAAAATTATAGAAATATTTAAAAAAATAAGGTGAATATAAAAAACTATTTAAGATTTATCCCCATTTCATTTAGTTTAATTGCTTCAAGTGAGGCGAGGATTTAAAGGAACTTAATGGAGAACTAAATATTAAATGCAACTGCAATGGCTTCAATTTTCCGAACAAAACTTAAATAAGATTGGTTAAAAATTGGTGTTCAAACAAATATCATTATCCTTCCTATTCCAAACCCTTGCGAAATTTAAGATGAATACTCATCGTAGAGTAAGAGACGGGAAATATCCTGTTAACTTATTTATTTCGAGAGAATGGCCCCAGCATTAGTCCTTTAGTTCTTCTCATGAAAAAATCTCATTGTGAGGCGTGAGGGAGAAAAGTATACGTGTTTTGTCATCTCCAGGAGCTCAATCAGAAACAAGTAAGAACAAACAATCAAGAATCACTTTTCACTCCATCCAATTGCCTAAAATGGATGTGTTATTTTGACCCCAATTAACAATTAAGGTAAAAGAGCACTTTCATAATGTGGTACCGCTCACCTACCTCCCACCTACCACTCACTTGCTTTGTATAAATAGAGAGGGTGTGAGGCTTAGGAGTGCAAGGGAAGAGGTCTTAAGCTACCACAAAAAATGAGAGAATAGCTAGAGAGCTAGAAAGGAGGAGAACATCTTGAGGCCTTGTATCAAAGTGTCGCTTGAGAGGGAGGCTATAGAAGGAAGATGAGGGCTCATCTCTATATATAAGCTATGTATTCTCCATTTCTTTTGCCTTAGTGAACTATTTGATTGATTCCCTCCCGTGGACGTAGATCCAGTTGGATCGAACCAAGTAAACGATATGTGCTTGATTGTGTTCTTTGTGTTTCATTTCTATGCCAGGAAGTACATATCTCACAACAGGATGTTGCATATGAAGGATAAAAAAACTATGCATGTGAAAAAGGAACGATGTCCTTGAAGATATCTGAGTAAAGATCAACCAAACTCGACGCTACAAAATGAAAAGTCAAACTAAGAAAGTCCAAGAATTCTATCCCTACTACAGAATCACCCAAAATACATAAATAGACAAGCAAATTAAATATATAGAAAGAAGCTTAACTCAACGGCCAAAACATGGAAAGACGAGCTTAAAACAACCAACTCAACATTATAACCCCTATTAAATCATCCAAAAATAAATAAAAAGAAAATATATAAATATATGACACAAAAATAAATGGCAAGATTAATAACCAACCCAAGTAGGAGTATAGTAACTTCTATAGGAACAGACAAGCAATGAAATTATGCATTACCAAGTAAACTGAATAATGAAAAGGTAGCAAAGTATGAAGATAAAAGAATTAGTGAGAAGAAGACCACCACAAAATTAGAGGATCAGCACTAACGAACTAAGAAGAGAGAATATAAGATGATAACAAGGAGGATAAGAAATTATAAAATTAAAATAAAGCATGTGCAAATGGCATTGCAATCATTACAAAAAAATAATAATAATAATAATAATAACTAACATCAGATATTCAATTAGAAGCAAATCAAAAGAAAACATACCAGCAAAATCACGAAATATGAGCAATAAACAGGTCAGACATAAGGCACTATAAGCAGTACAAACATATATTAAAAATTGGAATCAAATAGAGTAACAAACAAAAGCTCATGACAATGGCAATCCCACTACCTAGCTCATAAAATCTCAAAACCCAAAGAACGCGACATATAGGCACTATCTACAGATTGAATACAAAATTCCACATCAAACAGAAGTGCATGTCATTAAAGGAACAGCAACACCCCACTATTAACGTTGGTAAAAATAGAAACAGTACACATTCAGAAGGAAATCATCACCATCTTTATCAATAGATTTATCCTAAATATTACGGATCTGCTTTATAAATCCTCCAATTCCCTTTGTTCAGAACAAAAGAAAAAAATTGACACACAAAATACCACCTTCAAAATTAACAATCAACCTTTAACAAGATTGAAGAATATTCAAAATAGCTTCATAAAAACCACAAAATTGGGGAACATTATAATGATTGCATAAATCATCTCTGCAATGCGTGGAGAGGCTAAATACACCACTCATCGAACCTCCCTTTAGCACAATCCTCGTACAGTGAGCATACCCTTTTGTATATGCCCACATGAAAATACCTTGGTCCCATCTCAGTTTGCTAGGTCGGTTAGGTTCACTACTTCATGTAGGTTTTAAGAAAAATTCAGCGTAAATCCTAAAAATCATTGCATATAAGGTTTTTAAATATGGCATAAAATAAATCCTCAGTTTAACAGGACTTGAAAATTCTTGTTTCAAATACTGGTAAGAGTGGGATTAAGAGATTCAGGCTTTAAGAAATCCATTCAAACTCTCAGAATGTTACATAAAAGTCTAATATATTTATTTATCTAACTCTTAAACTTTGATATTTTCATACAAAACACTTAAAACTTTAATATCACATAAAAAATACCACTATTACTACCTTTTTTAACTTGAAATACACCTTTTCATGCGAAGGTTTTAGTGTGATTATGACAAGAAAGAGTTATAGTATAAATATCAAACTTTAAGTGCTAAATATGCAAATGCATAAGAATTGTGGGGTATGTGCGTAAATTTCCCTTTTTTAAATCGACAGCCAAACAGTCCAGAGATTTGGTTGGATTAGGAATTGGCAACCAAATAGATTTATCATCAACATTTATTAAATTATATTAAATTTTACTTGAATATTATTTCTCACAAAGGATTTACTAAATTATACTTTCAACCAACAGGCCGAACCATGAGGATTACTATTCGAATAAGTCATAACATGATGTAATCACCAGCAAGGAAAAATATTTCTAGAGAATTATTGAACGAGAAACAGTCTTCACTAGCTTTCCTTTAAATTAGCCCATATGGCATCCCGGCAACTATATTACATCATTCAGAAATCAGGAAAATAAAAATTCAGCCACATGAAATATGCCGGTCAGTGATTCTGAAAACGCTAAAAACAAAAGAAATAAATAAAAAATCCAAGCTCCATCACGAAGAAATCAGCGCTGAACGAGTCAGATTAGACCGAAAAAAATATAAACTAGAAAGCTATAAAAAAGAACAAACAACGCAATAAAGCATATTAAATAATACTGAACCAATCCTAAAACCGATCGAAGAATACGAATTGCAGCACAACAAACACCAAACAGAACAAAACCCTACGAAGCAAAGGCGATCCCAGCCGTAGAAATATCACAAACCAATGAAGGAAGAATCGTCATGCAAATTATAAGAGATAGCAGTTTACATATGATCGGAGGAGAGCCATCCCGAAACGTAAATGAGGGCCGGTGGATTTTCTTCCGGGTGATTTGGAGAGGAAGACGTAGAAGACTGCTGCAGCCCAGCGTACAACAAGGAGAAGCCGATTCACATCCTCATGCCCTCGGTTTTGTGATCGGAAGGAGGAGACGTTGGAGATCCAGAAAAGCACTGTGAAGAAATGTAGGGCTGCGTAGAGGAGGAGAAGAAGAAGACGGGTAAGCACACGCAGAAAGAAAAAGGTGGCGTTCTTTTTCCGCAGTGTTGAGTACAGTCTGAGAATTTGTTTTTCCGTAATTTCCGGTGCCATAAAATTTTGCGGGTGGGTATATGATGATTTGGCAGGTGAATTTGAGGCCGTCTGATCTGATTAGACGGTTCGTGATCGACAATTATTGGGTGTGTGAGATATATATATATATATATATATATATATATATATATATATATATATATATATATATATATATATATATATATATATATATATATATATAAGAATGAGTCCTCACCATAACCGAAAAAATTTACGTACGTCTTACACGATGATTACAAGGAGTTAGTGTATTATAATCTCTTTGTACCTTCCATGTAACTCACTTATAACTCGTGTTTCTCTTGATCAACATAAAAAAATACCATTGAGAAGAAAAAAATAAAGAAGCTGAACTAAATGAACATAAATAAATATCCAACATAAAGAACTACAGGAATGGAAATGGGAAGAAACGACTTTCCATTGGGACACTATATAGAAATTCCCACCATAACTATCTTACGGGCAAAGCATTTCACGAACAAAATAGCCATATGATTCATATGCATGAAATTTTAGGTTCAGTGCGGATCTCGAGATAATATTTTATATAATAAATATTAAAATATTGTTAAAAAGTCATTTGGGACTCTGAATTCAGTAAATTGATAGTCAAACAGATCGGCTCGACTAGATAGACCCAAAGATAATGAAATTGATTTAATCCAAATCAAATCGAGCAATGATCAAGTCATTAAGCCATATTTAGAAGTTTTTCAAACACATTTGGGAGGTCAAATGAATATTGAATCCAGCGGGTTTATAATCGAATCGAACATCTTGACAAGACGAATTCAATGAGGCTATGATTGCTCGATTTCAACATTGTTAAGGTACTCAAATATTCATTAAACGTTGTTTAATTAAAGAAAACTCTCTGGATCCTCTGATTAAATGGTTTCATATTTTTGCATTAATCGCACCTGAAACTCTATAAATAGAGTGCTCTCTTGAAAGTGGGGAGCTTGAGGAAAAGCTATAAGCTCGGAGAATGAACTAAAGTTTCATATTTTTGCATTAATTGCACATGAAACTCTATAAACAGAGCACTTCACTGTCGACCAACACTTGTCGCCCCCCCCATCAATCACCATCGGTCGCCGCCACTACTTGCGATGAAGCACCACGCGAAGTAACAACTTACATTGCAAAATTACGAAGCAACATGCAAAGCGGCGCATCGTCAAACACACCGGGATGTCACCCCAAAAACAATGCAACAATGCATCTTGAAGATGGTGTAATGAGGCTCCCTGCATACGCTGATACAGCTCCCTAATTTGGCCACCGATGCCTACATAACTCACTATTAGGGCCAAAGTATCAACAACAGCCCATGTGGTCCCCAACTCTTACAGCTCCCCGACTCCGGACTCTGCAGTTTACAGACATCACTACTACTCGCCATTACATCCTAAGCGACCAGCTACGACTTGCATGTTCCTCAGCACGTGTAGCTCCAAAGTTCGGCCACTGTGGCATACGAACGTCATTGCTACTTGCCACTGCGACTTATGTTGCCATCTATGACCTATGTGTTCCACAACTTGTCGTCGGTCATTAAAACGTGTGGTATTTTTTGGATTTAACTTAATGTGTTTAATATATGTATACGTGTAGTTTTGAAAATATAATAATTATTATTTTTTTAAAAAATGAAATCAAACATATCTCATATAATTGATAGTTTAAATAATCAAGCACTTCACTACAAGATATATATATATTTTGAAGAATGAGTACATTGCATGGTAGTGAAGGTTGGTCAAATAAATAAAGAATTCATGACATCTGTTAAGTCTGTGAAAATTGACAATTTTTTCTATCTAGTATGCAGCAACTAGATAGAGTTTATATTAATCTGGGTTTTAAAGTTTCCTATAAGTTTATTTTGGTTTATATTCTCTCTTATCATTATCATGATGACATCAGGCTTTTATATTTGCTTGTCATGGACATGATTATTTATAATATTTATACATAAATAAAAATTGTAGGTCATAAAAATTTTGTCAGCAATCAAATGACTGATTACAGAACATCAAAGTAAAGTGATTTGAGAATTCATAAGTAAAAAAATAAAATAAAATAATAAAAAAAGAGATGTAGTCGAATCACATGACGTTTGTGAAATTTTCAACTTTTATTTGTTCACATAGTTGCTGATTAAGTTTATTTCACGCTGATTCATCTTGTTTTCATGATACCCTTGATTCATTTTTGTTACACAAAATTTGAATTTTTGCGTCCATTATTTCTCGTGTTTTAACTTTGTTAATATTCTACTTTTGTGATTTCTTTTAGAACTGATATATATAATCTAATTTATTTTGTTGAATTTGAGTTTCAATACCTTCATCTTTGATCATCATCATATCCATTATGAATTATTGATATTGCATAGATCATTAGCTTGAAAAGATCTAATGTTATTGTATTATGTTAGTACTTTGTCTTGCTAGTTGTGATTCTCATTGCTCCTTCATTAAAAATGATATTGCTTTTCTAATGGTCTTTTTATGGGCCTTTTGTTTCCATAGTCTTTATGTACACTAAGACCAACATAAAGTGGATTGTTTATTTAGGGATTTATTGGTCATATCAATGATATGCTAAAATCATTTCATATTAATTATGCTTAGTTATAAAAAAATGATTCAAATTAGATATCAAAATAGAATTGTAAATGTTCAAAATATATTATTAGATGATGAAAATTTAATAAGCCAAACATATTGAAAAGTAAATGTTTCTGCATTAAATTACATTTTGGTTTTTTTAAGGATTTTAAAATTATTATTTTCAAGTTAAAACAATTTAGAATGGACATGTAAATGAATTTGTGAAAAGATAAAGTCATATATACAAATATCAATATTAAAAGGCTCATATATTTAAAAAAGGGGTATACAATTAATTAGTTGTGGGCTAGAAAATTAGTGATGACAAAGTGATGAAATTAGTCTAAGCTTTGTATTAATATCTTGCACAAACACATTAAAAAGAGGAGCAAATAATATACAAGTACTTATACGTGAAAAATATGGGATGAAATGTACCATGATCTAAATTAGTTGAAACTATTTAGGGTGTTTTTAGGGCAACGGTGAGATGGTGGTGCGGTGCTGCATCTTTTTTTTTTTATAAAAATATGTTTTATCTATTTTTTCAAAATAACTTGGTGGAAAGTTGTGTTTTGCAACATTACCTAGCTAAGTGTGCTAGCTGTTAGAAAACTGTAGTCAGAGTTTTTGAAAAAAATAATTGTAATAGTACCGCAACTTTTTGAATGATATCTTATTTTGTAGCAGCTCCACAGTTGCTTATTCAAACTGCTGCAGCTGCCTCAAAACAGACCTTAATGGTATATATCACATTTTTAAATGCTACTTTTCTCCAAAATATGGGAAAGTGTGTGCAAATTTAAAAATTTGAACCGTTTATAAAATTTTTAGGTGGAGGTTGAAGTATTCTAGAGACAATGAAGTTATATTTAAGAGATGATGCTATACTCAATTCAGGTATTGTCTTTCTAGAATAAGGAAATGTAAAGAAGATCAATATAAAATTTACATGTATGACAAGCATCGACCCAATTTTGGTCTAATTTTCAATCGTGTATATGTAGATGTTATTATCGATGGTATGAGATAAGTTGGCATAAGTAAGCATTGGTTGGGCGAGCAATGAAAGTAGGGTGGTTGTGCTTGGGCAATAAAGGTTTAGCATTGGTGATGAGGCGATTGTATTACGGTGATGGGAGTTGACCAAATGTAGCTGAGAAATAATGATTTGATAAAGTAGTAGAGCAACTATGAGTAAGTGAGATTTATCGGCGAATATAACTGACTGATAGTGGTCAAACAACTATAGTAGAGCAACAAAGTGATTTGGTGGTAGTAATTGGATGATGTCAGTCTAGTAATTGTGGATGAGTGGACATACAAAAAACACTCGATCAAGCAATAATGGACGGGCTATGACGATCCAAAATTGGTGGATGAGGGATGATGCTCGGATGATAATCAACAAGTCGAGTCCAAGGACTTAAGGTCTGCTTGGGGCAACTTGTGTGTTTCAGGATAAACAGTTTATCCTAAAACGTAGCCCGCGGGTCGACCGCGAGGTTCGACCCGCAGCCTGCATTTAGTGTAAAAAATCCAAATGCGGCAGACAACAAACGGTTAGGTAGCGTTTTCAAAAACTCAACCACACTTAGAAGTTGTCCCAAACGGACCCTTAATAGAACTCTGGGTTCTCTCTAATTACCATTCATAGTCATACCCTTACGCAGATCTTTAATTTGAAAGTGACATTTTATTTAAATAGCAACGATATCTGGAATATTTCAGCCCAAATCTATTTACTTAATTAAGAAGCGTATTTTTGGGTGGTGTTAGGTTCCTTAATGAAGTTAAAAAATAGCAAGTCTAAGGCCCGTTGGATTTGTCTCCTCAAAAAAATTGATCGTATTATAAATATGTAATATTTAAAAATTAGTCTGCAATATAATAAATATATAAAAATTTAAATTAAACTCTAATTATTTGATAGGCCTCATCTGAATTTGAATTTTATCAGTTTTGACCTCACTAATTTTATCGCGTTAACTATAAATATGTTGAAATAATAATTTAAATGATTTTAAATTTCATTTTAAAATTTATGCATCAATTATGAGACCAGTAAATTTTCATAATCCGACACAAATTGTGAGATAATTTTTTTAGTAAAAAATATTCAGACTTTCATTAAAAATCATCCAGAGCTCCGATTTCAACAAATTTATAGTCAAACTGACGGTTTGATGAGACAGACCCAATAATATAAAAACTAGTTCAATCTGAGTCAATTGAAGTCCATATCAAATCATTAAATCATTTTTAGAAGATTTCCAGATATATTTGGAAAGTCAAACTTATGTTGAATCTAGCAAATTTATAGTGAAATTGAGCGTGTTGACAAGAAGAATCCAACGAGCCCAATACTGCTCGATTCTGACATCATTTAGACACCTAAATATCCATCAAACATCGTCTTATTAAAGAAAGCTTTCGGGACCGTTCGATCAAAATTATTCATATTTTGCATTAACTATACCTAGAACACTATAAATAGAGCTCCACCCCCTCTCATGTGGGATGAGCTTGATCCTCAAGAGAAAATTTCAAGTGCGGAGAAGGAGCCGAAGTCTAGTACTATCCTTGGCTTCGTCGATCGTTGTCATCAATCACCGCCAACCGTCTTTGACCACCGTTGATTATCATCGACCATCGCCAACCTCCGTTAACCACCACCAATCGAACGTCGCTGTAATTTGAAAAATAGAGTTATCATTTCCCGTCTGTGAGATAAGTGATTTATGTAATCGCCAACTAAAAGTAGATTTTTACAACTGATCTAGACCCCATGGTTATTCCCTTTACAGATTTTCCACTTAAAAACATATGACATCATTACTTCTTTCACCTGAGTACATAATTGAATTCTGATATAATGCTAAGACGATAATTTAATATGCTACCACAGTGAATTTTCTACCACGCATGAATCACATTTTTTTCTAATAGATAAAATATAAATTTATGAAACACCCCATCAAACTGCCGCCCAAAATTCACCCTCAAACGCCAGTACTTATTAAAAATATACTTATAATGCCGAATAAAATTGAGAAATTTCGTATAAATAAAATTATGATAATATTACCGCTCTATCCACCACTATACAAAATGCTCGAAACTCCCACCATTTTGCACCCGCGAACTCGTACTGCCGCCCGGCTTACGGTGAGGTCCTCTAGGACCAAGTCAAAAACCTTTAAATTAGTGGTCATCATAACTTCAGCTCACCGCCAGCCTGCCTTCCAGTTATAAACCCCTCCCGATTCCCTTTCCAAGATCTCCCTCAACCTTTCTCTCCGCTCTAGTCATCTGCCGGCCAACCTTACTCTGCTACCGGATCTGTCACGAAGAAGAGGGCGAGGATGAGAGAGATTCTCCACATCCAGGGCGGGCAGTGCGGCAATCAGATCGGGGCCAAGTTCTGGGAGGTGATCTGCGACGAGCACGGGATCGATCGCACCGGAAAGTATAGTGGAGATTCCGATATCCAGCTTGAGCGGGTCAATGTATACTACAACGAGGCCAGCGGTGGGAGGTACGTGCCTAGGGCGGTGCTTATGGACCTTGAGCCCGGCACCATGGATTCCTTAAGATCCGGGCCCTACGGGCAAATTTTCCGGCCGGACAACTTTGTGTTTGGACAATCTGGCGCGGGTAACAACTGGGCTAAGGGACACTACACAGAGGGAGCTGAGCTCATCGATGCTGTTCTAGACGTGGTGAGGAAGGAGGCTGAGAATTGTGATTGCTTGCAAGGTAAAGGGATTTGAGTTGTGATGCGATGTGGGGTTTTGACTGCTTGTTCTATTAATGCTCGAATTCTTAGGGGTTTGATTATTAGGAAAATTTTTTTGGAAGGGGTTGTTTGCTCTCGATTCGCTTTTGGTTGAATTAGGGCAGTAATTTTTTTTTTCTTATGATATTTTGTTTCGTAGAATATACGTCATGATATAGGTTCCTGGATTATGGTTTAGATTTATCTGATTTTGAGAGAGTAAGAACATATTTTATAGAGGCTTAAAGATAATTTTATAAAATCCCAGCGATGAAAAAGTTGTTGTTATGCTGGCATAGTTTGGTTAAAATGATAATGTTAAATTAAATGTATGGAAAACTAAGAAGGATGAGTTAAGAATTGATTATACTAGTCAAACACATAAAGTAATATTTAACGAACATAAATTTTATGAAAATTTATTTTGGTGCTTTGGATGCCTACAATGATGTTAGGGAATATACTATTTAGACTTGTAGATAAAATTAGTATTATACTATCAGGAAAGATCAATTTTAGACCTAATGTAAGATGGATAAAAATTATTTAGAATAAATTGTGAAGAATAGTTGAACTCATACACCGCATTGAATGGGAAAGGCTGAAAAATTAGGATTCATATAGTTGAACTGAAATAGTTGGAATAAAGCTAATAAGACATACAGCTTCAACTTGGGGTCATTTTATTTATTTCTTAGACTATTAAATTCGTTTATGTTTTGCCTATTTTGCATCTTTAAACATTACATTTACTTTAATTATTACATGTTAGAAAAATTTTCAGCTTCGTACTACATGAAAGTAACCATTATTGATAGTTATATACTTGTAAATCATATTTAAATAAATAGTAAAGGTTGTTGGTGATTTTTTTAAAGTGTGTACGATATTAATATATTAAAAAAATCTAAAAAGATTTTATAAACCATTTTATAATATGCAAGACATTCTGTTAGTACTAATGCTAATAATGTGGTCCAAATGCAAATAATTCATTCAATGTTTTTAGCTTAAGGTAACATTTCTTTTCATCATGATGCAATGATCTGCAGTATTTTAATAAAACAACTAGCTTGAAATGTAGAAAGGATTTTATTATACAACAACAACAAAACCTTTATCCCACTAAGCGGTGTCGGCTACATGAATCCATTTTCTTCATTATGTTCTATTTAGTATCCAATTTTCATTTAATTTTAATAAATTAAGATAGTTTTTTATTCTACCTCTGCCTTTCTTAACATAACTCGAATCTAAATCATCTTCTCTTTTAATCAGATCATCAAATGGTCGACGTTTAATGTGATCAAACTATCAAAGACAACTCTCTCTAATTTTGTTCGCCACTGGAGCTACACCAACCCTATCACAGATATATTCATTTCACATTTTTTCTCTAAGTGTATAGCCACTCATCTACCTAATCATTCTCATCTCAGCAACACTTAGTTTTATGCTTCTCTTTTAAATGCCAACATTCAGCGCCATAGAGCATTGCAGATCTCACCACAATCTTATAAAATTTTCCTTTTAGTTAAGCGGTACTTTTCTATCACACAATAGACCCGAAGAAAGGATTTTATTATAAATTATATAATTCATAAGCAAGGGCAAATTTTTCTATTCATTACAAGTTTTAGGTTTTCTTTATACAAAACATGCTTTGCGGTCTTATTTGTAAAATTTTGAAATCTGAAAGTATGAAAATCATTCACGTCATTATTGAATCTTAAAAGCATGACCAACAAATTTTTTTTTATGTCTCCCTTGAAATTCAAAAATCAATATTCATAAAATTCTCATGTTTTTGGCTAGAATGTTAGCGTATTCAATAATAAATGATGATATATGTATATCTTTTAAATTTAACACATAATCTTCTTAAAATGAAGGGTTCAAGGTTCTTTTCGAAATAGATGGTTGGGCTTTTATTTTGATTGAAAACTAAGCTATATTTTCATAGTTACAAATATTAGATTTATACTATTATGCACTTCAAATTGGATTAGAAGTTGGATTAAAAAATTAATTTTGGAAATAGATAGATAAACTACTACAATATATATTGACGAAAGAAATGATATTTATTTTTGGTTTTTTAATGAAAATATGTTATATTAAGATGTTCTGTAAGAGACTATGGTGGATATAAAATGGTAGATAGAAATCAAGTGGGACAAGATATATTTGATTTTATGACGAGTTAGTAAATTATGGGAAGGGTATTAAATATATATAGATGTGTTATTTATTATATGGATTTTGTTCTAGAATTCCAAATCAAGATAGAGTATATTTAAGGGATACTATTTTCTTTTTTAATAATTTGTTTTTTCAAATTAAAATAAGAGGCTTGAAAAGAATAATTTTCATAAATATGATTATTATTTGATAAGAGTTTTCAAATCTTATATTTGATAAGATATGAAACAAAAAAAATTTTGAATGTTACATATGCAAACATATTATATGGGTAGAATTTGTGAACTTTACTAATAAAGCTTATGATATTGAAATAGAAGAAAATCATCTTATAAAAAATCTGAAGTTATTTAGGAGTGAGTTTTACAATACAACGTAAAAGTGTTATGAATATATACTGTAAGAGGATGATGAAAGCAAATAAAATAAATAATTATATTAGGATAAGGTGTTGCAATTTGAAATATGAGAAATTTTTAACAGAAATATGTGTTGCTAAGTTATAAAAATTGACCTCTATCACAAAATTAGTTGATGTTGATTAGTTTGTGCAATAATCTTTTAGATGACAGAGTGACCATAATTCATTATGCCAACTCCAATAATTTTTCTATTTCTGTTATAAGTTAAGGATATGTAGCAACCTTTTTTTTAATTCCAACAGAGCAAAGTTAGTATAGTCATCCGTCATGTGTCTAGAGCATTCACTGTTCATGTGTCTAGAGCATTCACTGTTCATGTGTCATTTATGTTTATTGATTTTATAGTTTGTTGAAATATTTTACTTGAGCTAGAGAGAGAGAGAGAGAGAGAGAGAGAGAGAGAGAGAGAGAGAGAGAGAGAGAGAGAGTTGTAAATATTATTGGATAGCTTCAAACTTTCTATAGAACTTTAAATTTTATTTTCTATGGCATAATCTATTTTCAACATCTGTAGCTATGGTATTCCTGCTGGACTATTGCAACCAAACGTGAAACTCATCAATTTCTCAGGATTTTGGCGTCTATTATTTGGGTCACCTTGTATCATTTTGTATGTTATTTCTTATTCTATTGTGCTGCTTATATTTCCTTTATTATGATTCTTTCCAGTTTGGGATTTTGGATTCGGGAGGATTAAATTAAACATATAAAACTTCCATGAATAGGAAACTCTGTGGCCTCCAATAATTGAACTTTATTCAATAAAAAAATCTAATTCATTTTTTATTCTTGTCTGAGTTGGAATGCGATTTCTTTTAAATGTTGTTTAAGTGTGACTATCTAATTTTGGTGGAAGTTATCTCTTTATATTGGTGTGATTCAAAAAAAAAAAAAAAAAAATTTGGTGAATTATTTTCTTTGTCAAGTTTCTTCTCAATAATTTGTTAGTTTGCTAGAGTTCATGGTTTAGTTAAATTGGAGACATATAATGGAAAAAATACACTTCTTGTTCATTTTTCTTGCTAATAATTCCTAATGGATTTATCCGAATTTGTTCCTTTACACACATATATATTTTTTATTTGGGTGCTATTTCTCTCCATCAACCTTTGCATATTTAGTGATTTTGGATATATGCAAATAGCAGGTTCACTTGCATGAGCTACATTTATTTCATCATTATAGTTTCATTAGGAATCAAAACCCTGAATCATCTTTTTGATCAAATTGGTATTATGCTTGTATTGTTTGACTATTTAAAAGTAAGATATTTGAATGGGTCAATTAAAATATTTAATTAATGTGATTTAAATGAAACCGGGTTGATGTGGTTCTAACCAAAAACATAATTGTCACCAGGTTCAATATTGGATTACAATTTTCAGTTGGAGTTCTAATTTTAGGGAATTTTAAGGCGGATCAATAATTAGAATATTTCTTTGAACATCCTTTATTTGATTAAAAAGAAATTAAAATTGCACAAACAAAAGTAGTGGAACATGCTTAATTATTTGGCAAATTGTTATATGTAAAATGAAAACAACATGGGTCAGCATAAAATAGAACCTAAAAAGCAATAGTAGCCACTAAGTGCATATAGGGACCAATTTCAGATTCTGTTTAGGATATGTAAACAATATAATTACTAATGTGTATGAATATTATGAAAGTTCTAACATCCAACTGCTACATAGGATTCGCCTTTAAACTATTTTGTTATTGCTGCTTGTTTCATTAAAGATTATAGGCGAGAATTTAGGAAAAAAAACTAATCAATAATTCATCGAAAAGAACATTTGAGATTTTATCTGAATCTTTTAGAGTATTAATGCACTGAGCGAGCTTTCTAATATGGTTGCTATACCTATACTTATTTGTAAATAAATTTCACTAACATCCCATTCAAAATCTATGGAAAATATACTAATGTAAAAGGTCATGCATGATTGAATTTGATTTTCTCAAATAGATTGTATTTGATGACAATTCTTTTGAAGATGTATTAGATACTTAATTTGATTTGTAGTTGCATCCAATTTTATATCTCATATTTAAATTGAAGATGCACCTCCATTTTATATGAGAGTCCTATGGAGCTTGATAAAAAATTGAATCCAATATTGGGCCTTAATCTGAATTTCTAATGGAAGCTTAATGTTTGCCTAGATGTGAAATGAATGAAACTTGTCAATTGTATTTGATAAATCAAAGGAGCAATCTTAGAATGCGACCCTTGATTATTGGTTGACTTTCCTATGATGAATGATCGGATTGATATCCATTTTACTTTTTGTTTCTGGTTTCTTTATTTCCAAATTCATAAAGTGAACCTAATATACAAAATGAAGTTGTCAATTGTTAAAGATGAATACTTAAAAGAAAAAAAACTTGAGGTTTAAAACCCATTCTCTACCTGTTCTCGTCTTAAAATGCATTGTTTCTCACAAATAATTGTTAAGCCATTTAGATTATTTTTTAAGGAGGTTATTCAATTACATAGGCATATCACAATTATGTAAGTTGTTTGATTTCAGTTTCTTTAGCATCTTTTTTTTTCTTTAATGTAGCATTCAAGTGGTTAGAGATGTCTTGAGCTTAAATAATCAAAGATTTAGGGTTCGAGTAGCCTTATGTAGAGAAGATGAAAATTGTGTTAGGCTGGGGAAGTCCAGGAGTGGAAAAGGTAACTAAGGATGCGCTGAAATCTTAGGAGAATAGCCACCAAATTTCACCAAAGAGTAGGTCAACCAGCTAGCCTTTTCACATGAAATTTGCACAAACAGGAGATAGTTTTTATTCGACAAAAAATTAGGGTCATATGTAGCCTTTTGCAAGCCTAGCCAAGTATGGAAAACTTTAGGAGCCAATAAAAGTGCTATTACATGGATTGATAACTTCTCCTGATAAAAAGAAAAAAAGTACGCAAATTATTAAATTTAAAGCTTTAAATAGCAAGAAAGTTTGGCTAAGCTAAATAAGACAAATAGAGTGATCTTGGAAGCTGGTAAGCTTTGAAGATTTTTGCTTACTTAATTGATTTGACAGACCTACCCTTCAAGGGATATCAAATTATGTTTTTTTTATTGTTCTCCAATAGTTTTGGAGGAATGAAAAGTCCTCTATAGGCTTGTTTGGAGACTTGAGCATGATAAATAACTTTGATCTTAATGCAGTGCCTTCATTTATGACCTTGCCTATGATTTTATGTCGTCATGTTATAAATTAATACAAACAAGCTTGTACCTTCATTGGCCCTTAAAAGTACAACAACATATTTCAATGCCTATAAAACTATCAAAATGTTTGATTATTAAAATATGCTAAACGACAGCAAATATATGCAATATTTTATTAGAAAACTGCTCTAAACAAGTATATGATACATATTTATAATGCTTCGACTTTCTACATTATAGTTTCTTTACTTTCTCACTGTTAGGTATGGCTCATATACTTGATAAGGGACAGGTGTTGGAGCGCAGCGAGTGAGCAAATGGGGGAGTTTCATTTAGTGGGTATGGGGTGCGGGTTGCGCCCGCAATATAGTACAAGGTTTTTTTTTTTGATTATTTCATACAGTGATGTATTTATATATAATATTTGTAACACTAGACATTGCCGAACCTCGTAAAATCTCTGGTGTTCTTCAATTTTCTTGCGATTTTTTTGTTTCTTTCACTTCACTCGACTACTATTGTTAATACACTTTCTTTTATCACACTTTTCAGTTTAATTTATTTATTATTTATATTATTTTCTAAATGTAGAGATTAGGCGTTGTTTCTATGTTTTTGTCATACGTGAACATGAGCTGTGTTTTGATCTCCACTTATACTGTCTGATGTTTTATGCCTTCTTAGGATTCCAAGTGTGCCATTCTTTGGGTGGCGGAACTGGATCTGGCATGGGAACCCTTCTCATCTCTAAGATGAGAGAGGAATACCCTGATCGCATGATGTTGACCTTTTCAGTCTTCCCATCTCCTAAAGTTTCGGACACCGTGGTGGAACCCTACAATGCTACCCTTTCTGTTCATCAGCTTGTCGAGAATGCCGACGAATGCATGGTGTTGGATAATGAGGCCCTTTACGATATCTGCTTCCGCACTCTAAAGCTCGCAACTCCTTCATGTGAGTTATTCTGCCCTTTTATTATATTTTACTGTGCTTGCTACCAAATTCCTCCTTAGCTTTGCTGATTCACGTTAAAGATTGCTACTGATTTACTCTTTTATAAGGTGGTTTGCTGGAGTTAAAAGAAAATCATCTTGAACTTGAGCAATCTTCTAAATTTGAGTTTCGTCTTTTGGCATCAATTTATTTATAGGGAAATTTACATACGTAGCGCACAATTCTTTATGTATTAGATATCTCACACCTAAACTTTTATATTTACATACATAGATGTATCAAATGTGTATTTTACTTTTAAAAAGTGTTGATAGTGATTTTTTTGGTATGATTTTTAAGCTTTGAATGCTATGCGTGTAAATATGAAAGTCTCTGTGTAGACGAGAAGCATGAACCTTTAGATTGAATTCTCATATCCACTTAAAAATTATGTTTCTTTCACTATTGGATCTTCGATAGACTTTCCATACAGGCCGTGAACCTAGTCTTTTTTTACTTATTTCTCAGTTGGTGATCTGAATCACCTCATCTCTGCTACCATGAGTGGCGTTACTTGCTGCCTGAGATTCCCCGGCCAACTCAACTCCGATCTCCGCAAGCTCGCCGTCAATCTCATTCCGTTCCCCCGCCTCCATTTCTTCATGGTTGGCTTCGCCCCCTTGACCTCCAGAAGCTCCCAGCAGTATCGTTCCCTCACCGTTCCCGAACTAACCCAACAAATGTGGGATTCCAAAAACATGATGTGCGCCGCGGATCCTCGTCATGGCCGCTACCTCACTGCTTCCGCCATGTTCCGCGGCAAGATGAGCACGAAGGAGGTGGATGAACAGATGATGAACGTCCAGAACAAGAACTCCTCTTACTTCGTAGAGTGGATCCCAAACAATGTTAAGTCCAGCGTTTGTGACATCCCCCCGAAAGGACTCAAGATGGCATCCACATTCGTCGGCAACTCAACCTCGATCCAGGAGATGTTCCGCCGTGTGAGCGAGCAGTTCACGGTGATGTTCAGGAGGAAGGCTTTCTTGCACTGGTATACTGGAGAGGGCATGGATGAGATGGAGTTCACTGAGGCTGAGAGCAACATGAATGACTTGGTGGCGGAATACCAGCAGTATCAGGATGCAACGGTTGATGATGAGGAGTACGAGGAAGACGATCTGGCCGAGGCCGACTGAGCTATTTCGTTTGCCGTGTTTTAACCTTACTCGTTAGTCTGTTGGCTTGCTTTCTGGTCCGGGCTTGGTTTCGTATTGCTTATATTCTGCTCATCGTTCTATTTCTGTAATTTGGAATTTGTTAGCGTGCTTAAATTTGTTGGATATTGGTGTTGACGTTTTGTTTTTAATAAGCAATGCTATTTTTGGAAAATATTTTTAATGACTTTATTTTGCTTGTGACATGGAGAGCTTTCCATCAATCTTGAAGTAGAGTCTCTTTTGAGGGAAAAGAAAATACTGATATGTAGATGCCTTCTGGATTTACAATCCTAATCTGCATGTAATATTTTCTATTGGTGAGTTGATCCCTTGGCAAATAACGGACACCTTGTTGTATCTTATTTAGGACCCGTTTGGGATAGCTTATAAGTGCGGTGGAGTTTTTGAAAACGCCGTCTAATCGTTTATTTCGCGCGTTTTTAAAAACGCTGCCGGCTGCGTTTGAATTTTTTACACAAAATGCAGACCGCGGGTCGACCCCTGCGGCCGACCCGCGGGCCGCGTTTCAGGATAAACTGCTTATCCTGAAACACACAAGCTGATCCAAACAGACCCTTAGTAAACCCCCTGCATTGTTTGACAATCTCAATAAAATTAATAAGGGGTAGTTATATACATAGTATCTGAAATATTTCTTTTTATAAAATTTAATAGTCATGTGATATTTTTGTACCAAATTGATGTATTTGTGCACGCCACCATCAAACTATTGAGAATCTGATGAAAATGAAAGTATGGGCTGGGTTTTATCATGAAATTTTGATATTTGAGTGAGAATTTGAAAATTTGATGAAAGTGGATGCTAGATTTGTAAATAGCAATGCTTCAGGTACTAGGGTGTTGTGTGTAATTGCCCCGATTAACAATTCAAAAGTTCAGCATAGAGGGTCGGAAAATGGAAAAATTATTTTATCCAGAGTAGATCACAGCCGTCGGCTGTATCACGTACTGTCGTCCGGACGTAGCTCGTGTCCGGACTCTGGATGTAATAATTTTTCTGGACAATGGACAATGAAGCTTAAAATTGAATTTATAAACTCTTTTTACATATACATTATAATTCAAAAACTCTAAAAGTAATTATATTTATTATTATTATTATTATTATTATTTAATTTAAAGTGGTATTTATTTTCTTCTTATGCATTATAATTAAATTTACAATACTCTGGCATGCGAAATATGATGGCGCAATAACGCTCACAAGGTGATTCGACCATCCAAATTTTAATAATTAATTTAAAAAATGCTTTTTTTCTTTTTTACATTGGTTCATTAATAAATTCAAATTTATTGAATAAAAAATACATATTTTAATTATATCATCTATTATTTTAGTACAATTTTGTCAGTTACCATCTCATTCCGCCATCTAATAATTTAATTATATCATCTATTTTCAAAATGCATGTTCACTCTTGTACAATATATGATAGCAAGGATCTTTTTATCTTAATTGTATATAATGTTAGAGATATTATTAGCTTGATTTATTTATAATTGAATATAATGAGACAAAGAGATGGAGTAACGAAGAAGAGGAGGGGGTTTATGGTCTTGGTGCAATTTTTGTTCGATGGGTCCTTGAATAATTTGACGGACTTATAAGTAAAAAAGTTAATGTACGTCTTTTATCAGCATCATACTCCACTCTTGATAATTTTCTAGTTCCCCCTCATAGAATGATAAAGATTGTGTTTGATCATTTGATGTTAATCAACCTCTAACATTCCTTTATGATTAATGATGATGCTTATCTTCATTCAAATTTCATCTAATAAAAAACATTAATATCTATCTTATTGGTTACTTGATCTACCATCCCATAAAAGGGAACAATTTAGTCGAGTGTTTCGTGCCCACAAACATTTGATATTCATCAACTATTGTTTTCTAATGCATTTGTTCTTCTCTTTTTTTTTTATTAGGCTTTTAATTGAGCTCGTCAATTAAACTTTCAAGTTTCTCATTTGATTGTTGTCTAACTTATACCAATGTTTGCGGTCCGAAATACTCCATTCACCAACATTATATGTCATTATTCTTAATTTCCTGGTGTATCCTCCAATTAGGGGAATGGTCAAGTAAACGACTCGGTGTCATCAAACATTCAATGTTCTCAATCGACCTTCATGTAAAGCTTACCAATGCTCGTCATCTAACTATTACTGGCCATTGATGTTGAATATTTAATTTCTTTCTCCCACTTAACATAAATAGAGCAACTAAGCTAAGTATTAACATTATTCTACTTTTGATATTCATCATCGATATTGTCAAACTATTGAAAACTGCCGATGGACGTTTGTCACTTTTAATCTTGTTTTTCGATTTCTCTTTTCATAAAGATAATACCAAATCAACGACTTGTAACAACGAACAATTTCCTTAATAGATATTCTATGCCATTTATCATTTTGATTTTTTAATATCGTTTCCTATAGGAATAATGGTGGGTTGACTACTTGATGTCACCGATCCTCTAATGTTATTCATTAATATCATTCAATTATGACTTCTATTGGACTTCAATTTTCGTGCCAATTATTGGTAAACTTCGTGTGATAGTCGATAAGAAATATTGAAGGTTAGTGACATCTGACACTTGACTTATCACGCTCCTTATAATAGAGAGATAATTGACTAAGATAATCCTATTTTATATTTTTCCGATCAGCTTTGTTTTTTTTTTATTATTTTAAGTAAATTAATGACCAAAACAGTTTCTTATGACATTATGTAAAAAAGATAAATATTTATATATACAATTACATAAAAATTAGTAAAATTACATTTAAATCCAAAAAAAACGAATTTATATTATGATAATATGCTAAAACGATTTTTCGAATGTTATTTGAGCCATTGGAGCAGATTGAATAGGGTTGTCAGTGAGGCGGGTACCCTCTTCCCTTCCTCTCCTCCGACCAGGAAGAGGGCGGCGGATAAAGAGATCGCAGTGGGACTCAGTGGTCGGCGCAGCGGTGCCATAACTTTGAGGTTCGCGAATGCTTTTGTATTATGACATGTGCTGCATTTCGCATTCTTCTTGCTTGTTTAGGCGCGGGGTTGGCTTGTGGAGGGGTTTCGATGGCGGCATTGCTGATTCTACAGCGGTTTTTTAAAACGGAATTGAATTTGGAGATATTTGGAAGAAAGTGGTCGCCTCTGCAGTGTTATTTTTCTTCCCTTTGTTCAATTTTAAGATCTATCCGTGATTGTTTTTTTTTTCCATTTTTTTTTTTTGCAGACTGCATTTGTTTAGTGAAGGCATTTGTATTTTCCATTGCTTGTTTTAGGGCGATTAGCAGGTAAAAATTTGATTTTGGTATGGCTTCCACAATTAAGCAATGTATATGCTGTCTTCCTTGTTGATTTTTTGCGAATGTGTAGCGCTAAGGGTGGTGAGCTGCACAAGAAAAATTTACGAAGGAAGAGGAGAGGTTGCAACCAGAAGTTGCGGGCTGCGATGAAGCTTTAAACACTATTTTTTGTAACTGAGGGATATGTCCTGGTTTAATGAATCCATTTGGATGCGAATGGATTCACACACTATCCAATTTCGGGGGTGTTTGGCTCAGGCAGAATTTAGCTTTAGTAGGATTTAGTAAACCCCTCTCACTGGATTTAGTACATCAGGATTTAAGATGAATCGAAGGTAAAATTGGGACCTTAAATCCGGAATTTTGTAAATACACAAAACTTGAGCATCTTTTATGTTCGGTTGGATTTTGTAAATTTGGTCACAAATATTGTTATTAGGCGCTACCTAACACCAGCTGATCACTTTGCCAATGGGTGATTCAGTTCTTGTGGTACTTGAAGGAGTGTGATAACTTTGAGCGTTCAAGTAGAAATAATTGCAGTAATGTGATTTTTATTTTTCCCAGAAGATTATAGAGCACCTTTGTCGTTAAAGAGACTCCTGTTGCAGGGTTTAGTTGTCAACATAAACACTAGAGAGGCTCAGGAGGATCCTATCCTACAGTGAGGTTATGACTGATTTCCTCTAGGATTTTCCATCGAGGCCAAATTGTTCTATAAATCAGAAGGATCTCATTGTAGGGGCGTAATTGAGCTTAGAGAGGACAAAGGGCCCCTCAATTGAATTAACGAAAATGATTGATTTGATTTCCTATGTATGCTTGGTCTATGACTTGTTTGCATAGTCAAATTTTCGTAATATTGAAATTGGTTGTTGCTGTGACTCTGATTTGTTCTGTAGTCTTGAGAGGGGGTTTATGATGAAGCTGAGTGAGTGGTTGTAGATCATCAAGATGAATTTTTCAAAAATCTTTTTGTGTTGGTCAAAATTTTGAAGAAATTAGTCCAAAATTCAAAGAAGTTAACAAACACATACATGCAAAGAAAGGACACAAGTGTCGCACATACATGTAAGCTCAATGCGAACGCGCATTGGCGAAATCTCATTTTTAATATGCTTTTTGCCCATGTTGATCTATGGGTCCCACTCTAAATAAGTAGCCAACATAGAACCTTACAACAACTTAATCTGCGCTCCTCATCATAACTGCCTACATATCCATAAATTTGATTTATCAACCGGTCGTCTTGTGCAACCAACCTAGTTAGTCCTTTCCATAATCGAATCCCGGCAAGATTGGTCCAGAGTCAATTTGCAGATCAATCCAAATTCGGGGATTGTTAATTTGTTGTGATACTTATCAAACTAATAGAAGGAGATATTTTATTTTGTCCTAGATAACACAACTCAATTTCATCACTCACTTCACTTTGGTCAGATTTTTCATTAGTAGTTGAACACTAAAACCCCATGAAAGTCACTCAGAGCATTCAATCTCATTGATTAGGCTTTTTTTTCCTTAAATTCGATTGGATTTATTTCTTGTCTTGGCACCGTGGTAGCTATTTACACTCTAGCTATTGAGGAGAACTTGCGTGGCTAATTTCGCTCTTGTTGGCAATAACTTTGCTACATGACACTTGGTTTATAACTTCTTGGTCTGTTGGGTAGGACCAACCAACAAGTAGAACTACAATGATTGGTGATTTGAAAGGAGATCTGGGTGGATCCCCACCCTCATAACTTTTAGTGCGACTATCGGATCTTCACTATTATAATTAGCAAGGCCTTGATTATTACTCTTTTTTAGACGAGTTGATGATAAGAGACAAGTCTCTTGGTTTAACCTGACAATTCATTACAAAGAATACTTCAATTGGATGCTCTGTTTCCTATTGGTGCAGATGCACTGATGTGATCTCCGCGACTCAGGTCGGAGAAGTCGACATGGCAGTGGAGCAGATGCACTAAAGTTGATCCTATTGGTGGAGTCCTCATGTCTCTTTTCTAGAAATTAGTCCTAAGTCTAATTTAGCTAGTATGATAGACCTTACTGGATGAATTCCTCTTCTTAATGACTTTCATCTTATCAATTGTCTGTTATGCATACAGTCTGCGTGGGTGTAAAAATAAAGCATTTATAACAAATTGGATCATGGTAGAATAATTTCATTTTTTTTACCTTGTTAGTTGATTATTTAATTGAACATGTAACGAATGAAAGAGTAAGTCAAGTTTATGTTAGTAACCTCAAGATATTGCGTACAAAATAATCAAATTTTTAAGCAAATAAAGCAAAACAAAAAAAATGTGTGCCTTCACAAGCACTGTTGATGTCAAAATTATGCTTTTAATCCTCCCTCTTGGATTGATTTTAATATCACAATTAGGATTTTGAACATTTTAACAAAACTTCCATCACTCCCACGAGGGGACTACCAAAAAATTTGTTGGGCCATCCCACTATACTAATAAAAACAAATAAAATGTTTTTATGTGGCAAGCATGACCCTTTCTTTTTCCATCCTATCCTTACCAAGAAATGTGGGTTTATGTGATGTATAGCATTGAGGCAAGATGCACATTGATTAATGCTCAAAGATGGAATGTGTGGTTTTTCGAATGCATTGCATGGCCTCATACAATTTATATAAACAGGACATGCATTTAAGTTGATTGAACCTCCCTCCAACGCGTTGAGACATGCATGAGACCCCTATGACTTGATAATGATGAATCATAAGTTTTTCGCTTGTTAAGTAATGCATGTTTAGGTCTTGACAAAAATTCATCATTGTTAACAAAATAGCGATAAAGCAATATAGGTAGCCTTTCTACCACACCAAAAAATACACATGATTAATACTTATTGGTTTTTATTTTGTAAGTGACCAAAATGTTAAATCTAATGAGCTTATCATGACATAACCAAAGATACAAAATAGCAATAATGAAATATTAATTTATGGGATATACCTCACTTGAATGCATATAATGCACAAAAAAAAAAAAAAAAAAAAAGAAAAAAAGAAAAGAGAGAGAGAGAGAAAAAAAAACTTCACCCCCTTCATGTTTTTAAAAACATCTTAAACTAATACATTCAAAAAATCCAAAAATAAAACTCTCCCTTCTCTTTATAGCACAAAAGGGGTGGTGTCTTAGCTGCTCCACTGATGTGCGACTAAACTCTACATGATGAAAATAACTGCCTTGCTGTTTTTTGATTTTTCTCACAGGAACTTTATTGTTGAATTGTTGCTCTTGCAATCTTCAGTTTATGCGTCATTTGCTTCGAACTTAGGTTCTGGTCATATTGCAAACAAGAATCTTCATCTTCTTTTCAAGAAAAGAAAAAGCTGTTTCATTGTTAAAATAGTAATTAATTTATTAAACCGCACCTATGAATATTTTTCCTTTCTATATCTATCTTTTATTCATTCATGAAATAGTAAATTTGTTGCTTTGGCAATTGGTTTAAGGTCTTGTTGCAGTGGAAACTAAATTGTTGTTGATTAATATATTATTTAACCCATCTCGAGGAAATGATATAGTTTTATCAGAACAAACATTTAATATGGTTCGATGTTAATTGGAACCTTATTTACTTGGTTACACATATTTATTCTCTATATCAAAACCCTCCCCAATTGGAGGATGGTTGGTTTCTACATGAAGTATGCATGCCTGTATTGATTCTTCATGAAAATTATTTATATATATATTTTTTAACGGAAAAATAATGCGGGTTGACTGATAGAATTCTTGATTTTACAACATAGTTGCTTGCATGCTCGAACATTTTTATTTGCTTCATTTAGTTTAGTACTTCAGTTGCATGCATGTTGTAACTTATTTTTTATTTGTTTTATGTAGTCTAGTGCATAAGCCTCACTATGGTGGCAATGGAATTTTCGGTGGACTTGAACAAGGCCCTTGTTTTCCAGGTATTCTATTATGAGTACTTTTGCCTAGTTCTAACTCATTGTCTTCTATCACCACAATTTTATCTAATCTAGAATTGACATCTTATACTTCATGTAAATGAAGAGATTTAGGAAATTCATTTAGCAAATCCAAAATAATTATGAATTAATGATGATGATGCAATGCTTTTATTTTCTATAGTTTAGGAAGCTTAATCAATGTTTCGAAAAAGTGCATTGACATAATTAAAAGCTTGCCATTCTAACTATTGTCTATATAAGAAAATCAATTTTTTACTAAAAATAAATATAGACATTTGTAAGCTCTAAAAATTTACGTCCTGACCTTCCACAAAATGAATGATGAGAGAGAGTTTTATATTGAGTGTCATGGTTCAAAGTTTTAGAGGGCAGATGACACAATAAATAAGACACTACTCAATGATTTCACTCTCAATTTTTGAGAACTTTTAAGATATGGGGGTCGAGGTTTCTCATAAATGCTAGCCTTTATGGTTTATTATATAGGAGACCAATTTCAATTACAGCTAGTCATTAGAGAGTTGACTACTCAACATACGACAACAACAATTACATTTTTAGATTATGAAATTTATCATTGCAAACTTAGAGCGGATGTCTGGGGAATGATGGCGAACCAGTTCAAGCTCCCATGGTTCTATTGTCCCGAATTGTTGCAGTCTCTGAACTACTTTGTCAATAGATGTAGTGGACCCAACTTAACAAAAGGATCCTTTTCGTCAGTCTGTAGACTTGAGATGGATCATGGATGTTTGTCTAAAATGACAAATTAAAGTAGACTTTAGCTTATACAAGGCTCTATGATTCACAATTCAAAACTGTTGGAAGACTATTTAGGAACATGTATATTATAGCCATGACTTTAATATAGTGAAACCTATTGGCCAAAATATTTGGTTGGAGGGCTTTGGTCATATCTGTTTTTGTGGAGCATATTGGTGGTCAAACCATATGGATAGAAGAATAGGGCTTCGACTTTATTAGTGTGAGATTATTTTAAGTGAATACAATAGTATACTTAATGTGTCATTAGCTTATTATGAGCTTGGGTTAACTTTAAATTTGTCATCATCGACAAACAATTGGGGTGGGCGAATATAATTTGCTTTAAATCTTTGATGATTAATTTCATTTGATCATTTTAAAATTTTGTAAATTTTTAATGGAAATTTTATTTTTTAAGATTTGAAAGCTTCTTAAAAATAGATCTATCATTGATTATTTCATTCAACATAATTATCAACATGGATAGTGGATAGTTTTGAACCTTGGTTTTGAACCTTGGTATCTATATCTTGCTTACATAGGATCAGGTTCATAACTTATATTAATTTGAGTTTTCAAATAATCTTAGGGTTTAGTTTTAAAAATAAATCCATTTGATTGAAATTTAGAATAATCAGGACCATTATTTGAACAAATTGTTTAATCATTTATATTCACAATTTAGTGAAATTTATTACTTGGGATATCAATAGGGTTTAGTCCTGTCAATCTATGGATTTATTTTTAAGTTAGTTCACACAAAATTCTCATGCCTAATGATTGCACGATCAATGTATTAGTCAGAGCACATGGATGTATGTTTGAACTTGATGAATTTGAATACATTTTAGAAAATTTGCATACTGTTAAGATAACTCGCTCCTCATTCAAAACAATATATTTAAATTGAGGGGTGCCTCGTAAAGCATGTGCATGATCTAAAGTTAATCAAATTTTGGTTGTCTACTTAAATACTCTAATGTGTTCAAATTTGATTTTGAACTCCTTAAAAACATTTTCTGTCTGCCTTTAATTTTGTGTTTTGTATTCAGTGACGAGCAGACAATCTAGATTTTGTTGTTTATTCAAAACATTGTATTTTCTTTCTTGCAATTGGCCTTCAATTTATTGAATTCTTAAGCATTTGATGATATCTAATTTTTGCTCAATAAAAAACTTATGAATTTTTGTGAGTATAATATGTTCAATTTTATTCTTGCTTGCAAATTAACTGTTGATTTCTCTATTCATCCAGCTACTATGCTCTTTTCATCTTACTCAGTATGAGATGTAAAGTGATCCCAGTATTGACAAAGGTTCTGATAATGATCGTAAATGAACAACTGAGTTTATTGCAAGTTTCATTCACACTTATTCAACTTCATAAAAATGTTTTTAGGTTCTATTTAAGCTTTCGTTCAGTTGAAAATTTAGCATCCTCCCAACATCGTACTAATGCATGGGGCTGCAGCGAGAAAGCTGGCCTTGCCTACTATGCTAGGTGGTATAAACACCCTGACCAATAGTCTCATATCCCATAATGCTACAAAAATGTGTTTAGGTCTTCAAACCTATATTAGAAGATATGTAAATATAGATTTCCCCATCACGTTGGAACATGGCGCTAGAGTACCTATAATTATATTATTTCCATATAACATGTTATTTTATGTTCAATCAATTTGTTCAAGGTTTGTGAGTCCGAATTTTAGTGGTCTCTCAATGTATTCCTCATGTAGTAGGAAAAGCTAGGCTTGTTCATTGTGCTATGAGAAGCATGTATGGGTGATATAAACACTACAACATGTCCTTCGTGCCACAGAACACTAAGAAAAAATGTGTATGTATAATGTCCCAAAAGTGTGCTAGTTTTCTCACCACGCTATAAAATACGCATTTAAATACTTATGTTGTATGAAGAAACGTTGCATATGTGTTTCACTCTTCTAAGGTATGAAAAACATGTACATGGTTTCACTTATCACGTCAAACACATCTCAATTGAGATATGAGGAGTTTAGAGTGCAACTTTTTTATAACTTTGTGCACGAAGCATGTTGACAGCGACGGGGCGGAAGATCTTTGGGAAATGAAGATAATAGTCGCTCTCTTTTATATTTTTTTTGTCCTTTACTAGGAATAAAAACTCAAGTTTTTTGACTCTCTATTTTGATGAATAGGAGAGAAAAAAAAAGTAAGTAGACATGGAGAGTCTTCTGCTCTCAAATTGGCATCAAGGGATGACACCAAATCTTTGTGGCAGGGCTGAGCAGTGGAGGCGGCCTCAGGTGATTAGGGATTAGCAAATGTGTGATGCCCTATGTGCAAATCAGTTATGAAAATAAAGTGGAGAGTAAGCTGCTGCCATGATTCGGGCTGGGTCACTTGTGGTTGGGCCTGGACTTGGAATGACAGCAGGGAGGATATTGAATGGGCTGGTGAGCATGGCTTGGGCCATGGAGGGCTTGGGGCATGGATTTGAGGCATGAAACTCCATAGGTAAGTGTTCGGGTTGGCTCAGCATTTGGGTTATGTTAGATGGGTTTGGGCTAGGTTGGCAGCAAGGTGAGGCTTGAATTAGATGAGGCTGAGCTTGGGTTTGGGTTGCTTGAGTGGCTTAACCTTGGGTTTAAGCTCTCGGGTAAGTTTGGAAGAGGTTTTTGTTGAATGTAAGTATGGTTTAGGTTGAAAGTGGAATTGGTTTAGGCTTGCTTTGCATTGTTTTTGGTATGGGTTTAGGGTGTGATTTGGATTAGGATTTGGACTTGAATTGATTATGGATTTGATCATCAAGTTTGTAATGTAATCTTGGTTTGTTTTGGGTTAGGATTTGGGCTTAAGTTTGAGTGTGGCTCAGTGTGGTTTTAGGTAGGATTTAGGTTTAGATTTGGGTAGGGCTTGAATGTTGAGTTGTGATTGATTGGTTTTGTAAGTTTGCATTTGAGCTTGAATGAGTTTTAGAATTGGATTTATTACATTTTAGGCTTGATTTGAATTATGTTAGTGTTTAATTTAGGTGTGTGAATTTGAGTGTGTTTAGGCTTAGATTTGAATACGAATTTAGGTTTGTTTTGAATTGTATTTGTTTATGGGGTTTATACTTGAATTTAAGCTTAGGTTTGGATTTTAAGTATGTATTTGGGATTTATGTTTGGATTTAAGCTTAGGTTTGGATTATGTATGGGCTGAATAAAATTAGGTTTATTTGAATGTTTGGATTTTGGGTTTGGAATTTGAATTTTAGGCTTTATTTTATTTTAATTTGTTTTTTTTTCATGGGTTTAATGTGCTTTGTTCCAAAATTTAGCAACTTTTTAAAATATGTGTTGGAAGTTTAAAGGTAGTGGATTTGATTTTGATTTGGTTAAATTTGATTTTATGTTTGTTTATATTTTTTAGATTTAGCTCAGTGGTGGTTCAAATGAACATTAAACCAATTGTATATATGTTAAACCAAAAAAAAAGAGGTAGGGAGGAGGTCCAAAATGCTTATGTGCGCTTCACAAGGTCTTCCCTAAGTTGACTGAGCAAAGGGTGTAAGTCTTACCAACTTAGTCCATGGGGTGGGCTAAGGATCAAGGGTTTAAGTCTCTAGGCTCAATAGGTCACCTAAATGCATATGGAAGTCTTAAAGGGTACTCAACCTTTAGTTTTAATAACCTAATTATGATCAACACAACATTAAACAATGCGTTAAAGATTAAAGCTTAGTATATTTTATTTAAAGGGAGTAAAGATTTGATTTATATTGTAAATATAAATCTTATCCATCCACTGGTCCGCTAGGGTAGCCCTAAGGAAATCCTAAGGCTAGATTCTGAGCTCTAAGGAGTTTGAAATAGGAGAAAAGGTAGGCCTCATCAAAAGTGAGGTCAATAGTGATATTAATAATTAGCAATTAAATTTACTAGATGATAAAGTAATATTTATATAGATAAATTTTAATAATTTTGATAAATTATACTAAATCCTGGGTATATAAACGATGATATAGTTTTAGAGTTATGGTTGTATGGTTAAAATAAAAATTTGCCTCAAAATTATTATAAAATAAGAACTCATAGAGACTTGAAGGCAAATGTTTTATAAATTTCCAATTGAGCTGATGCTGTTATATGGATTGAGTGTTTGGCAGTAACAAAATCGTTAATAGCTAAGTTGAATGTGATGAAAATTAGAAGGTTAGTATGGATGGATGGAAAAACAAAGAGGACAATAAAGGATTATATTAGATGAATTGTTGTTGTGATATTTGTTGAAGATAAAATAATTTGAAGTAGACTTAGATAATTTGAATATATACAGTGAAGGGTAAAAGATGCTCCCATCAAACTGATAGATAGGATAATGCTGCAAGGTTAGGAAAGACCTGTGGTAGACCTAGCTAATATTGATAAAGTTGTTTAAAATAATTTCCGAATAATTATATGTCATAAATATCACTCAATTAGAATGAATGAAAAGTGACTATTATTTAAGCGGACCTTAAATAGTTCGTATATGTTTTATGTTGATGATGATGTATTTTCATAGAGGTTTGGCAAAAAATTTAATAAATTTGATCCGTGCATGAACAAAATGCCTTTGGACTCCGTCTAAAACTCCCTTCTAAACATAATCTGTTCAGCTCATAACCTTATATAATTTATTTTTTCTCACCTTTAATTTTAATAATAAAGCTTTCTATATTGGGGCATTTACTTACATACCAGCCAATTCCTCTGTATTTACATATCTAATGCTTATACTTTCTACATTTATATCAACCAAATCTTTCATATCACATCACAAATGCCATCATTTTACTTTTAAAAAGTGATTCAAGGTTGCATGATTAGGTCAGGTGATATGCGTGTAAACATTTTAAATTTAGGTGTTAGATATGTAAATATATAGGATTGAGTGGTATGTATGTAAATCCTCCTATATCTTACACATGATCTCATTACTTACCATGTTATACTCCATAAACGTTGAAGGCATTCATTAAAAATATTTAGGTCGGCCATCTCGGGAAAACTTATCAAGATTGGGTTCACCAACCCATTATCAGCAAAGAAAGCCCACGTTTTTTTGAAAATAACGTTCTGGAGGTAACCATTTTGTCTTATTTTGTCAGCAATGTATAGTCTTTCCAGCGATTTTAACTTCATTGCATTTCAATTAGCAGTTCTTAACACGTACTGTATGGTGGGCGGTTCCAACGATATGGCTTCCAGTTGTTTGCTGGTTCATGTTGACATCCTTCCGCATGGGTCAATCTTTACCTGGAATTGCTCTACAGATGTTGGGTGGAATATTTCTTTGGACATTCATCGAATATTGTATGCACCGATTTCTCTTCCACATTAAGACAGAAAGTTACTGGTTAGTGATCTTTATTTGTTTGCTATAAAATGTGACACTAACTTATAATAGGAATAAAGTGTCAAAATAGTCTTTTGACCGTTTACATGGGCTCATTTTAGTCTCAGAGTTTATAAAGTTGTCAAATTAGTCCTCCACAATCTACATTTTAAATCTGGGTTTTTAGCTCATATTAAAGGAGTCTGGGGACTAAATTGGTTCATTTGTATAGTCTAGGACTACAATGATCTCATGTAAAAAGTAATGGGGACTATTTTTACACTTTTCTCTTCTTATAGTATTATCTTTATAAGACGTAATCCACATAACAAAGGTATCATCACTTATCGACATGAATTTACAGGGGAAACACAGCGCATTATCTGCTCCATGGATGCCATCATAAGCACCCCATGGATGGCCTCCGCCTTGTATTTCCTCCTGCTGCAGCAGCTATTCTTTGTTTTCCAGTAAGTCTGCTTAGTTTATAATACCATTTCATTATTTGATGTGTTTGCATGTGCATGATATTTAACTTATAGCATTTAGATTGAGAAAATTATGGTTCTGTGTGAATAGAGAAATGATCAAGGCTGCAAAGTTTTTCTGCTTGGGGGTTGGGTGAAAGATATTGAGAGAAGAGAGAGGAAAAAGGGAGTACTGGCATAATTTTTTAAATTCATGATTCCGTAATCTAATTAACATTCCGTAAATCTCTATTTATATAGGTTAACAAGATAAGATTGAATTGATTTTAAATCTATGTAACTTTTCGAAATCATATCAAGTAATTTAATTAAAGATAAACCTACCAATTAACTAAATAGAGTAAAAGTAAATTATAAAATAATTCAAAATACTATAAATAATTAATCTGCATCAAATTCCTTGGAGCCAACTGAAATCTTTTCCTAAAGAGATCTTTATAAGCCATTTCCTGAAATTCTAATGTCCATTTTTTTGTGGTGGGGGTGGGGGACTAATTTATGATTTTTTTATTCCCACCCTTAAAATAAGTAGTTTGTTGGCTTTGGATTCAGATACTAGTGTTGTTTGCCCTGTTGCACAAGTAAGAAGGGTGATGGGTTGATTGTGTGAAATTTATATATTTAACACCTAATTTTTGATATATTAGATTTGTAAATAAATAAGAATCATGCGGTATGTATGTCAATTCTCCAATTTAACTTTAATTCATGATTCCATTATCCACATAATAACACTTCAAGCCTTACATAGATAACATTGAAACATATGACTAAACTAGTTTGATATCAAATCTTGACAGCTCCTAAGAATTTGGTCTGATTTCGATAAAAACATACCAATTAATTAAATAAAATAAATAACTCCTTAACTAATCCAACTTACTAGAATCATAGATATAACCTCCTTTTGTTGCATCATAAATGATATATAGAGTTATGGCACTCTTATACTTCTCTTTGGCTATCTACCTAACACTAATGTCTACAACACCATCTCTTTTGCTCTCTTACACTCATTATCCATTGACATCGATTGCTCAACTTTGACACTCCATGCAGTTCTTTGGTCTCGCTAAACTCCTAACAACTTCGGCAGCAGCGGCGCCCGCTCTCTTCGCGGGCGGCTTGCTCGGCTACGTTATGTATGATTGCATTCATTACTACCTCCACCATGGAAATCCATCGAATAACCAAGCGAAATATCTCAAGGTGAGAAATATGAGCATCCCTGCCCAAAGTTCTTTATCAATTTTGTGTTAATGAAACAAAAATCTAAAGTTTTAGTTCCTGCTGCCAGCGCTATCATATGAACCATCACTTCAGAATTCAAAAGTTGGGATTTGGAATCACTTCTTCTCTGTGGGATGTAATATTTGGGACTTTGCCGCCTGCACCGAAAGCTTCTCAGTAAGAGTAATTGATTCTCTCTCTTTAGTTTGGATTGAAAATTTGCTGTAATTAATTGAAGTTTGGTATGTCTGAGAACACTCTGAATTTTATGTTTTGTACCACTGAATATTCTGATGTTTTAAGCAGGTTTTCTTTCTTTGGAAGGATGTAATAATGAGATTTTCTTTTGGATCCATAATTATTAGAAATTTATCAATATTTTGAAGGATGATGCAGCTTGAGCTTGAGCTGAGCTAAGGCTTTACTCGTGTTTAATTCGTTCGAAATTAGTTCTATTCGAAAATTACTCGTGAATAATGTGTTTGTGTTCAGCTCGATTTATATATTCTTGTCCGTGTTTGGTTTGTATATAAGTCGAAATTGACACATTTAAATTAACTAAACAAATAGGTGTATGTTGTTGTATTCAAACCCGCACCATTTATACACCATAAAAAGTGCAAAATCAGATGATTATATGAGTTGTGATTTAAACTTAGATATAGATATAGATATAAAATCTCTCTTAATTTTTTCTTTCTTCCAAAGTCTTTAACCTCTCTAATTACTGAATGTTCTTTTCTTGCAAGCTCATATTCCAACATTATGCATTTTAGGAGCATCAATATTATTTATGTACATATAATTAAGTCATAATTTTTTTAAAAAATATATATTTTTAAATCAAAGTAGCAAAGAGCTCTATTTTGGAGGCATGCTTATCTAAATTTTAAAATATGGTATGTTTTTAAAAACTTCATAATGTTACACCAAAGGGTCAAAATTATTGGGCCATTTGGCCGATCCGAGCCATAACTCGATGACTGAAAGACGTAACTCGATGAGTGAAAGACTGAAAGTTCGATTATCTTAATAACAATTGTATCGAAGGTCCGAAGAAAGTAACCAAAATATTTTCATATCATTTTTATGAGTGGAATTTTTATGATTATTACTATAAACTCATCAAAACAATTTTGAAATTTACCAATGCATTTGCCATTTGATATAAAAACATGCCATATATATTCTTTATTTAAATTTCAGTATAGATGTATGTAATTTTTCTAGAATTATCAAGCAATTAATGTTTGTATTCTCTATTAGATTATTTTATATACACTCAAGAATGAAATGAGACAAAAAAAAAAAAAAAAAAATTTAGATTACACTTTTTATTTATTAAATAGATATAGAGAGGAACATAATATTAAAATTTCTCAATTAATTCTATTTTAGAAAAAAAAAAAAAATGTTAACTAACTCTTGTATGGTGCAACGCTCCCGTGCCCCCGTGCTGCTTTCTAACAACACACCTGCGCCCGTATATGTGTCCCACACTGATCTGCAACAACCCCGCACCCGTATAAGTGCTTCCGTGTCGCTAACTGCATATCATTTTTAAAACTGAATTTTTCAATCAGAACAATAACTTCTGGAACCTCAGCTTTTAAACCACAGATTTCCACAATAACTTGAAACTGAGATCTCAATCATAACCGAAACAAACACAGCTTTAGTGAATCTGCAAACCCAGTTTCAAAAAATTTTATGCATTTATTTTATATAATAAATATAAATTTCAATTATTATTTTTTTCATTCTTAATTTACTCAAGTTATAATTAGCTAACATTAATATACTTATTAATAAATGATTAATACTTTTCAACTTTTATTTATTTATTATTGTTAATTAATAAGAATAATTACATGCACAACAATTAAAATTTTATTATTCATAAAATTAACATTCATCATTTTTTTCTCAAAACTATTAAATCAATGTGTAATAAGATCAAAATCATTAGAATTTGGCTAAAATTTGAAAAGAATGATGAAAATATTGCTAATTTTTTAAATAGTAAAATTTATGGTGCTATGCATATAATTGCCCCTAATTAGTATTAATCAATACGATGCTCTAGCTAAGTATGGTGGTTTTAATTAATACCTGTCTTTCTTCCCCAAATACCTAACAGGGCAACGGCAGGACCAGCGGCGTGTGAAGAAAGAAGGGAAGAACCGGCTTAAATCCTTCCTAAATCCTGCTACAAAAACAGGCACAGCCCATTAGGTTTTAAGCCAAATCAAAACCTCCACGGCCGTGGAATCTGTCCGCCGCCATACCTAATCTACTTCCCGTCACGGAATTGTAATGCTCATTGAGGTTCAATACACAGCATAAGCCTCTAAACCCCTTAAACCCTTTAACCTAGTTCTTACAAAACCCTAGGTACTCGCCGATCTGTTCAGCCATGGCGGAGGATGTACAGCAGAGTTATCCTAATACTTGTTGTGCGCTAGTAAGATTTATTTATTTATTTATTTAATCCGGAATCCATTGTTATCATTTGGACCTTTTTTATTTTCTTTTTGAATTGATGTTCGGTATTCTTCGTTTGGGTTGGATTCAGTGGATAAAGAGGTCCCAGAAGCTGGAAAAGAGCAGGGATGCTTTACGGCAAAGCGTGAAGATCCTAGAGACACAAATAGAGAAGCAAAGCGTTGAGATTGCTGCTCTTAAAAAAGGTTTGAAAACGTTATAAACATTTTTCTAGGAAGTTTCCCTTTATTGTCGTGTAGTTTCTATGAAGTTTTAAACTCAGTTTTTAAGGTTTTGACATCGCAGATGCTTGAAAAGATTAAAATGTAGTATAGAGCAAGGCTTGATGTTGGGCAGTTAGACCCTTTTTGATGACATCCTGTTATGTTTGTTTGATTAGGGTTTTTCCATGATTACTATGGCTACATTTGTTAGATTGTGATTTTTTTGGGTAAAATTTTAGTATATATCATGAAAAAATGAAGTACCACGATCAATGAATTAAGTGATCTTGTTTTTGGAACTTGATCGAGGAATCTCAGCGCGGAGGCATGGGCTATTTTAGATGCATGTAGTGATACTATCGCTGTGATGCATCATGGACTTATAAATGCATTTACAGGTAACAGACTGCATTGTTATTCCTGTAAATTTTTCTTTGGGCATGAAATGATTCAGAGTAAAGATAACTGCTGAAAACATGTGATTGGGCATTTTCCATTCCCAGATAGTTTAATATTCAGAGTAAAGATAACTGTTGGGATTTTTAATGATGAAGATGATTGTTTGATATTCGGAAAGGTTCTCTAGCATTCAAAGCTACGTGCATAATTCACATCATGTTTGGCACTCAGCTGTATAAACATCAGTTAGTTTAGAATTAAAAAATTTTCTTGAAGGGCTTTGATGCAATAATTTTTTAAGATATAGGAAACATTTGAAATATACGCTTGTAAGGATTTTAAAAAAATTATCTCTTTATTATTTAATAAAAATTAAAGCATTAGTTACAAAATTTTAAATTTGGATATATATATACAGAGAGAGAGAGAGAGAGAGAGAGAGAGAGAGAGAGAGAGAGAGAGAGAGAGAGAGAGCATTTCTATGTGTGGAATTCTTCGATTCAATAGAAATGCGGCAATGTAGATTTTTTGGGGATCTTTTATGCGAGTAATTTTGGGTATTAGTTAATTTTATTTTTTATTATCTTTTTTTATTTTAATCTCTCTTTGTTTGGTTTGAGAAATTTGGAGCTTATTTTTGTATTGAAATTTGGTGTGCTTGAGTTTTTATAGAATGTACCCTTGTCCCCCTTTATCTGTACACCCGTGTGATCCAACCTATATTCTCTCCAATGGATTTATATTTTTGCTTAACAACCTAAATTTTGATGACATATTGGGACATGTTTTCTTTGTTATTACTTTGATCATATTTGTTTTATAGTAGGTGTTTCAGTATAAAAAGTTAGGTGTTTTTCCTCGTAGTTGTTTAATGTGTCACTTCTTTTAACTTTGGATTTGGATAACTTTTGTTTCAGTTTGCACTTTTCAATTGCTGTATTTGTTTCATCTGGTGCAGTTGAGGATTTGGTAATCAAATCAAGGAGCAAAATAATAGAATGATGTTCTTGCATGTGTCGGTTTGTTTTCCACAAACTATAGAATAAGGAGATTGTTTTTATTAATTTTTACAATACCCCTTGAAAGGGACTTTATTAGCAATGAAAGTGATTTTATTGTTGCTTGAAGCACCTTGCTTGAATAATTTGGAATACTACCCTCTTTTTGGTTGTTACATCAATAATATTTTTTCAATAATTTTTTCCTTTCCATTCTTTCTAATTGATACTCATAAAGCATGACAAACATGGATCATTCAAATTCGACGTAGGCTGAGACAAGTTTTTTATCATCTCCCCTTTCTGTACTGATATGCCCGAGCTGTGTAAATAATGAATCTATTTTCAAGAAATTTTTTGCACGTGTAATTTTTATACCTTTTTACAAATTTTAAAATGATCCTAGTTTTATTTTATATATTTTTATTAAAGATGTTTCTTCTGCTATTACTTGTGGTATTATTCACATAATCCTCTCTTCACTTCCTTTAGTTCCAAAACATAAAACATAAGCAAGCATGATTCCTCTAACTTATATATGTGTTAAATCTCCTTGTAAATCACTGTCATACTAACTTATCTAACCAAGACTCTGGATGTTCTGATAGAATTAGGATTACTCTATCAGGAAAAATTTGTAACCTACTTGTTTTTCTTGGTGAGAATGCTGAAGCATTGGAAGCAAATAAATGCTTGGGTGGTTATGAGAGATGCACTTACTTTGTTAACTTAAGCTTAAAATTCTTGTACTTCAGGGGCTGAGAATCACCAGATGAAACAGGGGCAGCAAGAAGATGAAATAATTAAAGAGGCTAGTATCAAAAAGGATCTGGAAAAACAAATTATAGATTTGAAGGCGAAAATATCTTCATTGGAGAATATGAAGAACTTGAAGAGTGTTGATAAAGATGAAATTGGGATGCTCAAAGGCCGTATTTCATCATTTCAGGAAGAAGTAAAAAACCTTAAAGAGCTTCTTGAGTTGGAAAGAAAGAAAAGTAATTGTGAGGGTAGAAAAACTGAGTCTGAGAAGAAGAAAGCGGCAGAAGGTTGGAAGCTGTTAAATGACGAGAAAAGAAAGGCTGAAGAACAGAAGTGTCTTTTGGAGGCTGAGAAGAGGAAATCCGAAGATTTTAGACTATGCTTGGAAAAGTTTAAAGTTGAAGCTAATGAATTGAGAGAAAAGTTGAATGCAGAGACAGCTAAAGGTTATGATGCAAAAAAACAGATTGAGGTTGAGAAGTTGAAGGCAGATGGAGAGAAGAAGCGTGCTGAGTTAGAAAGGACAAAAGCTAAAAAACGAAAGAAACTCATCGAAGAAGAGAGGAAAAGGGTTTCTGATGTAAAAATGCAGGCAAATCACTTGTGCCAGAAGTTAGAGGAAGAAAGGAAGAACAGAGAACGAATTCAGAAAAGGTTGGAGGATTTTTCTGTTGTATCTAATTTTGGGGATGGAGAAAAGAATATCTTTCAAACTCTGAAACTTGCTGAATTGAAGCTTTTAAAGGAGCATCTCAGGCTGGAAAGGAAGCGGGCGAAGCATGCCAGAAGAGTAGCTAAGCAAGCAAAATATGAAAAGAGAATTGTAGCACAGGAAGTTCACCTCTTAAAGCAGAATCTCATGCAAATTCTTTATCGCCTTAACATGCTTGATGGTCTCGTCTCTCAAAATGTGGGAGGTATTGATGATATTCAAAAGGTTTGTTTATTCCTTATTTCTATTTGATCTCTGTTCAAGGCTAATATTATTTCTTCTTTCTGAAGTTTATTTGTTAAACTCACCTTTCATTGACTTGGAGTTCTTTTTTCTACTTTTTTGCTTTTGATGCTTCAATAATGCATATAATCAGATTTGAAGAATTTAAATGATATCAGAATTAACTAAAATAACAATAGACTTGCAAATCTTATTGCTGAAATTCAAATGGTTACAATGACGACTCTTCAAAATAGAAAATAAACGATAACACATAATAAGACACCTTAGGGCGATGGCAAAGGGGATGGGTGGTGGCTGGCCGGTAGGTACATATGGCTGGTTTGGGATGGGACAACAACGAGAAGGCAAGTAGAGGGTGACAATAGGATTAGGCGGGCTGGAGATGGGTTTGTGGCAGCAGATTGGATTGCGGGGAAGGAATTAATGTAATAAATGGGATGGTAGAAGGGGTTGCGACCAGCAGGGGGTTGAGGGGATGAGGTTGACGTGGATTGCGGTAATAGCTGGGGGTGGGGACGATTGAGGCACCATCAGATGTGTAGGGAGAAGGGGTCACGGCTGCTGACTGGGAGATTCGGGGAGTTGGCAGCAGTTTTGGAGAGTTAGAGTGGAGTATGACAACAACTGGGGGGTTCCTGCATCAGCGGTTGAGAGAAACGGCGTGGGAAGGGTGCAAGTGGGCCGGTGGCTAGCTGGGAAGGGCGATACAGATGAAGAAACAAAAGGATAATTATTCTCGCGTGGTTAAGTTACAACCGGAGCACCTTCTTGCGGTCAGATACATACCTAGAAGGGAAAATGGGATGCTAGCGGCTGTCCTGACAGAAACTCAAAAAAAATTGAACCCTTAAATACTAATCATCATATTTATAATAAGATAGGTAGGATGAGTGGGAAAAGGGGCACAGTTCCCACCCAATAGCTATCCGGGCGGTCCAACCTCCCTGTTGGCCGACACCTTGCTGAACCAACTGGTTTAACGTGAGCTATTTTCAGTCTTCCAGGGTTGGTGGAGCTTCGACCTCATTTGTCAAAGCTTATGTCAACCTGTTGTCGGTGATAACACTGCTGTAACCTTCCTGGGTTGAAGGCTCTTGAACCACGGTCCGAAAAGCACCTGGATCACATTGGCGACTGCATCTTCCCCAAAGGCACCTAAGGGTTATTCCCCATTTCCGAGCAAACACCCATAGCGGTCCAATCTACTGAGTGCTCACTACTGCTTTGGCTCGAGCCTTCGTGCCACACATATACTGTTGTATCCTCCCAAATTAATGTACGGTCGGTTCAACTTGATCTGAAGTGAAGGTAACATAAACCTCCGCGAACATTGGTGGTCATGCTCTTTGTCATGACTGCCCCATGTCTGGAACTTGTGTCTCAGTCTATCATCCTCTATCATCATCAAAACTTGTACCACTGATGCTGCTCTACTGGCAATGACACATGGATCCCGAGCGCTGAAGGAAGAAGGATGATGCGTTTCCCCTCCTTGGCGAAGCATATGTTTTTGAATATGTCCTGCTGAGTTCTACTGTTAAATTATCACAGTCTCCCCAACAAAAGGTGACATGCATCCATGGGGACCACGTCGCACTTCATTTGATTCTGCAGCCGGCTATAATCGAGAACTTCACTTGGCACCTCCGGTTAGTGCTGACTCTGTTCTCCTTTTTCAGCCACATTAGGGAATATGAGTGGGAATGCTTATGATTCATGTGACAATTTTTCTACTATCTGCGTAGATTTTCTTGTTGCTTATTCCATTGATTATGAGGTTGTATACCTTCCCATTCATAGTGCAACAGATGTAGAATATATTATGGTAATGCCATTGCGAATCCCTCATATCCTCAGTATATAGTACTGGTCGAACCTTCAACTGGTGGAAGATGATACATCTCACACTGTTCCTCGGTTGTCTCCTCATCGCTAACCTCTTCCACGACGCCCTGCTCGTTAAAAGATGACTCGACTTGTCAGGCAGATAGAGGTGATGTGCCCAAATCCATGGCATCTGAAGTATTTTCTAGCGGGGACTGTAGTAGGCGTGCTACTCTTTCTGTTCTTCTCCGAAACAGTTTTCTCAACTCTCCGAGGCATGCTTCTGGTGATTTCTCCAACCGCGGGTGGCTGCATAACCGGTGGTGTTTGCTTGCTTTGTATCTACTGTCTCTCCACTTTTAGAGCTAAGGTTTGGACATCTCTAAGTGACCAATAGGGCTGCGGTTGAACCACATTGCTAATAGCAGGCTTCAATCCTACTAGATAATGAGCTATGATGTGTTCCTCTAGCTTGACCAAATCACACTTCATTTGTAACTGATCAAATTGCATCATGAACTCTTCCACTGATAGGTCTCTTGCTGCAGGTGGTTGAGTTTTAGAAACATATCTTGGCGTTATTGAGGAGGTAGGTATTTTCTCCGCATCGCCTTCCGCATTCTTCTCCCACTTAGTAATCTTATCATCTCTTTATCTCTTTCTCTGCGTCTGCAATCCCACCACAAAGAGGTGTACTTTCGCAATTGAATAGCTGCAAGCCTCACCATTTTATCTTTTGTCACCTCCTTGTACTCAAAGATCTTTTCAATTAATTGTAGCAATTCTATAAAGTTGTCTGGATCCATTCCTCCATCGAGCTCTGATTGATTCACCTTTATTCCGAAGGCCCCATGTCTTCCGTATGTGGTCTCCTCTCTCGGCCTTCTCTGATATTGGATTCCAAAATGTCATGACCTGTCTTATTCATCACTAAAACTATAGAAGGAATTGGAATTCTCGTCTCTTTTGCCCCTTCGACTTTCCCTGTCACGATCGAAGGTAATTTCCCTTGGGTTTCATTCTAAATGTCCGCAAGCCTCTGCTGAACTCAACAAATCTCTTGTTGTTCTTTTTCCCATGTAGGCTCGGGCTTGTATCTCATCGGCAATATGACTAGGTTTTAGATTTGGGAGGTGAAAGAGGGTGAAAAGAAGGATTCAAGGTTGCTGACTTTCGTAATCAACAAAGGAAAATTAGAGTTAGGTCAAAATTTATTGATGGTTTGGTAATAGGAATTAAAATTTTTGGGTGGAGGGGGCAAAACAGATGCTAGGAAACCCTATGATAGGACTAGGTTTAGGCTTGCTTTGATACTAAGTTATACCAAAATTAGCCAAAACCATAATAGACATGCAAATCTTATTGCTGAAATTCAAATGGTTGCAACGGTTCTAAACAAGAAGGTGAAAGGGGGTGAAAAGACTGATTTAAAGTTGCTGATTTTCAAAATCATCATGAGAAAATTAGGGTTAGGCTAAAATTTATCGATGATTTGAAAAGAATGATTTAAGGTTGCTGATTTAGTAGGTGAAAAAGGGTGAAAAATATTATTTAAGATTGATGATTTTCAATACAAAAAAGGAAAAATTAGGGTTTGGTAAAAATTTGTCGATTGTTTGGTAGTAGTAAAGAAATTATTTTGGTGGACGGTGTAAAGAGGATGCTTGGAAACCTAGGATAAGGCTAGGGTTGGGCTAGGGTTGGGCTAGGGTTAGGCTAGCTTTGATACTAATTGATACCGAATTTAATCAAAACCATAATAGACATGAAAATCTTGTTGTTGACATTCAAATGGTCATAACGACGACTCTTCAAAACAAGTTATAAATGATAACACGCAAAAAGATACCCTAGGGCGATGACAAAGGGGATGGGTGGTGGTTGACCGGCAGGTGGATAGAACAGGTTGGGGTTGGGACATCATCGACAAAGTCAGTAGAGGATGGCGACAGTATTTGGTGGGACGGCTGATACAACAACATATGTGTAGGGGGAAGGGGTTATAGTGGCTGATTCGGAGATTAGAAGGGTTGGCGACAGTTCTGGGTGGGTTGGAATGGAGTACGACAACTGCAGGGGGGTCATGGATTGGTGGCTTAGAGAAACAGTGTAGGAAGGGTGCGGGTGGGCTGGCGACGAGCTGGGAAGGGTGACAGTGAGGAAGACACGAAAGGATAAATGTCTACGTGGGATCGAGTTACTGCTGGAGCACCCTTCGAATCTTTGAAGAGGATCACTACGTCGGAGGTGTTACAGCCAGAGAACATTCAGGGGAAAGGGAATGCCGGCGGCTGTTCTGACAGAAACTCAACAAAAATTGAACTCTAAGTTCCCGCCTAATAGCCATCCGGCTGGTCCAGCCTCCCTAGTGCTGTGGTTGACCGGCACCCTGCTGAACTGACTGGTTCAGAGTGATTTAAGCTCCATTGTACTTTCCCCCACTATTTCTATTTTCTAACTTCTACTGTTGTTAGCCATGAAAAAAAAAAACCATTATCCAGCTTGTCTTCTTAATGTTCTCCTTGGTATTTGTGTCAGTACGTATTTTGGATACTTCATTACATTAGTACTTCTCATTTCTTGAGTGAGATAACTTTTACATGTAAGAATTCAGGCTGTTGGAGATTTGAAATCACGTTCCTGCACAATTTTTAACTCCGGTTAAATCATCTATTTTGTTGACGGTGTACAAATATTGAATATAATGCGTGGAACATGTCGATAATTTCAAGAAGCCTAGTAGGTGTTAAAGCATGAACTTTTAGTTTTGAAAACTTTTACTGTTCAGCCATGATTGATTGCATGGATAAATTTCATTTGATCCATATAAGGAAATGACAAAATTGATGTAATTAGTTTGAATTATTGGTACATCAATGTGTTGGAAGGAATAGCGAAATTTTGCTTCTTGAAGACGATGCCAATTATGAACTTGGTTAAGATTACTATTGAGATGTCACGTCTTGAAACACGCAGAAGGAAGCTGGCATTTCAATCATGAATAAATATATTTTTTACTCGATGCTCTTATTTTAAAACCCTTGCTATCTGAGCGCTTTTGCAGGCAAACAACCATCGTGTGCCACCTTGAGATGCTTGAGTCATGGTGAGTTTACAATTAAGTGACCTGTAGCATGATAACAATTACTCCTTGCATTAGACTAAATCTTTTGACATGTTATTTTTTATGCTGAATTGAATGGTTTATTTTTTGAAAAATGCAGCAAGGACAGTCCTTATTTTGAGTGCTTAATATACATAGCTTAAGGGTTTTTAGGTTATTTGAGTCATTGAATGCAATGCTTGTTTGCTTAGCTATTGCAAGCTACCAGGGAGTGCCTTATTTAGTTCACTTGATTACATAGCTAATGATCATTTAATATTCTCAATTGCTTAATGAGAAAATATTCAACTCCTTGAACGCATCTTCTCAACCCTAGTAAGGCGATATTCCCATTTGCTGTTCTGTTATAAGTAAATGTCTTCTTTCATCATATTGACTTTGAGAGGCTTAATTAAAATTTTCAATTATATCAATTTTTATTATTTTGTTATTAGTTATATAAAATATTAAAATTTAATTAGATTCGTATTATAAGAAGTTTCAGCTGTTTAGGAGATTAAAATATGCATAAACATGTGCTAGCTCTTAATATGTGTGTGTGTTTCTGCGTATAAATCTTTAATAATTTTAATAAGATTAATAAATTTTTTATTTATAAATTTAGAAAGTTAATATATAAACTTAAATGCTAGTTTATTAAATAAGTAATGGTGATTGGGTATTAGGTTTAAGTATTTATAGTCTAATGTAGGTAATCTTTTTATTTATAATAATGTGAATACAGTTGCAAACAGTAGGGCTTATTTCAAATTCAAACTATCAATTTAGTTTACACACATAAATAGATAAATATTTTCTCTACATATGAATTATTAAATTTAAATAAAACTTAAAACTTTTTTTAATATGGATATCAATATAAAGTTATAAATTTGATGAACTCATAGTAGACTGTAAAGTTTTAATGTTCTAGATAACTTGTACTTTATTATGAAGTTAGAAGTAGAAACTAACTATTATTAATCAATATTATTAGAAGTTAAAATGATACTTGAGTGATTAGTTTTTAATATCTCATATCTATTATATAGAAGTTTGATGATATGACTTGATATTTAGGTGAGATAGATTTAATGCAGAAGTTCCTTGATATTAGATGAAGATAAAGATGTAAATGTAAATTTTAGAAAATTGTATTTGTATCTATTGCGTTGTAGTTAAACAGATTATGGCAGAAATGAGAATGTTAAAAGGGATGTATGGAAATGTTATGAATAATAAGTTAAAGAATGATTACATTAAAGGGACATTTAAGTATAATCTATTTAGGGTACCCATTAGATTAATAAATAAATTAGTGATCAAGAATTATGAAGGGATAATGGTTGTTCAAAAAGATGGAAGAAGAATATGCTTAAAAAGAATGAAGAAAAAAATTAGGATTCATATAGTTTACCCCATATAAATTTTTATGGCTAAACCACATTGTTTTGTAATGCTAATGTTGGTGATTGTGCTGGTGGTGGAGTTATGTATGGACCCTAAGGACTTGAAAATTCATAGTTTAGAAACTAGTCCTGAGCAAAACTAAATTGGAGACATCTAACTGATTTTGCAGGTTTGAGTAAGTTATAGTTGGTAAAAATATTAAACATATATGTGCTAGTGCTAGCTTGGAGCGAATAAGACTCGTGCACAAAGTAAACCTAAAGGATCGAGCACCCCAAGTAAACCAGAGCGTTTCCATATTTCGGCTAAACTATACCTATATCGATTAGAAAGGATAGAAGATGAAGTCTTCCTACCATGCAAATGAAATGGGCAGAAAAAAATATTTTGCCTCAAATTTTTTTAGACAATTAAGAAAACGAACAACTCAAGTGAGATTTTAATATCAGAATTTTTTTTAAAATTTTTTTCATAGTGTTATCTTCTCATATATATGGAAGTGACATACATTTTTTTGGCACAACAGTAGTTCGATTTCATTGAAATGATATTCTATTATTTAAAAAAAAAAATCCTTTTTTGTCCGATTTCATTGAAATGATAGAAGATGAAGTCTTCCTACCTTGCAAATAAAATGGGCTGAAAAAAATATTTTACCTCAAATCTTTTTAGAAAATTAACAAAGCAAACAACTCAAGTGAGATTTTAATACCAAAAAATTGTTTTTTTTAATTTTTTCTTAGTGTTTCCTTCTCATATATATGGAAGGGGCTTACATTGTTTTGACACAACAGTGGTCCGATTTCATTGAAATGATATTCTATTATTTAAAAAAAATTATTTTTTGTTCGCTCTCCTTTTTTCTTCCTTCTTTTCCCCCTCATATCTCTAAAAATCTTTTTTTTCCCTCTTTGACGATTCTTTCATCAGTTATTTACCTTCAACTAATAATCCTAAACCCAAACTCCTGTTGGCTGCAAACTATAAATAAATGCATGCCCACAACAACAATTCTAAAGCTTTTCATGCATAAGTGATGCGCCTCTGACGCGTGTTGTTTTTTTGCATGTTTATGTCTGTATATACGTGCACACACTAGAGGTTCTACACAAATATATGTATCGTTTAAGTAATAGGTCATTAGTCAAATTATAGTATACTACTATTAGTCCCGTTTATGGATCCCACAGGGAAGCGATGTAAGAGGTCCTTAGTCAAATTCTAGTTTACTACTATCAGTCTTTAGTTTGGATGGTCGATTAAAGTGGGTTTTCTGACAAGTACCCCCAAAGGTAAGTCTTAAGTTTAAAACAACTAATAACTACATCTAAATGAAAGTATTAATTATAAAGATAACCTTTTCTAGATGAATTGGTTTGAAGAATTTTGAGATGTTAAAAACTACTATTCTTATGTAGTAAATTATATAATGTTTAAAAATGTGATACATTAAATATTGTATGTGCCAAATAGGAGAAATTTTATTCTTTATTCTCTTCCTAGTGCATAAAGAACATTGGCTAATCCAATGTTTGGTCCCTAAATCCATGGTTAAGCTAGGAGGATACTGACTCTCACTTCAGAGTTCCCACTTCCCTCTCGCCTGAGGGCTAACTCTCGCTTTAGTTTCCAAAAACTTGAATCAAATTGGGGATTTTAGTCTGTCACCCTAAGTGTGTGCTTACAATAGAAAAAATCCAGGAAAAACTTGAATTATGGAGGTCTACATTGGAGTCTAAAGGTCTTCGTTTGAGTAGAACTAAAACTGAATACATGGAATGTAATTTTAGTAATAGTAGGTCTAGTGATGAAGTGTAACTTTGGGTGATCAAATTATTAAAAGGTGTGATCGATTTAGATATCTCGGTCCATTGTTCAAAGCGATGGTGATATAGATGGGGATGTTAATAGTAGAATTCAGGTTGGTTGGTTGAAGTGGAGGAATGCGTCCGGCCTATTGTGTGATAGAAAAGTGCCGCTTAGACTGAATGGAAAATTTTATAAGATGGTGGTGAGACCTTCAATGCATGGTGCTGAATGTTGGCCTTTAAAAGAGAAGCATAATGTTAAGTGTTGTCGAGATGATAATGATTAGGTGGATGAGTGGCTTTACACTTAGAGACAAAATGCGAAATGAATATATCCGTAATAGGGTTGGTGTTGCACCAGTGACGGATAAAATTAGAGAGAGTCACCTTAGATGGTTTGGTCGTATTAAACGTCGACCACCTGATGATCCGATTAGGAGAGTAGATGTTTTAAATACAACTTATGTTAAGAAGGGCAAAGGTAGACCTAGGAAAACTTGGGCTTATTGCATAAAAATGATCTTAATTTATTAGAATTAAAAGAAAATTTGACTCTAAATAGGACGCAATGGAGAAAAAAGATTCATGTAGCCGACCCCACTTAGTGGGATTAAGACTTTGTTGTTGTTGTTGTACCTTAAAATCTCTAATTCTACTCCCATCAAAGTATATTTCCTTATTTATTTGCACTCAATTCCCATGGACTACTCACTCATCAATGGAATTTGAATGTGGTTCCACTTTGTTGAGAATTACACTGCCCTCTCTGGTCTTAATGCAATTACAATGAATTTGCACACTACTACGAGCTTTTATTGTAATGTAAATGATGTGCAAGTAAAAACCATCACATTTATGATTAAAACTTATTCTAGCATGCATCCCAATATCCTAAACATGAATCATACTCATTACAAAAAAAAAGTAAAAGGAAAATAACGAAATAATCTTCTCATGCCACTATTTTCAATTAAGAAGAAAGAGTAAGAGAAACATATCACAAATCACGAAGAAAACACAATGAAAAACTTTATTACATCAAAACAAATCCACTAGATAAGTGTTTATAAAATCATAAGATAATAATGAAATATCAAGATCTCTCCCTTTGGAAGAAAGATGAAGATCTCTCCCACAAAGTCTCCCGCTGATCATGCAATGCTAGTACAATTCCTTACAGATTCTCTCAAAATCCCATCATCAATCTCTCTAAAACGGTAGAAATCTATATTTTTACTTATATTCTAAGATCTCTAAACATTCTCTATGTTTTCCCACTCACACATACCACATTTTCTGACATAAAATTACTCTATTATAGTGTAGAGACGAATTTCCCAAGAATTGCCTCAAGAAACCTTCCAAAAAGTGTCAAAATCCATTGTATATGGGCAAATAACCGTCCATGGCGCTGTCGGTGCCATTTTTGGGCATTGTCGGCACCCAAACTCATCTTTCTCTGGACTCTGGCGACGTCGGCGCCCATTCTGGCACCGTCGGCACCACTCTGCAATAACTAAACCGTTTTGCTCCATTTGATTTCGTTTTAGCTCTGTTTCGCTTTGTTTCAGTTGCGTTGCGTTCCTAACATCTTCACCTACAAGATAAATATTAAACAACATTTCTTTAAAGTGTAATTTCATTCAAAAATATGTGAGAAGGGTAAAAGAGATTAAACATATAAAAACATATTGAAATGTGTCAGGTCAGATTTTTCTTTCTTGCTCGTTTAAAGTGCAATATCATTGATAATATATTTTTTAAAGTGCAATATCATTGAAAATCACCAAATATAGGCATTAAAAGTATATTAAAAATTGAATATTTTTTAGGCGTATCAAAAAGCAAGCTAAATCACCTTTAAGCTGCCATGTCAGCCATGTGTATGTATTGATGGAAGGGGGTGGGTTTTCGAGAATAAAAAATTTGTTCAATTTTTTTGTTTAGAATGACATCATTCTAACAAATTTAAATCCTTTTTGCCCCCCAAAAAATTATAATTTTTTCTTTATTTCAACCAACCTCCTGCCTATTTTAAACCAGTGCTTATATGGGGCTGTGCGCGTCTATATTTATGAAAATTTTGGGCTCCCTTCAGTATTGCGGCTTTCAATTTATATGCATTACATATATCCAAATGTTATATTGCAATGTTTATTTCTATGCGTTCTTGAAATTTTAAGTAATCTAGTTTGTCTAGGTATTCGGTTCAAGTGCTATCTAGCTTGTTATTGAGACTATGTATTATCAAGATTTGACATGCTTTAAACTGCATTACTTACAAAAGTTGGTTTGATTCACAGACTGAATATAAACCATCAGAAATTCAGTATGGGAATCCATTCACCTGTGTTGAGCCTACAGGCGATTGCATTGGGCTTCCCGTATCCAGAGGATGCTGTAGCAGGCCAAAAACAGGTATAAATTCTGGGTTGGAGTCTCCAGTTGGAGGTTCTCTCAGAAAAAAGTCACAAAGTTCTGCAGTGTGTTCTACTAGCATACATTTTTCTGATAGAAAGTTACTGGGCTCACAGGGAAGAGATTCTTTTGAGATCTCTACAACCAAATTAGCAGAGAATGCAAAGCATAGTCTAGCCACTGGGAAATTTCCTAGCGAAGCTGCCCAAATTGGAATGTTAAAAAAATTTCAGATTGATGCAAAAGATATTGATGGAAGCTGTGGTCTGAATGGAGCGGGGAAAAAGTGCTCTTATTTATCTAAATATAATGCTCTTGCTCAAGTGAGCGAAAATAGTTCAAAGAAGAGAAAGTTTGAAATTTACACCAAATCTTTACCTTCTGAAGATAAATTGCTTTCCGTAAATGGAGATGACATCATGATTGTAAATGATAGAATGGGAAATGTAGAGCAGTTTTCATTGGCAAATTGCTCCCAGATTCCTGCAGTCTTCAAGGATACATATTACGGAAAATTTTCGCAGAAGGAAGGCCAAAGTAAACTTTGTAAAAATAATTATGATCAAATCAATAATGTAGCCTCCACGTCTCATCAAACTGGAAAATCATCTGTCCAACACGACGGTATGATGAAAGCTGGTAAATCAATGTGCATATATAACGGGGAACCTTGCTGCATTCAGGAAGTTGGACCAAATTCTTCTGAAATGGACATTGACCAAGAAGTGATGTCTGCTGGCAACAAATATGCTTTTCTACAGAGCTTTGAGACTAGGATAAGTGGGGGATGCTTGAAGCTGCTTGAGCTGGACAACTATTCTGATGAGCTTAGGTACATAAATGCATTGGAGATGCCTATTTCCCCCACTTTACCAGACATCGAGATGCCCGACTTCCAACTTGATGGAGAAGGTGTTTCTAATGCTGTGACCGATATTGTGGATTTGGAGATTTGTTCTAACAATTCAAAATCGACAATTCTTACTAGTAAAGAATTGACAAAAAACAACATTACTCAACTTGATGTTTTCCATGATATCGCACAGGATACTGGTCTAGCTGTTAATAGTCGGTCGCTTGTTTTTGAGTCTGGTTCTTACGCCACGAAACCTAAAGCTGAACTTGGAAGGTTTCCATGTTTAATGGACACAAGGTCAGATCAGCAAGATGACTGTGTAAAGCACTACCCAGCAGAACATAACAAGATTGAGCTTGAAGTGGTTCCTGTTACGATGTCAAGGGACTACAAGAAATCACAACCATCACCTGATGAAGTTGGTGGGTTTTCAGAGTCATCTCATTCCCAACCATTTCATGAGGGTGTCCACCCTGAAAGTTGTGCAATGGATAACCCTAATTTATCAAGCCATGGATCTTCACGTGCGGTCAAATTAAATAAAGAAGAAGATTACCAACCTATGAATTCTGATTTTTTTCGAAATCAATCAGAGGTTATAACAGTAGATGATCCTGCTTTTGCTCAAGGATTAAACTTAATACTTTCTTCTGATGCAGAGAAACTAAATAAAGGTAAGAAGTTATGCTGCAGTTTTTTTTATTAGTAATTGTTATCTGTTATGCTAATCTCTTTATAAAACTGCAGAAAGTGACCTTATCAGTGCAGAAAATGGCACGGGACATGATATCCAACATCCATTGGAGTCTGGTTCGATGACAAAAGTCCCCCACCTGACATTTTCATCTTCTTGTTCAAAAGCAAAATGTCTTTCTAAAGTTGTTGATGAAACTGGTCCTGGAAGAATAATCTGTTCCTTCACTTCTTTTTCAAGTGCCAGGAATGTGGACGGCGTCTCAAGAATTATACGCGCTTTCAACTCCGTTACTCCTCTAATGGTTTCCAAGACAAACTTACTAATTGTAGAAGTTCTTGATAGATTGCATTTAGAAGATCTTCAGTCAGAGTATGTGATTCCTTCACACTGATTCTTTTGGGCTTTTTTATTGAACGATACTTCTCCTGGCTGACAATAATACTTTGCACTGAATTATATTTTTATGCTGATAAAGCTTGCCTGTCCGATCTAAATAGTTTTGTCTTGTTTTGTTAGGGACAAGGTCGCAGTATTTTTTTCACTTTTGCTTGGCAATTTATCCGAGAGGATGTCAGATCATTGCAAGAACATCATGGATGAAGTTTCTTTTCAGATTTTGGAATCATTCTCCATGGAGATAGTTAGAGGTAAGTCTAAGCTTTTAACTCATCTGTGGTAATGGAATATAGACAATGGCGTGAAACAGAATGCTACAATTTATTGGTTGCTTTTCCTAACGTGTCCATCATGCAAAGCAGAACTTCTTACCTCTAAAATTGACATTCAATGTTGCTTATCTTCCTATTTGGATTTGTATGACTAATTATGTGGATTTGTGGTGCAAACTTATTTGGTTAGCGTACTTCCTTAAAAAATAATATACCCGGTCTTATCTTTCGTACTAGATTACACAAAGTTACTTGTCATTCTACATATTGAATAGATGCTGATTCCATATATAAAATAGTACAAAATTAGAGATGCAGCTGTCTCCTAAAAAAAGATTAGAAGTGTAGATTGAGGAGCGGCATGATTTAGTGGATGTTAATAGAGCTTTCTTCTATTTAAATAAAACTACATACTATATTTAGAGGAACAACCAAATAAATTTGCACTACTCGTTAATATAGTGCACTTTTATAATTTGATATTTTTCTAGACTCCTTTCTCATTATACTTTAGCATATGTACTATCACCTAAATCCAACCGGTTACATATGTTTGAAAAATGCAGAGGCCCGTTTTGGTAAATATATCAAGAATTATTCTTCATTTGCAATAGTAAGGGTTTTGATCTTTTTTGATGTCGCCACACCCCCAAGAAGGTAATAATTAACTTTGATATGTTTAGTCTTTTCTTGGAAGGTTGGATTTCTAATAACATGTATAGTGGTTTGATTATCATAATTTAAAATCATAGGCTAGGTAATAGAAAAGACATGCTACCTAGTATGACTTTTTACCTGCATCACTTCACAGTAGCCTCTGTCCTTGTTGTCATCTGCAGATATCTTTTGTTGTTTATGTTGATCGTGTTTGTTTGTCATTACTTTCTGCTTTTCAAGTGTCATATTTGTAATACGTTTGAAATTCAGAAATAATGTGTTTTCGTTGTGGTTTGGGTTTCCTCCGGTATCAATTATAGCAAATGCAAAGCAATTCTGTTGTTCAAACTTTTTATGTTACAAAAACTGCAGATACAAACCACGGAAATATTAATCTTTGGTTAGGACCTTTACAGCAGTATATTTGGAAGATACTTTTTTATTTATGTTGAAGACCTTCATATATCTTTTTCTGCTGGATTAGTTTGAATGTAATATTGAATTTTAAATATTGTAATTATTGGGTTCTTCTGCAGCATTTTCTACTGGAAAGGCGAAATATGTTTTGGATCAACTGTTTCATTTTGATTCCCTTTTCTGCCTCATTGAGAATTTTCTTATTACAAGGGAAGTTCTTGTAATTGGTGATGTAATGCAGCACCCATCAAGCTTTCCTGTCTTTCCGGACCATAAATTTCACTTGGATGTGGGAAATAATTGCGTGCTCTCTGAAGATGTTACGATTAGTCAATTTATAGCTGGCAGTACCATATTTGCATCTATTTGTGTTGCAGCAGATGATATTGGCGTCCTACTAGCTTTTTCTTATAAGCTACTGCAGACATGTCAAAACGACATTACTTGGGTTTTGCTTGCAGTTCATGTTTTTGCTAATATTTTTGGGAAGAGGCTTTTTAACCTTGAAAACTACAAATTTCTTGTTACTACCATAAGTTCTGTGGTTTCACTTCTTGAGGGCAGGCTTGAAGTGGCTTCTAATCGGCCACCTTGCTATCATAATTCAACAAGCAGTATGTTTGTAAATTTTTCACCATGCAAGCAATGTCCATTTGCGGCGGATGCTATGTGTATGGACAAGCTTGTAAAATTTCTGCTCGATTTGTTAGAAGATTATAACCTCATTGAGAATGACTACCCAAGTATGAATAATTGTTTTGTTTCTTTAAACGGATCAGCTCCCACAAGCGCTACCAAGGACAAAGATTCAAGTGGTGCTAAAAGGAAATTTGATGTTCAGTGTGATGCTTCTTGTGTTATTTTTAGGTACAGAGAGCTCACTGGTAAGGAGCCAGATGGTTTTTCTGAGACGTTTCTCTGTGACTTCACTGATATTATTTCGTTGGTGGAATTGGTGGGTCACTACATGGTAAGTACATTATCTTGAGATGATTTAAAGGTTTCTTTTGCATCTTTTTTCCTGAAGTTCACCCTGCTTTTTTTGGTTTATTCATTGTATAGGAGAAGGAACTGAATTTTCCATTCTGTCAAATTTGAGACTTTTAGCAAATGCTTTACTTGGTGAGAGCAATAATAAAAAAGAAAAATAAGGATCTGATCAGGAGCACAGTATTTTCTGTATTGTTTGCTACCTTTTTCTAAGGCTTCCATCATTTTTGTCTTTGCCTTCAGGCAAATCTTATTATTGTCATCTTACTGATGTTTTATTATGAGTAATTACTTTTTCTGTGTAATTTGTCATGTACCTCAGTATTGAGGGAATAATTTATGGCAGAACTACGAACTAGTACATATAATTGGTGATCTGTTTAGTGTAATGATTTCACGTAGTAAGAGTGATGTTCCTGTAGATTAATATCAAAGACGTGTTCAAAGTGCATGTTACTTCTATTTTGGAATTTGCTGATCTCATAGATCATTGATAAATTTTCACATCCAATCAGTACGTTTTTCAATTAGTGGTGACTTTGTTGCCTCGTGGCTCATCTGATTTTCATCCTTTAGTTATGATAACACTCACATACTTGATTTGTCAACATTACTGACGAAAATGTTTATTTGGATTTAGGGGTGGGAGTGGATGTACAATGAAGCAGTCCCTCGTCTATTGAAAATGCTGGAAGTTTGTGTTTGTGAGGAGTTTTCAGCCGCTCTCTTTGTATTAGTGGGCGAACTAGGAAGGTATCATGTTTTCTTTTTCAGATTGAATGCTCAAATGCTCTAAGGCTCCATTATCTGCTCAAAATAAGTCATGAGAAATTAATTTTCTTATAATCAGTACTGTGTCATTAGGGAATGTTGGAGGCTTTTGTCTATGAGAAGGTTTCATCTGCTTTTAAATTATCTGGCTTTCTGTGTAACTTAGGCATGTAATTTCTCTTAAACATACACTGTTTCTCTTGAATAACTTTAAAAAATTGGGATGAGCTTAGTTTTCAAGTTACATCATACCATATATTGTTTATTTGGCAATGATTGAGAGGTTCTCATATGCATTATTTTCATATTTCTGGGTGATATAGTTTTACCTTCAGTGCATCAAATTTCTTCTTTCAGGCAGATATGAGGACAATAGTAGACGAACATTTTTCATCATTTCAAATATTAAGTGGCGTTATCTTTTCATAATGATGAAGGGGAATCTGAATTATTGGCGTTTGTTTGGTTTCAGTCTTCTGTTGTTTCTTTTTTATGCTTTGTTTGAGTCTTTATTACTAACTAATTTTATTAAAGAGAATGGGAGTATAGAAATCGTTTCTTATGTTGTGCTTTTTTCATTTTTTATGTTTTTGTTTTAGGGTTTGATAAGTTTTACATTAGACACTTCTCAATGAGAATATAAGCATTGCTAAGGGTTGATGGTAGTGGGGCAGATAGCTGCTTAAGCTACATGTTGGTTAGTCAACCGCTTTTATTGGTTAGTGAATGACTTCATGAAGTAAATAGTTTAAGAACACTTTATATGCTTCAATATTCCAATCCTAACCTACGAAGTCATCAAAATCTTGGATCATGTCTTAAAAATTTATCCATTCTTTGGTGTGGTGCATTAAATTATTGGAGGGCTTATTGAATCATCTGATGTAATTTATCATTTTCAATATTCCAGTAGGGTTGAATTATGCAGAGGATAGGCTTGAAACAATTGTTAGGTTTTATTCAGTTGTGATATGTTGGTCACATGTCTAAATCTTGGAAGAAACCTCTATAATAAAGGGTTAGGATTACAGACATAATCCTTCCCTATACTTTGAGCATACCTTTTTTTAATGGTATTTGCGTTAGTTTATTTGAAATTCACCTCTATTGAGAGGATTAAAGAGGGTAATATTTTAAACAATTTCTTTTGTCATTCTTGTGATTAAAGAAGATGTCGCATCTTATTTCTTGATCGTGCTATTGGCGTGCATCTTGATGCACTGACTTCCACAGGGATAAACGTGACAAGGAAATGATGCAATGTGTTGGCATCTGGACAAGCATCAAGGATTTACCAATGAATGTGCTGTATATTTTTATTTTTCGGAATCATTCTATAAAGGCATCTGAGTAGGTTTTTGTGAAATAACGGCTATTAGGTTAAGAGTTCTGATATGTATTAACCTATAAAAAGCAGTTATGACAGTGATAGTTGCAATTGCAGATGCTCTCAGAGCAAATGACAAATTGTTAGGATTGAGAGAAGTTGTGCATTGTACTAATTGGTGTTAGAAATGATAAAAGTAGCTTTACTTGCATATGTAGGCCCAGTCAATGACATATTTATAAATGAGTGGTGAAATGCTAAAATGTATGAACTTAAACCACAAACTATTTCAACGTCAGGCCTTTCACCAGTGTAAAATTAGAAGTTTATCAAGCAACTAGTTTTATTAGTGATATTCAACTAGCGGTTAACCCCATATATCACTAATAAAATATCCGTGAAGTTTGGGAGCTGATCATGTTTATTACTAATGTAAACATACAATATGTTGTCGCATATTTTTGTATTCAACATGAATGCTTGCACTTGGTTACTCCCATTTGAATTTATCTAGACTCGGTCAGTTATAAGCTCTAATATTTATTTGTTTTTTCAAGTTACAACATAGATGCTGATATACTTTTGTTCTGTCCAGCAGACATGGTACTAGTTCTGGTGGCTATCAACAAGCAGGAATTGCAGAACTGAGAAGTAATTTGACCAAGTTGCTCGATACCCTCATTGATAGGAAAGCAAGCCTTCCTACTCAAGTTGCTGCTGTTGCTGCCATGTTAAATCTTCTTCCTTTGAAATTTGAAGATATTCTTTATGAGCGTCGAGATATTACTCTGGATTCATGTGAATCTTCTTACATTCAATATATACAAACATGGTTTTTCAAGCTAAGTGGGGAGCAACAGATGGCATTGAAAAGTTATTTTGACAATGAAAATCACTGAAGAAAGTAACCTTGATTTTCTTGCATCTCCTGGTTGGTGCTGTCAATTTCTATTCAACTCAGTGGTTGACCTGGATTTTGTAAGCTCTTGCCTCAGCAGCGCGACAGAGATTGCAAGTACTGACTCAGATTTATCAGGCTAACTTTTGATGTATATGGTCAAAGATCTCACCGACTACTTATTTCTCAATCTGGCTTCTGAGATAAATTTTTGAAGATCCGCTTGAAGGACATTCACCAGCTTTTTGATTTTGTGATCGTTCTCATATTTCATCCAGTCAGCTCAGAGGCTACAAATTCTTTTGGGTTGGACCTGTTCAGCTTCAAGTTTTGGTTTGGTTAAAATTATTCTTTGAAATAATATGTTGTCATGATCATGAACCAGAACTAGAATCATATTGCGTCAGGTAAATTTGATCTTATTCCTGATCATATTATGTATGATTGTTGAAATCTCGTCTATAATTTCTTCCACTCCTGAGTGAGCTTCTACTCTAGATCAATTTAATCAGCTTGTTGGAAATTATATTCATGTAATTACAAGCTTGAGTATGATGCATTTGTTTTCTTTGGCTTTGCGCTTTTGTTTTTGTTTTTTTTTTTTTAACTTTTAAAGCTGCTATATTAGAGGAATGTGGTAAAATTTGGAAAGAGTAAATAATGATTATATTGAAGTGATGGTGAGCCATGTAAAATAGATTTGATTTGGACATAAATAAAAGAATAGATAAAATTATTTATGAATGATTATGAAGAAAAGTTGACCAGCATAAAATAAAAAAATTATGGCCTTTTTGGACGTGGAATGAGGATTCATCGAGTACATTTTTATTGGGAGATCTTTTATTGCCTCTCCAGTTGTACCTTCTTCTTTTTAATGTTTCATCTGAGCAAACTTTCTATGTTCTGTTTACAGGAGGTTAGCAAATTGGTAACGATAACTTGATTCATAATCCTCGCCGAATATCATCTTATCAGCTCTTGCCTTGTTTTGCTCCGGCTTCCAGCTTTGATCTTTGTAAAAAAAGACAGTCGAAAATGAACTTTTTATTGGCGCTCAGGCCCAGAACCTCAATGGATCCAGACAATTTTGGTACTATATCAGATCTGATTAAGGTGTTTAAGAACAAATTAGCACAAATCTCTCTATCCTGGATGAATGCTTCCTACGCATCCTCACTGTTAGTAGACAGTTGTTCTTAAATTTTGTTCATTCATTTGTTTTCATATTCTTTCACAGTTTTTTGGAATATTTATCATTTGAAATGCAATCATATTAGATAAAGAATTAATCTGCGCAGCATACCGAGTCTGATAAAGACCAACTTGTCTTTATTCCTTATTGATTAGATGTTAAGCTCTTTTCCAAAGCTGTGTTATCCTTATCGGCTCTCGCCTTTATGCATTGGCTTCCACTTCATGCATCCCCAATTATTTATCCTTATAATTTGCCCCAATTGTCGATGATCTTGCTCTGTTTCAGGAGAGCATAGATTCAATCAAAGTCATGTGATTGTGGAATTTTTGTTCTATTGATGGCAGCAACTTTTGTGCTTCGTAGCGAAGGCAAGCTTATCTACTTTGAATTTTCCCAACGATTGTGTCATGATATTCTGATCAAGTGCCTTTTTGGTTCTTAGTGCTTATTCCAGCTTTTGCTTGATAAGGTTTAGGGGTGCATTTGGATTGGTCTTTATATCAGATAGAAGAATGAATGAATGAAATGAGTGGCCTTCAATATGAACTTGTCTGGGTTTTTGTTCTGCTGTTTGGGGCATTGATTTTGATCGAATGGATTGATATATTTTACCACTTTTCAGGACGACTGATTATGATCTACAATTGGCACATGTCCATTTAGAACGTTTTATTAAAGCACTGATCATGTTTATTATGAGGGGGACTATTGTATTTATAAGGTAGGTAGTCCGACATCAATTCGTCAATCAGATGGTTACAAGTCTTATTTATCATCACTTTTAAATTTGCCTGATTTGGATTGTTACGTAGTAGAGTTGCTAATGATCCGATTTCGAGCTGAGTTGAGCTGAGTTGGAGTCAGCTCGAAAAATATTTGATTCAAAATTTTGACTCGTAGTTCGGCTCGTCCAAAATTTGAATCAATTTTCGAACGATCAACAATCTTCGAGCTAAATTAAGAGTCCAACAGGCCTGAATTGGCTGTTGACATAACTTGCTCGTTTATTTTTCTGTTTTTAAAACGTGGAGACGGGGACATTAGGGTTCACGTTTGCAATATTTATGTTGGCTTTTAATTATATTCTATTAAATTGCTGTAAGGAATTCTGAGCACTAATTGTATTATCTTAGAATTTCCTTTCTTTCTCTTTAATCTGTTTGGCCTTGGAAGACTTTCTAGAAGTTTTGACATCAACCGCATTAATTTGAATGTAATATTATAAAATTATAATCTGAATTTTTTCAAAATGGAAAAAAATATATAATATTTAATAGCTTTCAAATATTGTTTTTTCCAGCTCAATTTTATAACTCTCATGAGAAACTACATTCACCACAATTTAAAATAAAATATGGGATGGTCTGTCATTTAGATGTTTAAAAAAATAATTGTAAATTTGTAAAAAGATATTTATATTTAAAAATTATAAAATAATTTTCTTATAGTTATTATATTCTACAGCATTTGATTATAAAAAATTTCTCATAAAAATTGAAAATAGTTAAAATATTTATCTGAAGATAAAATTATAAAATAAAGGTTACCCAATAAATACAAAATCTCAAAAATATTAGTTAAGTAAAGGAGATTGATGAGGACAGCCCAAGTTAAATGTAGATATGGAGGAAAGATATCTAGCTATATAACTAAATTCTCTGGGACATTTATGTACGTATTAATAATTTTTATCTATTTTTATATCTAACACCTTTTTTTTTTATTTTACAATTATAACAATCTAAGTCTTTCATATCACATAAAATATTATTATTTTTTTGCATGTATAAGTAATGTCATATATATATATATATATATATATATATATATATATATATATATATATATATGTGTGTGTGTGTGCGAAAAAAATTAAATCTTAGATATTGGAAATTATTGAATCCTAAAATGTCTTTCGAAAAACACAGTCCGGGCAGAGATGCAAGGCAAGAGAGTAAAAAAAGTCTCTTCATTTATGTTGTCACTTGTGTCTAAAAATATAGTTACTAAAAGAAGGGAATAATTATAATAATAGCACAAATAAGTAATTCCGTTAAATTAAAATTACGTTATAGAACAAAAATATGATGTTCGTCAATTGTCAGATGTTTGGTTTAATTGGTTTCGATGATTGACCACATTGATTGATTTGGTCGTGGAGAACAGTTGATCGATCAAAGAAAATTCATCGATTCTAGAATGAGGTTTATCGATTGATGATCTGTCGGTCGTGGAGAACAATTGATCAATCAAAGAAAATTCATCTATTCTAGAATGAGGTTTATCGATTGATGATCTGTCGGTCAAAATCTTATGTTCGTCGATAGTTGATGTGTAGTCAATTGACCTCTTATCTGCAAGATTTCCCGTTATTTAGCTTGGAACTTCAACCGCCTGAGTTTCCACTCTTGGCCGCTCGATTCCTTTGAGATTTGTATTGGCATTTTTTGCAGTATATATATTAGTGCTCTGATTTTCCCGCTCCTTGATGGCAACATTTACATTAAGTATCAAAAAATTATTAAGCAATAGATGACACAGTAATCGAATAAATTAATTTAATTATCAATTCTCTCTTGTTTTTTGTGCCCAGTAAACTCTGTAATAGGGATTGAAGCCTTGCGCTTCATTCATTTCTTTCATAGTTCTTGTGATCTTTCAAGTGACATTTAGCGGATGGTTTGAGCAAGAAGGATGCCGACGTCCGACCATCAACTTTAAAAGACTTTCGACTTCCTGCTTCGACCACGGTTGAAAAGAAGAAAAAGAAATTCATAAAGAAGAAGAAATGATCGACACTCGAACCTGAGCCGATCGACTAGGTTGCTTCTTCGAAAGGTTCTGGTAGTCTTATGCCAAAGGAACCCCTGAATGTGGATCCTCGCTAGAAACCTCTGACTTCTGGCTCAAGCATGGGAGTGATTGTTGTGGAAAGCCAACGAGCCACTCTATCCACCAAAAGATCAGAGGTATTTAATAGAGGTTGGAAGAAAACACTGTCATCGACCCTTGTCTCCTTTGCAGAAAAGTATGGGGGCCCTCCGACTCGAGGAGCAGACGAATTCTTCATTTCCCATTTGAAATTAAATAGGTTTTTGAGTATGTAGAATTTATGTTTATTCGTTAATTTATGTTTATTCGTCGGTCTTTACTAATCCCATGACATTATTCTTTACACAAATGAGTTGCCCGCCTGGAAATATGTACTGACCGTGGACCATCCAAGAATGTCATTATCGACTCTGTCCCAACGCCTATGGTTGAGCCGCAAAATCCAACCACTGCACCTCTTCTACCGAACGACCAACGATTTAATTGATTGATCGACCCCGTTCAGCAGTTCTCAATAGGCACATTTGGAGAGCCGACAGCTATCCTTCAATTCAATGGAGCACTGAATGAGAGAAATGGCCACTCTTTCAATCAAAGTGAGCGGAGAGCCTGCTGACGCGCCTATACAAGGGTTGCTGGCTTGTTGTGAGTGGTTGGAGGCAGAGGTTGTTGTGCTGCAAGGCGGATCAGTCAACATTGCGAGGTTGAAGATAGAGGTTGATGTGCTGCAAGCTAGGTTGGCTGACATTGCGAGGTTGAAGGCAAAGGTTGCAGCGCTTCAAGGCACACTGAGCAATATACATGCTAAGTCAGAGCCCATTCATGAGTCGGGCGTTTTGAGTAAAATCCATGAAGACGTCGACCGAATGGAGCAGATTAGGTTAGACAGAGAGTTGGCCTTCCAGAGGATGCTTCAACTGGGGTATGCCTCAGTTGAAGAGATAGAAGATCCTTTTATTAAAATTTTCTTTAAAAATTTTTAATCATGTCATTTATAATGAATAATATTTAATTAAATGAGAAATGATGTTTGGTGCGACACTTATCATTTTGAGACATTTCAATTTTCATGCCCACCCTATAAATAAGGTTTGAGGTTGTGACTTTGTCTTCTGTGCTTTCTTCTCTTTGAATTATTCTCCCGAATTTTTGTCTTTGCTATAGCTTGATGTACCTGAAGTTTTCTCTCACTCTTTTCAGAACATATCCCATCATCAACGCATCTATCCTGACTTGGCGGATGTCAAGGAAATGCAGAAGCACATCTTCGACAAGAACATCATTCTATGGCAAGCTCGAGAGTTAAAACGACCGACAACCGACTCGAGTCCAGAATAGGGCTTCTACCGAGACCAGTTCAAATACGGGCTTCGACTGCCTCTTTGCTCTGAGTTGTGGATCATTTCAACAAATATGGGGTAATTCTGGTGCCGGTCCTCCTCAACCACATTACTCCCATTATGATCTTCGTGCTCGTCTGCCCCTCGGATTTAATTCCTTGGTCAATCGACTTGTTCAACCACTTATGTTCTTTCAAGGTCGACAATGATGTTCTCTTCCGGAATGAAGTTTTAGCTGCTTGGTGTTGAAAATAAGGTGAAATACTAGAAAAAATAGTTTGTGATCAGTTCTTGCGCCAACAATTGAGGATTCACACCAAGTTGGTTGACATTTCAACTGAAAAGATTAAGTCTCTACCAAAAGAACTACTCGCCGTAGGAGCGGTGCTAACAAGGCACTAAATGTTTGTTTCTCAGTACACTGCAGAGGGAATCGTCGACCAGGTGTAGAAAGGTCGAATGACCCTAGATCTGTTGCTTGCCTCTGATAATGTGGAAGCCCCTAAGCGAAGGCGACCATGGAAAAGTTGGATGCAGGAGAAGTTGAAGCTCACTCCATCGAAAAGTAATCTTATTGAAGTTAATTTTATAGACGGTCAACTCCCCAGTGCTATTTCTGCTGCGCCGACCAATACCAATGGTGCTAAGTTTGTTGCTTCTTGGTTTAATACCTCGATCGTAGTCCAGAACACTATAACTAGTGAAGTTTCAGTTGATGCAGGGAAAGGTCAAGGCAAGAAAACTGCCTTTGATGAAGCTTCTGAAGGAGTTGAAGGACTAATCAGCTCTCTACGCCAGAATGACCAGCCGATCGACTCACTTCTTACTAATCCGAAACCACTCGCTCCCAGTCTGTATGATTAACAAGTAGTTGACCCGTCCTTCACCACCCTGTCTTAGAGCAACAAGCCAATCGCCCCGACCCTGTTTCTCTGTCTGATTCTGTCTGTGAAGAATCAAAATATCTTTAGGTTGCGATCCTTCGCCATCTCCCGAGAAAGAGACCACCCATCAGCAAGGGAAGGAGCCAATGGAGGAGTTGGACATTCCTCCTCCCCCTTCACTTAAAAGAAAAAGGGAGTCCATCAAATCACTCCCGGTGAAGGAAGGAAGGGGAAGGTTGTAGGTCAGCTCTGACCGACGTGTCAACCCATTGGATACCTCGAAGGACTGGTTCCCCAATTCTCAAGAGACCACCGAGATCCCACCAGTCCTGTTGGAATTAGTCCGCGCAGACAACTTTGATCAGACCTTGATGGAAATGAGCCACCAGTAGGTCTTACAACACTCAACCTTATTCCATCTGATGGAGGTGCAAGCTGCCCATCTTTAAGGGTTGGGTTTGGATGGTTTTAAGAACTCATTGGCTGAAGCCCAAATCAATGTTGCTTTGCTAGAAACTGACCTTCAAAGGGACCGAGATGATAGAGAGCTCTCTAACTTAAACTTGACAATTTTACTACTTAAACTAAGGATTCTCTCAAAATATGTATGCCCTGATAGAGGATAATAAAGAGTTGAAGGAGAAGTTTTCCTTGTTTGTTTTGAACAAAGAATACATGGTTGTACTTTTGAAGCAATTTTGGCAAGGCATGGTTTATGCAACTGAAAGACTTATTCACCATGGTGTGGGCAACACCAAGTTCTCCAAGCCAAACAAGTTCGCAACCCTCATCTCTGACAAGGAAAAAGATTTGGAAGAGGAGGAGATTGAAGAAAGCTCTAGTGGCGAGGATCGATCGACAACTCGTTAAAGCCCAAACTTTTTGTAATTTTGTTTTCATGTAATTATTTGAAGGAAATTTGTAAACTTGTAATTCCTTTTCTGTATATAAAAATCTTTTGCCCAATTTCTTTTCATCATATTTCTTTTGAATTACTTATGATATTGTTTATCGATTGATCATTTGCTCATCTCGAGAATGAGCGTCGTTGTTTATCGATCAATGTAGATTGATTGTCCTCTATCATGATCGTTTAAAAATTTTGGAGAGACTCGCATTTGGGGTGATGTTTTTAATATATCATGGATCTTGTTGTTGGTAAATTTTTAATTACCTCCAGAATTAAATCCTGAACGCAAATAAAGTATTTTTTATAACGATCGATTGATCAACATCGAACAATCATTAATTTTTAAAATTGAACAATAGTTTTGTATTTCAATTGATTTTTGAAATTGATCAATTGTTTAGTATTTCGATTAAACATCTTCATGAGACTTCTGGACAATGACCTTGCAATGTTCAATCGCTTGGATTTCCATCCCTGTCGGTTTTACTTCTTATCTAGCAGTGAATCTTGTCATTACTTATGTGGGTGACCTCCATAACTTGCTTTTGGGATGATTTACAATACTCTTTGCAGATATTGTCGCTAGCGAGCAGAGAACCATCTTCCAAAACTAATCTTGTCGAGTTTAGATCCAGGGATTTGTGACTCAAATGCTGTGAGTTATCAATTGTTCTACCAACATTACAATCGATCACTTTTTATGCGTACATTTTCACTCGATGTACTAGAGTTCCCTGAGAGTTGAAATTGATTGTTCCCTGAGTATTGAAGGAACTCGAGTTTATCGATAAAACAAAATTAGTTGATTCCACATTTCATTGTATTGATAAACAGTAATGACACTCTTTTTAACATGTATTTATAGGGAAAAATTTGTTTAAGTCACTCCACTCTATGTTTGAGGAAGTTCCTTCCTAGCATAAGTTTTCAGCTTGTAAGTTCTGAGAGATATTTGTTGGTCGATTATGTAAGGGCCGCTCCATGTTTGATCCAACTTACCGACTGCCTATCCACGAGCGATTAGATCAACTTTCTTTAGGACTAAGTCTCCCGGAATGAATATCTTCTCTCGCACATGCTTGTTAAAATATTGAGTGGTTTCTTCTTGTCGAAGTGCCGAGTTGGATTGCTTTTCTTCTGCAAGGTTGAGAGGTAGCATTGCGCCCACATTGTTAGCTTCCTGTCATTCAGCTAGATTCTCCTCTGTGAATGAAGAAACTATGACAATCCTTTTGTTATGATGGTCGTATTTGACTGACAACACTGCCTCCATTCCATGAGTCATCATGAATGGGGTTTGACAAGTCATTGTCAAAGATGTCATTCGAATAGCCCAAAGTACTGATGGTAGCAAATCTGTCAGTTCCCTTTCACTCTTTCGACTTTCCTTAAAAAATTTTGAATCAGTTAAATCTTACTTGTTGCTTTGGCTTGTCCATTTGTTTGGGGGTGGTTAACTGAAGTAAATTTTGGATCAATCTTCTAACTTGCATAAAAGTGTTTCACTCACTAGTCTGTAAATTGATTACAGTTGTCAGTGATGATAACCAATGATAATTCATATCTACTGAGAAGATCTAACCAAATGAAACTTTGAAATACTTTTGCAGTGATTCAAGTGAGAGTTTTAGTCTCAATCCACTCTGAAAAGTAGTCGACCGCTATCAAGAGAAACTTTTATCGCCCTTTTAATGAGGGAAATGGACCCTGGATGTCCAACCCCCAAGTGGCAACCGACCAGAGGTTGGCGATTGGCTGAAGCTTTCGAGCTGGCTGGCGATGCAAAAGTGCATACTTTTGGCATTGCTCGTATTTCTTCGAAAATTCCGTCGCATCCTTCATAATCGCTGACTAGAAGTACCCTTGTCATTACACTCAATAAGCTAAATTTTTTTCTCAATAGTGGCTACCACATTCTCCAAAGTGTACCTCCCAGAGGATAACTATGCTTTGTCTTCCTTCAAACATCTCAAGTACACCGAAGAGACTGATCACTTGAAGAGTATTCCTTCGATCATCTGATACAATGTAGCCTTGGTTGTTAAACATCTTGGGTCTGTAAAGTCTTCTGATATCTTCCCAGTCTCTAAATACAGGATGTATGGATCCATCCAACTTTTTATTCCTTTGACCGCCACCTCTAAGGTCTCAGGCTCCTCAATTGTCAGTCAAGAGAGTTTTTGAGGTATTTCACCCAAACATATGAAGTTGGATAGGATATCTACGACATGATTCTCCTTCTAACTGACTTTATCGACTTAAAAGTTTTGAAATCATCTGATCTCCCTCTTTATCTTAGTGAGGTATTTATTCATTAATTCATCTCTAAGCTTGAATTCGCTATTGAATTGATTTACAACCCAGAATAGTCTAACTTGATCGATAAATCCTAATATGCTTATCGAAGTGCAACAATCAAAGCTTCTTACTTCACTTGATTATTTTTGACATCAAACTCCACAAAAATTAACTAATAAAGATGTTCCTCAACTGGACTGCTTAAGGCCAATCCCAGACCAGCGGTTGCCTATTTGGAAGATCTGTCGATGTAAAAGAACCACATTCGAACATTGACCTGATTTCCCTCGGTCAATTCCTTTGCCTCAGAATAAAATTCTAAAAAAATAAGCAATCGCATGAGCTTTGGTGGTTGTTCGAGGGATGTCGTAAGTTATATCATACTCACCAAGCTCCACCGCTTACTTCAATAATAGACCGGAATACTCTGGTTGTGTGAGTACAAAGTTCAGTGGATGGTCGATAAATGACATGAATTGAATGCATTTAAAATTATGGCCCGAGGTAGCGAACGAAATTAATTAAGGCAAATGTTAGCTTTTTTATAATTGAGTGCCTGCTTTCAGTGCCCTTGAGTACCAAACTAATATAATAAATTGGAAATTATTTTCCCACATATTCTCTGACCAATATTGAACTGACATCCTCTCGCCCGACTCCAAGATATAATCCATTGGCATCGGACTTTGAAGTAATGGAGGTGATGCCAAAGAATTTTTCAAACTCTTGAAGGCCTCTTCAGATTTGGGTGTCCATTCAAAACACAATTTTTTCTTTAGTGCTCTAAAAAAATGCTACATGTCTGCTACCCGACTCTGAGATGAATTAGATGAGCCCTTCCAATCGTTGCCTTTTCTGGCTTAGACTGAAGGGATAACTCTCCACCTCCCTCGAAGGTAGTCAGGATGATTCCGATAATATGAACTTTTTGTTAGCCCTCACTGGTCTGTTCGACGGTTCCTTCGCTATGTCCTTTCTCTGTCGCCATGTTTGTCCCCCGACAACAACGAAATCCTTGAGTTTTATGGCCTTGATTAATTCCTCCACCAAGTTTTGGAGATTGTGACAATCTTCTGTGTCATGCCGTGATCACGATGGTAATCGCAGTATTTGTTTGGGCTCTGGAGCGCAGGTTCGGCCTTCATTGAAGTGTTATGTTAAGGATTCTAATTGGAAGACCCATGTGCAAACAGGCAACAATACCTACGCATAGGTGCTGGTTATGGGCGTCAAGCACCCATTTGTCCAAGTTTGGCAATGTGGTTGGCACATATGCATGCACTTGTGTCTAACTGCATAGAGGATAGCACATAGGAGCCAACCCTTGGGCACCGAAATACCCAACTTGCCGCTTCGGTCTAGAAAGCTTAGTGCATATCTACCGAGTCATGGTGCATATGCGTCAGGGGCAATTTCTAGCAAATTTTTCAGTTTTATATCCAAATTCAAGCAGCGAAAAGAGAGGCTTGTGATTTCTTCCTTCGGTATTCTTTGACGAGCATCCTGGTGAATATGAGAAGTGTCGAAAAGATGGATTTTGGTGAATTGATGTGATTTTTGCTTTTATTATGTTTCTGGTCGTATTTTTGTTTTGGTTTTCTCAAATCTTATGCAATCCTGTTATTTTGTTGTTGTGGTTTAATTTCTAATTGATCCTAAGCCCCGCAAAGTTGGGAATTGCTTGAATATTCCTATCATGAAGGGGCTTTCTTGAAGTACTCATTGTTTTGTATGGCTGCAACTAACTCAACCATTGAAATGTTCAGCGGGGTCAAACCCTGCATCTTCCGATACACGTGCGACTACTCATAATAATAAGATCGTCACTTGTCAGAATATCTATTCTGACCCTGATTGCCCTTGTTATTGCCTCGGTTTTCCCAAGGCCGTTGGTTCTTGCTATGACACAGTTGACTGAAGGGATTTTTGCTATCCCCCAACTTCTTTCCTTCGTCGTGAGCCTTCCTCTTCTTCAACTGATGTTTGGACGATTCTAGTTTGGCACTAGACGGACCCGTAGCCTCCACGGATATGATTGTTGACCATCTCCAACAGTTTAGGGAAAGACTTCGGTTCAAGAAAATTCAAGTCATACTTAATTTATCCTTCTCTAACCTCTTGTGTCAAAGCATTATAAGCAATTAGATGTTGAAAATCCTTTCTCTTGAGCATCTCCTTGTGGAATCGGGTGATGTATGGCCGCAAACGCTCATTCTTTCCTGCTTTATCTGAAGTAGAGCTTGAGACTCCTTCCTGGGCTTCTAGATATTGGCAAAGTGAGCCACAGAGTTTTTTGAACTCAGCGAAGGTTGGAATAATACTAACCAGTAGATTGAGAAACTATCGTAGAGTCAACCCCTTTAGTGTTTTCAAGAAAATGCGACACTTTATTTTCTCGTCTGCAGCATGTCCGCGCTCACCACACCACTTTTTAGAATGTTGAATCCTAAATGTCATTTGAAAAATATGCCATGAGAGTTGGAGCTGAGAGGAGAAGAAAGAGGGAGAGATGGAGCCGAAGAGAGTGAGATAGTCCTTTTATTTATGTCGTGATTTTTTACTATAGGGGTCTGAAAATACAGTTATAAAATGGAGACAGTTATAATAATCACCCAAGTAACTGAATTCTATCGAATTAAAATTCTATTATAATACAAAAAAAATGATGCTCATCGACCACTAGATGCTCGGTTTAGCCGGTCTTGCCGATCAACCACATCGATCAATTCTGTCGAAGAGACCAGCAGATCGATCAAAGAAAATCAGCCGATTCCAACAAGATGTTCTTCGGTTGAAAGCTTATGTCGACTGATGGTCGATGCATAGTCGATCACCACATTGCTGCAGGATTTCTTGTTCTTTACCTCGAAACTTCAACCGCCTAAATTTCCACACGTGGCTGCTTGATTCCTTAAAATACTTGTTAATATTTTTGTAGTATACATACATGTAAATACACAAGAATTCACTTTGATGGGTGTAAAATCTTTCCTCCTTTATAAACAACATTTAAACAAATTATTGACATTGACGAGTCCTTCAGAATAATAAGCCTTGTTATTCCCTACCGTACAGAAGAATCCGAGCACGAGAAGTGCTGCACTTTTTGAATTGCTTTTATTATTATTATTATTATTATTATTATTTGACGGATTGAATTCCCACTACTAATACAGTTGAATTAATTGGCTATAACGGTTTATACAGTTAGCCATTCATACTTATTGAAATCAAGACATTTACTTTTTCAGAAATAATTTTCTAACACATTTTTTTATTCAGATTTTTTTTTTTCCAAATCTTTATCAGAACTCCATATTTTCTTTTAAAATTTTGTTTTTTTTAATAACAATTTGATGATTGATGCAGACTATAATTATCAGCAAGAGAAATGTTATCTTCACGTTGGTATGCATAAAATTACCATTTTACCCTTTTATATATATATATATATATATATATATATTTTGTGTTTTTAACTAAATAGCACCCCAAAAATTATCATTTACATATGTTATTTTGATCCCAATTAATGAACTAAGGTAAAAGGGCACTTTCATAATTAAGCCAATTGAGATGTGGTACCGCTCACCTACCTCCCACCCTACCACTCTTTTAGTTTGTATAAATAGAGAGGGTGTGAAGCTTATGAGACCAAGGGAAGATGTCTTAAGCTACCAAAAAAAGAGAGAAGTTCTAAGCGTAGTGAGCAAGGAGAGAATAGCTAGAGACGATGAGAGCATCTTGAGGCCTTGTATCAAAATGTTGCTTGAGATGGAGGCTATAGAAGGAAGATGAGGGCTCATCTCTATGTATGAGCTATGTATTCTCCATTTCTTTTGCCTTAGTGAACTACTTGATTGATTTCCTCTCGTGGACGTAGATCCAGTTGGATCGAACCACGTAAATGATCCGTGTTTGCTTGTGTTCTTTGTGTTTCATTTTTATACCAGGAAGTACATATCTCTCAACAACATATATATCCCACGCCTCAATAATTCTGTCAATTTTTTTTTTTCAAAATTAAATTTTAAGATGTGAGAAAAATAATAATTTCTGCATTTTTTTTTTTTATTTTAGATTTGACCATATCTATCTCCATGCAGAAGTTTTGACATTTCTCACATGGTGCATTGACCGTATAATACGTGTCAAAATAGACTTTCTTATGAGCCAAGGGACGTCACTTTATTTATTTATTTATTTATTTTTGTCACGATATAATATAATATAGATTATGTCCACCAGCCTTGTTATTCTTCATTCTTTCTTTGAAGAGGGGTGGAGGCTTTCTGTAAATGGAGAAATTATTAGGAGTGAATTGCAAATATAACCTTACCTGCATATAAGGAGATGATATGATCTTATAAATGTATATTTATACGTGTAAGGAAATGAAATTTTAGATGTTAGACATATAAATACATGAGAATTGTGTGGGCTTTATTTAATTTTTTTATATTTTATTTTATTTTAGGAAAACTTACGTAGATACCGCACAAATCTTTTGTATTTATATATCTAACAGCCAAAATTTGATATTTACAGTTAAAAACCTTGGTGTTATAAATTTATGCATGAAAATTGGTATTTTAATTTTCAAAAAGACGGTGATGGTGCTATAGCTGATACTATGTTAAAAATTTGAGTGGTACGATTTAAAATTGAAGTGTTAGATACATAAATATATAAAATTATGTACTATGCATATATCCTTGGATTTATTTGCTCAACATTAAGTATATTATATAGTGACATCCTATAAATTAAATTGTAATATATCGTGAGTGTTTTTTTTTTTTTTTTTTATAAAAGAGCACTATAGCTCAATTTTATTGCTCCAAAATAAAAAAGTACAAAACCAGGAAAAAAGTCTCAAACACACACACCCTACAAAACTCCAAAATAAAAATAAAAATTAGGGCCCTTTTTTCAAAAAAATAAAAATACAACGCGACACGACACAAACCACATCACAGAAAATTAGACACAAACTAAAAATCTTAGGAAACCACAAAATATAAGAAATCAGGAACTAAATTCGACAACACATGTTTCTTTAAGTAAGTTCCAAGCTTCATAATCCAATCCGCCACTTTATTGCCCTTACTCATAGTGTGATTCCAAATGATATTCATTCCAGAAGCAAGAGAATTGATCGTTTTAACTCTACTGATAATATACTTTAACGATAATGTTAAGATTAAAGTTACAAATATTCCAAAGATATAAAGAATCCATTTCTAAGATAATGTTCTGTCAACCCATTTTCTTTGCAATAAGAAGAGCAAAGATTAAAGCTTCAGCCTCAACAATTAAAGGAGATAAAGTAACAAGAGGAGCAGCAAACCAGTAAAACACCATTCCGTTCCAGTCTCTACAGATCCCGCCTATCCCAGCAATAAAAGGTTTCCAAGAACTGCCAGTATTGAATTTAATAAAAGGAGCTGACGGTTTGGACCATAAAAGATGATTATAGCATCTAGTCGAACGCCGCAACTCAAGCAATTGAGCTAATGAAACTATTGTTACAATGTTTCAAATTATAAACAAATAAACATTTGGAGATGTATGAAAAAAATTGACAAATAACCTATTTCGAATTAGCAGATGTATCATTAAATTTAAGGTTATTACGAGATAACCAAATAAACCAAATGACTATAGAGGGAATAACAGTAATTAAAGGATGCCCTCTCATGTTCCAGTCTCTAAAAATCTCCATGACAGAATTGTAACCAGAAAAAGAGTCGATTCGACCACAAAAAGCAAAAACATTAGTCCAAATATCCCAAGCAAACCAACAGCTACTGAAAATGTGAAGAATAGATTCTTCACAATTCCTACAAAAATAACATCTAGAAACAATTCTCAGCCCTTTAAGCTTAAGAATATCATCTATAGGAACACAATTATGAATAATTCTCCAGCTAAAGAAAGAAATAGATGGTTTAAGCCACTTATTCCACATCCAGGAAAGATCAAAACCAGGAGGAAAACTCTCTAAAGATGCAAAAGACTTAGTAATAGTATCCCCCAACTTTCCTTTGATTTTAGGAATATCAGCTTTAACAGGAACTAAAGGGATTTTAGAAATAAATAAAGCATCTTTAGAATGAACCATGCAGTCCAGCTGAGCCAAATTCCAGGAAGAAAATTCCCAGAATTCATTAACCTTAGTATTAATATTATGAGGCCCACCATAAAGGTTAGCAAGAGGACCATAAGTGGTCCAATCATCATACCAAAATGAAATATTACCCTGGCCAATATCCCAACACATTAAGCTTTCAACTTGCATAGAAACATTCAACATTTCCTTCCAGATATATGAATCAGAATTAGAAGGAGTAATAGACAGAGGGTGTGACATACCACAATATTTAGCAACAAGAAGAGAAGCCCATATGGAATTATTCTCCCTAAAATGAAACCATAATTTCATAAAGTTAAACTTAATAGAATCAAGAATCTTGCAGAAACCCAATCCACCACAGGTGATGGGTTTACAAACTTTCTCCCAACTTTTCCAATGTAAACCTTTTTTTACCACAACCATCTTATTATAAACTATTAAACATAATTTCTAACTTCTTAATAATAGAAAGAGGTATATTCATAACCTGTAAAATGTACAGGGGTAAAGAAGTAAGAATACTTTTAAGAAGTGTAATACGCCCACCAAAAGAAAGAAATTTATTCTCCCAAGAATGAATTTTCCTAATTTTATTCATCAAATCAGCAAAAAGAAAAGTTCTCTTAGTTTCCTTGTCTAGAGTAAAACCAAGTTACTTAATAGGTAAAACATCTTTCTGATAATGTGTAAAATTAGAAATCCAATAAAGTTTAGCATTGGAAACAAATTTGGAACCATAGAAAAAGCATTTAGCAATGTTAAAACATAGACTTGAAGCTTTTTGGAAATGAGTAATGAGCTTACAGATTTTTTTAATGGATCTCTTATTAGAATTAGTAAAAATAATGAGATCATCAACATAGCACAAATGGGAAATACTCAGACCAGCTTTATGAATAAAGTTAATAGAAGGATTATCAACATAAAGCTTATTCAGACTTCTAGAAAAATAATCAAAAGCAAGAATAAAAAGATAAGGAGAAAGAGGATCACCTTCCTTAATACCTTTAGTAGCCATAAAATGCCCATTGGAATTTCCATTTATAACTAGAGAATAAAAATTATTATTAAGACTTCTGTAAACAATGTTACAGAAATCATTATTAAAACCATGGGCTCTCAGAACATCCATAATAAACTTCCATCTAATGGAATCAAAAGCCTTCTTAATATCCATTTTGAAAATAATATTACCATCCCTTTTGCTTTTGTCAAGGTCTAACAAAAGTTCTTGAACAGTAAGAGCATTATCTCCAATATATCTACCTTTAAGAAAAGCTGTTTGATTAAGGGAAATGATTTTGTTTAAAAAAGGTTGAATCCTATTAACCATAATTTTAGAAATAATCTTAGAAACCACAGTGTTAATACTAATGGGTCTAAAAGAATCCCAAGTATTATTACCATGTTCCTTAGGAATTAAAACAATACTAGAACTCTTAAAATACTTAGGCAAGTCAGTACCACGAAAAAAATCCTGAATGGTTTCACAAAACTCAGATTTAATAACATTCCAGCAAGTTTTATAAAATTCAACATTGAAACCATCAGGACCAGCAGCCTTCCCTTCTTCCATACTATCCAGCACAGCTTTAATCTCAGTAACAGTAGGAATGTAGGTAAGGTTAATAAGATGCAGATTATTAGACTGAGAGAAAATATCAGTGTTAATCAAATCCAGTCTACAGTTATCATTAGAGAATAAAGAAGTGAAATAATTAATCCCATCATTGATAATATTGTTCTCATTAAACAGGATATTACCATTAGTATCTCTAATACTAGAAATTGAATTCATCTTCCTCCTAGTTTTGATACAAGCATGAAAAAAGGTAGTATTTCTATCCCCATCCATAAAACTAGTTTTAGATGCTTTCTGTGCATAAAAACTTTCCCCCATATTAATAAAATAACTAAGATCTTTTTGAGCTTGAATAAATAAATCAACATTAATAAGATTCTGAGTGTACCGAACCTCCAAATCTTTAACTCTGTTTTCAGCATCAACAACATTTATATTTAGATGACCAAAAACAGACCAATTCCAAATTCTTAAGGCTTTTGCAAGGTGCTTTTGAAGTAGCCAAAGTTTTTTACCAGAGTTAACAGGTTTATAAACAAGATTATTGGAATTCCAATTATCTTTAACATACTGCAAAAAATTGGGATGTTGAATCCACATATTAAGAAAACAAAAATGGTAAGCTCTTTTAGAAAAAAAATATTAGAAACCTTTAATAAGACAGGGGTATGATCAGAAGCATGAAAAGCAAGATGTTGAATCTCAAAATTGCCAAACAAATCACACCAAACAGAGTTAGCTAAGAACCTATCTAATCTTTCAAAAACATCACCACGATGCCAAGTAAAAATATTTCCAGAAAAACCCAAATCAAAAAGTTCTGCATCCAAAATAATATTATTAAAACTAGAGATCAAATTAAGATTTGGAGAGAGACCACCTCTCTTCTCGTTAACAGCTGAAATAACATTGAAATCACCTCCAACAAGCCAGGGGGCATTCAAAGGACCAATAGAAGTAAGTAAATTCCATAACTCCAGCCTATCATGCTTAGTGCACCCAGCATAAATAAGAGAGAAATGAAAAGAAATATCTTGATAATTAATGCAAACATGTAACAATTGACTGTGATTGAGTATCACATCAACCTTAATAAAATCTTTCCAAAGAAACCAAATCTTGTTATTAATATTAGCAACAAAATTAAAATTACCAATTCTTCTAATATATTTAACATTATTGCAAGAATTAACTAAAGGTTCAAGAATCCCAAAAAAGGTAAGATGATAAGACCTAATTAAATTTTTAGCCTATTAGAGGCATCACTTTTTGCAATGCCTCTAATATTCCAAACTGAGTGTTAAAATTCATCTTCATAATCCTTCCTACCTCTAGTAATTCTAGAAGTAGAAATAATTTCATTGCAATCAATATTCTTACCCAGCATGTGTTCAGAAACAACATCAGGATTCACATAGCTCGGTTCACGACTTCCCTTAAATTTCCTTCTCTTGGAAGCCTTTTGCACTAGTCATTCTTCTGCAAGTTCTGACCTATTCAAAGTATGAGTTTCTATACCCATATTGTCAGCAACTAAATCAACTTGTTTGTCTTTACCATTGTTAATAAGAGAAAGATCGACATTTTCAATTGCTTTACCAATAATAGGATCAAACAGTAAGTCAGACTGATTATTGTTCAAAAAATTTGCATCAGTGGCATCATTCATATTATCAATATTATCCTTTTGTAAATCATATTATTGTTTAAGATTTATATTTAAAACAACCATAGGTAAAAATTTAGGTGATATCTGAGCAACATTATCATCATTATCAGGAACCACATACACATTAGTGAATTTAAAGATCTTGCAGAATTTTCATTATCATGTAAAAGAATAAAATTCTGATTATTCTCTTTATTTTTAATTCCAACATCCTCCTTATTAGGATTTTTAAAATGCTTAATCTTTAAATGAGGATGAACAATAAAACAATTATTAACACTATGACCAAACATGCGGCATTTATTGCAGTAAGGAGGAATATATTCCATTTCAACCGTTTGCCAATATCTAGAACCCGAATCTTCAATCCAAATAGAATCATAAAAAGAAACAGTAACATCTCTTTCAATCAAAAAACGAGCATTAGAAGGACGATTATAGTTCACAGAAGTTATATCAATCTTCATAGGTGAGTCATAAATCTTTCCAAGAGAATATAAAACTTTCTTGTTATAAAATTGTAATTTTAAACCTGGGAATCTAAACCAGATAGGAACAATTGGTGGTTCTTCCTTAGGGTTAAAATCAACTGTCCATTTTAGAATCTTCATATAGATTTTATCTATTTGAACAACCTTTTTAGAGAATAACTGAGTATAATCAGACTCATTCTCTAATTTAATCATGAGGTTTCTACCATCGATTAAACCAACATTCCACTTACCCAAGAGTTTCAGATTAGAAAAATACCTTCTGATGACCTCCATCTTCGGATGAGCATAGGTAAATTTACTTATTAAAGTATACTTTAAAGGCTCTGCAAGAAGAATAGTCTCTTCTTCGTTGAATAACAAGGCTGGTTTGTCATTTTTCTTAGTCGCTTTTTTCAACAAGCCATCAGATCCTTCTTCTCCAAAGCTATCTCTAAAAGAAACAGGAAATAAACACACATTAGCAGAAGAAGTCGATGTTTCCATATTACCCTTTAAAGCTTCAAGAAAAGAAGGTCGATTAAGAAAATCAGCCATTCTACAAAAGGAAAACTTCCAAAATCACGAAGTAGAGAAGGAAAGAAGAAAAATCGAAGAAGAGAAAACACGATCAGAGCTCCAAGCCGCTCGAGATGGAGAAAACCCTAGCAGAGCTCAAGAATCCTTTCCATCCTTTCGTCTACTTCAGAAACCCATCTCTTTCTTAATATCTCGTGAGTGTCTAATAATCTTTGCCATTGAAAATAAATAGGGCATTTGTATAAAATTGTATTTTATATTGATATCCTTTATGGATTTACGTACCTAACATTTAATTCTTTCGTATCACATAAAAAATAGTATTAATTATCACATTTTAACTATCAAATTTATCTTTTTATGCATAAGTAAAATGCTATCCGTGTAAATACGAATGTTATTGGCACATTAATGTAAATATTTTTCATTTTTGTTCATCAATCAATAGACTAATAGGCACAATCATATGTAGTTATTCAAATAAAGCAATCAGATTTATGCCAGACCTTCAAAAGTCGTATAGGTATAGAGGACAGTACTGCTAATATAAGAAAGTTGGGGACTTCTAAATGAAGCCATTATCTGCGCAAGGAAGCGAAGTATATTTTTTTACGTATTAAATAATTATTATATTAATACGACATTTACATACATACCACCCAATTCTTTTGTATTTAGATATCTAACATTTAAATTAAACTCTATACCAGTTACATTTATAACATTCAAATCATTCATCACGTCAAAAATATTATTTTTCTTAACATTTAAAAAGTGAAATACCTCTCTTTATGCAAACGTAAGGCGACATTTATGTAAAAATATAAAGTATAGGGGATAGTTATGTAAAGACATAGAAACTAAGTGGTATGTATGTAAATCTTCCTATTTTAATTCGTTAATAAGAAATATATGTTTATTAGATATCGGAGTTTACATAACTGCTGCACAATTCTTATATATAACTTACGTATCTAACACTCAAATTTTAATATTTATATATATATATATATATATATATATATATATATATATATAACACTCAAATTTTTAGCATTATTTTAAAAATATCATTATGAATATTTCTTGATACGACACTACTAAATTTTCATTATCTAGCACGAATCTCGGGATATGGTACAGATCTCGAGACGATATTTTGAACAAGAAACATTCAAATTTTAATAGATAGTCATCCAGAACTCTGATGTCAGCAAACTTATAGTCAAACTGACCGACTCGATGAGAGGAACCTAATGACATCAAAGTTAGACAAATTCGAGTCAAATCAAGCCCTAATCAAGTCATTTAACTGTTTTTGAAAGATTCTCGGACACATTTGGAAGATTAAACGGATGTCGAATCAGTTAAGTTCATATTCGAATTGAGCGTCTCGACAAGATGAATCTAACGATACTAAGATCACTCAATTCCGACATCAATAAGACATCCAAATGTCGCTTAAATGACATATGATCAAGGGAAGCTCTCTGGACCGTCTGATCAAAATGACTGCATTAATTGCACTCAAAATACTATAAATAGACCCTCAACCCTTACATGAGAAGAAGCAGTAACTTAGCACCACCGTCGACCGTTGTTGACGACAGCCGGCCACCGTCAACCACCGCCGACCTCCGTTGACCTCTATCGACAACTGTTGATCACCGTAGACCTCCGTCAACCACCGCCGACTGCCGTCGACCACCGCTAACCTCCGTCGACTCCTGCAGACCACTGTTGATCACCCCCGACCATCGTCGATCATCACCGACCGTCGTCAACCCCCGTCGATCTCCGTCATCGACCATCACCGACTTCTGTTGACAACCGCTAATCACCATCGTCGACCACCGCTAATCACCATCGTCACTCACCACCAACTAGACATTGTCAATTGACGTTTTAATCTGAAAAATATAATTACTCTTTCACATCTGTGAGACAAAGGATTTATATATTCCTCAATCAATAGTAGATTTTCGCAACTGGGAGCCTCGTGGTTTTTCCCTTTACGAGTTTTCAACGTAAAAACTTCTGGAGTCGCCACCGCTTATTTCTTTTTCATCTGTGTGTGTGTTGATTTCTCGAATAACGCTAAGACAATAATCAGTTATTCTACTGCCACAAATTTTCCAGCACGCATCATTTCTTATGATAAAATATATTTTTTTTCATGCATATATTTTAATGTGATTCAACATTAAAAGATTTATGCATTAAAATCAAATTTTCGGTAATGACATAAATATATAAATACATAGGATAATGTGGTATATATGTAAATGGTCCTTATTAAAAAAAGCATAGCAAAACAAGTTTACACAGATAAATTTTTGCATCTCATAAAAAATCTTAGGGGCATTTGCATGCATTTTGCATGCATGCCACCGAATTCTCATGCATTTACATATTTAACCTCTAAACTGTTCATTTTTATATTTATACCACTGAAAATCTTTCATATCTCCCCACCAATCTCTTCTTCAAACTATGCAAATCATCTTCTTCAATCAATCATGTCTTCCACTCACCTCCAAAATAAGTATACTAACTTGTAACATGCACTTTATTATTAGTATACTTGCTAAAAAATTTTGTTAAGTTCTTATATAAATAATGTAAACATATTATATGTTATATATCTTCAAATATTTTAATAATTATTTCTCTCACACCTTTCTTCGTATTGAATATAGAAGCTTAGGAATATAGAAAAATTATTACCTATGTTTGAATGTATGTATATCCACCACTTCACGTATATTAAAAAAAAAATTGCTGAGACTTTCCTATATCCGAGCCATTGGACATACATATACATTTGTAATATTTGCTCTGGGCTTCAACACAAGAAGAGCATGTTTAGTGTAGATGCAGTTTATTAAAAAATAGTTGTGAAGCTGTTGAAAAATAATTTGATGCTCAAATAATTGTTATTATATTTTGAAAAAATTAGACTGCAGCTAGAAAATTGTCATGATCGGTGAGAAAAAATTAATTTCAGCGGCTGTTTTTTGAAAGAGCTATCAAAATACAATTTACTCAAAACAGAACTGCGGTGCGGCGCCGCAAACCCAAAAAGAAACGGATTATTTTTAAAAAATTTAATTACATTAAAAATTCTATCAGGAATTTGAGGTGGCTAGAACCTATTTTATTTAATTTAAAAAATAATGTTGAGGATGAAAAGTAGCACGTGTCCTTTGACTGGCTATGAAACTTTTGAAATTTTTTTCTTCTGGAAAGTACACGGTGTCGTTATTTATCATACGTTTCTATTCTCCTGTTCTCAGCTGGCTGAATTTTCCAAAAACTTCCGAATACTTTTCATATATTAATATTTTTTTATATAATACTTCTATTTTTAATATCAAATTAAAAATATTATAAATAGAGAACTTTCTAAACAACTTTATATTTTTTTATGTATGTTACTAAAATATTATGCGAATAAATATCAATATATATAGAGATATATATATATATATACACATCTAATAAATCTCTATCATCTGATATAATCTGAGGCATACATAGATCTTGAGGCGACTTTTTAAGCAAGAAATATTCAAACTTCTATAAAAAGTCATCTAGAACTATGGTCTCAGAAAACTTACAATAAAATTAACTGGCTCGACAAGAAGATCTCAATGCTATCAAAATTGGTTTAATCTGAATCAAATCAAGTGCATATCAAGTTATTAAACTGCTTTTGAAAGTTTTCTGGACACATTTGGAGGATCAAATGAATTCCGATTCTGACCAACCTATAGTCAGATTGAGTGTCTTGACAAAACGATCAAACGAGTCCAAGATTACTCACTTATGATATCATTAAGGCACTAAAATGTTCATCAAATACATTCTAATCGAGGGAAGCCCTCAAAGCCATCTGATCAAAATAATTAATATTTCTGTATTAATTGCATCCAAAAACTCTATAAAAAGAGCTCACCCCTCTCATGAGAAGGGGAGGAGAGCTTAAAGCTTGAGAAAGAACATAAAGTTGTGAGAAGAAACAAAAGTCTAACCCCACTCCAGCCACCATTGACCACCACCAACAGCGGTCAATCACCATCGATAGCAGTCAACCACCGCCAAAAGCCGTCGACAACCTCCAACCGTCGTCTACCACCGTCTACTACTGTCGACCGCTATCGATTACTATCAACCACCGTCAACTATGACCGACCTGAAGCCAAAGATTAACTTTTTAAACATTTTAATGGTGATATTTTTTATATAATGTGAAAATTTTAGGTGATATAAATTACAAAAAGCAAAATTTACAATGTTAGATATGTAAATACGTAACAATTAGTCTTCAAATTGCATTTTCAATGAACCTGACAATTCAAAATTGGACTTGTCAACTCAACGCGGCACCGTTAAGATACAGCTCGCGAGAAGGTAAATTTATTGGGAAGGCCGTGCAAACCGTTGAAATTATGCATGTTCCAAAATAAAAGTAAAATTTATTGGAAAGGCTTAAGGCTAACCATCTAATTCAACAACTTTAGCCATTCTTATTTCAAATTAGGAAAGTGCTGTACTGATAATAAAAATGGCACAAAAAATATTCGATCTCTAGATATATGATTAGATTTTAAAATGGGTGTATTATATAAATAGTCAATCTATTATTATATTGTACTCTTTTAAATTACATAACTACATTTAAATTCATTAAAATTTCATTTTATTTTTTTCATATATGATATATGATATGTACGTGCAATATATCACACATTAAAATTTTTTTTTTTTTAATTATACATTGGGCAGCATATTGTTCAAATATATAGATATGTATCATAGGCCTCATGCACTTCAACTATATAAAATCAAATGTTATGAGATAATGTAGCACCACATATACATGTGTGTGTAGTAGGAATTTATAATGCTTCCAGCCATGACCTGTTGGAAGAGCAGTCTTTTTGAAGTCATCGTAAGTCCCCTTGGGTCACGTGAATTTTTAGGCACATGAGGGTTGATGGAGACTCATATGACAATCTCTGGCCATTCTTATATATATAAAAACCACCAAAATCTTTCATATATATTACAAAAAAGGGTAGATTTTTTGTGTATAAAAAGAAATAAGAAAAATATTTGATGTGGATGTCTCTATGTGTGGACAAATGTTGAGATTTGAATATTTTATGTGTAGATAGTGATGTGCTCGAATTTTAACAATTATCGGCACATACATACATCATATATAATACATTAATCCTCAAATAAAAAAATATACTAATTTTCTTGAAAATAATAATAATAATAAGTTTCAAACCTTGACCAAAAAAAAAAAAATATTGCATCCTCACTTGCACCAATTAGACCTCCATCTTCCCCCACCTTCCCCTTAACGCATCCAACGGTCAAAATATCAAATCAACACAAGGAATCAAACCTCCAACTTTTCCGCAAACCCCCCATCACTTTCTTTCATATAAATCTTCCCACCACCTCCAAAATCCAACCTCCAAACTATGTAAATCATCTTCTTCAATCTCCCCAACAAGTCTATCAATCATGTCTTCCTCCTCCCCTCTCCTCCTTCCCTTCCTCCTCCTCCTCCCCCTCCTCCCCCTCTCCCAATCCACCACCTTCCTCATCACCAACAACTGCTCCCAAACCATCTGGCCCGCTGCCATCCCCTACGGCGGCGGCCTCCAACTCCCCCCTTCCCAAAACTGGACCTTTTCCACAAACACCACAAACTCCACCTACGGCACCATCTGGGCTCGCGCCAACTGCACCACCGACTCCTCCGGCAACTTCACCTGTCTCTCCGGCGACTGCTCCGGCGCCCTCAACTGCACCTCCTCTCCTTCCTCCCCCGTCACCGTTGTCGAATACTCATTATACCAATGGGGAGAAAACGATTTCTACGATATCTCCCTCAACAATGGATTCAATCTGCCAGTTGAAATCACCCCCACAGGCGCCGGCAACTGCAGCGCGGTGAAGTGCGTGGGGAACGTGGAAGCCGAGTGCCCGCGGGAGCTGAGGGCGGCCGGAGGTTGCAAGAGCGCGTGCGATGTGTATAAGACGGACGAGTACTGTTGTAATAAGGTGGGGGGTTGTTCGCCAACGAAGTATTCGAGGTTCTTTAAGAAGCTGTGTCCTAATGCTTATAGCTATCCAATGGATGATCAGACCAGCACCTACACCTGCACTTCGGGTGGGGATTATAGGGTGACGTTTTGTCCGTAGGGTGACTTGATTGTATGATGTTATATGCGTTTGTTAAGTATATTTACTTGAATGTATTTATATTTTATGTATATGGGGTTATATGTGACTTTATGAGAATAAGGAGCATAGAGAATGATTTTGTCGACATGTATTTAATGGAATAATGTGCTTGATAGAGATTTGCATACATAAATGGATTATTAATTTACCTTTTCTTTTGTGGGGGAGGGAGTGGGGGCAAGCATTTATTTTGCAGGAGAAGATGATAGTCCCAAGGGATTTGTGGAATATATAATACTTGTGTTCCCTTATTATTTAGTTTGATATTCTATTTTTATTTCATATAATTCATGATCTTTGGTTTACTTTAATGATGATAGTTTTCTCACTAATTTTTCTAGCATGTTACAATATGCAATAAATAGTAGTCTAACTTTTTTGGTTGAGTTTAATAATAAATGAGTATATCTTATTTATGTCTCAATAAGCATGAAGATCAAGTTTTTTACTTACTTTTAAAATGTATAGACTTGTCGCTCTTCAACGAATGTCTACCTTATATATATTATGTTATCATCTTGTGGATCAACATGCATCTTAGGAATCACATAAATATATAGAATTAAAATAAAATCATTTTACACGCATCCTGTATTTCTGCTTTAGGATGTGTTTGCTTACTTTGCATCATTTTCGACTTAGTAATTCACTTTTGTAAGTGGGTCCTATATAGGGTTGTCAAAACGGTTTGTTGTTCGTGAATAGTTCGTGTTCGGTTTATTAAGAAGCTCGTGTTTAGCTCGTTCGTTAAGTTAACAAGTCTTAACAAGCCGAACACGAACAAAGATTTGTTCGTTCGTGTTCAGCTCATTTTGGCTCGAAATACTATTCATCAATTGTATGTATATATATATATATATATATATATATATATATATATATATATATATATATATATTGATGAGTAGTATTTTAAAAAAATTTAAAAGATTTATAATCAATTAAAACTATTAATAAAGTAAATATAATAAAAATTATAAATTATATTCAAATGATGTTTTAATATAAATAATAATTCTTAAATCTTGCTCCAACCCTTAACATCTTATGGTTAAGTGATTAGGGTTGTCAACCCGACTCTTTGTTCGTGAACAACTCATGTTCGGCTCGTTAAGCAAACGAGCCGAACACGAACACACTTTTCGGGCTCGAAATATAAACAAGACGAACACGAGCTAGCCTAGGCTCGCTCATGTTCGGCTCGTTTACACCCCTAGTCCTATATGGCTTAGTGCCATTTTTCACCAAATAGAAAATGTAAGCTCAAACTTCAAACTGCTTGTTCTCGTATAACTTAAAATTAAATCTCATTCATAGTATCTTTCATATATCATGTAAAAATTTATATAATTCAACGGAAGTAATATTTAGGTGGTACTGTAAGCCAAGTTTAGGCTAATATCTCCTATGACTGTCTAGTTTATATCTAATATTTTAATCTTGCTTAGATTCTAAAATTATTCTACCCCTAAATCTATGAGAATCCCTTAATTGACACAAAGTCATTGTTATTGAAAATAATCCTCAAATACATGATCACATGAGCAATTATACCAATGATACAACAACTGCAAAATACAATAGAGAAATCATAGGAACCTAATAGATGTCATCCTCACAAACCATAATACATCTTCTATTTATTTCACAAATGTATCTAGTATAATATTCTCTTCCCTGAGCTTCCAATAACTATAATTCTAAGCTATTTTAATTATCTAAATTTATTGGATATTTAAGAATAAATGTTCCTCGTAATCCACAAAAGCTTCGAACAGCTAAATTATTAAGTTATTTTTTTCATTGAGAATTTTTTATGTTTCAGAATTTAAGTCACGTAACATTTGATGCAATTCATTACTAAGTTATATTTCTTTAGTGTCTTTATTTCAGCCACAAATATATTTACCTGAATTTAATGAGCTCATTTCAAGAAGAATGCATTTTTATACTCAAATTTATGGTTTCCTTACCACAACTTTGTTATTATATGTCACTTGCAATAAGAATTAATTTCCACATTTAATATTCTTTATTATATCTCCAAATAATACTCGAGCAACCTTAAATATAACTATATTAGCCAATATATAACTTAACCTAAATTTATGTAATCTATTATCTAATACTTGGAACATCATTTATCTTAACATCTTTATATTTCTAAAATATAATGTTTTCAAAATATTAGAATTTTATATCCCCTGTATTCAAAACATAAGATAAATATAAGCAAGTTTTCTTGAATGAGAGTTTATTGGGATATTATCTTGGAGACTTGTTCTTTGGGGAAACCTTGACCCAAAAATTAAAATAATCCACATTTAATTTAAGAAAATCCTCGAGTTTATATATTCTTCATCGATCTTTTAATATTCATCAACATAAAATATGTTAGTTAATAGGAAAAAACCTTCTAGGTACAATTCAATGTGGTGTCAATTTAAAGCTCATAATATAATCAATTTTTCTTCGTCGATTCCATTTAGTGACGGCGAAGGCTATCACTTAGACTTTTCATTTTTTTTTTTTTTTTTTTTTTGTAAGACACATTCCTTGACTACTCTTCCTTGATTACTCTTTAATTGAACTTTATTAAAAGATGATTAATATTTGAAGAATGATTTATTAATATTCAATTAAAAAGAATAATTTTATGCTTGGTATTTTGAAATTATAGTATTGTTTTTTTCTATAATATATTACTTCAATATCTCGCATGTGCAACCTAGCATTTTCAAGTAATCATCTTATTCATTCTAATAGCTAGGGTGTAAACAAACCGAACACGAACGAATAGAGCTAGTGTTTGTGTTCGAAATGTTCGAACACATCAATGTTCGTGTTTGGTTCGTTTAACAAACCGAACGAAAAAAAATTGTTCGTGTTCGTCTTGTTTGCTTATCGAACGAGTCGAATACAAACTTCCTGGCGAACCAAACACGAGTTGTTCGCGAACAACGAGCTTTTTTGACAGCCATAGCTTTGATAGCATACTTCCTCAAAATGAAGCAAATTGATTAGGTATTCCGTACACATCAGGCCATCCATACTTTCTCAAAATGAAGCAAACCGAATAAGGCGTTTAGGGTTTTGTTTAGGGTTTTATTTTAATATATAGTATAGTATATTAATTATAATATTATAATATTTATATTAATATAATTAATACTATAATATTATTATTGTTATTAATAATTTATCATAAATTATAGTTTATAGAAATTTAATTATTTAAAATATCATAAATTTTTATAATATATAATTATTTTTAAAATATCATAAATTTTTATATATAATTATTTTAAATTATTTTATATTTCGAACAATAACAATCCGAACACGAACGAACACATCACTATTCGTGTTTGCTTCGTTTAACAAGCCGAATGAAAAAAATTAGTTGTATTCGTCTCGTTTACTTACTGAACGAATCGAACACAAACTTCTTGGTGAACCGAACATGAATTATTTGCGAATAACGAGCTTTCTTGATAGCTCTACTAATAGCATCTTAGTTTATATATATATATATATATATATAAACTAAGATGTGGATATAAAGAAATATAACTTAGTAATGAATCGTTTACACCCCTATTTGTGACCGATGTGGACATAAAAACATTGTGGAAGTCTTCTTGGGAAATTTTTTGGTTTCAAGTGCTTTTATTTCTAAACTGAAATTTCGGTGTGAGATATATAAATAGAAATAATTTGGAGTGTTATGTACGGAAAAACCCCTAAAAATATACTGCAAAAATAATCGATCAATGTAAATTATTCTATAAATAGAGGGTTAAAATGCAAAAATCGAAACGGCACGCATTCACAAAAAGTCTATGGGAAAAGAAAAAAGCAGACGGAAGGTTTTTCCTGTAAGCTGTTGAAATTTATGTCGCGTTAATTAAAATAAAGGGAAATTTACATAAATAGCACACAAATCATATGTATTTAAACCTGTAAAATAGTGTAAATCTATTTGTGAGGCTGCCGTCTTAATAACTAATTCAACATCTTCAGACTTTTCTCCTCCGAGGGTACACATTGCAAACTTGATAAGAATCATAAGTCATCAGCAGAGCATGAAATCAAATTTAACGTGCAAATATGGAACGACAAATCCAATTCGAAATTATGATTTCCACGAATTTACATGGAATTGTTTTATTAATAGTAATTGATGTGTGCTAGTAAAATTACAGCTGATGAAAAAAATAACTAATAGGAAATTTGAAGGAAAAAAATCACGGGGTCTTGCTAAGTTGAAAGGTTTCACTATGTGTTGGTGATTACAGGAATAACATTTTGACCCGCGGATTGGAAAAATGTAATAAAATTTCTAAGTTGGCTGAAATTGGCGAAGGCTTGAGGCCGCAACTATCAGAGTTGGGCGGATGTAGCGATGGCTCGATTTGCCTAAAAGTAGCCAGAGGCAACGACGATCGGAGTTGGCCGAAAGCAGCAGAAGACAACAACAGCCATAAGTGGTGACCACGGTCGGAGGTGGGGGAAGTCGAAGGCGGCAGCAGCCGTGAATCTGTGGTGCAAGATGTCGGGCAGTAGTTTCCTTTTCTACAGACTCTAGTCTTCTTCTTGCACATGGTCTAGGCCCTCTCATGAGGCGTTAGAGCTTTATTTATAGATACTATGTTGCAAATAAGGAATAAATCTAAACCACTTTTGATCAGATGATCATGAGAAATCCTCTTGATCGGATGATGTTCGATGGACATTTTTGTTCGTTAATGATGTTATCAGAACTGAGCGATCTTGTTCTCGTTTTATTCATCTTGCCAAGACACTTGATTTGTCTATAAGAATGTCATGTTCATAATCTGTTCGACCTTTCAATTATGTCTGGAAAGCTTACTAAAGTTGTTTAATAGCTTGATCTGGGTTTGATTTGACTCGAATTATACTGATTTTGGTATCATTGAGTTCGTTTCATCGAGTCAGTTTAGTTAGACTATAAGTCCGCTGAAGTCGGAGTTATTTATGACTTCAAAGTTTAATTGTTTCTTATTTGAAAAATTATCTTGAAATCTGTGACATGCCCGAGGGGATACATGTTGGATGAAAGGAATTTATTGATGTTATAACAGTAATAAATTTAGGAAATTTACATATATACCAAGAGAATTCTTATGTACTAAAATATCTAATATCTAAAGTTTTATATTAATATTATCGTTAGACCGTCATGCTTACCAAACCCAAATTAATAACACCACATACATGTGGTTAAGAAGGTCAAATCTACAACATCAATCCAACCAACCAAACTTTGAATCTCACACAAATCCTCCCTCCCTCCTCACACCCTATAAGTCTTCCCATCCCCATCTCCTCAAGCCTCAGATCAACCGCGCTCTGCTCCCATGGCGTACACCTCCTCCCCTCTCCTCCTCCTCCTCCCCCTCCTCCTCCTCCTCCTCCCCCTCTCCCAATCTACCACCTTCCTCGTCACCAACAACTGCTCCCAATCCATCTGGCCCGCCTGCGTCCCCCACGGCGGCGGCGGGGGCCTCGAACTCCCCCCTTCCCAAAACTGGACCTTTTCCATCACCACCACCAACGCCACCTCCGGCACCCTCTGGGCTCGCACCAACTGCACCACCGACTCCTCCGGCAACTTCACCTGTCTCTCCGGCGACTGCTCCGGCGCTCTCAACTGCACCTCCCGCGCCTCCTCCCCCGTCACCGTCGTCGAATACTCCCTGTACCAATGGGGCAACAACGACTTCTACGGCGTCACCCTCGTCAACGGATTCAACGTTCCGGTTGCCATAACACCGACCGGTCCCGGAAACTGCAGCCAGGTGAAGTGCGCGGATAACGTCGGCGCTGAGTGTCCGGCGGAGCTGAGGGCGGCCGGAGGTTGCCGGAGCGCGTGCGATGTGTACAAGACTGATGAGTACTGCTGTGATAAGGTGGGAGGTTGCTCGCCGACCAAGTATTCGAGGTTCTTTAAGAAGCTCTGTCCTGATGCCTGCAGCTATCCGGAGGATGTTCCGACCAGCACTTATACCTGCACTTCCGGTGGGGATTTTAGAGTCACCTTCTGCCCTTAAGAACTCCTCATAGTTATATAAATCTGAATGATTTGTTTGTATTTTCTGACAATAAGATTAATACCGGATGGTTGTGTTGTTTTGATTTATATTTGCAATGTGTTTAAACTGCAATTTGTGTTGAACAATAAAATAATGTGATTTATTTGTTTGTGCTAATATTTTTTTATGGAAGATTTACATGCATACCACTTAGTTCTTAAGGAGTCGTGTCAAAATGGCCTCCTACTATTTACATTGGGTCCTTTTAGTCCTACAGTGTAAAGAGTTATAATCCTTTTTCGTGAAGACTATTATATCAGGAGTCCTGATGCAAAATTGCATCAAAATTTCAATTATTGTCTGCTACGTGTACAGTCCGGCCTCATCATGTATTAATTTTTTTTTTCTTAAGAGGGTCAGACTGCACATGTGACAGACAATGATTGGGATCCTGATGTAATATTTTTTTCTCTTCGTGATTATTATTTCAGCCACAATTTAAAGAATTTAGGGGCTATTGACTATTTTAACACTTCAATAAACTTTAGATATAAACTCTTTTAAGACCTTACTTAATTTCTAAGTATTTGTATGTCTAATTGAAGCTTCAATTGTTACATTTATGCTATAGCTTAACTATACATGAAAATGTGCATTTCATTTTTTTTAAAGTTAAATTAATGATATTTTAGATGTGATATGAAACGTTTAGGTGATAAAAAGGTAAAAAGTAAAGCTTAGGTGCTATACATGTAAATAGATGGAACTTGGGTGGTAAGTATATAGATGCCCCGTTTTATTTGGAAAGTGAATTAGTTAATAACAATGATGAGATGGAGATATTATTGCTTCCAGATGTCGGCTATGTCCGGACAACAGATGTGATATACTGATCGTATGAGATTTTTTTTCTTCATGGCGATCTGCGTATCGTGTTCGTTGTCCGGACGCAGTTCTACATCCGCACTCTAGAAGCAATAATTTTATGGGAGGTGGGAGATGACTAGTGTTTTTCCTACATGTTTAAAGCTGGTAAGAAATTTAATAATAAATGATTAGTTGATAACACATAATTTTTATGAGTTTATTGTTATTATACTTATTATTTATTAATAAATGATTATTTAAAATTTTAATATTGTCGGAAGCATGTTTATCTTACCAGTAATTTATATTAAGGACCAAATAGAATATTTTTTTTCTGCTATTATGAAATTGGGTAACAGGTGGAAAAATTGCGCTGCATTTACGCTCAGCAATAGGGCAATTTGATCAGTACAGTGCAGCACGGCTTCGTTGAAAATATTTGCAATTATCTGTAAAATTAGTTATTAAATTATCATTAAAAAATAATAAAATTTGAAAACGTTTTGCGCATTTTTGACTTTTAGGTACTAGGAAAAGTCAATCGAACAAACTCCAACAAGCTTTTGCCCGTAGAAAATATTTTTTTGAAAGAAATTTTTAATTACAAAAAGTTTTGGAAGATTTGCATCTTTATCCCTCAATTTCTATGTATTTACATATCCAATATCAGAAAGTTGAAATTTTTATTTTGTAACTTGACTTGGCTAATTGTGTATAAGAAAGTTACGGTCTGACTTTTTAGAGCAAAAAATTGTAATAATCATCACGGATCTTTAAAGATCAGCTTCTTCTCTAGTAACTTTACGGATGTTCGATATCCGCATGTTCAGACATCGGCAACGATCCGATCACGTAAAGTGCAAGATGACGTGGTTGAATCATTGCCCTTGTTGTGATAACATAATAATTTTCCAGTTAAAGAGAGTGGCATAAAGCTTGGTCCCTTGTGAAGAAACTGGCCTATGCAGTAGGCACTAACTAACTAATTTAGATTTAAACCCAGTGCATTTAGTTCATAAGGTAGATTGAAGACTAAGAAACGGCCCAAGGCCCTAAGAAACAGCCCATGGGCCTTGGGCCGTTAAAAAGTAGGCTGACTATTCTGAAGTGCTGCAAACTATTTGATCATGTGTGGGTTTACGGGAGAATGTGAACGTGATGTAGAAGAAGAAAGGATAAATAGGCATAAATAGGGGGTTGGAAAAGGGAACCATTTCACGCTTACTTTTAATTAATAAATAATTAGTGATCTAACGGCTTAATTAAATATTATTAGTCAAAGCCTGGACGCAAAATATGACCTTTTAAAAGTAGGTTGACAAAACGCGTTTTGTTAGTGGATTTAAATTTGAATACTATTTCGAGATAAACACAGACTAATCCGTGATAAAATGATTAAGGTTATAGTTTCATATCATTAACTTAAAATTTATATTTTTAATTTCATATGAAAAATTTACATATAATATATATATATATATATATATATATATATATATATATATATATATATATATATATATATATATATATATAAACTATGTGAAAGATTAAAAAAAAAAAATTTATAGGACAAAACTCAATTGAGATGATCTATTACCAAAAGCAAGATTCTAGAAGCAAACGCTTCCCTCAAATTAAAAAAAAAGGTAGGATTATAAAATAGGAATTATTATGTTGACCTCCTATGAATGTGATTTGAGTATATTGGAGATCCACAAAGCAATGTCAATTTAATTATAATGATCAAGCAGACAACTTTGATTAAATAATTATTATTGAGTTGGGATAATGAAGTTACGAAGGTTATATAATGATAGTTAAATGATAATCGTTACGTTATGGTAGTTTGTAGGTGGTAATGTAAAATTGTATTTGAACACCAATCACTATCTGCCACGTGTACAGTCCGACCCCACAATATATTAAATTATTATTTTTTTTACTAAGAGGGGTCGGACTGTACATGCGGTAAATAGTGCTTGAAGTTCCGATGTAGTTTTACATCAGAACTCTTAATGTAATATTTTTTTTCGAAAAATAGGCTCATTTGAACTTTAATAAAAGCACATTTATCGTGTTTAGACCCAATCTCATCAAAACATTTATTTTGCTCATAAATTATTTGAATTCATAATTCAAATAACATTGAATTTAGTTTTGAACGTTTTTAGTAAAATATTGCATCTGATACGCCGCCAATAAATTTTCATCATTCTGCACGAATCTTGATGCATGACATGAATTTCGGTGCAATCTTTTGAATAAGAAACATTCAAATCTTGACAAATAGACATCCAAATATCCGATTTCAATAAACTTATATTCAAACAAACCGACTCGAAGAGACGGACCTAATGATATAAAAACTAGTCCAATCCGAGTTAAATCAAGTCGAGATCAAGTCATTAAACCATTCTTAAAAGATTTCCAGACATGTTTGGAAGGTCAAACAAATGCTGACACTAGCAACCCCATACTCGAATCGAGCATCTCGACAAGACGAATCCAACGAGCTCAAGATCACTCAATTTTGATATCGTTAAGGTCATCAAATACCCCTTAAAAATACTGTTAAATCAAGGGAAGCCCTCTGGACCGTCCAATCAAAATGGCTGCATCAATTGCACTCAAAACCTTATAAATAGACCTCTACCCCTCACATGAGAGGGGGAAGAGGTCTAAAGAGAGAGTTAGAAGCCTTGAGGAGAAGTTGCAGCTCAGCATCACCCTCGACCGTCGTCGACCACCGCCGACCTCCGTCGTCTACAACCGCTGACCATCGTCGACCACCGTCGTTCTCTGTCGACTAATGCTTACCATTGTCGACCACCACTAACGACCATCATCAATCACCACCTACTAAATGCTGTCAATCGACACTGTAATCTAAAGAAAATAATTACTCTTTCTCGTTTGTGGGACAAGAAATTTCTGTAATCATCAATTAATAGTGGATTTTTTCGCAACTGAGCCAGGCCCCATGATTTTTCCCTTTTACGGGTTTTCCACGTAAAAACTTCTAGGGTCGTCATTGTTTATTTCTTTTTCATTTGTGTGTATGTTGAATTGTCGTACAACGCTAATACAATAATCAGTTACTCTTCCACCGCGAATTTTTTAATACGCATCAATATCAAGAATCATATTTGTTCAGATAAATATTTAATAGTCATTGCATATTTTATTTTATTTTATTTTATTTTATTTTATTTTATTTTTGCGTGTTTAGTAAAAAGGGTATGGCTCGACTCTTACAAGATCAGTTTTAAAATCTCTTAAATTTAGATAGAAGCGTTTATTTATTATTACATAAATAAGGACTTTTTTTTTAGCAAAGAAATTTATTTGAACTTATTTATCAATTATTTAGCCAATTACTTATCACAATTAAATACTACAATAAATTTAAATAGATATCTCTAGTTTGCATGAAAGATAAATCATAAATTTCATGTAACACCATTTATTAGGGCCCTCTTTAGTTTGAAGGAAATGAAAGACAACAAATTGATAATTAATTTTTTCTTCTCATTTTATCATCCATTAATTATATTGAAATAAAAAAAAAAACATTTTCTCCATTTTTTTACACCTAACAGAGCTATATAAATGGACGAGGATTAGAGTCTCCAATTCTGTCTTTTCATTAAAATTTAATACGCAGATTGATATAAATGATCTAAGAATTCAGAGCCAGTGATTGAAATTCTTTTATTTCCTTTGTTGAGTTAGTTGATCAACATGTATTCCATAGCATTAACATATGATAATTTTGTTATGGCTGACAATTAAATATTTCTCTAATTTTGTTATAGATGGAAACTCATTTTAGAATTTAAATTTTGTTGGGCACTTCTATGATTAGAATAGAGGACATGAACACGCGGCAAATACATCATTATAATAAAAAAAAATTATATATATATATAAAAGGAATTGGTATTTGGGGTATTCATCCCCCAAGTACCAATCCTCCAAAGGATGAGCATTCGTTCTCAACGGGAAACGAACCCGGGTCCGAGAATACTTACAACAGAGCTGCCGACCAACGTGCTACTCGATAAATAGATTGTATGTTGAGCTTGATGTGCTAATGAGCCAAACTTGGCCCACCCCGATTCGATTTGTCAACTTGTAAGCTATCTCATTTCATGAATATTGATATAAAAACATGCAAAGTGCATTAGAAATTAAGAGTTTAAAATATTGGATTATAAAAAAAATATTTAAAATATTAAACTATGTTTCTTATATCAAGTGAATTTTTAGTATCCTCTAATTGCTTATTCATCGTATCATTTCATTAAATTAATTATTAGAATAAAAATTAGGATTTTACATTATTTGGTCAAAAATTAAAAAAAAAAAAATGAAATTGAACACATTTAGTTAATTAAGTTCAGCTTTGAAATAAAAACCTTTTTTTTTATTTTTTTAATTTTAAATTTTAATATTTAATTTACGATTTATTTTGATCTTCTTAATCCAAATAAAAAGGAATAACCAAACATAATTAGGATTGAAAGTTTAAATTCACTTGATATCTCTATCATTTCATTAATATGATGATTCATTAAAAAGAAAGGTGCGAAATGATTTTTAAAAAAATGGGCAATTTGGTATCCTACATCTTAAAATTTGGTTATAATTTAGAATAATTCTTATTTATATGTATAAAAATTAGCCAGAGATTATGATACGAGCACCCAATCAACCTCATGTGCATAATCACTCAGACCCCACGCTGCAAGCAGATACATTTTGGCAGGATCAAACCCGTGATCCCAAGGGACTTATGTCTGACAACGCAGTTACCGATCAAAAAGTCACAGTAAGCGGCATATATAAGCAATTCCTTTCTATTAATAATATTAATCAGATAGGGTTTTTTTTTGAATGCATGACAATTACTAATAGTCAAATAAGGTTCCCAATTGTCACATCATATATAAAGAGAGGAACAAATAAAGTTTTCATTCACCAAATTAATTAAAATAATTGCATCATGGCAACGACTAACAATCTACAGAGGTTCCCAATTGTAACAGCAAGAACTCTGTTGCTGCCATATAAGATGTAAGAGACAAATGATTGAGGTTGTTTATGTATGTATGGAGTCAAATTTTTAGTTATTCAAAATAATGAGACTCTTCACAAAATTTAAAATGATTGTTATTCAAACCCCCCCCCCCCCTCCCCTCGATCGCATCAATGAGTTCGACTCAATCACAAGGTACTTGAACTCTTATATTGACAATTTTAATGATAATTTGTCGGTGCTGGGTGTCAATAACATCGGCTTACTTGCAATAATGTCAACATTAATATAAATGGCATGCATCAACCTTCTTAGAGATGGCAAATATTGACAATATTTAACAACTGACCAAATGATGATCTTGTGATAATAATCAGGTGAAGGTACTCAGATGATGTTGATCAAACAAAAGTAGTCTAGAAATGCAGTTGTCAGCATTAGTTATCATATATAGCTTTACGATTCTTTAAATTTATTGGCTCTCACAAACCTGAAACTCCCTTTTCCAAAGTTTCCAAACACTCTATTGGACAATCCATACTAATCCTAGACTGATTCACAAGCATTTATATGTTTTAATAACAGTCAAACTCTTATTATTTTGCATATATAACACCTAAAATTCAATTTTTACACAATTGCCACTTATGCATGATAAGATGTATTTCACTTTTTATAAAATGACAGCATTTTTTATGTAATATGAAACATTTGGGTGGTATAAATGTTAAAAGTAAAGTCTAGTTGTTAGATATGCAAATACATATGAATTGTGTGGTATGTATGTGTAGTTGCCAATTATCACAGCATACACGCATGGATCTTTAAATATGGCCAAGCCAACATAGATCCATTCTAATGGTGGACATAGTCAAGGATAATTAAATTATCTAAATAATAATGATAATAATAAAACATATAATCAAAGTTAATTTTACTTTAATCTATAGAGTCCTAAAGTTTGCAAACTTCCAATTCCAACCCTTAGAAATACCACACAACCCCCTTTTTCATTATCACCACATCTAATAGTTACTCTCCACCTTCTAAAAGATGGCCAGCACACATGGTTCAATACCCTTCTTCATCACCTCTATCTACCTTCTCCTCCCCCTCACCACCGCCATCACTGTCGAAATCATCAACAAATGCCCCTACACAGTTTGGGCTGCAATCCTTCCCGGCGGCGGCCGCCAGCTTGACCCCAGCCAAAACTGGACTCTCTCAATACCCGACAAAACCGAGAATTGCCGTGTTTGGGGTAGAACTAAGTGCTCTTTTAACCAAATGGGTGTAGGCCACTGCGAGACCGGCGACTGCGGGGGTCGGCTGGCATGCCGGACCAGGGGTAAGCCACCGTACACCGGTGTTGGGTTCAAGCTCAACCACACTGATGGCATGGACTACTACCACCTTACCCTCACCAAGGGCTTCAATGTGCCCATAGAACTGAGCCCTGAGAATCTATTAGGTACGTGCGAGTCATTGCAGTGCTCGGCGGATGTCATTGGGCAGTGCCCCACGAAGCTAAGGGCTCCTGGGGGATGCAATGACCCGTGCACGGCGTTTCAGACTGAGGAGGAGTGTTGCACAGGAGCAGAAGAAGAATGTGGGAAGACTCCCTACAACAAGTTCTTTAAGGATCTCTGCCCCCAGGCTTGGAGTTATCCTCAGGATAACAGCACCATATATTGCCCAGCTGGGAATATGTTTAGGGTTACTTTCTGCCCATTACAGCCTTAATAGGCATCCATGCATGCAAACTAGGAAGAATGAAGAAGTTGAATGGTGAAATAGAAGTGCTAGACCTCAGCAGTTCAATCTTATTGCTGTTATTATGATCTGAATATTTAATATTAGTTCTAAAAGCAAAAAAACAAAAAAAAGGAAAGAAAAAAAGGGTACACCCATAGCAAACAAAAGAATTGTTAACTGTGCTATAATCTCCTTGATGTAATAACTATATGATTCATATCAGCCATAATTTTTTCTATATATTTAAAGCATATAAGGTGAAGAGAAGAAAACATTAATATGAAAAAATGATTTTTCTTTTATTGTTTCCCAAAGGTTATAATTATAGGAGAGCTCGGATGTTCAAGGTTGACGCTAGATTGGGCAAGTAGTTTACTTTTTCGACTGTGCGGAAGTTTCACTCATGAGTGTCAGGATATGAGTGTCAAATCTAGTTTGAGGGTCAGGTTCGGTTATGACTCTAATTTGACCCGACCCAAAACAACTGAACCTGAACCTGACCTGAATATTGAATGGACTAGAAAGTCCATTTTACCCGAACGTGACCGCCACTGCCAACCCGAATCCGACTCATATAACCCGTTTAACATGAAGAATAATAGTTATTTGGATCAAGTTCATGTTAGTCTCAAGTCACATCTAGATTGGCGAGTAGATTTGAAGTCAATTTAGAGTTGAAACTTATTGAACACTACTCAAAAAATTAAACATGTTAAGATTTTTAACCTGAACCTACCTAAAATTTATTTGGGTCAACCAGAACCAAATTTTTTTGAATTGGGTTCAGGTCAAATCATGTCGGGTTGTTTTCACACTCCCAAAAATATATGTTATAATGCAAAACTTAAGAGTGGCCAACCAAGTTCTTTCATATTCCGTTAACTGGTCTTTTAGTCTCCTGCTAACAGGCCTTCCGGACCAAACGTCTTCATCACTGTATGTTAGATCTACTTGAGATTCATGCTGAAGCATCTCTGATTCTCTGATGTACACTAATAAATGGAAGTTTAGAAATGATAGCTGTACGATTGCAGGATTTTGATATTTATTATTTTATCTTTAAAATTGATTTATTTTACTTTTAATTATTGATTTGTTAGATTTGCAAAAGTTCATCGATAAATACAATCCATATTAACCAAAAGTTATTGATCAAGATTGCCTCTTTGACAGGTAACTATCAGAAAATTTTATATGAATGGAAGCCCACACTAAGAGGCCAAATTATGGGAAAATAAATATTTTTATTTCTAAAGAATCTAAAGCTTTAGAACTTATGATTAAACATCAATGAATATCATTCGACAAGAAAGCCAAGATGCTCAGTAAAATTAAAATAAACTATATGTGATAGATATATGATGGCATTTATCAACCTGTTATTTGGCTAATTAGCGTTGGGCATTTAACTAATAACATTTTAGGAAGATTTACATACATACCACTCAATTCCTATGTATTTACATATCTACAATCTAAACTTCAATTTTAACCTATATGCCACCTTAACTATGAATGAAAAGATGTGTTTCACTTTTAAAAAGTTAAAATAGTGCTATTTTTTACGTGATATAAAAGATTTGGGTGGTATAAATGTAAACAATAAAGCTTAGGTGTTAGATATGTAAATACATAGGAATTAAGTACTATTTATGTTATGCCCTCTAAATTTTAATGTAAGAAACAAAGAAGTCATTGCCAACAATTAATAGCTCGTGCTAACAACATTTGGCGTACAAAGAGAGTGAAATTAAAAATAATAATAATAATAAGTTTCAACAAACTTTACCAAGGAATTTCTACACCATTCCAAGCAAAGAATTTTCCATTGTCGCTACCTTTAGCATTGTTTATAATGCTCAAGAGCTTCTGCACTGAAAATTCTGCTGTAAAAAGCTTACCTGGTGGAACGTTCTTCTGGAAAGGCTTTGAAAGATCAGTGTCCACGGTTCCAGGATGCAGCAGAATGCAGATTATTGGATCCTTTTTCCGAGCTAATTCCACAGAAATGGTCTTTGTCACTGAAACAACACAAATTTAAGTACAAACGCTGGTGATAATACGTTTTAGAAAGATTTACGTGCCTAAATACCACTCACTTCCTACGCATTTATATATTTAACACCTAAACTTCATTTTTTACATAAAATCGTGTATTTCACTTTTTAAAGTTAAACTAGTGGTATTTTTTATGTCATATGAAAGATTTTGGAGATGTAAATGTAAAAAAATAAAGTTTATGTGTTAGATATTGTACATTAAAAAAATATCATCACTGTTCTTACAGAGATCATAAGACCCACCTAATGGTACGAGCCAAGTCAACTAGGACAAAATTGATCGAGCAAAGGCAGACAAGAAGACGGCTGGATGATCCAAGTGTAATCCATTCGATCAGAAATGTGACAAGAAGCATACAAGCAATCCTGACAAGCATGGGAGTCCTCCCATTACCCTGGATACGCACAGGACTCCTCCAGTGCTGCGTGAATCGGTCCAGTTTTGGACCGGTTAAATGGAGCCAGACCAGCCGGCCCAGCCGAGATCTGGTCCGGGATCCCAGCGCCAACGTGCAACCCTCCAGGTCGCTGATTATGTATAGAAGGAATTAAGAGGGGCTTTTGGGATGAAATTTGAAAGGGACTCTTGGGAAGAATGCATTAGTGCCTGGGGGCTAGGGTTTGCTTCTTTTATGCATGTTTTGTTGGCTGTTGTTTTCTTTTCTTCGTGTGGTGTTCCTAGTGGCGTCTAGGGTTGTCAGACAGTATATCATCATTGTATCTTACTTGTTTTCCTTTGATTTTCATAATAGCAGCCCTCGTATGAGTTTTTCCACCTATCTATTGCAATTTCATTGTTGTTTGCTTGCTGATTTTGGTTCCATATCGTAATAAATTGGTATCATAGCAAGATCTTCGAGGGAAGGCAACAAAGAAAGTGGATGTGCTAGAACGAGAAGTTGAGCAAATCAAATTGGCAATAGAAGAAATCTTTGACATCATGGAGGAGAGGTTTTCTTCCATAGAGATTCGAATGGAGTACAGGTTTGAGAACATATGAGAAATGCGGGAGATGATCTAAAGGCTCATGGAGATGCAGTCCAAAGCCATGTCGATCGTTCCAATTGTGAACTCTAACCATGGGTTGACCAGAAAATCCTTGGCCGGGTCACAGGGAGATGCGATTGAACTAGAGGACGAGGAGGAGGACATCATTTACCATCAAGAGCGTCCCAATAAGACTCCGAGAGGAGGGGAATGGAGACTTCCAACGGAGGGGTTGGGCCGAAAATTAGAGGAGTGGTACAAGGGGCATGAAAGTGAAAGAAAGAGGAAGAAGGGAGTTGGGAGTGGGGTATGGCTTAATTGGATAACGGAGTTTCACCCTAGTCACGTGGGAGGAAATGCCAGAGGAAAAGGACGTTGCGGTGGAGATGCAAGGGTCAGAAAATTAAAGAAGACGATCTTCCAAGGGGAAGATGCACATGGGTGGGTGTATTAGGTAGAGCGATACTTTGCAGACAATGGGTTAACTGAGGAAGAGAAGCTCATGACAACGGTATTATATTTGTAGGGAAAATCCCTTGTGTAGTTTCAGTGGATGGAGGCAAGGAGTCTGATGCACTCGAGGGAGAAGTTTAAGGATTGTTTTTTGGAGCATTTCGGATTAATTCTATAAGGAGTCCTACATGAGCAATTCTATGCTCTGACTCAGGAGGGAACAGTTACGGAATACAGGAGGTACTTCAAGCTCTTGTAAGGAAAGTTGAGGGGTATTTCTGCAACAGAACTTGAAGGGAACTTCTTGAAAGGCCTGAATTCTGACATATGAGTAGCTATCCGCCCATTTAGATTGTGTTGATTGAGGAAAATGTTGGAGCTCACCCAAATGATGAAGGATAAGAAACATGTGAAAAAGACCAGCAAAGACTGCAACATAGGAGGATTCTACAATAGTGCCTTAACATCCACGACACTGAGAACCCAGGCAGTGTCATTTCAGGAAGTGACATCGACGGAGAAGAAAATGAGGACCCGCCTCGAGGACAATTTCAAGCACCTTACCGAAGTAGAAGCGCATGCAGAAGAAAAGAGCAAAAGGAATATGTTATCGCTGTGACGAGAAATATACCCCAGGCCATAATTGTAAGAAGAGCGCCCTTCAAATTCTTTTAGTTCAGGAGGAGGAGACAAAAGGTAAGGAATCGAAAGAAGACGCGATAGAGAAGGAGCATTTGCATTTGAATGTAGCGGAGGTGTCCATTAATTCAGTGGTGAGATTCACTCTAAATTACACCATAAAAGTTAGGGGACAGATCGGGAAACAACCAGTTGTGGTGTTGGAAGATAGCGAGTCCCCACCTAAACTAATCTCAAATCAGGTCGTGGATTAGCTAGGGTTGGAGCGGGTGACTACAGGGAGCTACGACTTCATGATGGGGACAGGGAAGGTGGTAGAGGACTTCTCTTAGACTTGGGAAGCATAAATGTAATTTTGGGGATGAAGTGGCTACAGACGCTTGGGGAGATAAATGTGGACTAGAAATCCCTGATGATAGAGTTCCAGGTGAAGGGGAGGAAGGTGGTGCTAGAAGGAGAGGCCAGTTTATGCAAAATCATCGTCTCACTCAACCATGATCGAGTCGATATGGGGAACAGGGATGAGCTACTTGGTGGAGTTGCACTGCATTGTGGGGTCCGAGATCCCAAGTTGGCAGAGTTTTCCGAAGGGCTCCAGCAGCTCTTACAGCAGTGTACGGATATCATTCAGCAGCGCAGCGGGTTACCACTACCAAGAGAGCACAAGTACAAAATTACATTAAAGGGGGGTGCCTCCTATCAGTGTTAGACCCTACCAGTATCCTCAGATTCAGAAGGATGAGATAGAGAAGGTGATTAGAGGGATGCTCGGGACTAGAATTATCAGAACCAGTGTGAGTCCCTTCTCCAATCCAGTCCTGTTGCTGAAGAAAAGAAGATGGCGGCTGAAGGTTCTGTGTGAACCATTGAGCGTTGAAAAAGAAGACGGTATTGGATAAGTTTCTTATTCTTGTGATCATGAGTTGCTAGATGTGCTTTATGAGGCAATCATTTTCTCAAGAATCGATCTTAAGTCGAAATACCACCAAATCAAGATGAATCCAACGAATGTACACAAGACAACGTTCAGGACACATGAAGGACATTACCAGCTCTTGGTGATGTTGTTTGGCCTCACAAATGCCTGACCACCTTCTAGTCCCACTTGAACAGCATTTTTCAACCTTACCTCAAAATATTTGTCTTGGTTTTCTTTGATGACATTCTAATCTACAGTTGTACAGAGACGAAGCATGTAGAGCATCTGAGGACAGTTCTGGGGAAGTTAAGAGAGCACTGTTCATTTGCACAACTATAGGTGGAGTACCTTGGATATGTGGTGACCACGACAGGAGTAGCAGTAGATCCATCCAAGATTGAGGCTATGATAGACTGGCCTTTATTTAGGATCTTAAAGGAGTTAAGTGGATTCCTAAGTCTCACCGAGTACTACCGAAATTTTGTGAAGGGTAGGATACGATAGCATGGTCATTGACGGAATAGCTGAAGAAAGACAATTTCAAGTGGGGGGGAAGCCGCAACACATGCTTTCGAACATCTAAAAAGATTCATGATCAATGTACCAATATTAGCACTTCCACATTTCAGTAGACCATTTGTGGTAGAGACAAATGTACTAGGGAACGGATTAGGAGCAGTACTCATGCAGAACCAGTGAATGATTGCTTACTTCAGCCAGAATCTCACCACTGGATCGAGGCATAAGTCAATATATGAGCGGAAATTAATGGTTGTTCGCTTAGCCATTCAGAAGTGGCAGCTCTATTTGTTGGGATGGCACTTTTTTGTCAGAACAATCAGAGGAGCTTGAAGTACATGTTGGAGTAGAGGATGGTGACTGAGGAGGATCAATAGTGGCTATCCAAATTGCTGGGATATCATTTCGAGATCCAATACTGGCCAAAGTTGGAGAATAAAGCCAAAGATTCCCTGTCGAGGAAGGTGGAGGAGCCCCAGTTGGTGGCCTTATCAGTAGCCTTGGTCCTTGATTGGGAAGAGCAGTTTAGATGAAGGACTAAGGAAGATACTAGCCGAGTTGTTATAGGATCCGAACAGTAATCTGGGATATGCCTTAAGGGGACAACAACTACTCTACCAAAGGTGTTCGTGTCACAAAGAGCATTAGAGTATTTTCCCAAAACTATTACAGGAGTTTCACGGCGATGTGACCTGGAGACACTCGGGGTTACAAAAGACCTACAGTCATATAGCGGCAAAGCTTTATTGGGTGGGAAAGCACAAAGACGTAGAAGACATGGTGACAAAATGCGATGTGTGACAGTGGCACAAGTACTTGACCACGGAACTAAGAGGGTTACTGTTGGGTAATGTGGAGACCCGGTCCACCACATGTTAGCTTCCTAATTAAGGGCTACCTACCGCTCACCTACCATATACCACCTACCGCTCACCTACCTCCCACCTACCTCCCACCTACCTCCCACCTACCACTCTCCTTTATTCTATAAATAGCCTCTTTTGGCTATTGGATGATGTACAACCAAGTTCTCCAAGAGAGAAAGAGAGGAAGATAGAAAGAGAGGAAGGGAGAGAAGAAAATAGAGTTTTTCTTGTAAACGTCGAGGCTCTCGACGGTGTAATTCCTCGAAGAAATAAAATCCTCTGCAACTCTGTGGACGTAGGCAAATTTGTCGAACCACGTAAATCTGTGTGTCGCTCTGGTGTTTATTTTCTGCGTGCATTTTTTCGTTCCAATTTTACTTTATTGTCATCATTTTTCACAACAATTGGTATCAGAGCTTCGGTTCGGATCTGAGGAAGAATGATGGCCGGAGACGAAGTGAAGGTTTTGGGATCGAGAAATTCGACGTCACCAATTTTGGTTACTGGAGGATGCAGATAGAGGACTACCTCTATGGGAAGAAACTTCATCTTCCGTTACTGGGAAAGCGACCGGAGAAGATGGACGAGGTTGATTGGAATTTGTTGGATCGACGGAGTTCTAGGGGTTATTCGATTAACCTCGTCGAGATCGATTGCACACAACGTTATCGAGGATAGGACCACTGCGGATCTCATGGCGACTTTGTCAGGTATGTATGAAAAGCTGTTGGCAAATAACAAGATGCATCTGATGAAAAAGTTATTTAATTTTAAGATGACGGAGGGTACTTCCATTGTACAACATCTGAATGACTTTAATACTATCACAAATCGATTGTCGTTTGTCGAAATTGAATTTGATGATGAGATACGGCGCCGATAATATTGGCTTCATTGCCGAATAGCTGGGAGGCTATGAGGATGGCGATCAACAATCTACGCAAGTAAATCTAAGTTAAAATATGATGATATTCGTGATTTAATTTTGGCTGAGGAGGTGCGTAGGAAAGATTCTGGCGAGACTTCGTGTTCGAGTTTGGCACTGAATGTTGATTTCAAAGGGAGATCACAGGACAGGAATTCAAACAAAGGAAGATCAAATTCAAAGTACAGAGGCAGGAGCAAGTCAAAGCCTAGTCAACAAGCAACCTGCTGGAACTGTGGCAAAATTGGCCACATAAAGAAGAACTGCAGAAGTCCTAAAAAGACGGAGAACATCGGTGCTAATGTTGTAACTGAAGAAGCTCAGGATGCGCTGTTGCTTGCAGTTCACAACTCCATTGACGACTGGATACTGGACTCTGGGGCTTCTTTCCATACATCTTCCCATAGATATTTAATGCAAAATTATATTGCAGGTGACTTTGGAAAAGTATATCTCGCAGATGGAGAAGCTTTGAATGTGGTTGGAATGGGAGATATCGACATTGCACTTTCAAACAATAACAGGTTGACACTGCAAAAGGTCAGACGCATTCTCGAACTAAAAAGAACCTCATTTACGTTAGGCGACTTGATGAGTGTGGACATTCGATAGTATTCTCGGATGGCACTCGGAAGGTTACTAAAGGAGCACTTGTACGGCTCGAGGTAAGAAAACAAGTACGCTATATATGACTACTCGGTTTAATTAACGGTGTTGATACTATCTGTTGTAGAGAGCACAACAAAGTTGTGGCATTATAGACTTGGTCGCATGAGTCAAAGAGGTATGAAGGAACTTCGATCCGGAGGCAAGCTACCGGAGCGAAGACGAGTTGATCTTGGCATATGTGAGAGTTGCATTATGGGGAAACGAGAGGAAGGTCGGTTCTTGAAAAGTGGCGAGGATGCCAAAGCGAGGAAAGCTGGATCTTGTACACACGGATGTGTGGGGACCTTCCCAGTGACATCTCTTGGAGGCTATCGCTACTACGTCACATTCATAGACGATCACGAGCAGAAGGTATGGGTCTACTTTCTGAAGCATAAATCTGATGTATTTAATGTGTTCAGGACTTGGAAGTCTATGGTTGAGACAGAGACAAACTTAAAGTTAAAATGTCTGAGGTCTGATAATGGTGGTGAGTACATTGATGGTGGATTCAAGGAGTATTGTGCAGCTCAGGGCATCAGAATGGAGAAGACCATTCCAGGGACACCACGACGAAATGGTGTTGCGAGAGCGCATGAACGGGACCATCAATGAGAGGGCTAGAAGCATGAGATTGCACGCGGACTACCACCGATTTTTTGGGCGAAGCGATCAAGCCTTGCAGTTTATTTGATCAACGGGAAGCCATCCGTTCCATTAAGCGTGAATTACCCGAGGAGGTGCGGAGTGGGAAAGAGGTCGGATTTTCTCATCTTAAGACTTTTGGTTGTCTTTCATATGTTCTTATTAATCCGGATGCTCGAAGTAAGCTTGAAGCTAAGTCGAAGAAGTGTTACTTCATTAGGCATGGAGATGATGCATTTGGGTATTGTTTCAGGATGATCGAGATCGGAAGATCATACGGAGCGAGAACGTGATCTTCGATGAGAAGATGATGTACAAAGACAAGCCCAGTACGGTTTCGAAACAACACTCGCGAAATCCGAGTTGGTAAAACTTGATGATTTACCGGAGGTTACGGTTCGAGACAAAGATGAAGGTGATGAAGAGAGTGGGTCCGAGGCACCCATTCCTATTGTTCCGCGATCGGTTTCGGAGCGATCTACCCCTACGATTGCGAGTTCGCGGGTCGAAAGGGCTAAACGTTCTCCGCAGAGGTATTCTCCTACTTTAAACTACATTCCGGCGACGGATGGTGGAGAACCTCGCAGTTATGAAGAAACCTTGCAAGATGGAAATTCGATCGAGTGGGACCTAGCCATGAAGGAGGAGATGGATTCTCTGCTAGAAAATCGGACTTGGAGCTAACGAGATCTTCCACAGGGAAGAAGGCATTACACGATAAGTGGGTGTATCGGGTGAAGGCCGAGCATGATGGCGATAAAAGGTACGAGCGCAAGACTTGTTGTAAAAGGTTTTCGACAGAAGCATGGTATTGATTATTCCGAGATTTTCTCTCCTGTGGTGAAGCTTACAACCATCGGAATGGTGCGTCGTCATGGTGGCTACTAAAAATCTCTTCCTGAGCGAGTTAGATGTAAAAACGACTTTTCTTCATGGAGACCTCGAAGAAGACATCTACATGCACCAACCTCGAAGGGTTCGTGGTACGGGGAAAGGAAGACTCGGTTGCGGATTGAGAAAGAGCTTGTATGGCTCGAAGCGAAGCTCCCGGACGATGGTACAAGAAGTTTGATAAATTCATGCTCGATGCGAGGTACGTGAAGATGTCGGACGGATCATTCGTCGCTATGTCGAGTATTTTGACAATTCATATATCATCCTACTCGCTGTATGTGGATGATATGCTTATCGTGAGTGCTAGCATTTATGAGATCAATAATGCGAAGAAGCAGATGTTAAAACACTTTGCAATGAAGGATTTGGGAGCGGCAAAGCAAATCCTTGGAATGAAGATCATCAGAGACAGAGTCAAAGGTACGTTAAGACTTTCACATGCTGAATATGTGAAAAAGGTGCTTAGCAGGTTCAACATGGACAAGGCGAAACCAGTTGGCACACCCTTGGACAGTCATTTCAGACTCAGCAAGAGTCAGTCACCCACGTCAGAGGAGGAACAAGACTATATGGGTAAGGTTCCTTAAGCTTCAGCTATTGGTTCACTTATGTATGCTATGGTCTGCACTAGACCAGATATTGCCCATGCGAGTGGAGTTGTGAGCAGATACATGAGTAATCCAGGGAAAGAACATTGGGAAGCTGTGAAGTGGATCTTCAGATACCTAAAGGGCTCTTCGAAACACGCTTGTGTTTCTCGGAAAGATCTTGGAGGTACAAGGCTATGTTGATGCAGATTTAGCTGGAGACATTGACAGTAGGAAGAGTACTACAAGTTATGTTTATACTATTGGTGGTACTGCTGTGTCATGGGGCTCAAATTCTGAGAAGACGGTTCTTTGTCCACTACGAAGTCGAGTATGTTGCGATATCGGAGACACTTGAAAGGAGATGATATGTACTGCAAAGTTTCTTGGAAGAATTGGGTAAGGAGGTTCGGAAGGGCACTCTCTGCGGTGATAGTCGAGCAGCTATATTTCTGCTGAGAATTCGCATTTCAATCCAAGAACAAGCACATTCAGATCATGTATCACTTCATACGATCATTATTAAATGACGAACAGTTTCTACTTGAGAAAATTTGTGGAAGTAAAAATCCTGCTGATATGTTGACAAAGGGTGTTACTCTTGAGAAATTGAAGTTGTGCGCAGCTTCAGTTAGTCTTCTAGCTTGAAGACAGAGGCTTTGAGTTGCAGAGGTGGAGAATATCGTGTTTGAGGAAAAGTTTGGTACGGCAGGCGGATGTTGCGACTCGTAGGTGGTACGATGAGTGTCTCGGTCTCGAGTGGGAGAATTGTTGGGTAATGTGGAGACCCGGTCCACCACATGTTAGCTTCCTAATTAAGGGCTACCTACCGCTCACCTACCATATACCACATATCGCTCACCTACCTCCCACCTACCGCTCACCTACCTCCCACCTACCACTCTCTTTTATTCTATAAATAGCCTCTTTTGGCTATTGGATGATGTACAACTAAGTTCTCCAAAAGAGAAAGAGAGGAAGATAGAAAGAGGAAGGGAGAGAAGAAAATAGAGTTTTTCTTGTAAACGTCGAGGCGCTCGACGGTGTAATTCCTCGAAGAAATAAAATCCTCTGTAACTCCGTGGACGTAGGCAAATTTGCCGAACCACGTAAATCTGTGTGTCGCTCTGGTGTTTATTTTCTGCGTGCATTTTTTCGTTCCAATTTTACTTTATTGTCATCATTTTTCACAACAGGTTACTGCAGCCATTAGCATTACCGGAGAAGGTTTAGGAAGAAGTGATGATGGATTATCAAGAGGTTGCCACAGTTAAAAGGTTTCACGGTGATCATGGTGGTTGTGGATCACCTGATTCACTTACGACAACATCTACACTACAGCCTCAGGTACGGTGATATTTATCCGAGAAGTGATCTGTTTGCATGGAGTGTCGGAATCTATTGTATCGGCCAGAGAATGTGTTCCTCAGCCATTTCTGGAAAGATTTATTCATATTGCAAGGAACAATCCTTAAGAGAAGCACCGCATATCATCCTAAAATAGATAGACAGATGAAAGCGGTCAACAAGAATGTGGAGACGTACCTGCGTTGTTTTCTATCTGATATGTCGAAGCTATGGGCTAGGTGGATTGTTGTTCCTGAGCCATTTCTGGAAAGATTTATTCAGATTGCAAGGAACAATCCTTATGAGAAGCACTGCATATCATCCTCAAATTGATGGACAAATGAAGGTGGTCAACAGGAGTGTGGAGACGTACCTGTGTTGTTTTCTATCTGATATGTAGAAACTATGGGCTAGGTGGATTGTGTGGGTCGAATATTGGTATAATACTTCGTAACATATAGCGACACAGACCGCCCCTTTCAAGATAATGTATGGGGGAGGAAGATCCACCTTACTAGATACATTATGGGTATAGCGTCATACTGATATCCAACGCCGATCACTAATTGGAGGAGAATGACAAAATTTTGGCTGAGCTCAAGGAACATCTAACGAGAACTCTACGGATTATGAAGAGGAAGGCGGATGGACATAGAAGAGAGATACAGTTTGAGCCTAGGGACATGATTTACTTGAAGCCGAGGCCATACCGCAGAAGACATTGGCAAGAAGGAGCGAGAAACTCTCTCCGTGGTATTTTAGGTCCTATGAGATCATGACACGCATTGGGGCGGTGGCTTACTGTTTGAGGTTACCTACAGCATTAGCAATACATCCTGTCTTCATGTTTCGTAGCTGAAGCATGCCATTGGAGATCATACACCCTCCTCGTCACTGCCTTCGACAATGAAATAGAACATGGAGATAATTCTAGAACCATTAGAAGTTACAGGAGTGCGGCAAGGGGTCACAGGAATAATGGAGGTTTTGATTAAGTGGAAAGATCTGTCAGATTATGAAGTCACGTAGGAAGTCATTAGATGAAGCAGTTTCCAGCCTTTCACCTTGAGGACAAGGTGCTTCTTTAGGAGGGGAGTATTGATACACACGTGACTCCTCCTATTACCCCAGATACGCACGGACTCCCCCTATGCTGCATGAATCAGTCTAGGTTTGGACTGGCCAGAAGAGCTAGACCAGCTGCCCAGCCCAGATCTAATTTGGCAAATCCCAGAGGCCAGGTAGGGCCCTCCAGACCACTGATCGCATATAAAAGGAAAGGGAATTAAGGGGGCTTTTGAGTGGAATTTTGAAAAGGAGTCTTGGGGAGTATGCATTAGTGCTAAGGGCTGCGGTTTGTTTCTTTTATGCATGTTTTATTGATTGTTGTTTTTTTTCTTCCTATGGTGTTCCTAGCAACAACATTGTCATTGCCGGTCCCAAGCCCGGATGTGAAAAGTGGAGAGTTGTGTTAGGTAGTCGACAACCAGCATAAAACTAGTCGGAAAAAAAATCATGACAGAAATCATTTTGATCATTGTGTAAGTGTCAGGGCGTTCCCTGGAAGCGACACGTTGTATGCCCTGAATACAGTGGAAGTGTGCAAGAGCTGCTACACCGGCGCCGGGGTGTAGTGTTAACTAAGCAAGGGTTCCCACATTACGGACGGATGCGGGTAAAGAAGTTAATCTGTGATACTAATATTATGATATAATCTTTGAATATAGGTAGTCTCAATGGTAAATTAATGGAATTAGTTGATATTATGATTCATAGGAAAATAAATATCTTATGTATTCAAGAAACTAAATGCGTTGGAGAAAAACGTACGGAGATTGATACCTGAGGTTTCAAAATTATGGTATTCTGGTAAAGTCGCACAAGAAATGATGTAGGTGTAATTATAGGTAAGAGTTTGAAAGATAATGTTGTAAAAATTAATAGAGTTTGAGATAGAATTATAGCACTTAAGATTATTAGTGATACTAAGATTTTTAATATTATAAGTACTTAAGCTCATCAAGTAGGTTTAGATATATGCTCTAAAGATAAATTCTGGAATTACTTAGAAGAATTAATACACTTGATACCTCTTGAAAAAAGAATTTTTATTGGAGAAGATTTAAATGAACATGTCGGTAAAGTGACAGAAGATTTCAAAAATATTCATGGTGGCTACGGTTATGAAACGATTAATGAAAAAAGTAGAGTCATATTAGATTTTGCTTTCGCGTATAACTTGATTATTATTAATATTTTATTCAAGAAAAGAGATGAGCATCTTATTACTTATAAGAATATATCTAATAAAACACAAATTGATTATTTTCTTATGAGATAAAGAAATCATCAACATTGTAAGGATTGTAAGGTCATTTCGAGTGAGGAATTAAGTACTCAACATCGATTATTAGTTCTAGATTTTAAGATAAATAGTTGTAATATAAAGAATATTAGGATTCAACACGTAAAATTAGATGAGAATACCTAAAAAGCACAAATAAAATTATTTTTGTGAGTAAAATTTAAAATTTAAATATTTAGGATATTATTGTAGAAGCAAATATTATGTGGGAAAAAGTAACAAATACTATTAAACAAGTGGCAAAAGATGTACTTGAAGAATAAAAAAAATTATAAATAAAAATAGTTGTGGTGAAATAATAATGTGCAATAAAAGATAAAATATAAGAAGTTATGTTATAAAAATTGGTTTAAATGTAAAAACGTAGATAACTGGAAAAAATATAAAACGGCCTGCATAGAGTATAAAATAATAATTTGTGACGCTAAAAATTCTGCTTTTAGTGATCTTTATAACAGGTTATATGCTAAGAAGAGTGAAAAATATATGTATAAACTAGTCAAACAAAGAGAAAAAAAAGTAAAGATTTCACTCAAGTAAAGTGTATTAAGGATGAAAATCAAAAATTATTTTTCTTATAAAAAGATATTCAACATAGGTGGGTGAGTTATTTTGATAAACTTTTTAATGAAGATTCTGAAAATATGATCGACCTTAGTGATCTTAATATCGTTAATAATAATAAAACATTTCATTTTTACCGTCGCATTAGTAGAAAAGAAGTTGAGGAGGCTTTAAAGAAAACTAAGGGTGGAAAATCTGTAGGACCTGATGATATCGCTGAAGTGTGGAAATGTTTAGGTGATTTGGGAGTTTTTTGGCTTACTAAATTTTTTAATATTATTTTAAAACTAAAAAATGCCTGAGGAGTGGAGGAAAAGTATTTTGGTCCCCATTTTTAAGAATAAAATGAATGCACAAGAGTGTGCAAATTATAGAGGAATTAAATTGATGTCATACTTTAAAATTACGGGAGAGAGTAATTGAACATAGGTTCAGACGAATTACCAATATTTATCATAATCAATTTGGATTTAAGTCGGGTTGATCTACTATGGAAGCTATACATTTATTAAGAGGTTTGATGGAGAAGAACAGAGATAATAAAGAGGATGTACATTTGATTTTTATTGATTTAGAAAAAGCTTATGATAAGGTTCCAAGAGATGTTCTTTGGAGAGTCCTTGAGAAGAAAGGTGTTGATATGACTTATATTCAAGTCATTAAAGATATGTATACTAGAGCCGTTAAATGTGTTTGAACGGAAGGAGGATTGACCAAATATTTTACTATTTCCGTTGGTTTACATCAGGGATCGACTTTAAGCCCATATCTTTTTGCTTTCTTTATGGATGGTCTTATTGGACATTTACAAGTGGATGTACCTTGGTGTATGCTTTTTGCTGAAGATATCCTCCTCGTGGATAAGATGAGAGAAAAGGCCCAGGAAAAACTTGAATTATGGAGGTCTACATTGGAGTCTAAAGGTCTTTGTTTGAGTAGAACTAAAACTGAATACATAGAATGTAATTTTAGTAATAGTAGCTCTAGTGACAGAAGTGTAACTTTGGGTGACCAAATTATTAAAAGGTGTGAACGATTTAGATAGCTTGGGTCTATTGTTCAAAGCGATGGTGATATAGATGGGGATGTTAATAGTAGAATTCAGGTTGGTTGGTTGAAGTGGAGGAATGCGTTCGGCCTATTGTGTGATAGAAAAGTACCACTTAGACTGAATGGAAAATTTTATAAGATGGTGGTGAGACCTTCAATGCTCTATGGTGTTAAATGTTGGCCTTTAAAAGAGAAGTATAATGCTAAGTTAAGTGTTGCCGAGATGAGAATGATTAAGTGGATGAGTGGCTTTACATTTAGAGGCAATATGCAAAATGAATATATCCGTAATAGGGTTGGTGTTGCACCAGTGACAGACAAAATTAGAAAGAGTCGTCTTAGATGGTTCGGCCACATTAAACGTCAACCACCTGATGATCCGATTAGGAGAGTCGATGTTTTCAATTAAACTTATGTTAAGAAAGACAGAGGTAGACCTAGGAACTGATGATCCAATTAGGAGAGTCACAATGAAGAAAAAGGATTCATCTAGCTGACCCACTTAGTGGGTTAAGGCTTTGTTGTTGTTGTTGTTTATGGTGTTCCTAGCAAAGTCTAGGGTTGCGGGGAAGATGATTGATCCACCTCTCGAATAAAAGAGCATCATTGTATCTTGTTTATTTTCCTTTGATTTTCGTAAGAGCAACCCTAATTTGAGTTATTTCACCTATCTATTGCAATTTCATTATTGTTTACTTGTTGATTTTGGTTTCAAGTCGTAACCCATCCACTACATGAAAGCCAACTCGATGCAATAGTCTATCTCACAATAGAGCTGACCCAATGGAAGAATTAGTTCCACAACGTATCTCCAACCACCCAATGGAGACCCAAAGACTCCTTATCAGAGATCGAACATAGTCAACAAGGTTGCATCAGCTGATCTAGCTGACCCATTTGAGCCAAATCAACTAAGATTAGCCGGCCAAGCTAGAAGACAACTAGAAGATAAAGCAATGCTTGTAAAATACCAGAAATATCCCAATACAAACCCTCTCCATATGGGGGTAAAAATGAAATATCATTATTGTACCACCCCCTCTATAAATAAGGGAAACATTTAATGGAAAATCAACGCTATTTGCTATTGTTCATCACTCTTATCTCTCTCTTCTCATTTAAGCTTTATTCGTTGGGTGTGATTCATGGATAGTCTCGGATTCAACAAATATGTATATACATAGAAATTGAATGGTATGTGTGCTCCTATGTTCTTTGCATAAAGGATCACATCTCAATGCAGATAGTTCAATGGCAAATAATATATGTAAAAGTTTCGAAGATGAGGTAAATACTCTTGAAATGTATGCATATTGCTTTCTTTATATTTACTCAATTAAAATTGTAACATCAATCTGACTGAAACTAGAACAGAATGCCATTTTGGAATTTGGAAAATCGGGACTGTAATCAGCACGACTAATACAATCTATGTCCCTCAAAGCTGACAATCTCATCAACTATATTAAACTAAATGATGACATTTTTCTCCACAAAAAACACCAAAATCAACCAACGTTCATCAGTCTCAATCACCAGCATATAAACAAATAAAAGAAATTTACTTACGTAGCATACAATTCCTATGTATGCACATATCTCACACCAAAAATTTCATATTTACATACATAGTACTTTCGTGTTTTAAACCTATGCATGAAAAGGTGTATTTCACTTTTAAAAAGTGATAATAAGGCTATCTTTGATGCGATATTAAAGATTCAAATTTTATGCGTGTAAAAATATGAAATATTAGGTGTGAGGTACGTAAATACAAAAGGTTACCCTCAACAAATTAAAATAGTTAAAACCCCAACATTAATGTTGAATCCTTCTGAGATGTAGGGTTCGTGGGTACATACAACCCAGAAAAGACCTGCTAAGGAAAAGATGATGATGGAAGAGAGAAAGAGGAGATGGATGAAGTTTCCCCAAAAGGGACTCAAGAGTAAGTCACGTATCCCTAATTGTTAAGAATATTTCTAGAAAATCTAGTAGCAAGTATGATTGTCAAAACTTACAAAATAGATCAGCATGTGAATATTATCAAGGTGCAGATTTTGAGGAACAACAAAGCAATAAAATAACAACATACATTGATTCAGAGCGGTCTTGGAAGATCGATAAGAATGCCATCCTCCCAAACCATTGTCTCCAATGGAGCCCACTCTAGCACTCAAATTTGCAACCACAGCAAATTCTTTATCGGTTCCCGATCCACCTCCGGCTTTCAGGAGTGGCCACATATGCTGGAGAAAGCATCATAACCGAAGACCACATGAGAACATATGCTAGCTCAATAAGCAAATAGATGGATAAAAATGAATGAACATTTACCTTCACTACTAAAACAGGTCCAACTGCATTAATTTCATATGTAAGCATCAGTGCAGACTTCTCCAACTTACTCAATGTCGTTTCTGCGCAAGAAATTGAATATAGTTAACAAAGTGAATATATGTAAAAGGCATTTGCAAAGATTTTCTGTTGAGAAAATAACATAAGCTCCCACTTTGTTTCTCTCATTTAAGATTCCTTTACACCATTCCAACTACTCTGACCATCCTATAGACCTTCTATAACTACCTTCCCTACCTCCAGAAATTGGCTAACCATTTTCTCCTCCTTGGTTGCCCTAATCTGCAAGACTCACTTATTCTATTAGATGTGAGTGCTCACGTTTGGCTGTTCAAGTTTGTTTAATAGCAATGATAGGGAAAGGCTCTCATTGTGGCTAGTAGTTTAGGATTTGTTCAAAACGTTGGTTGTGAGTTACTATTTCCAAGCAAGCCAAAGAGCATCAACTGAACCGTGAAAAATATTCATCTTAGTTGATTACTTATAAAGTCTGGAAATCCAAGGTGGCAAACTACTAAAGTACAGAACAATGAAGAAAAGGAATTTCATTTAGCAGAAAGCATTCTGATTAAATCCAACTAATTAGCCCTTGGCAGCTAAGAGATCAAACCTGGATGCAATATTTTAGGTATCGAAAGAACTCCAGAAGTGTTAATCAGAAGGTTTAGAGAACTATATTTTTCTTTTATAGAGATGGCAGCAGCCTGCAGAAGCCATTAAATGTTGCAAGCAACTCCAAAATTAGAATTTCAATAAACAGAAATAAGAAAAAAGAAAAATTCAAAAAAACAAATATAAGGTTAATGGAGGCAGATATTGAAAACAGATAGGCACACAACCAATTACATTGTTTGGAAAATTTTAGCTGGAATCAAAACGATGTCACAATATAGATGCATTATAATATAAAATTGGCTCGGAAATGATGAAATTGAATGCTATGAAACCAGTAAGATTTTTGTAAAAGAAAAAAAAAAGAATGGCAAAAATTTCTGTTTGATTTATGATACATGGGTATTTATACAGAGGGTTGCCATGATTATATCAGGAATCTATACAATTCTAGGAAGAGTATTAATTATGAGATTTTACACAAGGAACCTCCAGTTGTCCACCCACGGCCCCTTTTTATTATTAGTAAATCTATGTGTTACTAGCTTGATAAATGTTTGGATACAGTATAAGAAAATCAAGATATTATTGGCTTCCAAAATTTAGTAGCGCGCATTTCTGATTTTGAAAGCACTGCGTAGAGAAATGATACCAATAGATGAGAAATGTTGCGTTACCTTTATAGTACTCTCATCTGTCACATCAAGCGGTAGTATGTTGAGACGCTCTTCAAATTTCCCTTTCAAATCAATAAGGCCAGCTGCTCCACCAGGATTTCTACAAGTTGCAACAACATGCCCTTTGTTGTTTTTCTCCAGCAGTTGCCTCACCTAGCAAGCACAATCAACATTTAAAGATAGATTAAAGTATAGATTGATATTAAATAATAAAGTATATAGCAAGATACCATGGCCTTTAATCTATCAAATTCAAGAAGCCCTAGAGAGTCTAGAAATTAAATTAAGATAACTTTTCTGAATCACAATATCTTAACTTTATACAGTCTGAATTAGAAAAACATATTAAGAAAAAGGAAGCAACTGATGGCAATCATTTTAATTAAATCATTCATGTCAGAAGCAATGGGGATAACTTAAACGTTCATGTCCTTTTTCATAACTTCCATTTCTTTTATGCTTTTTTTTTTCACTTCCAATTCCTTTATTTTTTATTTTACACAGATGCCCTTTACACGAGGATTATATGATTTGTTGCTGGAAGGAAAAAAGACATTTTGAAAAGAAAAATTAATTAACTAGAATCATTACTTCGGATGGATATAGTTGCAAATAAAGTTTGCTGTTAAACTCTCTAAACATTTCAAAATTTTCGAGGTGTTACTGCCATTTTCACAATAAAATAAGTGAACAACTAAATTCCTAATGCCTAAAAATGTTTTTTTTCCCGAATAGGTCCATAAAAAGAATGTGATTCTTCAATACAAAACCGTTGCAGGACCAGTTGGTTGCTGAATGTCAGAAAATATGTTTTAAGAAAATGCTGCATAAATTAGATTACAAGGTTTGGTTGAATGTACTAACAAAATAATCTTTTTTTGTTTCAAGCTCTAAAAAAACCTCAAAAATCCACTAACTTATAGCTCGCCACTAAGCGTGCTTGCAAGTGATGTTGCAGAGGATTAGAAGAATAGATTGATTTAATCCTCTCCTGGAAATGTTATATGAAATGTTCTACATTTGAACAAAATAAATGTATCTGGAAGTAATGATTATACTATTATGCGTGTTGTGTTATTATAACTGTAAGGATTTCATTTATAAATTTGGTTCAACGCAAATAAAGAACTGAAGAACACTTCGAACAGAAATATGCTCTTTACTGAAAACATTATGGATTAAACTAGGACTAATCTCGAAAACTTAGGGTGCATCAAATAGATAAAAAAATTACAAATGTTATTCCAAAAGAATTAAATAGTTAAAACTTTCTTCTGTGAACCATAATGTTATTTTGGTGTCTTAACGAACCTAAGAACCGCAACATGAGAGATCACTTGCTTACTAAAAACGACATGATTTTTTCATAAGTATATGATCAACTATAACCATAATGTCAGCCCGAGAAAGAAATATCAGGACAATAACCTAGCTGAATGTTCCACCAGCAAAAAGCACTCAAAATCATCGACGGGAAAACAACACAAAATACACCAAATCCCGCATAAAATACAGAAACTAAGATCAGTTTTCTAATATTAATAAAAATCAAACTTATTTCATAAGGAGAGCTCACAAATTCGAGCCCGATTCCCCTGGAAGCACCCTGAACCATAGAAACCCCGCCCTCCCACTGAGATACAGTGCTGGATAACCTAACGTTTGGCCCCGATTTCACCAATGCCGGCGGAAGTCTCATAGAAACCCTTAACATTTCGCTAAGTTTTCTGCTTCGCGAGAAGAACTGCATCAGAATCATGTTAAGAAAGACGAAAGAAGTTTCGTTCTCTCTGCCCCTCGCAAGCTCTGTGGTTAGTTTCAGAGCGTCGTTTAGGAATTGCGTGGCGCCATTTGGGCGGCAAAAGAGAGGAGAGAACATAAATAATGTCAGGTGAGTTAGTTAAAACACACATTCAAGCAAATAAATAATTTTGGACGACTCTAGTCTCTGCAGCCGTGAATTTAGCTCCAACATTATTAATTGTATTAAAATTGATTTGAATTTAGGCTTAGTTTGAGCAGAAAAATTTGCTTATGTAAAGCGTATTTAGTGTTGCGTCCGTCATCCAATAGGAGACCGTCACGTATGTATAACGTCCATATAACATACATGTAACCTATAAAAAAAATAAGATTACAGAGAGGTTACAGGCAGGTTACATGGAGGTTACATGAGATAAAACACAGAAATACCCCCCAACATCCTCTGAATAACCTCCATGTAATCTGGATGACAGACGCAGCGCTGCGTACTTTTTACATACGCAATTTTTTTCCCAGTTTGAGACCTGGTCGAAATAAATGAGTCGGGATATTAGCTAAAATTTTGGATCGGATTATTTTCAAGTTAATTTAGAGTCATACATGGATATGTTCGAACTGACTTGCGATCTACTTGTAATATTTTTTATTTACAAAAATTATATATAATGCTTACTATAACTGAGCGTAATGAGCCACAAGCCAATTTCGTATTGGAACATATCCAAATAACTCAAATTGAGCCAGTTTGTTTCGTTTTCTAGCTAGAACGAAAATAGATTCAATTTCGAGTCGGCTCAGCTCGAAATAGCATTGACGAACAAAGAGCCGATTTTGAGCCACACTAAATCTATTTGAACCGACCACAACTAGGCTCGATATCAGATTGTTAACAGCCCTAATCAGGTGAGTTACTTAAAACACTCTTTCAAGCCAATAATTACTTTTAAACTCTAGTCACTAGTTGCTGATACAAAACATTGATGAAGTGATTTTATTTTGAGTCATTTGACTAGTATAGAAGTTGAGATCATACTTTAAAAATATTGAACTAGCTTATGTCTACAATGTGTTTGGCTTAGCTTAATTTGATTGTATTTGCAATAGCTGATTTCACACACATCTGTCTCAATTCACAAAAGATGGTATTTGCAATAGCTTAATTTGGCTTGACTTATTTTGGGCCGTTCGCAATATCAATATTCCAAACACTTCAATAAATTTCTTCAATATTAAACATCTTTCTGTAAGTTTTTTAGATCCCTCAAGCACACATTAGAGCTAGGACATAATGAAAATAACATAGCTCATTTGGTACGGTGGCGTTTTAAAAACGCACCAGTCCTGTTTGGGTAAACTGCGTTTTGGCAACTTATGTGTTTTCAAAACGCTGAAAATAGCGTTTTCACACTGCACTGATCTATATGCGGTGGCAGCTTTCTGGCTGTAGTCTGGCTTTTCCAACAAAAAAAAAGTTTGTAATAGTCATTGCACCTAGCTTATCAGCAGATTATTCAATAAACTGCAGTTACCCCAAACAGACCCTTACTCTCTTTCGAAGTTATGTTAACCACCTCAACTCATTTTAAAAGATGAGACACAATAAAAATCAACTTAAGTCGCTTAATATCACATCAGGCAGCGAGAGGACACAACCTAGATATCCTTCAAGATAATGTAAAAAGCATACAAGGGAACATGCAACACGCGCTCTTAAAATATGCATTAGGACTCAATGACCTAGGATTCATTAAGATATGTGGCATCATATTTGACAGTTCTTTTACATTAAATTAAAATGAAATTGAACAATGGGTTGCCTCAATTGTAGTGAATGATCGGAAGACTCGATCATTGAGCTTTTCTAAATCTAAGATTGTAAGTCTAGTCTATTATACTTTATAACAACAAAGTAATAAAACCAGCACCTAGACTGGCCTTCATATATTAACATATCAATCGTCCAAATTTCAATTTTTACGTAGAGACCACCCAACTTACGCCGAAACATAAAAATGGGGTGGTATGTACGTAAAATTTGAAGTTTGGATAGTTAGATATATTAAGACATAGGAATTGGGTGGTATGTATATAAAGCCCTATATGGTTGGGTCGTCGTGCAAATGTGTTTTTCGCTCCCACAAACATCAAAATCTTGCAATTTTTAGAAATTAAATGTGATAGTGATAAATAGTTGCTATAAAAATACATATTTTCAATCTATACATAAAATATGTATTTCACTTTTAAATGTAAATAATAGTGATATTTTTTAAGCGATATTTGATGTGTCAGAGAATATCCTCCCGAGAAGAGATCCAACTTCTTGAGAATATCATCTCCAATTATATTTATAGAGTACCTATGAATTTTGTTAAATGTCAACAGAGCTCCTTACATATTTCGTCGTTAGTCGGATCTCACCGGTTGGTCCTAGAGGGTCAATCGCCTGGCCTAGCGATCATTTTATGTACGTGACTTATCTTCCGTATTGAAAACACATTCACCTAACATAATTCAAGATCTCATTCTAATGAAAGGGTGTTATCGTGAAATTTTCATACTCGTGTGGGAGCAAATTCAACGGAAGAAATGTTTTGCCTTGATCTTTAATTACTTCATCCAAATTTAATAGAGTTGCCAAAAATTTTGTAAAATCATTCTAGTGTTCATTAATGATAAACTCATGTTTCATCTGAAACATGTAAATTAATGCTTCATATATAGACGACTCCCCACATTTTTCAAGAGACGGTTATTCATAAGTACCCTCCACATTTTTCCTGCTCAAGTCTCCATCATCATCTAATATTTGATATGTTGAAATAAATAATTTTGAATCAAGCCACAAGCTCTTTGATTTATATTCAAAATCCCTTTCTGGATTCTGCTCAGGACATTCATCACTATCAATAGCTTCCTCCTTATTCAAATAACAAAATGTATCTAAATCCTCTGCATCGCTACATGCTAAAATTTCATTTGTTGTTAAATCTCATCAAAAAGATTTTGACTAGATGTGTAACCATCTAATAAATTGATGACTTTTCCACGTTGTTATGAATATACATGTTTCCAACAGATCTCCTAACATGACTTGCTCCGATCCCTGCCCGTTGCCAGAATCGCACCAATCTGACTTTCATACCAAAAATTATGCAATACAATACAGAAAACAAAATCATACAACAAACAAATAATCAAACACGATGTAATTTATGTGATTCGTCGCAATTCCGCCTACATTAAAAAAAAAATGAAATACACCATTTCATGCTAACATAAGGTGGCATATATGTAAGAGTTGAAGTTTAGAAGTAATATATGTAATTACATGGGAAGTATTAATAACTCAGTTATGAATGTGGATCTTTCTAAAAAAATACAAGGCTGGAATAAGAGGAATCCTTTCAGATCAATGTAAGCAAATGAAATAAT